>OX578148.1:13753974-14998974 GCA_951213105.1 Amaurobius ferox | reverse complement strand
ACGAGATTAAATAGTTTCGATCAATGTAGTGAAAATAGCCGCTATAAAATTGTTGTGTTCTTGACGTCATTAGCTCCTTTACGGAACAAATGACACCCCCATGGGGATTCATTATCGAACTTGGTATCAGATAAATCGTTTTTAAAAGCCCTTTAAAATGGATGGTAGCACGCTATAGTTGTGACTACTGAGACCAACAATGCAGATGTATTAAAGTTTTTCTTGTAAAATTTGGGGGGGGGAGGAAATATAATTAAAAATGGATTTTGGTATGAGAAAGTCGAGTGGAGCCACACTCCAGTTAATTTAATTGGGATCTCTTTGCTTTGCGGTGACTTGGAGAATCTGGAAAAGGCACAAGCAATAATTTATGGTTCTAGCTGACGCTGGATATTCGCTCTACAGTTGTCTTGACCGCACCTCAGAGACATGCACACACACATAGAGAAATATTTTCATAGAGAAATATATCCATGCACACACAGAGAAATATTTCCATAGAGAAATATACTCATGCACGCACACATAGAGAAACTTTTCCATAGAGAAATATATCAATGCACACACACATAGAGAAATATTTCCATTGAGACATATATCCATGCGCACACAGAGAAATATTTCCATAGAGAAATATATATGCACACATACATAAAGAAATATTTCCATACAGCAATACATCCATGCACACACATATGGAGAAATATTTCCATAGAGAAATAAATCCATGCACACACACATAGAGAAACATTTCCATAGAGAAATGGATACTCATGTACACACACATCCATGCACACACACATCCATGCACACACTCATCCAGAGACATGTCCATAGAGAAATATATTCATGCACACACACATAGAGAAATATATTCATGCACACACACATAGAGAAATATTTCTATAGAGAAATATACTCATGCACGCACAAATAGAGGAACATTTCCATAGCGAAATATATCCATGCACACACACATCGAGAAACATTTTCATAGATAAATATATTCATGCACACACACATAGAGAAATAATTCCATAGAGAAATGTATCCATGCCCACACACATAGAGAAACATTTCCAGAAGTGTTTGAAATGGATTAAGGATGTCTTAAAACGTGCTTATCTGTCAAAATTTTAGTACTTTCTGTACACAACGTATTGGAAAATACTTAGGAAGAAAAATCATCTGAGTTTTTCAAGATAGGACAACTAGGTCAACTACACGCACAATGTGGAACATTCAGATCAAAGTGAAATTTTTGTTTAGATTTCTTTATTACACTAAGGGGCTAAGATGCCTGCTCGTTACGCTTCGCTTCCTACTTGTTACGCTTCGCCTCCTACTCGCTGGCGTTCGCAAGACTCGCCTCTCGAGCTATTTTAAGCCAAACTAAAGTTTAAATCGATAAACGGTTTTTTTCACCCTATTACTCTGTTATTTTTTTACAAATATACCAAATTTCATATTTTTGTATGCTATAAATTTGCAGTACGAGAAAGAGAAAATCGAAGGATGTGACGATACGAATGAACATTTTTCACTTCAGAAGTTCATAGAAAGTAAAATATCTCGTAAACTACATCTAAATAATAATAATAAAGAAAAAACGCGTTCCGTCCTGCAAAAATCCAACTGGCTAGATCCTTGCCTGATATATCAGTGGTATTGCTATTGTCAGTCTGTCCAGGGCGCGAACTCGCAACTTAAATATTTTGTCTTTGACTTTGACAGTAAATATTTCTTAAGCTGAAAGATATATAGAAAAACGATTTATGCCAGTGTGTTCCACAAACATTTCTCTGCAAGTGTACCAAATTTGAAATTTTTTATACTATAGTTTTTACGGTACGAAGTTGAGAAACTCGAGGAATAGAAAAATTTTCAAACAGCGATGGCGGCGGCGGCATCCACTGTTTTTTTAATATAAAAAGAACGCAAAAGTTAAGAAAAATGAGTTGCATTCAACCAATAATTTTATTTTAATATCGGAAAAGGATAAATCGGAAAAGGACAATACGCTAGAGATTAAGAAAATTTCCAGCCCTCCAGCGGCGAATTGAAAAAGTTAACATTCCTATCTTGAAAACGAAGTAAATCAGGCGAAAATTTTCAACTACAAGGTTATAGACGGTTCTCCACTTAGTATGAAAAAGATTTGCGGTTTACAGTTTACACATAACATGTTCACAGACGATAAAAAATGAGGTGTCATTCTCAATTTCAGTTAAAAAAATTTCACTTTTCGTAAAACATGTACTTTCGAAAACCGGCTATGGATAAAGCATAGATGATATCTAATATGGGTTCAGCATCATGTTCCTTAATCATTCTCAATTCCAATTAAAATAATTTCACTTTTCTTTAAACATATACTTCCGAAAACCGGAAATGGATAAAGCATAGATAATGTCTGATATGGGTTCAACATCATATTCCTTAGTCATTCTTAATTACAGTTAAAATAATTTCACTTTTCTTAAAACATTTACTTCCGAAAATAGGCTATGGATAAAGCATAGATGATGTCTAATATGGGTTCAGCATCATGTTCCTTAGTCATTCTCAATTCCAATTAAAATAATTTCACTTTTCTTTAAACATATATTTCCGAAAACCGGAAATGGATAAAGCATAGATAATGTCTCATATGGGTTCAACATCATGTTCCTTAGTCATTCTCAATTCCAGTTACAATAATTTCACTTTTCTTAAAACATTTACTTCCGAAAATAGGCTATGGATAAAGCATAGATGATGTCTGATATGGGTTCAGCATCATGCTCTTTAGTCATTCTCAATTCCAGTTAAAAAAATTTCACTTTTCTTGAAACATATACTTCCGAAAACCGGCTATGGATAAAGCATAGATGATGTCTGATATGGGTTCAGCATCATGTTCCTTAGTCATTCTCAATTCCAGTTAAAAAAATCTCACCTTTTTTTAAACATATACTTCCGAAAACCTGAAATGGATAAAGCATAGATAATGTCTGATATGGGTTCAACATCATATTCCTTAGTCATTCTTAATTACAGTTAAAATAATTTCACTTTTCTTAAAACATTTACTTCCGAAAATAGGCTATGGATAAAGCATAGATGATGTCTAATATGGGTTCAGCATCATGTTCCTTAGTCATTCTCAATTCCAATTAAAATAATTTCACTTTTCTTTAAACATATATTTCCGAAAACCGGAAATGGATAAAGCATAGATAATGTCTCATATGGGTTCAACATCATGTTCCTTAGTCATTCTCAATTCCAGTTACAATAATTTCACTTTTCTTAAAACATTTACTTCCGAAAATAGGCTATGGATAAAGCATAGATAATGTCTGATATGTGTTCCGCAGCATGTTCCTTATTCATACTCAATTCCAGTTAAAATAATTTCACTTTTCTTTAAGCATATACTTCCGGAAACCGGCTATGGATAAAGCATAGATGATGTCTAATATGGGTTCAGCATCATGTTCCTTAGTCATTCTCAATTTCAGTTAAAATAATTTCACTTTTCTGGAAACATATACTTCCGAAAATAGGCTATGTATAAAGCATAGATGATGTCTGATATGGGTTCAGCATCTTGTTCCTTAGTCGGTGGGGGCAACTATTTCAATTTTCTGTTCCTTTTGACTTTCGGTTTAAAAATTTTCTTTAAAACATCTTGTTTCTTTCTTTCTTTTTTTTGAGTATAAGTTTTAGCTAGATAGATGGTGACATATGTATTTAGTATTAAATTCTTGTTGGGGTAGGGATCTCACTGGGCATTTTCATATCTGTTTATAGAGATGCCACTTCCGAATAAAAAATTTTACATTTTTATTTTAAAGACTAGGGGGCTCTGTTCGCTGCTCGCTACGCTTTGCCTCCTACTGGCTGCGCTCACAGAGCTTTCTTCATACCTATCTCTCCTAAAAATTCTGCTTTCAAAAATATATTTTCTATCCCTACTTATTTTTCGCATAAGGTAGAAACGGGATTTTTCATAGCCTAGGGAATCCAAAAAGTGAATTCCTTGATTCTGAGCTTGTTTTGCAAGCTATTTCATGCCAAACTAAAGGTTAAATCGATGAATGGTTTATTTCATCGTATTACCCTATTATTTCCCTATAAACGTACCAAATTTCATATTTTTTGTATGTTATAGTTTTTGTGGTACGAGACAGAGAAATTGCCAGACATGCCGATAAAAAAAAAAATAATTCACTTCAGAAGTGCATAAAAGTAAAATATCTCAAAAACTACATAGAAATTAAAGAAAGGAGGCTCCGTACTGCAAAATTCACTAATGCAGGTATCTGCTTTCAAAAATTCGTGGTATTGCAATTGTTAGTCTATCCAGGACGCGAACTTGCATCTCAAATATTTTGTCTTTGATTTTGACATTAAATATTTCTTAAACTAAAATATATATATATATAAAAAAATCTGATGTTGGCAGCACATGACTTTCCTTATAAAATGCAATGAATTTACTACTTTAACAGTTTAAAAAATATTATTCTTTTAGTAGCTACTTATATTCTTTACAAGATAATGAATTTTCTTCAATTAGTCGTCATTTTCATTGATTCAGAGTCATTTTTATCCATTGGGCGAGATTTTCGTTAATTTGGCAACATTTAAAAATGTCCCCAAGTTGGCGACATTCCTCTAGATTCGTCGCCAAAATATCGGCAAGCGTTATGGAGGAAGAAATACGTTATTCTTACAGCAGATAAAGGACTATTGGCGTTCAAATATAAAATATTACTCAAAGTATCTTTTCTCGTGAGTGGAACGAGTTAGATCCACGAGAATGATGTCACCCAATTTATCGCATGATATTACATATTAATAGTGAACATGTTTCTTAACAATTACAATTATTTTCCTATTAAAGGGATTTTTTGTTAAATTTATTTGAAAAAAGTGCAATATCTGGAGAACGGTTCATGCTAGCGTTCCAAAATTTATTATCAATCGTTTTCTAAGGGAAAATTACATAAGAAACGCCTATTTATGTAACTTTATTAAAGGTTTTGATTTTTTTATGATTTTTTCAAAATTTCACTCGAAACTTTAGGGGGGTTCTGAACATTTAATTGTGTTTTATAGCAATAGGCTTCCAGTATTCACGGATTGTGATTTTTGTACCAAATTTAATTCGAATCGCTCCATTCGTTCATGAGATATCGTCTCCACAGACTCACTGACACACACACGCAACACATACTTTCACACACACACACACAGACATCACCTCAAAAATGTTCGATTCGTGATCAGGGATGCTTGAAACGCGACTCCCGTCGAAAACTCGAATTCGAATTTTCGACCCCGTTACAATACTTTCCTTATACATCATGTATATAAGTAAAGTATAAGTGGTTTATTTCAGGGTATCCCCCAAAACTTTCCTATAAGTGTACCAAATTTCATATTTTTATATGCAATGGTTTTTGCGGCACGAAGCAAAGAATCTCGAGAAACGAGAAATTTGTCAAACAGTGGCGTCAGTGACAGCGGCAACTACCATTTTTAATATAGATATATATATTTCTCAGGATTAGCTATAGACCGATATCAGATGATGACTGATATGCATTCAACAGCGAATTTTGAAGGATTTTGGGGATTCACAAAAATTCACTTCCATTTCTGGAGATTTCACTGACGGTTTTTTAGACAAAGTGGTAAAAACAATGTTAAATACAAGAAAGAAAAGTTAAATTGACAAAATTTAAATTCAAAACACTAGTGGAATATTGATTTTAAGTTTAAGGAATGAATTCGATTTTTAAACTAATTAATATACGAATGATACTTTCCTTTTGTTTTAATACCGTTTGTCTGTCTGTCCTTTATTTCACTTAACGATAAGTTTTATGAAATTGGTGGCATTTGGAAATGTCTCAAAAATAACAAATTGAAATATACACACTACTTGTCACGATGTATAATCTCCTTCACAAATTCTCTGTTTCATGCACATAATATTTTATGTACTCATATATATACTTCATCATTTCATTATATATGTATTTATGGTAATGCCACAAAAACATAAACGTTATTGTTTTATTAAAGTAATTCAATTTTTACAGCATTGCATTTTCAATCCCTTTTAAAAGTCATTTTCTTTCATGAATATTTCTCTTCACCAATATTTTTCCATTTATAATGAAGAATAAAAAGCGGGTTCAAAATAATACGTAACATGCTACAATGCATTCAATAAAAGTCTTTTAAGTTATTCTATTCCACAGTAATTCGCTAGGATGTTAAAAATTTAATGAAAATATTCAGTAAAGTATGTTAGAAAGTTCTTCATGTTTGAAAAATAAGTAGAAAGCATTTATATTTTAGAAACATCAACTTCATTATATGCCAGTGAAGCATGTTGCCATTTTTCTGATCTTAATTCTCATGCATTAAGTAGATGCTAAGATTATTCTATAAAGAATGTTTTTTGTTTCAGTGTTTTTAATGCCTGCTTCAGGCATTAAGTGTCTTTTAAAAGTCGCAAAAATTTCAAATGCAAAGTTGGGTATTAGAAACACAGTACGACTTTATTTATATAAAGGTTTTATAAGATGTAACATACGAAATCAATTTATTATTAAAAGCTTTTATTTAACTCGCCATGTCTGATGGTCGTCAGTCTGTCTGTTTCAACGTCTTTGATGGCAGTTTTAACATATTTTTCTATGTTCCAGAGATCTGTAATTTGGTACACAACCTATTCTAGTAGAACATATTAAGGTATTAAAATTATATATATATATATAATATATAATATATAATTTTTATCTAACTCAATTTCGTAAGGGTGCACATATTTTTTTACAGAGTTCATATATATATATATACAGGGTGTCCCAAAAACATTGACCTCGGCTTTTATTCCTTATATATTGATCTTAGACATATATAATAAATTACAAAGTTGCGTAGAAAAAAGTGCAGAATTTTATGAAATCAATAAACAATTTTAGGGGATTAAATTTGAAGAAATACAAGCCGTATAAAAACATTTCCAATGAGCAAAATGTGCCCCATACACTAATAAGGTGATGTATAAAATTTCAGCATTTTATTATAAAAAGTCCCTGAGATAAGTTTAAACAAAGTTGGCTAGGGATTAATCATAAATTAAAATGTAAATGTTTACAGAAAGAGTGCAAATGACGTAACGCAGAAATGCATCATAGGGAAATAATAGTCTCTTATCTTTAATGGATCTTTGGCATGGGTGGAAAACAATTTGAACAAGCTTTGTAATCTTTGTGTAAAGTTATTATTTCTACACAGTGTAGATACTTTTGTACAAATGAATAGCAAAATTATTATTTATGAAATCATTGTTTTCTTTCGTAATTTGTGTATGGCTACTGAAACTCGATCTGCCGACATAATTTTTCCCCTCTGAGAACCACCCATGCCGGTGTATCGAAAAGCGGATTAAGTCAGCATTTTTGTCTTTTCATATTTCTGGCACTTTTTATGATAAAGTGCTGAAATTTTGTTTATCACCTTATTAGTGTATGGGACACATTTTACTCATTGAAAATGTTTTTGTACGAGGGCAGTTTAAAAATTCTAATTTTGTATTAATTCCATTGAAATTTTTAATCAATTTCACAAAATTCTGTACCTTTTTTTACGCAACTTTGTAATTTGTATGTCCAAGATCAATATTTAAGGAATAAAAACCGAGGTCAAGGTTTTTGGGACACCTTGTATGTAATATATATATATATATATATATATATATTGCGCTGAAGAGGTGTGTTTTGAGGTATTTATGTTTCCTTTATTGTTCCAATCTATATGCTTGTCGTCCATATAACACAAGTTTATAGATAAAATCTATCTTGTGTTTCAGAAACAAGCATTTTTGTGTTCATTTCAAAGGGATATATGGATCCGAAGAGAATTTTTTCGAAATGAACTTATCGTAAGCCTAAATCTCCTCCATGTGCAAGCTTTTTTGCTTGATTTTTTTGTTTTCTTATTTGCATTCCTCATTTTTGAAATTTGTTGATTGTCTTTGTCTTTATGACTTGCATTATGCTTTATTATTTCCTCTTTTTGTCTTAATTTCTTTTATTTTTTTTGTATTTCGTAGAAAATTTTGGAATAGTGTATTATGAGTTACTACATACATTCTAACTTTGGATTTAATAATTTATATATATATATATATATATGCGGCCTAGCAGCATGCTGTAACCGGGGTTCAGAAGGGGTCACAATCCCTCTTCGGCTATTTTTGGGCTCTCCGCTTGTTAGCTTTCCTCGTCTGTTTTTCTCCTTTATTTCATTGCATTTGGTGCATCGAGGTCGGCTTCAGGGGGTGCCTGCTTCCGGGAGTTCTTGCCACGGCCTAGCAGCATACTGTAACTGGGGTTCAGAAGGGGTCACAACCCTGCTTTCGTCTATTTCTTGGCAATATGCTTGTTAGCTTTCCTCGTCCGTTTTTCTTCTTATTTTCAATGTGTTTGGTGCATCGATCGGCTTCAGGGAGGTGCCTACTTCTGGGAGTGCTTTCCGCGGTCTAGCAGCATGCTGTAACCGGGGTTCAGGAGGAGTCACAACCCCCCTTCGGCTATCTTTTGGCACACCACTTGTTAGCTTTCGTCTTCCGTTTTCTTCTTTTTCAATTTTACGTTTATCTATTATCTATTATCATGGTGAAAGAGCAGCATCGGCGCATTTCATTCAGATTATGTTAATTGGGTGGGTACACACACACACACACACACACATACATACATACATACACGCACGCACGCACACACACACATACATGCATACATACATAAATACATACATGCATGCATGCATGCATACATACATACATACATACATGCATGTGCATGTGTGTGTGCATAAAGTATACTAACAATTTCGTGTATTCTTCATAGTAACATTGGAATTGAACATATTATTATTAGTTAGCGATATACTCTCTTTATGGATATCACTCTCCTTTTTTCCGCCAACGGCTGTACTGTGCTGAAAACACCGGTTCTCGTTGGATCACCGAAGTCAAGCAGCATCGGGCGCGATTAGTACTTGGGTGGGTGACCACCTGGGAACGCCGCGTGCTGTTGGCACATTTTGGGCGCTGTAACCCAGTGGTTTCCGCGCTGGATTTGCACGCTGCCACAACTGCCGCCCTGTTCATGCGGAGTGCGATCACGTTAAACAAGTGGGTCCGTAAGTCTTTCCGAGAGGTTGGTGTTAGGGGAAGGAGGGTACGGTCCCTGTGGATGTCTCCCCCACTGAGTTCCGGTCTAAATTGGGTGGCACTTCCCGGCCGTCCAAACAGCTACCTTACACCTTTCTGGTAGGTCGGGCGGTCTGGGTCTCAACAACAACAACAACTCTCCTTTTCTCCTCTCCATGTATCTGCTCTTATCCTAATTCCTATTCTGAATCTTATATTCAAATGATTTTAGTTTAAATCTATTCCATTCCTATTATGTCCGGTGTGCGTGTCGCTGTTTAGAATGATACTTATATCCGCCTCTCAGCCCTTGGTTTTCAATATACACCAACCGACACAGCCACAAAGATGCAACACCATGAAAGAGCGAATAGCGTGTGACGATAAAGGATACGCAGACAAAGATGGCATGTATAAAAAAGTGATGTTAATTCCAGATTGATAATGCAATACAGTAATGGCATGGACAGGGTCAGTAGGCAGTTCGACCACCTTTTGCGGTGATACAAGTGATTCCGCATTGTCGAGCATTATGGCGTTCAACAGTCGCAGCAGGGTTGGATCCGTTTCCACGTCGCCTCCAGTCTCTCATACGGCGACTGTCATTCGACAAACAGAACCGGGACTGGTTACTGAACACTACCCTGTCCCATTCAGTCGTCCAAGTCGCTCGAGCCCGACACCATTGCAATCTCTCACGTCAGTGTCTTGTCGTCAATGTCAGTCTTTGTAAAGAATGGTTTGAGTGCAAGCCTCTTTCGGCCAATCATAGATAAATTGTTCTCGTTGATTTTGAAACGTCCAATGTACCCTGCAAATTCTGCGGAATGTCGACAGTCGTAATTGGTAGGTCCGCCACCTTATGCTTTCAAATGTGTCAATCAACATCTGCTGTCGTACATTTGGATGAACCTGTACCACTGCGACGATTCACATGAAGTTCTTCAATCCATCTTCTGCAAATATTTTGCACAGTGGACGCCTCTACACGTGCTTCAGTGACGATACGCTGGAACGACCACCCAGCCTTACGTAGGCCTCAAATTAATCCCCTTGCACGATCGTCGAAATCGTGAAACGGACTTCATCGTCATCGGCCAGGTATCTCTTCAACGACACGTGGCTTCTGAAACGAAAAACGGTTCTGAAAACGGGTTTCCGTAGACGACAGACAGTAAGAACTGTTGGCTCATCTGCCATTTCCATCCGTTTTATCCTGCGCTCTAATCACGTGACCTACTTGCATTTCAGATCATTTGCATACATTGGCCAGAAGCGTTTGTCTAGCGATTTACATAATTATACGGCCGAAGCTTCATTATCTTGACATTTTTATGTCAGATAGTGTATACCATGTAAAATTGCATAAAGTTAAGTATCCATTTCGGGGGCGCGACAGCCCAGTGGTTAGCGTGCGGGAATTGCACTTGGTCGGCTCGTGTTCTATTCCCGCTACTGCCAAAACTGTCGTCGTGTTCACGTGGAGTACGATCACGTTAAACGTGTAGGTCCGTAAGTCCTTCCGAGATGTTGGTGGTAAGGGAAGGAGTATACGGTCCCTGTAGATGCTTCCCCCACTGGGTTCCGGTCTAAACTGGGTGGCACTTCCCGGCCGTCCAAATAGATACCTTATACCTTTCTGGTAGGTCGGATGGTCTGGATCGAAGAAGAAGTATCCATTCCTGATATTTATTGCAATTTAATTTATTTTTTATAATTCATGCTTATTCTGTTGAAAGTTGAAGTGGGATTTATAATGATATACTATCGCCATTGTTAGGCACAGGCATTTATTTCGGTTTTAATTTAGAATGCACGCCTGTTCTGATGGAAATTTTATTTCAAAATTGACCTCCATATTTTAAAGCCATGTGCTTTTCTAATTTTTTAGGTAAGCTGCTTATCGCGTGTTTTGGTTTAAACTATATGTCACTCTTCGATTCAATAAATTTTATCATGTGCTTATTTTTATGACCTTTTTATTTTTATTATTTATTATATTAAGAATTTTCATCTATGAGTCTTGTTCACTGTATTTAATTACTTTCCTTATATACATAATGTATAAGGAAAGTATTGTGACGGGGTCAAAAATTCGAATTCGAGTTTTCGAAGGGTGAGCACGTTTCAAGCATCCCTGATCAGGAATCAAACATTTTTGAGGCGATATGTGTGTGTGTGTGTCAGTGAGTCTGTGGAGACTATATCTCACGAATGAATAGAGCGATTTGAATGAAATTTGGTACAAAAATCACAATCCGTAAATACTGGAAGCCTATTGTTTTTAAACGTAATCAAATGTTCAGAACCCCCTAAATTTTCGAGTGAAATTTAGAAAAAATCTTCAAAAAGCAAAACTTTTAAAATAGCTACGCAAATAGACATTTCTTGTGTAATTTTTCCTTAGAAAACGATTGACATAAACTTCAGACCGCTAGCATGAACCGTTCTTGAGATATTGCACACTTTTTAAATAAATTTATCAAAAAATCCCATAAATTAATATTAAAATATTAACTGTTGAGAAACTTGTTCACTTTTCATATGTAATATCATGCGATAAATTGGGTGACATTATTCTCGTGGATCTAGCTCGTTCCATTCATGAGAAAATATAATTTGAATAATAATATTGTATTTGTACGCCAATAGTTATTTATCTGGTATAAGAATAACTTATTTCTCCGTCCATAACTCTTAGCGAGATTTTGGCTACGAATTTGACGGAATATCGCCAACTTGGCAACTTTTTCAAATGTTGCCAAATTAGCGAAAATCTCGCCAAATAGATAAAAATGACACTAAATCAATGAAAATGACGACTCATTGACGAAAATTCAATATCTTGGAAAGAATATAAATATCTACTATAAGAAAAATCTATTTTTTTGTTATAAAAGTAGTAAATTCATTGCATTGTATAATTAAAGTCATGTGTTGGCCACATCAGATTTTTATTTACCTTAAGTATGACTGTTCGTCTTCGGTTCTTGTTCCTTACGTCGATTTTCAGTGTAAATCCCTTTAACTCTTCGTTGCCCTTTTAATCCGTGCTTTATTATTCTTATAATTTTTATCTCCTATTTATGCTTGTAGTCTGAGCTATGGTATTTAAGTAACGAACTGTTGCCGTATACAAAACAACAATTTGTTTGGGTTAATTTAGGTTGGATGCTCAGACGTGACGGGTACCTGATCTAAATGAGCCTCCAGATTTAGCCTAATGCTGGACATTTCTTTTTTTCGGCATGGAGGACGGGTTTTATCTGTTTGGATAATTTTGCTGTTTTAATGTTATGTCATTAATTACTTACTACTTCTGTCATATTATGTAAAATGAGAGATTTGAACATAATAATTTGCCATTATCGCGGGGTGTGATTAAAGAGGCGGGAAAACGAAAAGTAGGATACTACGAATGAACGGTAAAAGGAAAAAAATAACAGAAAATAAAGAATGACTGGAAAGAAAACCAGTCGGTAAGAGAAAGGATTGCAGTGCGAATAGAAATAACTGTAAAACTGAATAGTGAGAAAACCTGAAATAGAAATGAAAGAACATGAGATAAACCAGCTGTAAAAAACATAAACAAGAAAAGTAAGCAACATTTTTTGAAAAAGACGGCAAAACAATTAAAACAAATAGGAAAAAAATGAAATTAAAAAATGAATGAACTGACTGGTTTTGTATGTCATATGAGCTAACATCGTCAAATAAAATAGCTGGAAAAATAACTAAAATTCGTAAAACGGTAGACTAAAACTAAAATAGGAAAGAAGCCCAGAGGAATGGTAAAAAGTATACCAGAGATTGACAAACAGATGGGAAGAAGGGACATTCACAGTGGCGTAGCATGATCTAGAAAACAAGTGATGCATGTTGTATCACATCCCTTGTTATCAATTACGCCACAATATTTAAGGAATAATAGTAATGATATAAATATATAACTGCTGTTGTGGTATATGTTGCAACTAGAGAAGGGTTTTTTGTCGAGAAATTTGGTATATCGGCGTCATATACCAAATCCTATGGCAGCACAATGATCATTAACAAAATAGTTTTGACTGAGACAAAATTGAAATAAGAGAAAATTTCGAGAAAGTCCAATTCAGGGGGTGGGGCAGCCCACTGGTTAATGCGCGGGGATTGCACTCGGACGCCCGAATTCGATTCTCAGCTCCCTGCTCTGCAGAAACTAACCCTGTGCTCGTGCTGAGTACGGGCACGTTAAATATGTGGGTCCGTAAGTCCTTCCGAGAAGTTGGTTTTAGAGGATGAAGGGTACGATCCCTGTCGAGGCTGGGTTCCTGTCTAAGTTGGGTGGCACTGTCTCGGCTGCCCAAACATATACCTTACACTTTCGGGTAGGTCGGACGGACTAGGTCGAAGAAGAAGGAAGTCTAATTCAAAAATAGAAGTAAGAGTAAAAATTATCTTGGTTTCTGTTAAATTAAAAACATGATTAGAGTCCTAAGAAAGTTTCGAAAGTAAACACATGGATGTCTCTTGTATAAAACATAATCGGTTTATCCAAATCTTCACCACCGTTGCCAGATTATTCTATACAAGAGATTTGAAATTTACGACGACATAACACAAGACAATTTCCTTTGGTGCTTTACCCAATATACTTATTCTTAAAATACTACGATGCTTTTAGATTTTTGCAAGTTTAATGGAAATAAAATTCCGTAAAATATTCTTATATTTTATCACGCATTTGCTAATATAAATTTTACGAAGAATTTTGAACATCCATGGAAATGCAATCTTATCTTAATTTAAAATCACAAAATATGCTCTTTAGCAGGAGAAAACTTCTATTATTTTGTATTCAATAACAGTAAAATAGAATGTGCGTTTACGAAAAATATTTGATGCATTACACGCCAAAAGCGTTTGATAGAATTCGAATATTAAAATATATTGCGAATGGACGCATTTTGTTGATTATTTCTCATCACTCATTCAATTGAAATTTTTTCAAATATTTTATTAGTCAATTTATATTCTACGAAATGAACGGAATTTTACGCACTTGTTAGCTCAATAAAATTTGCAATGCCTGACACATCGCTAAATTGATTAAAATCGAAATGTACCAAAGATTCTGTTCGTTTTTTTGTTCCTTATATACATAATGTATAATGAAAGTATTGTAGGGGGTTGAAAATTCGAATTCGAGTTTTCGACGGGAGAGCATGTTTCAAGCATCTCTGATCACGAATCAAATATTTTTGAAGTGATGTCTGTGTGTGTGTGTGTGAGTGTGAAAGTATGTGTGTGTGTGTGTGTGAATCAGTGAGTCTGTAGAGACGATACCTCACGAACGAATGGAGCGATTTGAATGAAATTTGGTACAAAAATCACAATCCGTGAATACTGGAAGCCTATTATTTTTAAACACAATCGAATGTACAAAACCGATCTAAATTTTCGAGTGAAATTTTGAAAAAAATCATCTAAAAACCAAAACTTTTAATAAAGTTCCGCAAATAGACATTTCTTATGCAATTTTTTCTTAAAAAACGATTGACATAAACTTTAAAACGTTGCTTGAGCCGTTCTCGAGTCATTGCGCATTTTTAACACTTTACAACAAAGTTGAAAAGTGTTTATGACTTTGTTCATTCTGTCTGTCTGTCTGTCTGTCTGTCTGCCCGTTAGCACGATAACTGCCGTAAAAATGACTTAATCAAAATGAAATTTTAGTATGTTGTTCAGACGATCTGTAGGGCCTATGGGAATATAAATGAATAATATCACACAATTAGTTTTGGATTGAACCCGGGTTGAAAAAATGAAATACATTAAGCCCTATGGGACCTAATTTTTCTAACATTTTTTAAGCGGATTTAAAATTCACAAATTGCTTCGAAAATTTTAGGTAATAGTCAAATTGTTCCATAAAATATATAAAAAAAAATTCAGCTAAATGTATTCAGTAGTTTTTTAAATAAAAATTAAAATAATAATTACACGTCTTATATGAAACGATCACGTGACCATGATATGAAACGATCACATGACCCACTTCAAAATGAGATATGGCATCCATCTTGTTTCAAATTCGTGATTTTTTAAAGTTCTTTTTAATTCATATTGAGTGTTGTATCCATCCTAAAACTACTTTATTTCTGCTTAAATTCTGTGCATCTACATACTAAAACAACACAATGACAATATATTTGAGTTTAAATTCTCATTCAAATTTGATTATTTCTACAATTAAGCCTATTTTTCACCTATGTAAAATGTAAACAGCAAAATATGGAGAATGAGTTGTATTAGAATTACTGTATTTCTTTAACACAAAATAATTCAGTCCATGGAGTCTGCATGGCTGATATGAATGAAATATTAATTGATTTTATAAACAGAAGGACGATATTTTTCGATGAAGTTTTAAGCATAAAGTTTATGAATTGTAGCTCCATGGTCTTAATTTTTAAATAAAATAAATTATTATAGTATTGTGATGAATGAAATGGAGAAAGTTATGAATGAAATCCTGCTTTTATAGAGAGATCCAGGCGTGTTATTTTTTCTATGACGTCATTTGAATTAATTTCAGTTGTTTTCGATGAAGTTTTCAAATATAATAAATTATCGTAGTATTATGATAGATTTAAAAATATTACCGTGGAATGTATTGCATTTTAGAGATATTTAAACCACGCAATTTATATTTCAATGCCGTCTTTTGAATGAAGTTCATTTTTTTCAATGAAGGTTAAGTTTTCAAATATAATAAATCAATGTAGTATCGTGATAAGTTTTAAAATATTACCGAGGAATGTATTGCATTTTCGACTTTTTTAAATAAAATTGCATTGAAGTTGGAAAGTGTTTCATAATCAATGCTTTAAGCATGATTGATCTTTCTTGTTAAATAATATTTTTGTACTTGAATAATATTTTTGTATTTGGACGCCAATAGTCATTTATCCGTTGTATGAATAACTTATTTCTCCGTCCATAACGCTTGGCGAGAATTTGGCGATGAATTTGGCGGAATGTCGCCAACTTGCCGACATTTTTAAATGTTGCCAAATTAACGAAAATCTCGCCAAATCCAATACGAAAATCTGGTCGGATAAAAATGACGCTAAATCGAAGAAAATGACGGCTAATTAACAAAAATTTAATATCTTGGAAAGAATATAAGTATCTACTATAAGAATAACCTATTATTTTTGCTGTAAAAGTAGTAAATTTATTGCATTATGTAAAGAAAGTCATGTGCTGCCAACATCAGATTTTTTTATTTTATGAATACTACTGTTTTGCAGAATCTTTTCATTTTTAACACTTCACAACAAAGTTGAAAAGTGTTTATGACTTTGTTCATTCTGTCTGTCTGTCTGTTTGTCTGTCTGTCTGTCTATCTGTCTGTCTGTCTGCCCGTTAGCACGATAACTGCCGTAAAAATGACTTAATCAAAATGAAATTTTAGTATGTTGTTCAGACGGTCTGTAGGACCTATGGGAATATAAATGAATAATATCACCCAATTAGTTTTGGATTGAACCCGGGTTGAAAAAATAAAATACATTGAGCCCTATGGGACCTAATTTTTCAAACATTTTTAAGCGGATTTAAAATTCACAAATTGCTTCGACAATTTTAGGTAATAGTCAAATTGTTCCATAAAATATATAAAAAAAAAATTCAGCGAAATATATTCAGTAGTTTTTTAAATAAAAATTAAAATAATAATTACACATCTTATATGAATCGATCACGTGACCATGATATGAAACGATCACATGACCCACTTCAAAATGATATATGGCATCCATCTTGTTTCAAAATCGTGATTTTTTAAAGTTCTTTTTAATTCATATTGAGTGTTGTATCCGTCCTAAAACTACTTTATTTTTGCTTAAATTCTGTGCATCTACATGCTAAAACAACACAATGACAATATATTTGAGTTTAAATTATCATTCAAATTTGATTACTTCTACAACGAAGCCTATTTTTCACCTATGTAATATGTAAACAGCAAAATATGTAGAATGAGTTGTATTAGAATTACTGTATTTCTTTAACACAAAATAATTCACTCCATGGAGTCTGCATGGCTGATATGAATGAAATATTAATTGATTTTATAAACAGAAGGACGATTTTTTTCGATGAAGTTTTAAGCATAAAGTTTATGAATTGTAGCTCCATGGTGTCTTAATTTTTAAATAAAATAAATTATTATAGTATTGTGATGAATGAAATGGAGAAAGTTATGAATGAAATCCTGCTTTTATAGAGAGATCCAGGCGTGTTATTTTTTCTATGACGTCATTTGAATTTATTTCAGTTGTTTTCGATGAAGTTTTCCAATATAATAACCCCTCAGGGGTTCACTTCTTTAGTGAATACGGGTGTTGCAATCCCGAGGCACCTTAGCAAGGCTTTTCTTTCCTTTTTTCTTACTCTCTCTTTCTTTTTCCTTCTTATTTTTTGTCTATCCTCCTTTCCCCTTCTTTTTGTTTTGTTCTCCTTTTGTGTTTTGTGTTTCTTGTCCCTCTCAGCTGCTGGTGTCATCAATGCCGAGCCCTTAGTAAACATCACATCTGCTCTATGGGCCCTAGTACCACTCTTCGGCCTCTGCCGTAAGGTACACCGTTTGGGCTCGGGAATGGGTTCATGTGGGTGTGATGCGAAAGGGGTAGAGCTGCGTGCATCAGTAGTTTTGCTTTTAAGAAACGTTTGCAGTAAACGGTTCCAGAAGTGAGTCCCTTGGTTGCGTTGGTTAGATGGTGGAGAGTGTTTCATATCGAGAAATCCCCCATGGATCTTTGTTGGTCCTTGGGCCCTGTGCACCAGGTGCACGTTATGGCCCGCTCTCCATCATCTAGCTTTGCGAATGACTCCGGCGGTTACACTTGGCACGTTAGAAAAGTGTGGGGAGACGGAGCCTAGCGGGGGCTCCGATCGATCTGGAAGTAAACCGTGGTTTTTTTATAAGTGGTTACAAGCATGGAGAATTTGAGATTGCTTTCTGTCTCAGGTTCTTCATGCTCTTTTTCAGATGAGAACAATGCTGTTCTGCCTAATATATCACGCATGGATTGGGCTGAGAGGGTTGAGATTACTGAATCCTCAAAGCCAAAAGATGTGACTCCCAGAGGATTGGGACAAAGTTGTGTAACATCAGGTAATGCCTCAAAAGCTAGATATTTCATCATAAAGAAGTCTGAAGGAACTTTTGCAAATTGTTCACCTTTTTTGATTCAAAAAAGTATAGCTGCCTATGTAGGTGATGTAAAAAATGTTAAGAAACTAAGATCCGGTGACCTTTTGGTCGAAGTTACCACAAATGCTCAAGCAACAAACATAATGA
This sequence comes from Amaurobius ferox, assembly GCA_951213105.1. Taxonomy (NCBI): domain Eukaryota; kingdom Metazoa; phylum Arthropoda; class Arachnida; order Araneae; family Amaurobiidae; genus Amaurobius; species Amaurobius ferox. The sequence goes on along the minus strand of OX578148.1, from coordinate 14,980,402 downwards.
AAATGACCCATATTGGAAATTTCAAGATCACAGTAAACTTACATATGTCACTTAATTATTCTAGAGGCGTAATTTCCGAATCAGATCTGATTTATGACAGTGAGGAAGAAATTTTGAACAATTTAATTGACCAGAATGTGTGCGCTGTAAGACGTATCAACATTCGTAGAGAAGGGAAAGTCTTACCAACTAAACACCTCATACTTACCTTTAACTCTCCAGATTTACCAAAAACCATTAAAGCAGCCTATCTGATGTGCAAAGTCCGTCCTTTCGTTCCAAATCCATTAAGGTGCTTTAAGTGCCAAAGATTTGGACACTCTAAAAATGCATGCAGAGGGAAATGTGAAACATGTGCCCGGTGTGCTGAGCCCGGACATGAATCTGAAAATTGTTCCAAAAAATTTCAGTGTGTTAATTGTAATGGTGAACACCCATCATATGCTCGATCATGCCCTAAATGGAAGATTGAAAAAGAAATACAAACTGTTAAAATCAATAATAATATTTCTTTCCCTGAAGCACGTAAAATAGTAACAGCACGTACACCTGAAGGTGTATCCTATGCCACAGTAGCCACTAAATCCTCAACTTCAGTTGCCACGCAATGTGACAAAAGATCAATTGCTACACAAACCGAACCTATCTCTGTGGCCGAAGACAGTCCAAATCCTACTAACCCATCAAGTACTCAATGTAAACCTAAATCTGCCATACCCTTAGCAACTTTTAGACCAGAGTTTTCACAGCCAAATAAACCAAGTACCAGTCGGGATACTGAAACATATACTACAATAAACAAAAAAAAATCCAACCAAAAATCTAAATTAAAAAATGAAAAAGACGAACTTGCACCTAGAAAATCATTAAAAAGAGTAGATGCAAAAAATGATGCCAATATTGATGATGCAGTACAACTATGTGTTTCGGATGACGAAACAATGTTGACGGATGTGTTGCCACCTTCATCCAATAGGTCCAGGGTGAACAGTTCTCGTTCACCAAAAAAGAAAAAACCTACATAATGGGTTCTTTAGTTTCTTGGAACTGCCGTGGTTTGCAGACCAAGTTGTTTGAGGTTAAATCATTAATTAATACTTATCATCCCATTTGTGTCTGTCTTCAAGAAACGTTTTTAAAATTTAACAATAGTATAAATGTTAAACATTTTACTTGCATTCGCAAAGATTTTGATCAAAACAGTAGGGTTTCTGGGGGAGTAGCCTTGCTAATTTCCCATAACTATCCTACCTCCAATGTACAACTTACCACTAACTTACAAGCTGTTGCTGCTCGTATCCATATTAAGACATTGATTACAATATGCTGTATATATATTCCACCAAATGATAATATTGATCGCAAGGAACTTGATGATTTGATTGGTCAACTACCTCCGCCATTCGTAATATTGGGCGACTTTAATGGTCACAACCCTCTTTGGGGTAGTTGTGACATGAATCACAGAGGACAGCAAATTGAACAGTGTATTAGTGATCACAGCCTGTGCCTATTAAATAGCAATGAACATACCTACTTTCATCAACCAAGCAAGACATTCCACACTATCGATCTTGCTTTCTGTTCCCCGTCAGTCCTTCCATACTGGTCCTTTTTAGTCGACAAAGATCTACACAATAGCGACCATTTTCCCATTGTTCTCTTTAACAGTCAAATCAGATCACCTGTGAAACCATCGCGATATATCTTTTCGAAAGCTGATTGGTTAACATTTACTTCCCAAGCTGTGATAGCTGATGACGCAGTTCAGAGCTGTGACATTGATACAGCTGTAAACAATATTACAAATCTCTTGATTAAGGCTGCTGATAATACAATCCCTAAGAATTCTGGAAAAACATCCAAATATCACTTTCCTTGGTGGAATGAAGAATGTCGTGAGGCATACAAAAAACAAAAGAAAGCCTGGGCCAAATTTCGAAGGTATCCTACGACTGATAATCTTACTGTATTTAAATATACAAAAGCGGTTGCTCGTAGGATACGCAGACAAAGACAAAGAGAGTCATGGGAGGAGTATGTCAGTGGACTAAACTGTTCCATTTCCAGCAAGAAAGTATGGGAAAAGGTCAAAAAGTGTTCAGGTGTCTATAATGACCACCTTATATCTGCTATACATAGTAATGGCTCAATTATTAGCTCTCCCGCAGAAATAGCAAATGAAATAGCCAAAGCCTTTGCAGATGTTTCAAACTCAGCAAGTTATTCAGAACCATTCCTGTCACATAAAATCAGATCAGAAAAGAAACCAATTGTCTTCTCACAAGCCAAACACTTGCCATACAATTCTCCGTTTACGAGGTTTGAACTTCTTACAGCATTGTCACAGACTCAGGGAACCAGCAGTGGGCCAGATGGTGTCCATTATACTATGCTGAAACACCTTTCTGACGAGTCTTTATTGAACCTTTTATATCTGTACAACAGGATTTATATGGAACTTAAGTTTCCGACATCCTGGCAAAGAGCAATCACCATACCCATTATAAAACCAGGAAAAGACCCCAAAAGTCCTTCAAGTTACCGACCCATTGCCTTGACAAGCTGTATGTGCAAAATTATGGAAAAAATGGTAAATGCCCGACTTGTTTATTTCCTTGAAACAAATAAACTTTTGTCTCCACATCAAAGTGGTTTTAGACGAGGAAGATCTACCTCTGACAATATTATTGCTCTGGAATCCCAGATCAGGACTGCCTACCTTAGGCGAAATCATTTAGTGTCAATATTTTTTGATATTGACAAAGCCTATGATCGCACATGGCGCTATGGTATTATTAAGGACCTTTTTGATTTTAATTTAAAAGGAAATCTTCCCATTTTTATACAAAACTTTTTAGCACATAGGACATTCAAAGTTCGTATTGGTACTGTTCTTTCAAATCCTCACGTACAAGAGGAGGGAGTGCCACAAGGAAGTGTATTGAGTGTGACTCTATTTTCCATAAAAATCAATAGTATTTTAAACCATCTACCACCATCAGTTCATAAAAGCCTCTATGTGGATGATTTGCAAGTTTCATACCAAGCACATGATATGCGCACTGTTGAAAGACAGTGTCAAACTGCAGTAAATGGCATTCTGCAATGGGCTAATCTAAATGGATTCAGGTTTTCAATCCAAAAGACTTGTTGCGTTCACTTCACCAGAAAACGAGGTCTACACTTACCTCCAGAGATTTTCATGGAGAATACTAAAATTTCTGTTGTTGATGAAGTGAAATTTCTTGGAGTCTGGTTCGATAGAAAACTCACCTTCCTACCCCATGTTCAGAAATTGAGAAAGAAATGTGAGAGAGCCATTAACATTTTAAAAGTTCTGTCAAATACGAAATGGGGTGCAGATACAACTTCAATGCTACGTATATATAGGGCCATTATTCGTTCCAAGATCGATTATGGATGCAATGTTTATGGGAGTGCACGAACATCTGTTCTTCAGAAACTGGACACAATACATAATAAGGCATTACGTATATGTTCAGGTGCCTTTAGAACATCTCCTGTTCAAAGCTTATATGTGTACTGCAATGAGCCGCCTCTAGAATTCAGGCGTGAACAGTTGATGCTGAATTATTACTATCGGGTCATGTCCTTACAGAACCACCCTCTGCAACGACTAATTCTAGATGAGCATTATGATCGACTCTACGACCACAGACCCTCATGCATTCCTTCATTTGGCAAGCGGATACGAAATATATTATCAATAACCCCACAAGTAGATGTAAATATAAGGAAAACAAAGTGTTTTGAAACACCTCCATGGCATGTTCCAGATTTTATATATCTCAACCCATTTAGTAATTTTACTAAGAGAAACACAGATCAGACTATTTATCTGCAACTGTTTGCTGAACATAGAAATCTCTACAACGAGTTTACTCCTATTTTCACAGATGGTTCAAAAGCTGGCAATTACGTAGGGTTGGCTTATGTATCTAAAAATACTATAAAATCTTTTAAACTGCATGCATCTTGCTCTATTTTTACTGCTGAGATTATAGCAATATACCAGAGTCTTATATTCATATCGCATCAAATTTCCAAAAAGCACATCATTTATACCGATTCATTGAGTTCGCTACAACTTTTATCATCTAGGACTGCTATGAATTACCCTATTGCCTCTGATATTCTTAAGTATGAACATCGTCTAAAGGTACAGGGATACCATACTGAATTTTGTTGGGTGCCAGGACATATAGGTATCAGAGGAAATGAGTTGGCAGATATTGCTGCTAAATCAGCTACTCAAAATTTAAACCTGACAATCCCTTTAACTGACATCAAACCATTCATTTTGAAAAATATATATGACAAATGGCAGTATTCCTGGAACCAGCAGTCTCGTAATAAGTTGTATGAAGTAAAGCCCGTAATACAAAAGTGGACTAGTTTCCAATGTAGGAAACTTGAGGTACTTTTAACACGTTTGCGAATTGGTCATACTCGTTTTACCCACAGACACTTACTTTTAGGAGAAGTTGAACCCTTTTGTAATAGTTGTCAGACCTCAGCAAGTATCAAACATATTTTAATTGAGTGTACTAAATATAAACAGTTTCGTTTCAAGCATTTTAAGACTTATACATTAAATTTGGCAGAATTGATTGGAGAAAATCCTCATTTGGAGCTTTTCCCATTCCTATTGGACATTGGTTTTTTCCATCATTTTTAACATCACCTTTTATAATCTTTTAGCCATTTTTCATATCATTTGCATTGTTGCACATGTTCCATAGTATTTTCACACATTATCACTATTTTAAATTATACACGTGTTATCAATACTATTTTATGTATCTCAGTACCATATGTCTGGCGCAGCATATCCTCTTTGGATCTTGTGCCATTAAACCATAATCAACCAACCAACCAACCAATATAATAAATTATCGTAGTATTATGAGAGTTTTAAAAATATTACCGTGGAATGTATTGCATTTTAGAGATATTTAATCCAGGCAATTTATATTTCAATGCCGTCATTTGAATGAAGTTCATTTTTTTCAATGAAGGTTTAAGTTTTCAAATATAATAAATCAATGTAGTATTGTGATAAGTTTTAAAATATTACCGAGGAATGTATTGCATTTTCGACTTCTTTAAATAAAATTGCATTGAAGTTGGAAAGTGTTTCATAATCAATGCTTTAAGCATGATTGATCTTTCTTGTTTTTTTTTACAACAAGGATCCCCCCTGTTCGCAGATTTCTATTAAGGACAGGCAAATATTAAGGCTCGCAGACAAATATTAAGGTTCCAATAAACAGCATGGTAAAGACGCCAACCAATAAACTTTAAAATCAAAGACAACCAAATAAGTGGTTAAAAAGTAATTTTATTAAGATATCCTTATTATGACGTACACAATCACATAGCCAAAGCGCTTTCGGACATTACCATACCCTTCATCAGTGGCGAAGTGTAAAATAAATTGCGAACAATTGCCTAAATATAGTCCAAACCTGCCAGGCAAAATTTACATATATCAACTACATACAAAATTACATGCATCAATTTACATATTTTTAATTTTTTTAAAAAACAACGAGGTAAAATAAATAATCATAAAAATGCATATTACAATAAGAAATAGAATTTAATAACCATGGATAAAAAAATGAACTACTATTGAATTTTTAGAAAATCATATAAAGGCTTGACCTGCAGAGAGTCAAGAAAGAGGCGCCAAGCATAACTAAGGGTCAGAGAACGGGGTCAAAATTACAAATATAATTACGGTAAATTTAAATAAAAAGGGATTTATAAAGTAAAATATTACGGGGTTATTGCAGTTAATTAAAATAAAAGTTTTATCAAACATAGGATGAAAATTATCGTTAATAACATACTGGGCAAGAACAGTGGATAGTTTACCATTAAAATGGCAATGTATCGCATTTTAGAGATGTTTAAATAATATTGCATTTCAATTGGAAAGCGTTTCATAATCAATGCTTTATGCACGATTAATCTTTCTTGTTGTATTCCATTCAGTTGGATTCTTCATGTAAGGAAGTTAATACACTACAGGAGCTACGATTTGCTCCGTCAGATGCCCGGCCGTTAAGTGGACAGATTAACGCTAACGATATAAATTAAGACCGCTGAAATTGGACTCAGAAACTTAAAATAAAATAAAATATAAATATATATTATAGCGTGGAATATCAACTTCATGCAACTCCGTACATGTAGTCAGCTGCACGACCCGTCATGGCTAATGATACGTATCAAAATTTACGATCATGTGCAAACTTGTTTCCAAATGCATTTTCATCCATCGCTGCTATTCATGCTCCAAACCTTATTTGTATCGAAGAAGCCTGAAAAATTTCGTAAAATCCCAGGACACACCTACCTGGCTAACATATAAGAGATTTGACAAGGGGAAATTACTAAATACGCATGTAAAATATTCGGGCTATTAAATAGCATAATATTTTACTCATATGAATAAAATATCATAAGAGTATTTATTATCTATTTATATTTAACAGTTACTTTTAATTAAAAATATGACAATTCTCTTCACTTTATATCTAGCCTATTGGTCATTAGCAGATATAACTGGCGTTGCTTGTACTTTAAAATATGTGAAAATTCTAAACGCATCCATATTATTTTTTTTTTAAATTCTATTAAAATATTAAATTTAATTCCCCTATAAAAGGTAAAATGTATTACAAGAAATGTGTTACAAGAGACAAGTTTGAAGAGTAAAATATATTGATCCCATTTGTTTACCAATGTACCAAAATATGAAATTTTATAAATATACGGTAAAATAAAGGCTCTAAAATGGTAACAAAAGTTGTTGTTGTTTGACTCAAGCCGTCCAACCTACCAGAAGATGTAAGGTATATGTTTGAACTGTCGGGGCAGTGCAGCCCAAATTAGACCAGAACCTAATGGGGACTGCATCCACAGGGATCGTACCCTCCTTCCCCTGCCACCAACCTCATGGAAGGACTTACGGACACACATGATAATGTGCCCGTGCTCCGCGTAGACACGGGGATATTTTAGACAAATCGATCGCCAGTCGTCTGAGTTCAATGTCCGTGCCTTAACCACTGGACTGTCCCATCCTCCGGTAAGAAAGTTATTTCCGAACCAAATGTTAACTGGTAGCAACAATCGTTTTAAAATATGTGAAATTTTTAAACATATAAGATATTTTGGATTTTGACGCCTGAGAATTTCCCAATAGTTATTTATTTCACAGAAAATAACTAAATATCAGTTGTATTTTATAATAAGTATTTTGCATATGAATATGAGTAAATCAGTCTTGTACACCATTATTTCACTATGAAAGAAATGGAATTATTAATTGCAACGGGAAATTGATTGCAGTGTGGATATTGACTGGAAACCTCACATCAGATGATTTATTGATAAATATTACATACGACACACTTATTTACACAACGCAGTAAGGGTTATATAAATATTCTTCATTTGCTTTATCTATCGTTATATTTTCAGATCATCAGACACAAAATTTTAAATTTTTCTTTTGTATAACCTTTCAATTTCTACCAAATGGGTCATACACAAAGAGCAATAACCTTTAGAATAAATGCTAACAACATTAAATGAATATTATACAAACATTAATTAAGAACCAAAGAATCAATGCCTTTTCTTTCACACTGAATGGGCAACTAAAAAGCATTTCCCTTTAAATTATGTTTTGAAAATATTAAAGCTCCTATTGCATAATTATTACAATTTATCCTCTGGATTCGTGGGTGTGTTCTCAGAATACAAGAATGAATTCACATTTCTGAATAACTAACACATTTATTTAAAAGCACTAATAAGCGCAAACAGGAGCAATATGCATTAATGCTCGATAACTATATTACAAGATCAGTAACAACTATTAAATACAATAAAACAGCAATTAAATGCTCAGCTAATTCAGAAAATTGCCGATGCTTTTCTTAAAACACTGACGAGTCTCCCAATTCACTTTAGCTCGTATTACTTCAAATACTCTGCAACTGACTGATGATTTCGTTTGTAGTTACTCTAGAAATTTCTAGAAAGAGCTTGTATCCAAGAATATTAGATATTTCGGGAAAGATCTAGTATATTCGAAAAGTCGCCAAGTTGGCAATAAATAGTCAAATATGACAACCCTACATTCACGAAGCCAACGGCCCTACCGTGCTGAAAACACCGGTTCTCGTTAGATCACCGAAGTCAAGTGTCATAAGGTAAAGTTGTTCGTATCAAAATTACTATACTGGGACTTACCTTTGATGCCTTCACTAAGGGTGGAGCATGTAAACTTCCGGTTCTCAAGCCACAGACAAATACACAAGATATAAATAAACACACTTATCTAAATTGACCAATTTATTTAATATTTAAGTTCATAGATATCTATTTATATCTTGATTATTAAGACTATTCATAAATCCATTATTATAATACATCTAGAGCTACCAATATTTCATTAATAAACATATTTACACGCATAATATAATTGACATATATATTTAGACACTTTCTTTTAATCTACCGAAACTCAAAATAGTTCTTTTAGTTTAAAGCAGCTAAGTTTTACAAGAACTCGTTATTACGACATAGATTCGTACGAACTAATTGTTCATTATTAGATAACCGTTAAATGTGTGCCTTCCATGATAATTAGTGACAAGTGAAATATATAAATACCTATGCTCTCTTGTATTTCAACACTTATTCGCGCAATCACTATGCTGTAGGATTCTATTGCACATCACACTTCTGAGCCACGTTTTCTTTGTGTGCTCACTGTAGATATTATTTTGCACAACTCAAGAGACATGTTGCTAAGTTCGTTGTCTAAAAATTCAAATCTCTCGAACTTTCTGGAACAAAATTTGGGGCACTTTTTTACTTTCTCCCATTTGTCGTTGATGCAGAAGGGGATGAATGCTGGTTATCTATGATTGCGTTCCAATTGGTTTCCTCTGCTGCATTTAGATTGCTCATTATCTTTCTTGGCATTCGTAATTGCAAGTGCAACATATCGTACAAGTATTGTACTACATCAAGCAGCATCAGGGCGGTTATTTGGGTGGGTGACCACCTGGGAACACCGCGTGCTATTGGCACATTTCGGGCGCGGTAGCCCAGTGGTTTTCGCGCTGGATTTGCACGCTGCCACAACGCTGCCACCACGCTGCCGTGTTCATGCGGAGTACGATCACGTTAAACGTGTGGGTCCGTAAGTCCTTCCGAGAGGTTGGTGGTAGGGGAAGGATAGTACGGTCCCCGTGGATGCTTACCTCACTGGGTTCAGGTCTGAATTGGGTGGCACTTCCCGGCCGTCCAAACGGTTACCTTACACCTTTCTGGTAGGTAAGACGTTATGATTCACAACAACAACAACCCTACATTCACGAAATAGAAATGGCAGTGTGTGAAGGTTTTTTTTTTTGGAGACACAAAGAGCTCCCAGCGAAGGCATTTTGCACGTTCGTACCATAATCTTAAAGATTCAGGAAAAAAATCTGATGTGGGCAGCACATGACTTTCTCTGTAGACTTATTTATATCCACGTTCCCTTTATTTTTATTAAATTTAATTCACTTTTAATTCAATTTTCGTTCTCATTTGGTAACTGGACTTATTTTCAAAGGTATCGTAGAGAAAGTATGAAAAAACTTAATATCTCGAGAATGGCTAGTCCTAGTGTAATGAGATTGATCTTATTATTTTCATTGTTAAAAATTACGTATAAAACAAGCATTTAATTGAGATATTTGATAATACGTAGTTCTTTATTCAGATTTTGGCGGATTTTGCTGCGAAATTTGCAAAAAAGGGCAGATTATTTTTTCCGAATCGTACCAAAATCTAATCAGCACCCGGGTAACCCACAAGCGACTTTTCACCGAATTTTGTGAAATTTGGTCCATTAGTTTTCCAGATGGAGTGGATATAGGCTTTGGTGGCCATTTCACAAATAAAAAGACGGGTTCTTTTATTCTGAATTGTACCCAAAAATAATCAGCACCAGATTCGCCCCCACCTACCAAATTTTATGAAATCCGGTTAATTAGATTTTTAGTTAGCGTGGATACAAAATATGCACAGAATGACAGACAGACACACAGGCTGACACACACACAGACGTCACGCTAAAAATAGTTTTTTGTATTCTAGAGGTCTCGAAACGTGTAGATCCGTCGAAAACTCGAGTTTCGATTTTCGACATGATTCCAATACTTGCCCCATATATTACCATGTATTGCAGGGAAAGTAATAATGGTGTGTTATTGAGGCTTCTTTGACAGCACGATCGATATTTCATTCGAGCAAAAGAAATCTCGCATATTATCTTCGGTTCTGTAACTAAACAATTTTATACATTTTCCAGCTAGTCCTTTACGTTATTCATATTTCCCTTCGTCGTTTGAAAGGATGGGCTTCTTCTCAGACGCGAGTCACGAATTCGAGCGCTTTTCAATATTAGGAGGAAGAATAAATCAATGAATGCAAAAAATTCACATTCTACTGCCTAGTTGCTCTTAGTCCTCTGGACGAGTCGGACGGTCTGGGTCTTCAACATTCTACTGCCTTTTCTCAACGTTTCTCATCAGCAACTCTCTATTTTGGTTGCAAAACGATAACACTTTCTATAAGAGTTTAAAGTGAAAGTAAAGTGTCTTATAAAAGTAAAGTGTCTTATAGAAAAACCTTAATCGGAAGACCCTAAATGTTTGAATGAAAGTTTGAAAAAAAATCATCAAAAAATAAGAATTTTCAATAATTTTAAGTAAGTAATCATTTCTTATGTAATTTTTCATTAAACAACGATTGATATACATTTTAGAACGCTAGCATGAACCGCTCTTGAGACATTGCAGTAAAATCACATAAATTTAACAAGAAAGATCAATCTTGCATAAAGCATTGATTATGAAACACTTTCCAACTTCAATTCAATTTTATTTAAACATCTCTAAAATGCGATACATTTGTCGGTAATATTTTTAAAATTATCACAATACTCCATTAATTTATTATATTTGAAAACTTAAACCTTCATCGAAAAAAATGAACTTCATTCAAATGACGGCATTGAAGTAAAAATTGCCTTGTTTAAACATCTCTAAAATGCGACACATTCCTCGGTAATATTTTAAAATTATCATAATACTACAATAATTTATTATATTTGAAAAGTTCATCGAAACCAAATGAAATTTATTCAAATGACCTCATCGAAATATAACACGTCTGGCTCTCTCTATAAAAGCAGCATTTCATTCATTAACATTTTTCCATTTATTTCATTCATCACAATACAATAATAATTTATTTTATTTAAAAATTTAACACCATGGAGGTTCAAGTAATTAAACTCCATGCTTAAAACTTCATCGAAAAAATTGTCTTTCTCTCTGTAAAATCCATGAATATTTCATTCATATCAGCTATGTTGCAGTCTGCATGAGCTAAATAATTTTGCGTTAAAAATATGCAGCAATTCTTATACCACTCATTCTACATATTTTGCTGCTTGCATTTTCCATAAGTGAAAATTAGGCTTCGTTGTAGAAATAATCAAAGTTGGATGGTCATTTAAACTTAAATATTTTGTAATTGCGTTGTTTCAGTATGTAGATCCACAGAATTTAAGCAAAAATAAAGCAGTTTCAGGACGGATACAACACTAAATATGAATTAAAAAGATCTTTAAAAATCACGATTTTGGCACAAGATGGATGCCATATTTTATTTTGAAGTAGGTCAAGTGATCTCTTCATACAATTGTGACGTAATCGCTTCATATAAAAGGTGTAATTATTATTTTAATTTTTATTTTAAAAACTACCGAATATATTTTGCTGAATTTTTTTTAACATATTTTATGGGATAATTTGAATATTTTCTAAAACTTTCGAAGCAATTTGTGAATTTTAAATTTGCTTAAAATATGTTTGAAAAATTAGGTCCCATAAGTCTCTTAGATTCAATGTATTTCATTTTTTCAACCCGGGTGCAATTCGAAACTAATTGTGTGGTATTATTCATTTATATTCCCATAGGTTCCACGGACTGTCTTAATAACATACTAAAATTTAATTTTGATAAAGTCATTTTTACGGCAGTTATCGTGCTAACTGACAGACAGACAGACAGAATGAATGAATAAACAAAGTCATAAACACTTTTCAACTTTGTTGTAATGTGTTAAAAAGTATTATCTATTATAGAATATGCTCACTTAACATCATTCTTGTGATTCTAATTTGTTCCAATCACGAGAGAAGATGGATGTGTAACGTTTTTGTAATTTGACGCCTTATAATTCGCCAACAATCATTTATATATAAAAAATGCTCTTCCCTCCGTTTGTCTGTCACTCTTGGCGGTAAATTTGGCTTCTTGGCGACTCTTTTAGCGAAATATTGGCAATTTAGTGATATTTCGACCCAGATTGACGAAAATATCGTTAAAATGCCAAAAATGACGTCAATTTAACGAAAATAACGCAAAACTGATGAATTAATTATTAAAATATTTTAATATATGGTTTATCGTTTATTGCAGATGTTATCAATATTGATAATTGTCAATTTGGAGTAGCGTAAAATATAAGTTAATTGGGTATATAGAAGTAGTTTTACATGTTATCATCCGGAATATTGTTAAATGCACAATTCAAAAATTAAAGCATTATGCCGTATGTACATCACTTGTGTAATATATACATCACTTTTTCACTGTGAAAGAAAGTAAATTCATTGCATTGTGCAAGGAAAGTTATGTTCTGCCCACATCAGATTTCTTAAAGGCATCTGTGCGTCTTTTAAGGAATAAATATAGGTAGAAAAAAAATCGTTTGCTACAGCTTCACTTAATTGGTTTTCGCATTTGCAACAGCCTGTTTTCTAACTGTGTAGAAAGTATTTATTCTGATTTATAGAAAGAATTTTAAGAAAGTATAATTTCTGATTTATGACTAAGTTGTCATACAGTTGTTTAGAAATCACTTTTCAAAACCAACTCAAAAATAAAGTTTTCTTGCCTTCTGGTAAATTGCATTTTGGGTGCTATCGTTTAACAAATGGTCAGAGGGGACAGATTCTTCAAAAACATTCTTGTCAGGTGAAAAGCTAATACATGATGCTTTACCGCTTTTATATCGGATCCTAAAGATTTGTAGCAAGTATAAAAATCTAATGTAAGCATGGCATGAGTTTCCTAGCAGATCCAGATTCACTTTATTTTTGTTTCATTAATATTCCATTAAATTGAGTTTAATTGCACTAAACAACACGCATAATTATTTGAAATAACACTGTATTTTCACTTTTAATTCAATTGTCATTTTCATTTGGTAACTAGACTAATTTTCAAAGTTGGTGCATCAAAAATGCAATTAAAATATCTCGAGAACGACTAGTTCTAGAGTAATGGGGTTGGTTTAATTCTAAATTACGTATAAAACAAGCATTTCATTGATATATTTGAACATATTTATTTTAGACTATAACGATTTTTGCGGCCCATGTCGCAGACAAATGCAGGTTCTTTTTTTACTGGATCGTACCAAAATCTAACACAAGTGTATTTACCAAATTTTGTATTTTATTTTATTACCTGGATTTGTATTTTACAAATGCAGGTTATTTTTTTACTGGATCGTACCAAAATCTAGCACAAGTATATTTACCAAATTTTGTGAAATATGGTAAATTAGTTTTTGAGTTAGAATGGATACATACAAATTTTGCGGGCCATTTCGCAAAGAAAAAGCAAGTTCTTTTATCCCGAAAAATGCCAAAATGTAATCAGCACCAGGATCACCCCATAAGTGACTATTTACCTACCAAATTTTATGAAATTCGGTCAAATAGTGTTTGAGTTAGAATGGATACACACATTGCACAGACAGACACACATGTGCACAGATGTCACGCTAAAAATAGTTATTTCGTATTCTAGAGGTCCCAAAACGTGTAGATCGGTTGAAAACTCGAGTTGCGATTTTCGGCACGATTCCATTACTTTACCCATACATTACCATGTATTGCAGGGAAAGTAGAAATTGTACCTATTTTTAAAGTAAATAATATATGTGTATGGGGGGTTTCTCTGGCTGAAATCAAAGCGTTACAAAAAATGTAAACACATCGGACGCTTATATCTCCGAAAAACTTAAATTTTGTTGATTTATGCCTGATTGTTCAGGATTTTTCAACCTGAAGAAACTTTACCAAAAGTTAATTATGTTAGGAAATAAAAATGTTTTTGAAGTTTGATAGACGAAAGGGAAATTATTGGGAACATAAACTAAAACTTAAACTCACAGATTTATAGAGTACTGAAATCTGCATTCATAGCAGATTCTAATCTTTCAGGTGCGAAGGTGTGATAACAATTTCTACTCTTTACAGCGGCGAAGCGTGAAGGGAATTTGGGGGAGAGCGTCTACTTAAACAATCCGCTACCAAGCAACTATCAGGTTAATTGTGCATTAGAGGAAATATTTTATCAGCTTTGCTTGGCGAATAGAAAAAAAAGTAATTTGGCAGCGGGTTGTTTTTGTAGACACTGTCTCCCTAGATTCCTGTCATGCCAATGTTTGCAATCGTGCAAATTCAGCCCGTTGCCAAAATATCGCCAAATAAACGAAATTGTCTCCAAATTGATAAAATGACACCAAATTGTTAAAAATGACGCCTATTTGTTGAAAATTCGATATTTTACAAAATTAAGCTCAATTTACTTGATAACCTAAGTTGCTTTGAGGGAATTATTAATTTAATAGTTTAATAATCCATTTCTCTATCCATCTGCCCATAACGCTTTGCGAAAAATTTGGAGACGAATTTGGCGGGATATCGCTAACGTGGTGATTTTTTTAATGTTGCCAAATTGACAAAAATATTGCCAAATCGACAAACATGTCTCGAAATTGATAAAATGGCACTGAATGGATAAAAATGACGTCCAATTGATGAAACTTCAGTATTTTGTATTGCTTAACAATCGTTGTTGTTTTGTGGGAATTATTAATTTAATAGCTTAATAGTCCATTTCCTTATCCGTCTATCCATAACGCTTTGCGAAACATTTTTAAATATATATTTAATGTTACCAAATTGACAAAAATATCGCCAAATCGACTACAATATCGTCCGATTTATAAACATGACGTTAAATCAATTAAATTAAATGCGTTTTATTTAGATATAGTATTATAATGATGTTTCGGTAATGTTCGTCTGTCATATCTGGAATCTCATATTTTAATCATATCTGGAAAATCGTTGTTCCAAATGATTTTAATTATAGCATGTTATCTGGTATGGATGCAAAATTTGACAAAAAATAAAATCAAAGAGTACTTCAAAATGTATTCCAGTGTGAGAAAGTTCAATTGAGTCACACTTAATTTTTGTATGTTTTTTGTTTTTTAGATAAATTATTTTTCGTAAGAATTTGAATTTCGCAAGCTATTCAAACACTTACTCGTACATTACTGTTAAAAATATCTAGTTTCGATCAAAAGAAATAAACCTTTATTTTTTAATGTACTCCTTAATTCTTATTCTTCCTTCACATAATAGGATTACGTTTATATTATTGATTTTTTTCCGATATTTTGACTGAGGAAGTCGGATTAGCGGTTCGTCGTTGGTTAAAGCAACAATTCTTCATAATCCAGAATTTGGGTCACAAAGACAGCAGACTAGCTTTAAAAATATTCATGGTTTAAAAGTTTCCTCTTACTCACTGTAAGCTTAGAAGAAGATTGCATTACTTTTATCAAATTATCTAAAAAGATGGAATTTATGTAAATTATTATTGCTGAACATAGAATGGCTTTATAAATTTAAATAATTTATTTAAAATAGGATTATAAAAACTTTCATTATAAAGGTGAGTAGAAGCGGCCAAACTGCAGTCTTGGAGATATTTCAAAGAACCAGAGCCGGAAATTGCATCGAAAGCAAACGGATGTACGTGATGTCAAGGAGGGCCATGGACAAGGCAAATAACTAGAAAAGTTGTAGGGTTATCAATGTTATCATATATTTTCTATGCAGGTCTATGGGGAAACGCCTATGGTGCAACACAATGCCAAGCCAAGCCAAGACGCTTCATTACGGGGTTCCTGTGTCTGCCGACACTTACCACCACATCTAATATATAGCGAGTCCTTTAGTTTTAGCGATATTAAAGTTGAACTACGCACTCAGCTCTTGGAGGGTGCTGTGATGAGGTTGCTTGCCCATATATGAGAGGTGCAGAATCTGTCTTGGATGGCTGATCTGGCGAGTAGGTAGGAAAGGGAAGGGGGTGGGGACCGTGAATACAATCAGCTACACAATGAGACAACTGTTGAGGAAATGACTCCCTTTTATAGCGAGATATGGGAAACTATTTCCTTCCCTGTTAGAGATAGGGGAAAAAAGTCAATTACAAAATTGTCGAACGTTGCAGAATTCATCTATAATAAAAATGAAAATCTGCCTGTGGGTATGTGTGCATGCGTGATTGTTTGTCTCATCATCGCGGGAGAACGGTATCGCCGAATTTCATGAAATTTCGTTAGTAGCCTTGAAAAGCCGCTCTTAAAATTTAGTTCATATTTCGAGTTTCTGGGACCAGGGCATGTTTATATATTATGCAAACTATATATTTTCCGCAAATTTATTGAAGAAAATTATATCATGTTTCTAAATAAAGGAATTAAATCCAATGAGGTTATACAGCAGACGATTTTTATTCAATCATTCTCGATTTAAATAATTAAGAAATATATACGAAAATAAATTTTATGGGACGTACATTTTTGACTGGAATGTATCAATTACTGTTTTTGGGTTGAAAGGTTAAGGGGATTTTTGATATTTTTAATTTCTAAGTCATCTGCCTTATTTCGGGAAAGATTTTTCAAACTCATATCTTGTGTTTAGCCAATTGTCAAAACATAATAAAACTGGTACGGGCATATCTTTTAATTCCATTTGAACGTTTTCATTTTGTCATATGCTGATCCAATTTCATAACGCTTTCATTTTGACATATATTGATCCAATTTCATATTTTTTGTAAATCTGTTTACAAAAGGGATCAAAATGTTTTATTTTTCAAATAAGCTTCTATAGCGGGAACAGAGATTGTTATATTTGTGTTAAGGAGAATTAAGTTAAATATTATTTGAATAGAATGTGTTGAATAACAATGTAACTAATAATAATATAGGAGTGTGAACATAATTGTGAATGTTAAGTTTCTTTATATAATATTAACCGTACAAAACACGGGTATACCTTTAGTACTAAGTATTTTTATCCCCATCGCAAATGGAAAATAACATTCTAAATAATGATTTTAACAGAGACAATTTTATTTATCTGCATGTAACAGTATGCAAACGTAAAAACATTGGAAAATCGGTAAAGGCAACTTATTTCACGTGTGAAAGCGAAGTTCGTGTCCGTCCGTAGCTTGGATTTTCCACTAAGCACGCAACATACGATACTGTCATTACAATCGCTGTAGTAGAGGTACTATAGAAACACTAGGTTTTGTAAGTCATCATCAATAAATAGAACTTTAATGATACTCCAGTCCACAGAAACGCAAATGATTATTTTGTATACTATGTGTACCTTATCTGAACATAATTCTTTAATAAACACACAAAGCATGTATTTAATTGCATTCAAGCTCGTCATTTTCATACTGTAACATTTACATGGGGTTTACCATGGTTAATATGAATGAATGTATATATGAATATTTACTTATTCCGAACGTCACCATGGAAAATAAGAAAACAATAGTCAAATTTACATTCATGTTGGCGCCTGATACGAAGCCAGAATTCTTGAGCGTTGATAGTCAGGACATTAATCATACAAAATGGCCTCTGACTTGTTGATGTCGAAAGATATCTTTCACGGGGATTAAAAGCCTTTTCATAAACTTTTATTACAATAGCTTCAATTCCAAGAATATTTGTGTTTTTGTGCTGATGCTATAATATTGCAGTATGTATTTTTATATACTCTGATATAATTTTGAGGATGTATGTGTTGTCAGATTAAAATATTTTAACATCACAAGTAGTTGATTGAAAGTATCAACTATGTCTATATTTTTGCTGTTACAAAATAACTATTTTAATTTCAGAATACTTTAGGCAGAAATGTGAGCAGTATTTTATATTTTTACTTTTTTTAAACCAAAGTTTATATGTGGTTTAAACCCTGTTTTATATTTGGTTTAAACCTGATTCCAGAGCTAAATAATTTTGCGTTAAAAATATTCAGCAATTCTTATACAACTTATCTTACAGCTTGATGTATTTACATTCTGCATACGTTAAAATTAGGCTTTGTTGCAGAAATAATCAAATTTTGATGATCAGTTAAGCTCAAATATATTGTAATTGCTTTGTTTCAGTATGTAGATGCACAGAATTTAAGCAAAAATAAAGAGGTTTTAGGACGGATACAATACTAAATACGAATTAAAAAGAACTTTAAAAATCACGATTTTGAGACAAGATGGATGCCATATTTTATTTTAAAGTGGGTCACGTGATCTCTTCATACAACGATCACGTAATCTCTTCAGATAAAGTATGTAATTATAATTTTAATTTTTATTTTAAAAAACTGCTTAATATATTTTGCTGATTTTTTTTTAATGTATTTTATGGGATAATTTGAATAGTTCCTAAAATTTTCGAAACAATTGGGGAATTTTAACTTTGCTTAAAAATGTTTGAAAAATTAGGCCCCATAGGGTTCAATGTACTTCACTTTTTCAATCCGGGTCCAATCCAAAACTAATTGTGTGATATTACGTATTTACATTCCCATATGTCCCACAGACCGCCTCAACATGCTAAAATTTCATTTTGATAAAGTCATTTTCACAGCAGTTATCGTGCGAACGGACAGACAGACATTCATAATGAACGAAGTAATAAACACTTTTCAACTATGTTGTAAAGTGTTAAAAACGAGTGCTCCTTTCACATATTTTTCTCTACAATACATAATATATGTAAAAAGAAAGTATAGTGAAAAGAAACCGATCATCGGAAATTGGGTCTGTACGTATTTTGAGCATTTCAGAGCACGAATATATCCCAGACACTTTTTCAACGATGTCTGTGTGTTTTGTCATTCTATAGACATGATATACCTTGAGCAAATTTAGACAATTGAATGAAACTTGGCGCGCTTAATTTCACCTTTTCAAAATACTCAAACTAAGGGAAGGTCGTCAATTTGACATCATTTGCAGACTATTAGCATTCACTGTTCTCGAGATATTGAATATTACTAATTAATTATAATTATTTATTAATTATATACATAGTACAATATATAAGGAAAGTATTGTGACGGGGTCGAAAATTCGAATTCGAGTTTTCGACGGGAGAGCACGTTTCAAGCATCCCTGATCACGAATCGAACATTTTTGAAGTGATGTCTGTGTGTGTGTGTGTGTATGTATCAGTGAGTCTGTGAAGACGATATCTCACGAACGAATGGAGCGATGCGAATCAAATTTGGTACAAAAATTACAATCCATGAATACTGGAAGCCTATTGTTTTTAAGCACAATCGAATGTTCAGAACCCCCTAAATTTTCGAGTGAAATTAAAAAAAAATCATCAAAAAACCAAAACCTTTAATAAAGTTACGCAAATAGACATTTTTTTTGTAATTTTTCCTTACAAAACGATTGACATGAAATTTAGAACTCTAGCATGAACCGTTCTCGAGATATTGCACATTTATCAAATAATCCCATAAATTAAAAAAAAATATTAACTGTTGAGAAACATGTTCACTTTTGATATGTAATATCATGTGATACATTTGGTGACATTATTCTCGTGAATCTAGCTTGTTCCATTCATAGGAAAAGGTACTTTGAGTAATACTTTTGTAGCTGGACGTCAATAGTCCCTTATCTGCTATACGAATAACCTATTTCTCTATCCATAACGCTTGGCAAGATTTTGGCGAAGAATTTGGAGGAATGTCGCCAATTTAGCTACTTATAGATGTTGCCAAATTAACGAAAATCTCGCCAAATGGATAAAAATCACGCTAAATCAATGAACATGACGACTAATTGACGAAAATTCAATATCTTGGAAAGAATATAAGTATAAACTATAAGAATAACCTATTTTTTATTTTACTGTAAAAGTAGTAAATTCATTGCATTATATATGGAAAGTCATGTGTTGCCCACATTAGATTTTTTTTTTATTTAAATTGGGAAAGCTCCTAAAAACATACATGTGTTCAATATTATTAAATTCTCAAACGCTTTGTGAGTACTTGTAATCAAAGATATATAGATCCATTATTTAGGATTTGATACATAGTGTTATCCTTATATGTCATTTCACTGTGTTGTTACTTAGAATTTGTTGGCATCAGCAGGGCCGTGACCAGATAATTTGGCGCTTGATGCGAGATGTAATACAAAGACCTTCTACTCTCTATAATATATATATATATATATATATATGTCCAACACATGACGTTCTTGCTAGATTCACACATTATGTACTGATGTGTTGGTGGGAAAACATTGATACAAATCATGGTATTATTACCTCTCTCTGAAAATCAACAGGCTTATTGGTGTTACTGATTACATAATATTGAATCAGATTTTAGATAAAAAACTTGCAATATCTTAAGAACGGCGCATGTTATCGTTCTAAAAGTTATGCCATTCTAAAATAAAACAAGAAAGATCAATCATTCTTAAAGCATTGATTATGAAACACTTTCCAACTTCAATGCAATTTTGTTTGAACGTCTCTAAAATGTAATACATTCCTAAGTAATATTTTAAAACTTATCGCAATACTACATTAATTAATTATATTTGAAAACTTAAATTTCATCAAAAAAATGAACTCATTCAAATGACGGCATTGAAATATAAATTGCCTGGTTTAAACATCTCTAAAATGCGATACATTCCTCGGTAATATTTTTAAAATCATCATAATACTAGAATAATTTATTATATTTGAAAACTTCATTGAAAACAATTGACATTCTTTCAAATAACGTCATAGAAAAAATTACACGCCTGGCTCCCTCTATAAAAGCAGCATTTCATTCATAACATTTTCCCAATCATTTCATTCATTACAGTACTAAAATAATTTATTTTATTAAAAAACTTAAGACCATGCAGCTACAAATAATTAAACTCTATGCTTAAAAGTTCATAGAAAAAATCGTCCTTCTCTGTGTAAAATCAATAAATATTTCATTCATATCAGCTATGCAGACTCCATGATCCAGGTCCTACAGACCGTCTGAACAACATACTAAAATTTTATTTTGATTAAGTCATTTTTACGGCAGTTGTGCTAACGGACAGACAGGCAGACAGACAGAGTGAACAAACTCATAAACACTTTTCCACTTTGTTGTAAAGTGTTAAAAATATACATAAAAGGGTGATTTTTGCAATAAATTGTGGCATAATTATTTTTTTAGTAAATATTAGATTTAAAAGAAATTTTTCGAAATATTGAAAGAGTTTCTATGGTATAAACTCCCCGATAAACAATTGACTGACATTTATTGCTTGAAAAATCATACAAAATCTTACTCTATTTGTTTTATTTATTCCAGAGATATATCGCTACATGCAGAAAAAAATATAATTTCTGATATCTCGAGGACGGCTCTTGATAATTTATAATTAATTGTGTCCATTCATTTGAGGTTAGAAGTATGTATGTTCAAAGCTCATTTATATTTATTTATTTAATATTAGAGATTTTATTTATTTACACATTTTGCGATGTAGATTTAAAAAAGAAACATGAAATGCATCGAGGGCGGCGCATGTTAGCATCTTATAAATGATGACATTAGCATTTAGATAAAAATCAAATATTAAATATATATTTTCGTAGCATTTTCAGACGCCATTATGTTCTTATAATGTTTATTCGATTTTAGAAAAATGAAGAATCCTCTTGTTCTCTGTGCACTAAACTAATCGGAAACTAATCGGCCTCAGAAGCTAATCGATTGAAATAATCGCACCCAATTTTATTCGATTTGCTCAATTTGCCCGGATAATATAGCACTCCATCTAAAAGTTCTAATATATCGAGAACAGCAGTAATAATTTCTAATGATGTCCATTTATTTCGGATTTAAACTATCTGTAAAGTAATTACTCAATTATTTAATAGATAGAAGTATTAAATACAATTATTAAATGTTTTTTTTATGTTTTCCTGAATTGGCTGCATTTTAGATAAAAAGCATAAAATATCTCAACAAATCATCTTATAAATAATGACATTTGTTTCAAAAAGCCGACATATTAAATATATATTTTCTTAACGTTTTCATGTGTTATTATGTTTTTCTATTACGTTTTTATTTTTGATGTTCAAAAAATATGATCGAAAAAATAAGGAGGTTCCCTTGGTACGTTCAGCCGAAAAGTCAATAATCGGCCTCTAACGTTTGCCGATTTAAATAAGCATAACACATTTTATTCAATATTATCAATATGTTCCAAATATTTCGTACTCGCAGAGAGATACAGAGATGTCATTATAAAAATAGCTGATTCGTATTCAGGGATTCTCAAATCGTGTATCCATCAAAATACAAAGGTTCGATTTTTGACTCATCACAATTTTTTATAGATATATACTATGAGCTGAAGGGAAAGTCAAAATATTCAGGAGAGATTAATTAAGATTTAAATTAAGGAAAGGATAGATATGGACATACTACTAAGGGAGAAATGACTTTCACAGGAATTTGCAACACACACACACACACACACACACACACACACACACACACACACACACACACACACACGCACACACATATATATATATATATATAAATATATCAAATAAATAAAATTGGCATCATGTCTGATTTCAACCAGCAGAAACAAAATCATCACAACTATAATAGAAGGTATTTATTTCACTTCTTTAAGACGTACAAAACTTTTAAAGGCAGAGCGCTTTCGAGCGCAAATACGCTCTTCATCAGTGGCTGATGATGGGCCACTGATGAAGAGCGTATTTACGCTCGAAAGCGCTCTGGCCTTTTAAAGTTGTGTGCGTCTTAAAGAAGTGAAATAAAGACCTTCTATTATAGTTGTGATCTTGTTGTTTCTATATATATATTATTTATAGACGTGTGCATATTTATATACATACATGTGCAGAAAGCTGAGGGTCTTGTGGAAATGCGTAATACCTCCTCCTCCGCATTGACAATGACATTGCAATACTCAACAGGATTTAATGGCAATAATAGTGATGATTTTAAGAGTTTGCATCTTTAACCACCAAAATGATCGAAGAAGAGGCGCTTTTCAACTTTAATGAAATAGTCCTCTCATTTAATAGTCCTCTCATAATATTACACTTTTTAAATTTTTATACGACCCCCTCAGACAAATTTGGTCAATCCGAAAATTTTTATTTTTAATGCAACAAGATCATTAAAGAAAACCGCATATCTGTATCTTTAAAATCAACTGAATTATGATAAAGGAAAAAATCTGACTTAAGCCAATTTCCGTACCATGTGAAAGACTGTTTCATCAGTGAAAATAGGGATCATAAACAAATTGACAATGGAAATTGTTTAGATAAAAAAAGTAATTAAAAGTACTTAATTATTGAAAAAGTACTTAGTTATTGAAAAGTACTTAAGAATCCGTGATTGCATCATGAGCCTACGCGGGATTCGCAAAAATGTCTCCTATGTATTATAATCTAGTTTTATCTTTTTTGTGGTATGCCACAAATTTACATTTCTAATTTGATATGTGGTTCCCAGTCACAATGTTCAGTTTTCAATTAAATATAACTTGCTCAATTTTAAAGATACAAATATGTGGTTTTTTGACACTTTACAACATAGTTGAAAAGTGTTTATGACTTTGTTCATTGTGTCTGTCTGCCCATTAGCTCGATAACTGCCTTAAAAATGTCTTTATCAAAATGAAATTTTAGTATGTTGTTCAGACGGTCTGTGGGATCTATGAGAATATAAATGAATAATATCACCCAATTAGTTTTGAATTGAACCCGGGTTGAAAAAATGAAATACATTGAACCCTATGGAACCTAATTTTTCAAACATGTTATAAGAAAATTTAAAATTCACTAATTGCTTCGAAAGTTTTAGGAAATATTTAAATCATCACATAAAATATATAAAAAAAATTTCAGAAAAATATATTCAGTAGTTTTTTAAATAAAAATTAAAATAATAATTACATCCATTATATGAAGAGATCACGCGTCCATTATATGAAGAAATCACGTGACCCACTTCAAAATGAAATATGGCATCCATCTTGTATCAAAATCGTGATTTTTAAAGTTCTTTTTAATTTATATTTGGTGTTGTATCCGTCCTAAATTCACTGCATCAATGTTCTGAACAACTCAATACAATATATTTGATTTTAAATGATCATCAAACTTTGATTATTTCAACAACGAAACCTAATTTTCACTTATAGAGATTGTAAACACATCACGCTGTAAGATGAGTTGTATAAGAATTCCTGAATTTCTTTAACGCAAAATTATTTAGCGTTGGAATCTGCACTATAGTTGATATGAATGAAACAGTCATTGATTTTACATAGAGAACAGGCGATTTTATAGCACACTTTTTCGGTGAAGTTTTAAGCACAGAGTTAAATTACTTTTACCTCCATGGTTTTAAGTTTTTAAGTAAAATAAACTATTGTAGTACTGTGATGAATGAAAGGAATAGAATAAATGTTTATGACTGAAATTTTTGCTGCTTTTTCATATAGAACCAGGCAAATTATATTTCAATGACGTCATTTGAATGAAGTTCATTTTTTTCGATGAAGTTTTCAAATATAATAAATTATTGTAATATTGTGATAATTTAAAAAAATATTACCGCTGAATGTATCGCGTTTTAGAGATGTTTAAAAAAATTGCATTCTAGTTAGAAAGTGTTTCATAATGAATGCTTTATGCATGGTTGATATTTTTTGTTCTGGTCTTGTTGCATTAAAAATAAAAATTATCTGATTGATAAAATTTGTCTAAGGGTGTCGTATAAAAATTTAAAACGTGCAACTTTTTGAAAATTAATGGGATGACTATTTTATTGAAGTAGTCTTATTTCCTTCCTTACTTTCAACATTTTTGCAATTTACATTGCCCACTTCTCTCCAATAGGTAAAGAATTAAAGCGCATTTCAATCTTTTTGGGATTCCCTGTATGTATATATATATATATATATATATATATATACATATATATCATACCAGAAAAGTAGACAAGTAAATGGAAGCAATATACCAAATAATGGCCGGGGGTCTGTGACCCCCACTCCCCGATTAAGCAAGATTTTCGTCTAGACAACACTCCCGGTAGCTGACATATTGCCCAAGAAATGAATACCGAAGTATCAAAATTTAAAAATATGTAAAAAGGGGTACCAGAACATGAACCCCCTCCCCGGCCACTCTTTGGTATATTGCTTCCATTTACTTGTCTACTTTTCTGGTATGATATTTAAATCCACGTTGAAGTGCAGCATCTTGCCTTATTCGTATGATTTCTGGTATTTTATAACTTTCACACTTATATTACATATGTATTTATATATATATATATATATATATATATATATATATATATATATATATACATATATATATATATATATATATATATATATATATATATATATATACATGAATTTGGTGCCCCATCTATTACTAACCATCGTGCGACTCAGAGGCGCAAGTTAAAATTTCGCTCTTCTTGCGCAGCAATTTCGCTCTTCGTGCGCAAATTGAAAAAATAAAATTGAAACAGATAAACAATTAATGGAAACAGAGCAAAACGCGGGAGGAATTCCAGTGTTAAAAACAGAACTACATTCACAATTTGTTTGTGCTCATCTGTAACCCCCCCCCCCCCTTTTTTAATCTGAACCGTTCATTTGACAACCTTGAAATCTGGCAAGTCGATGTAGTGGTCCAACAACAAAGCAAAAATATAAAAAAGCTAAAAAGTAAAATGAGATCTTGGTTAAAAACGCGGCAAAACAAAATTAAAAATTTGGGCTTATCAGGACAAAATGCCTTTTTACTTGTTACTGAATTGAGCTGAGAGATAAAAGACATAAAATTATTTATGTTTCTAAATTTTAAAAGAACAATATAATGTGGAGAACTTTTAGAGATACGTCCTCCCAAGCCATATGCAGAAAATTTAGTATAGACGCTTGAAGTTCATCAGAAAAAGAGGGGTACGGAGGTAAAAATGTGTGTAAGGTGGTGGGAGAAAAAATGCTTTAATATTACATGAATTATCAAAAAATCAAGAGCATGGATATTAATACAAAAATATTTTTTTATTAATTTTGAAGTAGCTAGAGGTGGTGGGTGGTGGGTGGGTGGGGGGTGGCAATAAAAATGCTGTATTTTGTATTTTGTCTGTTTTAAAGTAAGGTTAAAAAAAAGTCCAATATTCGGAGATATGTCGTCCCATAGAGGGGGGAGGAGATTATTAGTGCATAAAAAATCAAAAACAATAAAAATACTCGAGTGTGGTGTAAAAAAGTCTACCACATTGGGATTAAGACAAAGATACCACATGTTGTATTTTTGCTATTGTTGGAGAAGGTATTAGGGAGCCGTGACATCATAAGGTTTTTTCAGAGGGAAGGAGGGGACTGTGAAAAAAAAGTAGTGAACAGCCTAATATGAAACAATTTTCAGAGACAGATCCCCCAAATATAGGGGAAATAAAACGCATGCTTCAGATTGATTAGGAAATAGGGGGATTAAGTAATAATGCATATAATCGAGTGCGGTTTAGAAAAACACCATCAGAGTGAGACCCACAGAAAAAAATCTGATGTGGGCAGCACATGACTTTCCCTGCAGACTTATATATATCCACGTTCTCTTTTAATTAAATTTAATTCTCTTTTAATTCAATTTTCGTTCTCATTTGGTAACTGGAGTTATTTTCAAAGGTGGCGTAGAGAAAATATTAAAAAACTTAAATATCTGGAGAACAGCTAGTACTAGTGTAATAGGGTTGGTCTTATGATTTTCTTCGTTAAAAATTACCTTTAAAACAAGCATTTATTGGATATATTTGAGCATGCGTAGTTTTTTATTTTAGATTTTGGCGATTTTTGCGGACCATTTTGCAAAAAAAAGTAGGTTATTTTTTTCCGAATCGTACCAAAATCTAATCAGCACCAGGATGTCTCACAAGTGAATTATCAACTGAATTTTGTGAAATTCGGTCCATTAGTTCTTTAGCTAGAGTGGATACAAGATTTTGCGGGCCATTTCGCAAAGAAAGGCGGGTTCTTTTATCCCGAATCGTACCCAAAACTAATCAGCTCTAGATTCTCCAACAAGTGACATACCTACCAAATTTTATGAAATTCGTTCCATTAGATTTTTAGTTAGAGTGGATACAAAATCTGCACAGACAGACAGACACACAGACACACACACACACACAGATGTCACGCTAAAATAGTTTATTCGTATTCTAGCGGTCTCGAAACGTGTGGATCCGTCGAAAACTCGAGTTGCGATTTTCGACGTAATTCCAATACTTTTCCTCTGCATTACCATGTATTGCAGGGAAAGTAAAAAAATATGTGAGAGTTAGAAATAAAGAAATTTTGAATTATTCAATTGTTTCTGTCGAATAAGAGATTCCAGCAGATTTAAGGAAAAACATTGAGGGGGAAGGGACGGACAAGAATCCATAAGAAATGAAACTTTAGAGACTAAAATGAAATGTCTCGAAATATAATAGCCAGGGATGCCATTTAACGGTATATCAAAATATAATCTTTAATACGAGTTCCTGGAATAAAATCTATTAACTTTTAAGACTGGCCTACTTTTAAGACTTCCTACTGCTATATGTTCACCCGTAATGCTGATGGACGTGCAACAGGAAGTTCTTGCATACAAACATATGATGTGGCAGTTAGTGAGCATATTGAATATGCTTTGCATTAAACTGTGCGTTATACAAATAGCTGTTTCGTATTAAATGAAGTAACATTTTTCACTAATTCGGTGAAGCTCTATAACTTTCTAATTGACTTTTTGTGTATCTTCATAGTTTCCGAGATAAGAGTGCTAACTTTTAAATTTTACCGTTAGGGGCGCTGTCGGTTATCTCATCTGGTAGCGTATGGTCACTTCACTATACCGATACTCCACTTTTATAGCTGTAAACTACCATAACTCAAAACTTATTTGGCCTACTTACAACTTCACTGGGCACAGTGTATGTAAGGAAAGTAATATTAAATTTGAGTTGAAGTTGATATTTGCACACTTCCTAAGTGCAATATCCCCTTTAAATAGTTTCCATCCTTCTTCATATCATCAAAAATCCTACTGTTCTAATATACAGTCATAAAATAAACACTATAATTTTCCCGAAAAGAACGTTTACTTCTTCCACGTCACCTGACAGATTATTTCATTGATAAGCAATAGCGTTTGTTTCCAAATTCGTGACTTTCAACCGTAGTTTACTGCGCATGAGTCAGACCCCTACACTATTATCGAGCGTGAAAATTCTCCGTACTTTTTCGTCTACCGTGCACCTCAACTTGCTTGTTTACTGTAAACAAAGTGACAACGTGTTTGAATCTCCAGAAAAATATCTGATGTTTTTCTCAACAGATTCAAATTATTTTTTATTATTACTTTACTTTTAATTTCTCATACTTTATTTTTACTTTATAATTTAAAAAAGTATTGTTTTCACAGAAGAGAAAGTATTGTTTTCACAAAAATTTTCGATTTCGAGATTTTGATGCCAATATATGTTTTAAGACCTTCTGAACACGTTTTAACTATTTTTGGAGCGATGTCCGTCTGTCTGTCTGATGTCTGTGATCCATTGTATACACGATAGTAGTCACAAATATTAATCGATTTTCACGAAACTTAATATCCGGCTTTGTTATAAAAAAATCTAGAACTTTATATATATATATATATATATATATGTATATATATATATATATATAAATTCGAGCAAAAACTTTAAATTTTGTTCCAAATTATATATATATTTATCATGGCACCCTTGGACAAAATCTGACATAATTATGCATAAAAGGGTTTATGTATAGCCCAATGATAATGTGACTTATTCATAGTTTCAATCATTGCTGTAAAAAATAGCCGCGATACAATATTTTTGTTCGTGACGTCATTAGACCCCTCCCCCCTTGGGGGAAGTTAGCCTAAAATACAAGATAGGGGTGCATTTTTAAGCATGATATCAATCGAAAAAAATTTTCAATTCGAAAAAATTTTCAATTCCCTTTAAAATGAAAGGTAACACGCTATTGTTGTAATCATTTGTTCTTCTTCGACCTAGACCGTCCGACCTATCTGAAGGCATAAGGCATCTGTTTGGACAGCTTGGAAGTGGGACCCAATTCAGGCCGGAACCCAGTGGGAGAGGCATCTACAGGAACCGTAACCTCCTTCCCCTACCGCCAACCTCTCAGAAGGACTTACAGACCCACATGTTTAACGTGATCGTACTCCGCGTGAACATGGCGACAGGTTGGGAAGAGGAGGGAATCGAACTCGAGTCGTCCGAGATCAATCCCCGCGCGCTAACCACTAGGTTGTCGCGTCCCCGTTGAATCATTTAGACCCACGATACTGATTTTTTAAATTTTTTCTTGTAAAATTTGAAAAAAAAAAGAATAAATTTTGGTATTAGAAAGTCGAGTGGAGCCATGTTCCAGTTAATTTTATATACAGTACTTTAAATTTATTTCAATTTAAATTTGAGTTTTAATCGCTCCAAAGCACATGAAATAGATATTTATTTTAAATTGCATCGAATTTGCAGTTTTTTTTAAATATATTCCTTATTTAGAGAGCATTTTAAAATTTCGTTAGGTCGCCAAGATGAAAAAAAAATATGTTGTGGACAGCACATAACTTTCTCTATATAATATAAATACAGTACTTCTTTCAATGCGAAACAATGATGGGCAAGATCCAAGGCCCAAAGTAACATTTTGAAAAGTACACTGATATTAGCTGCTTTTCTGGATGACAAGACGCAAAATTATTTTGAAGTACCCAATTAACTTACCCAATTATAGTACTCGGCGAATATATAACTCGGTATCCAAATATATAATTCGGTATCCAAATATATAATGCGGTACCTAAATATATAATTCGGTACCCAAATATATAACTCGGCAATTAGGATTATTACTAGTATCTGCTAAGTAATATACTCCATCATATTAATTTATAATGGAATATATTACTTAGCAGATACTAACTATGTTAATTATTATAGTTTATCAGTTCAGCGACATTTTTGTAATTCTAGCGTTATATTTGCCAATATTTTCATTGATTTGGCCCCATATTAAAAAACCACCAAGATGGCGATACTTCGCCAAATTAATCGCAAAGTGTTACATATTAGATGATATTTACAACTGTTCATTTTTATGTAATTTATTAGATAAATCTAATTTTAAAAGCATGTGATATCACGAGAACGGTTTGTGCTAGAGTTCTAATGTTTATTTCATTCGTTTTAGAATAAAAAATTACGTATAGCATGATCATTTATGTAACACTATTGGATGTTCTGATTTTTTTATGATTTTTTCAAAATTTTGTTCTATAATGTGGGGGTCTTTTGAAAGTTAAAAATCAGTAAGATTTCAGTATTCACAGATCGCAATAGTCGTATCAAATTACGTTCGAAACGCTCCATTCGTTTGTGAGATCCACAGACTTACGGACACACACACGGACATCACCTCCAAACTATTCGATCCGAGTTCTGGGATGCTTCAAACGTGCTCTTCGTCAAAAACTCGAATTCGAATTTTTGACGCCATCATAATACTTTCCTTATACATAAGACTGTATTCAGGGAATGTAATTATCATCAACAAATTTCAAACACTTTCAAAAACAAACAGACAGACGGTCGGACATTCCATTTATAATAAAGAAATATATTTGTTTATTTGTTTGTTGATGAGGAAGATTTAAGCTGCACACAGTCATAAGCCTTGGTACAGACTTGGTACTCCGACTTCCGAAATGGAACACCTAGTCGATTTTTTTCAAAATTCGAATAGGATTAAAAATTTGAATTTAATATTCGAAATAGAGCCCAATTTCAATACAGCTACAAATTTTAATTGGTAATGGTAGCGCTATATATTGGACGTTGCTAAAAGTAAAACTAGTGTTGGATTATACGTACAGCTCAAACTTCTGCTAATGTAATAAAATTAAATAACATCGTTAAGAGCAACATACAACACAAAATAATTATGTCGCATAGTTTCGAAAGCAAGAAACAGCACTTCTTTCTTTTTAAAAGAAAAAATTAAATTTGAATTTAAACAGAAAAAACTTTTAAAGGTATTATTATGAGTAAAAATATTACAATTTTTTTTAATATGTAATTTTTCATTTAAGCGAAGACATTATGTATAAAACACTAACATGAGCCGTTCATGACATATATCATGTTTTTGATCTAAAATTTATAGCAAAAAAACATTATTTTTTTAATATTTTCGCGTTTATCAGATAATTGAATACTAAAAATGTACTTTTAAACACAAATAGATGCGTTAAATTATCAGTAATAATATTATAAACAATTTTTGATATATTAGAATAGGGATCACGTCATCCCTGTCAAAGTTTTATATGCTCATGGGTGTCAAAGATTCTCTCATATTATTGTTCTTAGAAAATATTTTCCATGAAACATCTATTCCTCAAGATTTGCAATAAATAGTGATTAGATAATGCCTGATATAGATTGAGCATCAAATTCCAAAAAATAATGAGGCATTCATTAAAAATTTTCACTTCCGGTTATTTTTCTATTTCCGGTTCAAACATTTTCATTTTACTTATTTATTTCCAAAGATTGGTAATATATAGAGGATAATTGATATGGATTTTGATTTACATTTTTGTGGAGGATGGTCCAGTTAAATTTTTCATTTCCGGTTTCTTTCCACTTCCGGTTCGATATATTTTCTTTGAAACATTTATATCTCAGGGTTGGCTATAGATAGAGCTTAGATGATGACTAATATGAATTTATTATCGATTTCCAGAAAGGGTTGGGACATGGAGGTAAAGGTAAAATCTCAGTACGATTTAAAGCTCCATACTGAGAAAATGCCAATATCATTTGAGACAATAATGCAGGTGGCGCTGCGATAAGATAAACGCCCCGCATTGTATGTTTTTCTATGGTGAAAGGCTTAAAATATTTGTTTAAACTGCCAATTTTGTAAAAATAAATTAGTAGCGCAATGTAAATTAGAACTGAAACAATAAAGAATAATCCTACGTATTCAAAATTATTTTACCTCTCAATCTATTTTTATCTCCCAATACTCTGTACTCTGACCTGCTGTGAAAAGATTACGATTAATTATACTGATAATTAGGTTATCTTGATTTAAAAATTATAAAAAATCTGATGTGGGCAGCACATGACTTTCCTTATATAATGTAATGAATTTACTACTTATACAGTTAAAAAAAATTGTTACTCTTATAGTAGATACTTATATTCTTTCCAAGATATTGAATTTTCTTCAATTAGTCGTCATTTTCATTGATATAGAGTCATTTTTATTCATTTGGTGAGATTTTAGTTAATTTTGCAACATTTAAAAATGTCGCCAAGTTGGCAACATTCCGCTAAATTCGACGTCAAAATCTCGCCAAGTGTTATGGACGGAGAAATAAGTTATTCTTACTATAATGACTATTTGCGTTCAAATACAGAATTATTACTCAAAGTATATTTTCTCGTGAATGGAACGAGTTAAATCCACGAGAATGATGTCTATGATGATTCTAATTTTCAATGACTTTTTTATATTTTTTTTGAAAAATGTGCAGTATCTCGAAAACGGTTCATGTTAGTCTTCTAAAATTTATGTCAATTGTTTTCTAATGAAAAATTACATAAGAAATGTCTATTTGTGTAACTTTATTAGCAGTTTTGACTTTTTGACGATTTTTAAAAAGTTTCACTCGAAAATTTAGGGGGGTTCTGAACATTCGATTGCGTATAAAAACAATAGGCTTCCAGTGCTTATGGATTGTGACTTTTGTACCAAAGTCAGTTATCGTCTCCACAGACTCACTAACACACACACACACAAACACAAACACACAAACACACACTTTCACACACACACACATACTTTCATACACACACAGACATCACTTCAAACATATTTAATTCGTGATCAGGCATGCTTGAAACGTGCTCTCTCGTCTGAAACTCGAATTCGAATTTTCGACCCCGTCACAATACTTTCCTTATACATTATGTATATAAGGAACACACACATAAGGAAAGTAAAAATACATATACTCAATAGTATCTATATGCCTTTCTATTGTGACAAATGACGATTTACGAACACAAGCGAAACCTAGCTGTAATTCTCAAAGCGTTATGGCATTTTAATAAAAATGCTTAACAGTTCCACCAAAAATGCAGTGCACACATCATTTGCCACCATATGAAAGTTCAGTATATTTCTTGTTTACAACAAGAAGTTTATTGATTTTTAGAAAAATCTAGTAATAATAACAAAAAAGATCATTCATGCGTAAAGCATTGATTATAAAACACTTTCCAACTGAAATGCGATTTTATCTGAACATCTCTAAAACGCGACACATTCAGCACTGATATTTTTTAAGTTATACAATACTACAATAGCTTATTATACTTGGAAATTTAAACCTTCATTAAAAAAGTCAATGTTACAAATCGTCTGCTTTTCTATGTAGATTCAATGAATATCTCATTCATATAACTTATATTCCAGACTCCAGAGCAAAATAATTTTGCGCGATAAATATAACCAACAATTCTTGTACAACTCACCTTACAATCGCTTGATTTGCTTACATTCTGCATACTATAGAAATTAGACTACTTTGTAGGAATAATCAAAGTTTAGTCATTTAAAATAAAAAATATTGTAACTGCGTTGACACAGAATTTAGATACACATATAGCATGCAAAAATAAAGCGGTTTTACAACGGATGCACTACTCGGGCCAACGGCCGTACCGTGCTGAAAACACCGGTTCTCGTTAGATCACCGAAGTCAAGCAGCATCGGGCGCGGTTAGTACTTGGTGGGTGACCACCTCGGAACGCCGCGTGCTGTTGGCCATCTCGGGTGCGGTATCCCCGTGGTTTGCGCGCTAGATTTGCACGCTGCCACAAATGCCGCCGTGTTCATGCGGAGTACGATCACGTTAAACATGTGGGTCCGTAAGTCCTTCCGAGAGGTTGGTGGTAGGGGAAGGAGGGTACGGTCCCTGTGGATGCCTCCCCCACTGGGTTCCGGTCTAAATTGGGTGGCACTTCCAGGCCGTCCATACAGTTACCTTACACCTTTCTGGTAGGTCGGACGGTCTGGGTCTCAACAACAACAACGGATGCACTACTATATATAAATTTAGACATCACGATTTTTACACGGGGGAAAAAATGGATGCCACATTTTATTTTGAGAATAGTTACGTGATCTCTCCATATAATATGGGTATAATTAATATTTAATTTTTATTTTAAAAACTACCTAACATATTTTGCTGAATTTTTTTTACGTATTTTACGTGGTGGTTTGAATATTTCCTAAAGTTTTCGAATCAATTTATAAATTTTCGTTTATAAAAGTTTGAAAAATTAGGTTCCATAGGGTTCAGTGCATTTCCGTTTCTCATCCTGGGGTAAATGCGAAACTAATTAGAAGATATTATTCATTTTCATTCCCATATGTCTTACTGACCGTCTCAACATCATACTAAAATTTCATTTTGATAAAGTCATTTTTACTTTCTTTATATACATAATATATAAGGGAAGTTGTATATATTGTTGTTGTTGAGACCCAGACCGTCCAACCTACCAGAAAGGTGTAAGGTAACAAGGGAAGTATTGTGACGGAGTCGAAAATTCGAATTCGAGTTTTTGACGGGAGAGCACATTTCAAGCATCCCTGATCACGAATGAAACATTTTTTAGGTGATGCCTTTGTGTGTTTGTGTGTGTGTGAAAATATATGTATGTGTCAGTGAGTCTGTGCAGACGATATCTCACGAACGAATAGTGCGATTCGAATAAAATTTGGTACAAAATCACAATCCGTGAATACGTGAATACTGGAAGTCTATTGTTTTTAAACGCAGTCGAATGTTCAGAACCCCCATAAATTTTCGAGTGAAATTTTGAAAAAAAATCATCAAAAAATCATAACATTTAATAAAGTTACGCAAATAGACATTTCTTATGTAAGTTCTCCTTAGAAAACGATTGACATAAACTTTAGAACGCAAGCATAAACCGTTCTTGAGATATTCCACATTTTTCAAATAAATTTATCAAATAATCTCATAAATTAAAAAGAAAATATTAACTATTGTGAAATATGTTCATTTTTCATATGTAATATCATGCGATAAATTTGGTGACATCATTCTCGTGGATTTAGCACGTTCCATTCATGAGAAAAGATACTTTGAGTAATACTTTTGTATCTGAACTCCAATAGTCATTTATCTGCTATAAGAATAACTTATTTCTCCGTCCATAACGCTTGGCCAGATTTTGGCGATGAATTTGGCGGAATGTCGCCAACTTGGCGACTTTTTTAAATGTTGCCAAATTAACGAAAATCTCGCTAAATGTATAAAAATGATGCTAAATCAATGAAAATTACGACTAATTGTCGAAAATTCAGTATCTTGGAAGGAATATAAGTATCTACTATAAGAAAAACCTATTTTTTTACTGTAAAATTAGTACATTCATTACATTATATAAGGAAAGTCATGTGTTGTCCATATTAG
The DNA here is from genome assembly GCA_951213105.1 of Amaurobius ferox. Taxonomy (NCBI): domain Eukaryota; kingdom Metazoa; phylum Arthropoda; class Arachnida; order Araneae; family Amaurobiidae; genus Amaurobius; species Amaurobius ferox. The sequence goes on along the minus strand of OX578148.1, from coordinate 14,944,377 downwards.
ATTTGTTATCGTACGAACAGACAGATAGACAGAATAAAGTCATAAACATCTTACAACTATGTTGGAAAGTGTTAAAAAAGCTTTTATTGTCCCGCAAACCTTAGAATCTGTAATTATAATTATGTGTTCTGCACATAACATATTTAAGCATTAACCTTTATACCTAATTCCCAAGTTGCAATTCAAAACAGTATGGATATTCGTTTCACAAATACACCCCCTTTTGATTTTTATTTCTTTTCTTTCCCACAAATTTTCGCAGATATAAATATTGGAAAACTTCAATCTTTCGGAATGACTTGAAGGGAAATTCCTCAATTCAGAGTGCTTTCTAACTGCAGAAAAATATCCAGGTGATTCGCAAGAGAAAACACATTTTTATATATTTATTTCACTCTCTTTTTCTCAAAGTATTTCTTATGAAATCGAAATTTTAATATTTTATTTTAATATAAGGTTTTAGATATATATATAAGAATATCTATATGTATGTAGATATATTTAGATACCTATATACATATATAACAAACTGCAAAAAATCTGATGTGGGCAGCACATGACTTTCTTATATAATGCAATGAATTTACTACTTTTATAGTAAAAAAAAATAGATTAATTTTATAGTTGATATTTACATTATTTCCTAGATATTGAATTTTCATCAATGAGTCGTCATTTTCCATGTCGTCATGATCAATGAGTCATTATTGATTTAGCGTCATTTTTCTCCATTTGGCGAGCTTTTCGCTAATTTAGCAAGATTTAAAGAAACCGCCAAGTTGGCGATATTCCACCAAATTCGTCGCCAAAATCTCGCCAAGCGTTATGGTCGAAGAAATAAGTTATTCTTACAGCAGATAAATGACTATTGGCGTTCAAATACAAAATTATTACTCAAAGTTTCTTTTTTCATGAATGGAACGAGCAAGATCCACGAGAATAATGTCACCAAATTTATCGCATGGTATTACATATGAAAAGTGATCATGTTTCTCAATAGGAAATATTTTTTTATTTTATATGACTTTTTGATAATTTTTTTGAAAAATGTGCAATATCTCGAAAACGGTTCAGGTTAGCGTTCTAAAATTTATGCCAATCATTTTCTAATGAAACATTACATAAGAAATGTCTATTTGCGTAACTTTATCAGCGGTTTTGATTTTTTGACGATTTTTTCAATATTTCACTCGAAAATGTAGGGAGGTTCTGAACATTCGATTGCGTATAAAAAAAATAAGCTTTCAGTGTTTACGGATTGTGATTTTTGTACCAAATTTCGTTCGAATCGGTCCATTCGTTCGTCAGTTCGAATCGGTCCATTCGTGTCAGTGTGGCTCCACAGCCACACTGACACACACACACACACACACACACACACACACACACACACACACTTTTACATACACACATACTTTCACACACACACATACTTTCACACACACATACTTTCACACGCACACACACACACACACACACACAGACATCACTTCGAAAATGTTTGATTCGTGATCAAGGATGCTTGAAACGTGCTCTCCCGTCGGAAACTCGAACTAGAATTTTCGACTCCGTCACAATACTTTCCTTATACATTATGTATATAAGGCAAATAATAAAATGAGGAACTAATATAACTCAAACATCGATGTTCAAACGTTTCTATAAATGGCAAATGTATGAATTCAATATACTGAATATTAGTACACGTTAGGTCTATTTGTAGTGACCGTGCCCGATCGAAAAAGAGAGATTGCAGAGTCCCTAGCGGAGAATTAAAAAGTTAGGATTACCAACTCGGAAATAAAGCGAGGTAAACGAAAAAAGTCAAATACAATGTTGTAGATCATTACCTATTTAGTAGAAAGCAACAATAAAACTATTACGTAACTATTACAATGTTGAAGAGCATTATCTAATTAGAATAAAGTAACAATGATACTATTAAAAAACCATTACAATGTAGACGAACATTACTTAATTAGTAGAAGGAAACAATAAAGTTATTGCAGAACTATTACAATGTTGAAGAGCATTACCTAATTAGAATAAAGCAACAATAAAACTATTACAAAACCATTACAATGTAGACGAACATTGCTTAATTAGTAGAAAGCAAAAATAAAGCTATTGCAGAACTTTGACAATGTTGAAGAGCATTATCTAATTAGAATAAAGCAACAATAAAACTATTACAAAACCATTACAATGTAGACGAACATTATCTATTTAGTAGAGAAAAAACAATAAAGCTATTGCAGGACTATTACAATGTTGAACAGCATTACCTAATTAGAATAAAGCAACAATAAAACTATTACAAAACCATTACAATGTAGACGAACATTACCTAATTGGTAGAAAGAAACAATGAAGCTATTGCAGAACTATTGCAATGATGAAAAGCATTACCTAATTAGAATAAAGCAACAATAAAACTGTTACAAAACCATTACAATGTAGACGAACATTGCTTAATTAGTAGAAAGCCACAATAAAACTATTACAAAACTATTACAATATTGAAGATCATAATCTAATTAGTAGAAAGCAACAATTAAACTGTTATACAATGTTGAAGAGGATTGCCTAATAAGTAGAAAGCAACAATAAAATTATTACAGAAAGTATATATTAGCCACAATCTGTTATTTCTAGGTATGCTAAATTAAACAACATTTATATGCAAAGGAATTTAGTCTTAGAAGCCCTTTATCTCACAAATGGGTGACATTATTTCACTGACATTATTTGCATTCTCTCGTATATAGTTCATTAACATTTAACAGTATAGTGGCGTGGCTGCGCATATAGCAATCGATTAAGTCTAATTAGTATTAATTACCTTCCGTATCCACATTTCGTTTGTTCCTGGTGTCAATGCTTCTAACTCTAGCGTATTAAAGGAATAAGTCTGTGTGAGTGTAGGTGCCGTCTGTTGAGGAAACTATAATCGTCGAACGACCGTAAAAATTGGTATACAGGTACTTCAAAAAGTGCACCTAGACATTATTATTTTGTTTTTAAATTTCGAATTAGTTTGTTAGATATTTTATGTTTTTGCTCGATTTACCACGTTTTGGGGCAATATTCACACAAAGTGATTCCTTAGTGACCTAAAATTTTATCACAGTGTTTCCATGTTGACACCGTTGGAAAGAACCAAAACATTGTCTTCGAAATAAATTACGAATTCGATTCGTACGCGATTTATAGGCGAATTTTCGTAAATTTAAAAATAATATAAATTTTTAGAGCGTTTTAAATCTTCCCGATATAAGAAAAAATCTGATGTGAGCAGCATAAGACTTTGCCTGCAGACTTAAATTCATTGTCACATTATTTCATTAATAATGCATTAATTTAAGTGTAATTGCACTAAATAAGACCCATAATTAATTGAAATTCTACTGAATTTACACTTTGATGGGATGAATTCATATGAATAACTTCATGCCTTCTGTCATATGACGGATTCAAGAAAGGAGATAAGATATTAATATTCAAATAAGTAAATATAAAACCTTTATTTTTGGGGTAAAAGGAGTTATTCATAACTCACCCGAAGCAGTTTTAATGCAGACAAATGATAAAGAAATATATGAATCAATATATAGACATAAACCATTGAGCTCAATTTATATAGTTACATTAGAAACTTGACAGTGTGTGACAATAACACATCACGTGATAAAAATTATATATATAATATATATATATATATATATATATATATATATATATAACCAAAACTGAATATTGGGCTTTCTTTAATATCTTACAACAATATAATTCTTACTGAGCATTTCGCGAAAAAATAAACGGTTCTAGTTTTCAAGTAACTGCTAGATTTTAATAGGTTAAAATACTTTACTAGAACTAGGCTAAGCTGTGTACTACATTTTAGCTCTAAAGGAAGTAAGAAAGGGTGTTAAAAATGCCAGCAATGGAATTGAAACAGGCAGACAACCATAGTGAAACAGAGAGAGATAACCACACATCGGCCATGACAAGTTAAATAAAAGCATTTAAAAATTGATGTTTCAAATTTAATTTAAAAGTACATTACATTTTATATAGGATTAATTTAAATCAAACAGCATCAAAATCGGATGAAAATCAGTCATACAACTATTACAGACTCATTAGTATACATTTTAATTTCCTCCAGTTTGATGTTTTTGTAAAACCATTTTTCTCAGTTTCAAATATTTATGTCTTTCCGCATACTACAATGAAATGTTATTATACAATTTGCATTTAAATTACTAAAAATGTTGAACTAATAAGTATGCATATACTACACATAAAATGTTAATTTTTTGAAGAAAAATTATAATGACAAAATATTCCTGGCATTTAAAACAGAAAATGTGAAAAGAACATTTATGATTTTTGAAAAATATTTTTCGTTTTCTGAAATATTCTTAAATGTTTCAGTTTCAGTACATAGAAGTATTAAATCCCCTCATTTGAATGAGAAAAAAACACGTTTGTGGTGATGTTAGCTTAACAATGAAATTCTATTATTTATTTTTTGTGCTTTTTGAGCCCTGGTATATATATATTCGATATCATATATTTAATAACTCGCCAAAATACGCAATAATATCACAGAAACATTTTCATATTAACAACATGAAAATGTTGACGTATAAAAATTTCTGTTTAGAAATATGGAAAACGTGTCCTTTTATTCAAAAGAAAGTAGCAGAAAAAATATATGTAATTTTCATTCTTGAAAACATATATCCATTTTCACCATCTACTTACCATCTAAGAAAATACTCAACCGAAAAAAATATATCTAGGCATTTACATGGTAAACCATACTTCAGAAATAAAGCAGGATTTGTCTTTCTGCCAATCCATTACTGGAATCAATAATTTTCGGAAGACAGAATAATAATATCAAACCTTTTTCAGTGTTGACGCTTCACTGATAATGAAAATAGGTTGAATGTAAAATTGACTTCATATTGTTGGCCTGCCACTTATCTTTGTGCGTTTTAGAAACACTTTCAAAAGTACTGCTGTGTTTATTTAGAAACTTTTTCAAAAGTGCCATTATTTCGTTTTTCAGAATCTCTCTCAAAGGCGCCACTACTTTCGTTTTTCTGAATCTCTTTCAAAAGCGCCACTATTTTCGTTTTCCAGAATCTCTTTCAAAAGCGCCACTACTTTCGTTTTTCAGAATCTCTTTCAAAAGCGCCACTATTTTCGTTTTCCAGAATCTCTTTCAAAAGCGCCACAACTTTCGTTTTTCAGAATCTCTTTCAAAAGCGCCCCAATTTTCGTTTTCCAGAATCTCTCTCAAAAGCGCCACTACTTTCGTTTTTCAGAATCTCTTTCAAACTCGCCACTATTTTCGTTTTCCAGAATCTCTTTCAAAAGCGCCACTACTTTCGTTTTTCAGAATTTCTTTCGAAAGCGCCACTACTTTCGTTTTTCAGAATCTCTTTCAAAGGCGCCACTACTTTCGTTTTTCTGAATCTCTTTCAAAAGCGCCACTATTTTCGTTTTCCGGAATCTCTCTCAAAAGCGCCACTACTTTCGTTTTCAGAATCTCTTTCAAAAGCGCCACTATTTTCGTTTTCCAGGATCTCTCTCAAAAGCGATACAACTTTCGTTTTTAAGAATCTCTTTCAAAAGCGCCACTATTTTCGTTTTCCAGAATGTCTCTCAAAAGCGCCACTACTTTCGTTTTTCATAATCTCTTTCAAAAGCGCCACTATTTTCGTTTTCCAGAATCTCTCTTAAAAGCGCCATAACTTTCGTTTTTCAGAATCTCTTTCAAAAGCGCCACAATTTTCGTTTTCCAGAATCTCTTTCAAAGGCTCCACTACTTTCGTTTTTCAGAATCTCTTTCAAAAGCGCCACAATTTTCGTTTTCCAGAATCTCTCTCAAAAGCGCCACTACTTTCGTTTTTCAGAATCTCTTTCGAAAGCGCCACTATTTTCGTTTTCCAGAATCTCTTTCAAAAGCGCCACTATTTTCGTATTCCAGAATCTCTCTCAAAAGCGCCACTACTTTCGTTTTTCAGAATCTCTTTCACAGACGCCACTACTTTCGCGTTTCTGAATCTCTTTCAAAAGCGCCACTATTTTCGTTTTCCGGAATCTCTCTCAAAAGAGCCACTACATTCGTTTTTCAGAATCTCTTTCAAAAGCGCCACAATTTTCGTTTTCCAGAATCTCTTTCAAAGGCTCCACTACTTTCGTTTTCAGAATCTCTTTCAAAAGCGCCACTATTTTCGTTTTCCAGAATCTCTCTCAAAAGCGCCACAACTTTCGTTTTTTAGAATCTCTTTCAAAAGCGCCACTATTTTCGTTTTCCAGAATCGCTCTCAAAGGCTCCACTACTTTCGTTTTCCAGAATCTCTTTCAAAAGCGCCACTAATTTCGTTTTCCAGAACCTCTTTCAAAAGCGCCACTACTTTCGATTTTCAGAATCTCTTTCAAAAGCGCCAATACTTTCGTTTTCCAGAATCTCTCTCAAAAGCGCCACTACTTTCGTTTTTCAGAATCTCTTTCAAAGGCGCCACTATTATAGTTTTCCAGAATCTCTCTCAAAAGCGCCACTACTTTCGTATTTCAGAATCTCTTTCAAAAGCGAAACTATTTTCGTTTTCCTGAATTTCTCTCAAAAGCGCCACTACTTTCGTTTTTCAGAATCTCTTTCAAAAGCTCCACTATTTTCGTTTTCCAGAACCTCTTTCAAAAGCGCCACTACTTTCGATTTTCAGAATCTCTTTCAAATGCGCCACTACTTTCGTTTTTCAGAATCTTTCTCAAAAGCGCCACTACTTTCGTTTTTCAGAATCTCTTTCAAAAGTGTCACTATTTTCGTTTTCCAGAATCTCTTTCAAAAGTGTCACTATTTTCGTTTTCCAGAATCTCTCTCAAAAGCGCCACTACTTTCGTTTTTCAGAATTTCTTTCAAAAGCGCCCCTATTTTCGTTTTCCAGAATCTCTCTCAAAAGCGCCACAACTTTCGTTTTCCAGAATCTTTCTCAAAAGCGCCACTACTTTCGTTTTTCAGAATCTCTTTCAAAAGTGTCACTATTTTCGTTTTCCAGAATCTCTCTCAAAAGCGCCACTACTTTCGTTTTCAGAATATCTTTCAAAAGCGCCACTATTTTCGTTTTCCAGAATCTCTCTCAAAAGCGCCACTACTTTCGTTTTTCAGAATCACTTTCAAAAGCGCCACTATTTTCGTTTTCCGGAATCTCTCTCAAAAGCGCCACTACTTTCGTTTTTCAGAATCTCTTTCAAAAGCGTCACTATTTTTGTTTCCTAGAATCTCTCTCAAAAGCGCCACTACTTTCGTTTTTCAGAATCTCTTTCAACAGCGCTCCTATTTTCGTTTTCCAGAATCTCTTTCAAAAGCGCCACTATTTTCGTTTTCCAGAATCTCTCTCAAAAGCGCCACTACTTTCGTTTTTCAGAATCTCTTTCAAAGGCGCCACTATTTTAGTTTTCCAGAATCTCTCTCAAAAGCGCCACTACTTTCGTTTTTCAGAATCTCTTTCAAAAGCGAAACTATTTTCGTTTTCCTGAATCTCTCTCAAAAGCGCCACTACTTTCGTTTTTCAGAATCTCTTTCAAAAGCTCCACTATTTTCGTTTTCCAGAACCTCTTTCAAAAGCGCCACTACTTTCGATTTTCAGAATCTCTTTCAAAAGCGCCACTACTTTCGTTTTCCAGAATCTTTCTCAAAAGCGCCACTACTTTCGTTTTTCAGAATCTCTTTCAAAAGTGTCACTATTTTCGTTTTCCAGAACCTCTCTCAAAAGCGCCACTACTTTCGTTTTTCAGAATTTCTTTCAAAAGCGCCACTATTTTCGTTTTCCAGAATCTATCTCAAAAGCTCCACTACTTTCGTTTTCCAGAATCTTTCTCAAAAGCGCCACTACTTTTCGTTTTTCAGAATCTCTTTCAAAAGTGTCACTATTTTCGTTTTCCAGAATCTCTCTCAAAAGCGCCACTACTTTCGTTTTCAGAATATCTTTCAAAAGCGCCACTATTTTCGTTTTCCAGAATCTCTCTAAAAAGCGCCACTACTTTCGTTTTTCAGAATCACTTTCAAAAGCGCCACTATTTTCGTTTTCCGGAATCTCTCTCAAAAGCGCCACTACTTTTGTTTTTCAGAATCTCTTTCAAAAGCGCCACTATTTTTGTTTCCAAGAATCTCTCTCAAAAGCGCCACTACTTTCGTTTTTCAGAATCTCTTTCAAAAGCGCCACTACTTTCGTTTTTCAGAATCTCTTTCAAAAGCGCCACTATTTTTGTTTCCTAGAATCTCTCTCAAAAGCGCCACTACTTTCGTTTTTCAGAATCTCTTTCAAAAGCGAAACTATTTTCGTTTTCCTGAATCTCTCTCAAAAGCGCCACTACTTTCGTTTTTCAGAATCTCTTTCAAAAGCTCCACTATTTTCGTTTTCCAGAACCTCTTTTAAAAGCGCCACTACTTTCGATTTTCAGAATCTCTTTCAAAAGCGCCACTACTTTCGTTTTCCAGAATCTTTCTCAAAAGCGCCACTACTTTCGTTTTTCAGAATCTCTTTCAAAAGTGTCACTATTTTCGTTTTCCAGAACCTCTCTCAAAAGCGCCACTACTTTCGTTTTTCAGAATTTCTTTCAAAAGCGCCACTATTTTCGTTTTCCAGAATCTCTCTCAAAAGCGCCACTACTTTCGTTTTCCAGAATCTTTCTCAAAAGCGCCACTACTTTTCGTTTTTCAGAATCTCTTTCAAAAGTGTCACTATTTTCGTTTTCCAGAATCTCTCTCAAAAGCGCCACTACTTTCGTTTTCAGAATATCTTTCAAAAGCGCCACTATTTTCGTTTTCCAGAATCTCTCTCAAAAGCGCCACTACTTTCGTTTTTCAGAATCACTTTCAAAAGCGCCACTATTTTCGTTTTCCGGAATCTCTCTCAAAAGCGCCACTACTTTTGTTTTTCAGAATCTCTTTCAAAAGCGCCACTATTTTTGTTTCCAAGAATCTCTCTCAAAAGCGCCACTACTTTCGTTTTTCAGAATCTCTTTCAACAGCGCTCCTATTTTCGTTTTCCAGAATCTCTTTCAAAAGCGCCACTATTTTCGTTTTCCAGAATCTCTCTCAAAAGCGCCACTACTTTCGTTTTTCAGAATTTCTTTCAAAAGCGCCACTATTTTCGTTTTCCAAAATCTCTCTCAAAAGCGCCACTACTTTTCGTTTTCCAGAATCTTTCTCAAAAGCGCCACTACTTTTCGTTTTTCAGAATCTCTTTCAAAAGTGTCACTATTTTCGTTTTCCAGAATCTCTCTCAAAAGCGCCACTACTTTCGTTTTCAGAATATCTTTCAAAAGCGCCACTATTTTCGTTTTCCAGAATCTCTCTCAAAAGCGCCACTACTTTCGTTTTTCAGAATCACTTTCAAAAGCGCCACTATTTTCGTTTTCCGGAATCACTCTCAAAAGCGCCACTACTTTTGTTTTTCAGAATCTCTTTCAAAAGCGCCACTATTTTTGTTTCCAAGAATCTCTCTCAAAAGCGCCACTACTTTCGTTTTTCAGAATCTCTTTCAACAGCGCTCCTATTTTCGTTTTCCAGAATCTCTTTCAAAAGCGCCACTATTTTCGTTTTCCAGAATCTCTCTCAAAAGCGCCACTACTTTCGTTTTTCAGAATCTCTTTCAAAAGCGCCACTTATTTCGTTTTCCAGAAACTCTCTCAAAAGCGCCACTACTTTCGTTTTTCAGAATCTCTTTCCAAAACGCCACTATTTTCGTTTTCCAGAATCTCTCTCAAAAGCGCCATTATTTTCGTTTTTCAGAATCTCTTTCAAAAGCGCCACCATTTTCGTTTTCTCAGAATCTCTCTCAAAAGCGCCACTACTTTCGTTTTTCAGAATCTCTTTCAAAAGCGCCACTATTTTCGTTTACCAGAATCTCTCTCAAAAGCGCCTCTACTTTCAATTTTCAGAATCTCTTTCAAAAGCGCCACTATATTCGTTTTCCAGAATCTCTCTCAAAAGCGCCACTACTTTCGTTTTTCAGAATCTCTTTCAAAAGCGCCACTATTTTCGTTTTCCAGAATCTCTCTCAAAAGCGCCACTACTTTCGTTTTTCAGATTCTCTTTCAAAAGCGAAACTATTTTCGTTTTCCAGAATCTCTCTCAAAAGCGCCACTACTTTCGTTTTTCAGAATCTCTTTCAAAAGCTCCACTATTTTCGTTTTCCAGAACCTCTTTCAAAAGCGCCACTACTTAAGATTTTCAGAATCTCTTTCAAAAGCGCCACTACTTTCGTTTTCCTGAATCTCTCTCAAAAGCGCCACTACTTTCTTTTTTCAGAATCTCTTTCAAAAGCGTCACTATTTTCGTTTTCCAGAATCTCTCTCAAAAGCGCCACTACTTTCGTTTCTCAGAATCTCTTTCAAAAGCGCCACTAATTTCGTTTTCCAGAATCTCTCTCAAAAGCGCCACAACTTTCGATTTTCAGAATCTCTTTCAAAAGCGCCACAATTTTCGTTTTCCAGAATCGCTCTCAAAGGCTCCACTACTTTCGTTTTCCAGAATCTCTTTCAAAAGCGCCACTAATTTCGTTTTCCAGAACCTCTTTCAAAAGCGCCACTACTTTCGATTTTCAGAATCTCTTTCAAAAGCGCCAATACTTTCGTTTTCCAGAATCTCTCTCAAAAGCGCCATTATTTTCGTTTTTCAGAATCTCTTTCAAAAGCGCCACCATTTTCGTTTTCTCAGAATCTCTCTCAAAAGCGCCACTACTTTCGTTTTTCAGAATCTCTTTCAAAAGCGAAACTATTTTCGTTTTCCAGAATCTCTCTCAAAAGCGCCACTACTTTCGTTTTTCAGAATCTCTTTCAAAAGCTCCACTATTTTCGTTTTCCAGAACCTCTTTCAAAAGCGCCACTACTTAAGATTTTCAGAATCTCTTTCAAAAGCGCCACTACTTTCGTTTTCCAGAATCTCTCTCAAAAGCGCCACTACTTTCGTTTTTCAGAATCTCTTTCAAAAGCGCCACTATTTTCGTTTTCCAGAATCTCTCTCAAAAGCGCCACTACTTTCGTTTTTCAGAATCTCTTTCAAAAGCGAAACTATTTTCGTTTTCCAGAATCTCTCTCAAAAGAGCCACTACTTTCGTTTTTCAGAATCTCTTTCAAAAGCTCCACTATTTTCGTTTTCCAGAACCTCTTTCAAAAGCGCCACTACTTAAGATTTTCAGAATCTCTTTCAAAAGCGCCTCTACTTTCGTTTTCCTGAATCTCTCTCAAAAGCGCCACTACTTTCTTTTTTCAGAATCTCTTTCAAAAGTGTCACTATTTTCGTTTTCCAGAATCTCTCTCAAAAGCGCCACTACTTTCGTTTTTCAGAATCTCTTTCAAAAGCGCCACTATTTTCGTTTACCAGAATCTCTCTCAAAAGCGCCACTACTTTCGTTTTTCAGAATCTCTTTCCAAAGCGCCACTATTTTCGTTTTCCAGAATCTCTCTCAAAAGCGCCACTACTTTCGTTTTTCAGAATCTCTTTCAAAAGCGTCACTATTTTCATTTTTCAGAATCCCTCTCAAAAGCGCCACTACTTTCATTTTTCAGAATCTCTATGGAAAGCGCCACTATTTTCGTTTTCCAGAATCTCTTTCAAAAGCGCCACTATTTTCGTTTTCCAGAATCTCTCTCAAAAGCGCCACTACTTTCGTTTTCCAGAATCTCTTTCAAAAGCGCCACTATTTTCGTTTTCCAGAATCTCTCTCAAAAGTGCCATTACTTTCGTTTTTCAGAATCTCTTTCAAAAGCGCCACTATTTTCGTTTTCCAGAATCTCTCTCAAAAGCGCCACTACTTTCGTTTTTCAGAATCTCTTTCAAAAGCTCCACTATTTTCGTTTTCCAGAATCTCTCTCAAAACGCCACTACTTTCGTTTTTCAGAATCTCTTTCAAAAGCGCCACTATTTTCGTTTTCCAGAATCTCTCTCAAATGCGCCACTTCTTTCGTTTTTCAGAATCTCTTTCAAAAGCGCCACTGTTTTCGTTTTTCAGAATCTCTTTCAAAAGCGCCACTATTTTCGTTTTCCAGAATCTCTCTCAGAAGCGCCACTACTTTCGTGGTTTAGAAATTCTTTCAAAAGTGATGTTGTTTGCATTTTTAGAAACTCTTTTATAAGTGAAAATTATTTTCGTTTCTCAGAAACTCTTTCAAAAGTCCTGTTGTTTTCGTTTTTTAGAAAATCAGTTAAAAGTGCCACACATTTTTAATGATCTCCCAAATCAAAAATCACTGTTTGTTGTGGTATATTCAAAATTTGAAGACATGTCACTATTTTCAAATGATATAGACATTTTAGTGTTCTTTGTCTAACTTTTTATCTGTTGCCACAAAAAAAAAAAACAATTAATAAAATTTTGCTGATATAGACCAATTGATAGTTTATGTTAGTGAGTGTATTGTGATATAAGTACATTAATATAAGAAATACAGTTTCAATAGGTATAAAGAAATAAAAATATTTTTCTGATCTATTTAATATTTATACTGAAATTATGCTACATTTCTGACAGGTCACATTGCAATGAGATGTCTGTTGACGATTTGTCCGTTCTACACCTTCTGATTTTCTGCCCGTTCTACACCTTCTGTTCTGATTTTCTATTTTTAATCGAAATTCATCAACTATTTCTGTAATTGGATTTGTTGTTTACACAACGCTAGACGCAACTATAAAGAGACTTTGAAAATTTTATATGGTTTCTGGGAAAGCCTTGAATATGCGTTGTGATATTTTGTTTGTGATTATGAACACGTGTTTATGTCCAATGAAAGAGCTAGTAGTTCTGTACAATTTGCAAATTGTTTAAGTATGTTCCTATCAAATGCGTATTTTATTTGCATTTGGATGATTAATTATCCACGTTGGTATACATATAATCATGTAGTCTTTCTGAGCTTCATAGTATCATCATCGCATTAATTGTAAACACGCAATTATGTTCAGTGAAAGAGCTTCTAGTTCTGTACAATTTGCAAATTAGGTATGTTTAGATTAAATGTGTATTTTATTTGGTATTAGGATGATTAATTTTCCACTTTCGTATACACATAGTAATGTAGTCATGCTGAGCGTCACAGTAACTTCATACTGCATTAATTTTGAACATGCAATTATGTTCAGTTGAGACCCAGACCGTCCGACCTACCAGAAAGATGTAAGGTAACTGTTTATACGGCCGGGAAGTGCCACCCAATTTAGACCGGAATCCAGTGGGGGAGGCATCCACAGGAACCGTACCCTCCTTCCCTTACCAGCAACCTCTCGGAAGGACTTACGGATCCACATGTTTAGCGTGATCGTACTCCGCATGAACACGGCGGCAGTTGTGGCAGCGTGCAACTGCAATTATGTTCAGTGAAAGAGCTTCTAATTCTGTACAATTAGCAGATTATTTAAGTATGTTCGTATTAAATGTGTATTTTATTTGTATTAGGGTGATTATTTTCCACTTTGGTATACATATAGTAATGTAGTCATGCTGAGCGTCACAATATCTTCACATTGCATTAATTTTGAACACACAATTATGTTCAGTGAAGGAGCTTCTAATTCTGTACAATTTGCAAATTGCTTAAGTATGTTCCTATGAAATGTGTATTTTATTTGAATTAGGATGATTAATTTTCCATTTTGGTATACACATAGTCATGTAGTAATGCTGAGCGTCATAGTATCTTCACATTGCCTTAATTGTGAACACTCAATTATGTTCAGTGAAAGAGCTTCTAGTTCTGTACAATTTGCAAATTAAGTATTTTCTTATTAAATGTGTATTTTATTTGGAATTAGGCAATTTTCCACTTCAGTTAGTCGTGTAGTCATATTATCTCCGCATTACATTAATAGCAAGAAATATCAATCGCGCATAAAACATTAATTATGAAACACTTTCCGACTGAAATGTAAATTTTATTTAAACAACTCTAAAATGTGATGCATTCAGAGCTGATATATTTTAAATTATCACAGTACTAAAGTAATATATTATATTTGAAAACTTAAAATTTCATGGAAAATTATGAACTTCATTCAAATGGCGTCATCGGAATATAAATCGTCTGGCTCTCTATGTAAAAGCAATGAACATTTCATTCATATCACTTTATTCCAGACTCCAGAGCTCAATAATTTTGCATGAAAAAATTCCTCAATTCTTGTACAACTCATCTTACAATCACTTTTTTTTATTGTGCATTCATTAAAATTAGGCTTCGTGGTAGAAATAATGAAAGTTTGATGATAGAGAGATATAGAGATGTAGCGAGAGAGGTAGAGATAGAAGTAGAGAGGTAGAGAGAGAGGTAGAGAGAGAGTTAGAGATGGAGAAAGAGAGCGAGAAAGAGAGAGAGAGAGAAAGAGAGAGAGAAAGAGAGAGAGAAAGAGAGAGAGAGATCTTTAATATATAAACCATTGACATTTATATATATTTACATATACTGCGAAACAGAAGTTTTAATTGCATGATACGAAACATATCTGATAGAGTTGTCCGCTTTCTAGAAATCAAATTTTGTCATATTATCAAAGTTTCTAAGTTTGATTTCGAGGAAATATTCTTGAATTAAGTAACAAATTATGTAATTTGTTTAATAGCCGAAGCCCCGTATTTAGTAAGGAGTCGAAGACATTTCAGGGAAATTTTTAAATAGTCTGTGGAAAGTCAGGGAAATTTTTAAATAGTCCTAGTTTATTAAGACGTGTATAAGAAACATTTCAAAACACCCCCATTTAGAATTTCAAAATACTTAATAAATATTTAAAGAAATGTGGAATCACTCAGTTTCAAGTCGCAAAATGTAACACCTATTATAAAATAAACATTTTAGATATTTACATTGAAATGCCAATCTCACAAATAATATAAAAATAGTCTTTTCGTAAATCCATAACTCAAACCAGTTTCTCCAGCAACCATATAATACTTTCAAACGCTTTCCTATGTTGACTTTCCTATGACGAAAATAAAATATTGCATGTGAAATCGATTCACTTATGTTTGCGTGCTACTTTTTTTAATTTCTGTTTTGAAACGCTTCGCAAGCGGCTTTATTCCAAGGGTTTTCCCATGACTCCATTGATGAATAATATAAGTGATACTGGTTGGTTATTTTTTCAGTGCTTTATAGGGTTATTTCAGTGATTGCAATAAAATAATTAACTGGACAGTAGCTAAACTTGAGTTTTTCATACCAAATAATATAAAACACTATTTACATTGTTATCTATTCGGTTCAGAGATATACGCGTCCAAAGTGTTAATATATTTAGCAACGCTCCGATTACAGTCAGAAGCCCCAATCCTGTGTGAGCATGTGCCAATTGAATCAGTGCGTTACCGTGCCTTTCAGAAAAATAGCTAGTTTTACACGGCCAGAGTTGTGCAGTTAGGAACCAAGGTTATTTAATATAGGGTTGGGCTATGATCGCGGCAACCAATCAAAAAGTTGTCAGCCTGACGCCGACGAGAGTAGCAATTCGTCATTTGTGATGTCATTGACCTCAGCAAATTTTTCCTATTAATACAATGAAAAATTGTTTGTTAATTTTGAAGTGGCAATATCCAGACGTAAACAATCTGAGTAAAGTGCTTTATTTGTGCTGTGCGCAACTTCCTTAGTGACGTTCAAAGATATTATTGGTCTCTCCATAGAGCCCGAGAACAAAATGCGCGAGTTTGCTATTCCCGTGACATCATAAGCGCAGAGCTAGAACAAAATAAAATCTGATGTGGGCAGCACATGACTTTCCCTGCAGAATCATATTCACGTTCTCTTCATTTCTTCAATAATTCATTAAATTGCATTTAACTGCACAAAATTGCACCTATAATTATTTCAAATAACTCAGAAATTGCGCTTTTAATTCAGTTTTTGTTTTCATTTAGTATCTGAACTTATTTTCAAAGCTGGTGGCGTAGGAAAAATGCGAAAAAATTAAAATATCTCGAGGACGGCTAGTCCTAGAGTAATGGGGGTTGGTCTTATTCTTTTCATTGTCAAAACTTACGCGCGTATAACACAATCATTTAATTGATATATTTGAACATAGTCTTTTATTTTAGAGTTTGACAATTTTTACGCTACATTTCGCAAAAAAAAAGAGGCAGGTTATATTTCTCGAATCGTACCAAAATCTAATCAGCACCAGGGTAACCCATAAATGACTTATCTACCAAATTTATGAAATTTGGTCTATTCGTGGACCATTTCGCAAAATAAAGGCAGGTTCTTTTATCCCGAATTGTACCAAAATTGAATCAGCACAAGGGACTTACCAAATTTTATGAAATTCGGTCAATTAGTTCAGTTAGAGTGGATACATACATTGACACACACACACACACACCTTTCTGGTAGGTCGGACGGTCTGGGTCTCAACAACAACAACACACACACACACACATACACACACCGTGTTTCTTTTAGGCATATCTCCTAGGGCTAGCCCCTGTAGGCAAGTATTCGCCCCCCTGGAGAAATTTTACAAGGTAAATAGAAAATTTGACCCCCCCTAAAATTTCATTCGCCCGCCCCCTCGGGCAAAAAGTCCTGAAAAAAACACGGCACACACACACACATACACGTCACGCTAAAAATAGTTTTTCGTATTCCATAGGTCCCAAAACGTGCAGATCCGTCGAAAACTCGAGTTGCGATTTTCTTCATGATTCCAATTCTTTCCCTATACATTACCATGTATCGCAGGGAAAGTGCAAATGAAATTAGTCATGCTTGGCATGAAGCCCCTGATTCGGAACAATGGTGTGCACAATCCAGGACACTGAGTACGATCCTCAAAACTGATCGGTTGCTTTTACTGCGGTTAAATTTACGTAAAACTCTATAACTTAACACACACCTTATTTTTACAAATGTATAAACATACATTTATATTACAAACTTACAACGTGACCTTCATATTATACCTTCTAAATAAAGCAAGAATTGTTTTTTTGTAAAATCCATAACTCGAGTCACATTTTACAGGAACGAAACGAAGGTTTTCCTGTGTTGACGTTTCAGCCGAAAATGAGAGAGTGGATTCGAAATCGATTCTACCTTTCTTGCGTGCCACTTTTTGTAATTGCCTTTTAGCAACTCTTTTTAAAAGCGCCACTGCGTTTGATTTTATTTCGTGACAAGTTCATTGACAACTAGAAAGAGCTCAATTCATGGAGGCTCTGTGCAAATTTTTACTTTCTCTTACGTAGCACTGAGAAAGTATTGCTTTCCCAAAAATTTTCTATTTTGAGACTTTGATGCCAATATATATTTTAAGATTTTCTGAATACGACTATTTTTGGAGTGGTGTCAGTCTGTCTGATGTCTGTGGTCGATTTCTTGTGTTCACAAAAGCAGTCACACATATTAATGGATATTCACGAAACTTAATATCCGGCTTTGTTATCAAAAAATCTAGAACTAGAAAGATTTTTTTTAAATTCGAGCAAACATTTTGAATTGTATACTACATTATATATTTTTTTAACATGACATTATAGGATAAAATGTAACATAACCATGCATAAAATGATTTATTTGTGACTCAGTGGTCATGGGATCTAATGGTTTCAAGGTTTCAATTATTGTTATGAAAAATCTGATGTGGGCAACACATGACTTTCCTTATATAATGTAATGAATTTACTACTTTTACAGTAAAAAAATAGGTTTTTCTTATAGTAGATACTAATATTCTTTCCAAGATATTGAATTTTCGACAATGAGTCGTTATTTTCATTGATTTAGCTTCATTTTTATCCATTTGGCGAGATTTTCGTTAATTTGGCAACATTTCAAAAAGTCGCCAAGTTGGCGACATTCCGCCAAATTCGTCGCCAAAATTTCGCCAAGCGTTATGGACGAAGAAATAAGTTGTTCTTACAGCAGATAAATGACTATTGGCGTCCAAATACAAAAGTATTACTCAAAGTATCTTTTTTCATGAATGGAACGAGATAAATCCACGAGAGTGATGTCATCCAATTTATCGCATGGTATTACATATAAAAAGTGAACATGTTTATCAATAGGAAATTTTTTTTTTCATTTTATATGACTTTTTAATAATTTTTTTGAAAAATGTGCAATATCTCGAGAACGGTTTATGTTAGCGTTCTAAAATGTGTGCCAATCGTTTTCTAATGAAAAATTACATAAGAAATGCGTAACTTTATTAGTGGTTTCGATTTTTTGACGATTTTTTCAAAATTGTATTTGAAAATTTAGGGGGGTTCTGAACATTCGATCACGTATAAAAAAAATCTGATGTGGGCAACACATGACTTTCCTTATATAATGTAATGAATTTACTACTTTTACAGTAAAAAAAATAGGTTTTTCTTATAGTAGATACTAATATTCTTTCCAAGATATTGAATTTTCCACAATTAGTCGTCATTTTCATTGATTTAGCATCATTTTTATCCATTTGGCGAGATTTTTATTAATTTGGCAACATTTTAAAAATGTCGCCAAGTTGGCGACATTCCGCCAAATTTGTCGCCAAACTCTCGCCAAGCGTTATGCACTAAGAAAAAAGTTATTCTTAAAGCAGATAAATGACTATTGGCGTTCAAATACAAAAGTATTATTCAAAGTATATTTTTTCATGAATGGAACGAGCTAGGTCCACGAGAATGATGTCACTCAATTTATCGCATGGTATTACATATGAAAAGTGAACATGTTTCTCAATAGGAATTATTTTTTTTTTATGTGACTTTTTCATAATTTTTCATAATGGGCAGCACATGAGTTTCCTTACATAATGCAATGAATTTACTACTTTTGCAGTTAAAAAAAATGTTATTCTTATAGCAGATACTTATATTCTTTCCAAGATATTGAATTTTCGTCAATTAGTCTGGATTCAATTTCATTGATATAGCGTCCTTTTTATTCATTTGGCGATATTTTCGTTAATTTGGCAACATTTGAAAATGTCGCCAAGTTGGCGACATTGCGCTAAATTCCCCGCCAAAATCTCGCCAAGCGTTATGAACGGAGAAATAAGTTATTCTTACAGCGGATAAATGACTATTGGCGTTCAAATACAAAAGTATTACTCAAAGTATCTTTTCTCATGAATGGAACGAGTTAGATCCACGAGAATGATGTCACTCAATTTATCGCATGGTATTACATATGAAAAGTGAACATGTTTCTCAATAGGAATTATTTTTTTTTTATGTGACTTTTTCATAATTTTTTTGAAAAATGCACAATATCTCGAGAACGGTTCATGTTAGCGTTCTAAAATTTATGCCAATCGTTTTCTAATGAAAAATTACATAAGAAATGTCCATTTGCGTAACTTTATTAGCGGTTTTGATTTTTTGACGATTTTTTCAAAATTTCATTCGAAACTTTAGGGGGGTTCTGAACATTCGATTACGGATAAAAACAATAGGCTTCCAGTGTTTATGGATTGTGATTTTTGTACCAAATTTGGTTCGAATCGGTACATTCGTTCGTCAGTTATCGTCTCCACAGACTCACTGACACACACACACACACACACACACACACACACACACACACACACACACACACACACACACACACACACACACATACACACACACACACAGACATCACTTTAAAAATGTTTGATTCGTGATCAGGGATGCTTGAAACGTGCTCTCCCGTCGAAAACTCGAATTCGAATTTTCGACCCCGTCACAATACTTTCCTTATACATTATGTATATAAGGAAAGTAACAATAGGCTTCCAGTGTTTACGGATTGTGATTTTTGTACCAAATTTGGTTCGAATCGGTCCTTTCGTTCGTCAGTTATCGTCTCCACAGACTCACTGACACACACACACACACACACACACACACACAGACATCACTTCAAAAATGTTTGATTCGTGATCAGTGATGCTTGAAACGTGCTCTCCCGTCGAAAACTCGAATTCGAATTTTCGACCCCGTCACAATACTTTCCTTATACATTATGTATATAAGGAAAGTAGCGCAATACAAATGTTTTTTGTTCGAAACGTCATTATCCCCCACCCCTTGTGGGGCATGTTACCCCCCTCCGGTGGGGGGGGGGTAACATTGTCAAATATGGTAACAATCTAAATATGTTTTCAAGCCTTATAAAGGAAAGGTTGGTTGATTAAGTTGGTTGATTAAGGTTTTATGGCACAAGATCCAAAGAGGATATGCTGCGCCAGACATATTGTACCAAGATATATAAATTAGTATGGATTAAAACAGGTGTGTAATTTAAAAGAGTGATAATGTGTGAAAAAACCATGCCTATTGAACATGTACAACAATGCACACGAGATGAAAAATGGCTAAAAGGTTATAAAAGGTGAAGTTAAACATGATGGAAAAAACCAATGTCCAATAGGAATGGGAAAAGCTCCAAATGAGGATTTTCTCCAATCAATTTTGCCAAATGTATAGTATAAGTTTTGAAATGCTTAAAACGATACTGTTTATATTTTGAACACTCAATTAAAATATGTTTGATACTTGCTGAGGTCTGACAACTATTACAAAAGGGTTCAATTTCTCCTAAAAGTAAGTGTCTATGGATAAAGCGCGTATGACCAATGCGCAAACGAGTTAATATAACATCAAGTTTCCTACACTGAAAACTAGTCCACTTTTGTATTAAAGGCTTTATCTCATACAATTTATTTTGAGTTTGCTGATTCCATGAATGTTGCCATTTATCATATAATATTTTACTAATAGTTTTTTTTTTTATATCTGTCAAAGGAATGGAATGATTCAGAATATGATCAGCTGTTTTTGCAGCGGTATCAGGCAATTCGTTTCCATTTATACCAAGGGAAGGGTAATACGTTATAGTTGTAATCATTTGGATCTACGATACCGAATTTTTAAAATGTTTCTTATAAAATTTGAAAAAAAAAATGAAAAATTGAATTTTGGTATCAAAAAGTCGAGTTAAGCCATACTCTAATTAATTCCTTGTGATCTGCAGGACTCGATGTGTTGTAAAATATTTGAAATCGTACACTTTTCGTAAAAATGACAATTTTCTCTAATTTTTGTTGCTAAATATTTAAGGGTCGATTTCAGAAAGACAATATTATTCTAACTATTTTATTCTAACTAGCTAATACATCCCACAGTGGTCGGTATTTGAAATATGTGCATGTTATAAAATCATACTAAATCTATATTATTCTTCAAACATTCATATTGAACTATTTAATATATCTCGCCTACCTTTAGAATTTTCAAAGTGCTACTTTCTTACTATTTTTCAGTGCTTATAAATACTTTCGTACTGTTTATAGCTAGCACTTTTAATTTTCGAAATATAAGCAATACAATTTTGAACAAGAAAGATCAATCATGCATAAAGCATTGATTATGAAACACTTTCCAACTTCAATGCAATTCTAAACAAACATCTCTAAAATGCGATACATTCCTCGGTAAAATTTTTAAAATTATCATAACACTACAATAATTTATTATATTTGAAAATTTCATCGAAAACAAATGAACTTTATTCAAATGACGTCATCGAAATATAAATCGCATTTATATAAAAGCAGCATTTCATTCATAAACATTTTTCCAATCGTTCCATTCATCACAATACTATAAAAATTTATTTTATTTAAGAATTTGAAAATTGTTATCTACCATATTTATTTTAAAATGTGAAACCTTTCTCATATATAAAATAATTAAACTCTTGGAAATATATTTATTATATAATATATCTCTTTTTCTGTCTGGAGGATATAACGAGCGTCAGAATCTAATTGAATTTGTTTTTCTCCCTATATTAAATAATTTGTATTGAAAAAACTACGTAACATACTTTACTGAAATTTTTTTTATATATTTTATGGGGCAATTTAAATATTTTCTAAAATTTTCGAAGCAATTTGTGAATTTTAAATTTGCTTAAAAAGTGTTTGAAACAATAGGTCCCATAGGATTCAATGTATTTCATTTTTTCAACCCGGATTCAATAAAAAACTAATTGGATGATATTATTCATTTATATTCCCATAGGTCCCACAGACCGTCTGAAAAACATACTAAAATTTCATTTTGATAAAGCCATTTTACGGCAGTTATCGTGCTAAGGGACAGACAGACAGACAGAGAGAATGAACAAAGTCATAAACACTTTCAACTATGTTGTAAAGTGTTAATAAAAAACGTAATAATTTCAATCTTGAGCAAATTGATATGACGTTAGATCAAAACTTATAAGGAAACAAAAAGAAATTATTCATCTAGAAACTAAATTTTTAACAAAATGGTTTTATCGCTTACTGCATACATATATATTTCACTGTTTAGAGGATATTTCAAGAGAAAGTAAGCAAAGCGAAACAAAACCTTGCTCGGAAAAAAATTTAAATTTTTATCAAAGACAAAAATTCTTGAAAATATTAACTATCGATTTTTTTTAAGTATTTTCATAAATTATCATATTTCCGACAAAATAAATACATTTTTTCTCATTATAATCCATATGGGTTGCTGATATGAACGTTCAAAGTGTTTACATATTCCGTAAAAGTGCAAAAGAGAATATGCATTTGCTTGACACTCTACTAAAATTAGCCACATGAATTTAATTTAAAAATGAAAAATCCTCGTCATTTAATTACATTCTGCTATGGAGTATTGATAAAATACAATTAAAAACATAATGTTAAATTAAATGCACCTGCATTATCTACACATTTGGTTGAAAGCATAATTAAAAAGAAAACATCTAATGGCCTTGATGAGAAACAATATTTTTTTTCTTCAAATCGTAAAAATATTGACAAAAAATTTTATGCTCATTATAATTTCTAAGGAAGATTTAATTTTATGATTTATGGATGTCACAACAATACCCCAGAACTTAGAAACTCGAAACATTGATGCGGTTAACCTCAGTGATATATATATATATATATATATATATATATATATATATATATATATATACACTAAGGGGCTCTTCTCTCCCTGATCGCTTCGCTCGATCAATCCACTTCTTCGTGGATTTGTCTTCTACTCGCTGCGTGCACAGAGCTCGCTTCATATATATCTTTCCTAAAAATTCTACTTTCAAAAATATATCTTCTATCCCTGCCTATTTTTCGCAGGAGGGAAAATCAGGGATTTTTCTTAGCCCAGGGAATCCAGAAATTGTATTTCTCGATCATGAGCTCGCTTCGTGAGCTATTTCATACCAAACTAAAGTTTAAATTGATAAACTGTTTATTTCATCGTGTTACTCTATTATTTCTCTATAAATGTACCAAATTTCATATTTTGGTATGCTATACTTTTCACGGTATGAGACAGAGAAATCGCATGCCGTGCCGATACGAAAAAAAAAGTTCACTTCAGAAGAGACAAATTAAAATATATTTAAAACTACATCGAAATTAAAACAAGAAAGATCAAACATGCTTAAGGCATTGATTATGAAACACTTTCTAACTTCAATGCAATTTTATTTAAACATGTCTGAAATGTGCAATACATTCCTCGGTAATATTTTAAAACTTATCACAATATTACATTAATTTATTATATTTGAAAACTTAAACCTTCATCGAAAAAAATGAACTTCATTCAAATGACGGCATTGAAATATAAATTGCCTGGTTTAAACATCTCTAAAATGTGATACGATACATTCCTCGGTAATAATTTTAGAATTATCATAATACTGCAATAATTTATTATATTTGAAAACTTCATCGAAAACAACTGAAATTCATTCAAATGACGTCATAGAAAAAAAAAACACGGGGCTCTCTCTATAAAAGCAGCATTTCATACATAAATAATTTCCCATTCATGTCATTCATCACAATACTATAATAATTTATTTTATTTAAAAATTAAGACCATGGAGCTGCAAGTAATTAAACTCCATGCGTAAAGCTTCATCGAAAAAAATCGTCCTTCTCTTTGTAAAATCAATGAATATTTCATTCATATCAGCTACGCAGACTCCATGGACTAAATGATTTTGTGGTAAAGAAATACAACAATTCTAATACAACTCATTCTATATATTTTACTGTTTACATTTTACATAGGTGAAAAATAGTCTTCGTTGTAGAAATAATCAAATTTGGATGAGCATTTGAACTCAAATATATTGTAATTGCGATGTTTCTGTATGTAGATGCACAGAATTTAGGCAAAAAGAAAGTTTTAGGACGGATACAACACTCAATATGAATTAAAAAGAACTTTAAAAATCACGGTTTTGACACTAGATAGATGCCATACATCATTTTGAAGTAGGTCACGTGATCTTTTATATCATGGTCACGTGATCGCTTCATATAAGAGGTGTTATTATTATTTTAATTTTTATTTTAAAAAACTACTGAATATATTTCGCTGAATTTTTTTTTTTTATATTTTATGGAATGATGTGAATATTACCTAAAATATTCGAAGCAATTTGAGAATTTTAAATCTGCTGAAAAAATGCTTGAAAAATTAGGTCCTATAGGGCTCAATGTATTTCATTTTTTCAACCCCGGTTCAATCCAAAACTAATTGAGTGATATTATTCATTTATTTTCCCAAAGGTCCTACAGACCGTCTGAACAACATACTAAAATTTCATTTTAAGTAAGTTATTTTTACGGCAGTTATCGTGCTAATGGACAGACAGACAGACAGAATGAATGAACAAAGTCATAAACACTTTTCAATTTTGTTGTAAAGTGTTAAAAAGGGGCTCCGTCCTTCGAAAATTCACTCATGTATGTACCTGGCTGCAAAAATTTTTGGGCTTGCTTTTGCTAGTCTATCCAGGACGCAAACACGCAGATCAAATATTTTGTCTTTAACTTTGACTTTAATAATTACTTAAACTACAATATATATCAAACAAGAAAGATCAATCTTGCTTAAAGCATTGATTATGAAACACTTTCCAACTTCAATGCAATTTTATTTAAAAGAGTCGAAAATGCAATACATTCCTCGGTAATATTTTAAAACTTATCACAATACTACATTGATTTATTATATTTGAAAACTTAAACCTTCATTGAAAAAAATGAACTTCATTCAAATGTCGGCATTGAAATATATTGCCTGGTTTAAATATCTCTAAAATGCAATACATTCCACGGTAATATTTTTAAAACTATCATAATACTACGATAATTTATTATATTTGAAAACTTCATCGAAAACAACTGAAATTAATTCAAATGACGTCATAGAAAAAATAACACGCCTGGATCTCTCTATAAAAGCAGGATTTCATTCATTTCATTCATCACAATACTATAATAATTTATTTTATTTAAAAATTAAGACCATGGAGCTACAATTCATAAACTCTATGCTTAAAACTTCATCGAAAAAAATCGTTCTTCTGTTTATAAAATCAATTAATATTTCATTCATATCTGCCATGCAGACTCCATGGACTGAATTATTTTGAGTTAAAGAAATACAGTAATTCTAATACAACTCATTCTACATATTTTGCTGTTTACATTTTACATAGGTGAAAAATAGGCTTAGTTGTAGAAATAATCAAATTTGAATGAGAATTTAAACTCAAATATATTGTCATTGTGTTGCTATAGTATGTAGATGCACAGAATTTAAGCAAAAATAAAGTAGTTTTAGGACGGATACAATACTCAATATGAATTAAAAAGAATTTTAAAAAATCACGATTTTGAAACAAGATGGATGCCATATATCATTTTGAAGTGTGTCATATTATCGTTTCATATCATGGTCACGTGAGCGTTTCATATAAGATGTGTAATTAATATTTTAATTTTTATTTAAAAAACTGCTGAATATATTTCGCTGAATTTTTTTTTATACATTTTATGGAACAATTTGACTATTACCTAAAATTTTCGAAGCAATTTGTGAATTTTAAATCCGCTTAAAAAATGTTTGAAAAATTAGGTCCCATAGGGCTCAATGTATTTCATTTTTTCAACCCGGGTTCAATCCAAAACTAATTGGGTGATATTATTCATTTATATTCCCATTGGTCCTACAGACCGTCTGAACAACATACTAAAATTTCATTTTGATTAAGTCATTTTTACGGCAGTTATCGTGCTAACGGACAGACAGACAGACAGAATGAACAAAGTCATAAACACTTTTCAACTTTGTTGTAAAGTGTTAAAAACGGTTTATGTCAGCGTACTCCCCAACGATTTTCTACAAATGTACCAAGTTTCATATTTTTATATGCAATAGTGTTTGCGGTACGAAGCAAAGAATCTCGAGAAACGAGAAATTTGGCGTCGGCATCAGCTCTTTTTATATTTTCCTTATAAACATAATGCATAAGGAAAGTGTTGTGACGGGATCGAAAATTCAAATTCGAGTTTTCGACGGGAGAGCACGTTTCAAGCATCCCTGATCAGAAATCGAACATTTTTGAGGTGATATCTGTGTGTGTGTGTGTGTGTGTATGTGAGAGAGTCTGTGGAAACGATATCTCACGTACGAATGAAGCGATTCGAATGAAATTTGGTACAAAAATTATAATCCTTGAATACTAGAAGCCAGTTGTTTTTAAACATAATCGAATGTTCAGAACCCCTAAATTTTCGAGTGAAATTTTGAAAAAATCATCAAAACATCAAAATCTTTAATAGAGTTACGCAAATAGTCATTTTTAATGTAATTTTTCCTTAGAAAACGATTGACATAAACTTTGGAACGCTAGCATGAACCATTCTCGAGATTTTTCACATGTTTCAAATGAATTTATCAAAAAAATAATCATAAATAAAAAAAAATTAACTGTTGAGAAGCATGTTCTCTTTTCATATGTTATATCATGCGATACATTTGGTGACATCATCTCTTGGATCTAGCTCGTTCCATTCATGAGAAAAGATACTTTTGGAAATACTTTTGTATTTGAACACCAATAGTCATTTATCTATTATAAGAATAACTTATCACTCCGCCCATAAAGCTTGGAGAGATTTTGACGACGAATTTGGTGGAATGTCGTCCACTTGGTGAATTTTTATAAATGTTTCCAAATTAACGAAAATGTCTCAAAATTGATAAAAATGTCGTTAAATCAATGAAAATGACGCCTAATGGACGAAAATTCAATGTCTTGGAAAGAATATAAGTATCTACTATAAGAATTACCTATTTTTCCTTCCGTAACCTTTGGCAAAATGTTGGTGATGAATTTGTAGAAATATCTCCAACTTGCTAACTTTTTAAATGTCCTCCAATTGATAAAAATTCGCTTAACTGATGAAGCCGACGTTAAATCAATGAAATGACGACTAATAGATTGAAGAACATAAGAGTAGACAATAAGAATAACCCATTTCTACGTCCGCCCGTCCGTAACGTTTGGCGAGAAATTTAGTGAAACGTCGCCAATTTGCCGACTATTTTAAATGTTGCCAAAGTAACAAAATGTCGCCAAAACGATAGTGATGACGCCAAATGGGAAGTAATGATTCGCAAATTCTGGGTTCCGTCATATGACGGGCATATTTTCTGGTATAGAAGAACTGCTTGCTCTTCCCTCCGTTTGTCTGTAACACTTGATGATGCATTTTCGTGAACTTGGCAAATAATCTAGCAAAATATCGCCAAAATACATTGCAAAAATGACTCTAAATTAATGAAAATAACGCCTAATTGATGAATTAATTATTAAAATATTTTTACTTTCCTTATATACATAATGTATAAGGAAAGTATTGTGACGGAGTCGAAAATTCGAATTCGAGTTTTCGACGGGAGAGCACGTTTCAAGCATCCCTGATCACGAATCAAACATTTTTGAAGTGATGTCTGTGTGTGTGTGTGTGTGTGTGTGTGTGTGTCAGTGAGTCTGTGGAGACGATAACTGACGAACGAATAGACCGATTCGAACCAAATTTGGTCCAAAAATCACAATCCGTAAACACTGGAAGCCTATTGTTTTTATACGTAATCGAATGTTCAGAACCCCCCTAAATTTTCGAATGAAATTTAGAAAAAATCGTCAAAAAATCAAAACCGCTAATAAAGTTACGCAAATAGACATTTCTTATGTAATTTTTCATTAGAAAACGATTGGCATAAATTTTAGAACGCTAACATGAACCGTTCTCGAGATATTGTACATTATTCAAAAAAATTATGAAAAAGTCACATAAAAAAAAAATTCCTATTGAGAAACATGTTCACTTTTCATATGTAATACCATGCGATAAATTGAGTGACATCATTCTCGTGGATCTAGCTCGTTCCATTCATGAAAAAATATACTTTGAATAATACTTTTGTATTTGAACGCCAATAGTTATTTATCTGCTGTAAAAATAACTTTTTTCTTAGTGCATAACGCTTGGCGAGATTTTGGCGACGAATTTGGCGGAATATCGCCAACTTGGCGACTTTTTTGAAATGTTGCCAAATTAATGAAAATCTCGCCAAATGGATAAAAATGATGCTAAATCAATGAAAATGACGACAAATTGTCGAAAATGCAATATTTTGGAAAGAATATTAGTATCTACTATAAGAAAATCCTATCTTTTAACTGAAAAAGTAGTAAATTCATTACATTATATAAGGAAAGTCATGTGTTGCCCACATCAGATTTTTTATTTATTACTTTCCTTATATACATAATGTATAAGGAAAGTATTGTGACGGGATCGAAAATTCGAATTCGAGTTTTCGACGGGAGAGCACGTTTCAAGCATCCCTGATCACGAATCAAACATTTTTGAAGTGATGTCTGTGTGTGTGTATGTGTGTGTGTGTGTGTGTGTGTGTGAAAGTATGTGTGTGTGTGTGTGTCAGTGAGTCTGTGGAGACGATAACTGACGAACGAATGGACCGATTCGAACCAAATTTGGTACAAAAATCACAATCCGTAAACACTGGAAGCCTATTGTTTTTATACGTGATCGAATGTTCAGAACCCCCCTAAATTTTCGAATAAAATTTTGAAAAAATCGTTAAAAAATCAAAACCGCTAATAAAGTTACACATATAGACATTTCTTATGTAATATTTCATTAGAAAACAATTGGCATAAATTTTAAAACGCTAACATGAACGTTCTCGAGATAATGTACATTTTTCAAAAAAATTATGAAAAAGTCGCATAAAAAAAATCTGATGTGGGCAACACATGACTTTCCTTATATAATGTAATGAATTTACTACTTTTACAGTAAAAAAATAGGTTTTTCTTATAGTAGATACTAATATTCTTTCCAAGATATTGAATTTTCGACAATTAGTCGTCATTTTCATTGATTTAGCATCATTTTTATCCATTCGGCGAGATTTTCATTAATTTGGCAACATTTCAAAAAAGTCGCCAAGTTGGCGACATTCCGCCAAATTCGTCGCCAAAATCTCGCCTAGCGTTATGCACTAAGAAAAAAGTTATTCTTACAGCAGATAAATGACTATTGGCGTTCAAATACAAAAGTTTTATTCAAAGTATATTTTTCATGAATGGAACGAGCTAGATCCACGAGAATGATGTCACTCAATTTATCGCATGGTATTACATATGAAAAGTGAACATGTTTCTCAATAGGAATTTTTTTTTTATGTGACTTTTTCATAATTTTTTTGAAAAATGCACAATATCTCGAGAACGGTTCGTGTTAGCGTTCTAAAATTTATGCCAATCGTTTTCTAATGAAAAATTACATAAGAAATGTCTATTTGCGTAACTTTATTAGCGGTTTTGCTTTTTTGACGATTTTTTCAAAATTTCATTCGAAAATTTAAGGGAGTTCTGAACATTCAATTGCGAATTAAAACAATAGGCTTCCAGTGTTTACGGATTGTGATTTTTGTACCAAATTTCGTTCGAATCGGTCCATTCGTTCGTCGGTTATCGTTTCCACAGACCCACTGACACACACACACACACACACACAGACACACACACACACACACACACACATACATACACACACACACACACACACACACACACAGACATCACTTCAAAAATGTTTGATTCGTGATCAGGGATGCTTGAAACGTGCTCTCCCGTCGAAAACTCAAATTCGAATTTTCGACCCCGTCACAATACTTTCCTTATACATTATGTATATAAGGAAAGTAAAAAAGAAATTCCTATTGAGAAACATGTTCACTTTTCATATGTAATACCATGCGA
Source organism: Amaurobius ferox (assembly GCA_951213105.1). Classification (NCBI taxonomy): domain Eukaryota; kingdom Metazoa; phylum Arthropoda; class Arachnida; order Araneae; family Amaurobiidae; genus Amaurobius; species Amaurobius ferox. Next base: position 14,914,179 of record OX578148.1, on the reverse strand, counting down.
TAAATTGAGTGACATCATTCTCGTGGATCTAGCTCGTTCCATTCATGAAAAAATATACTTTGAATTATACTTTTGTATTAGAACGCCAATAGTCATTTATCTGCTGTAAGAATACCTTTTTTCTTAGTGCATAACTCTTGGCGAGATTTTGGCGACGAATTTGGCGGAATGTCGCCAACTTGGCGACTTTTTTGAAATGTTGCCAAATTAATGAAAATCTCGCCAAATGGATAAAAATGATGCTAAATCAATGAAAATGACGACTAATTGTCGAAAATTCAATATCTTGGAAAGACTATTAGTATCTACTATAAGAAAATCCTATTACTTTCCTTATATACATAATGTATAAGGAAAGTATTGTGACGGGGTCGAAAATTCGAAATCGAGTTTTCGACGGGAGAGCACGTTTCAAGCATCCCTGATCACGGATCAAACATTTTTGAAGTGATGTCTGTGTGTGTGTGTGTGTGTGTGAAAGTATGTGTGTGTGTGTGAGAGAACCTGTGAAGACGATAACTGACAAACGAATGGACCGATTCGATCCAAATTTGGTGCAAAAATCACAATCCGTAAGCACTGGAAGCCTATTGTTTTTATACACAATCGAATGTTAAGAACACCCCTAAATTTATTACATTATATAAGGAAAGTCATGTGTTGCCCACATCAGATTTTTTATATATTATTTTTATTTTACAAAAAAGAAAGTGCTCAGCAGAATTAAGTATTAACGTAAAAAACGCGTCTTATAGAATTTTAATAAATAAATAAAATTGTCCAAGAAGCGACAGAATGTTATTTATTTATAATTATTATTTACTTTATTTATTTTGCAAAGAAATTGCACAATAGAATTTTAAAATTATTAATGCAAAAAATGTGTCTTGTAGAATTTTCAATAAACAAATAAAATTCTATATTGAATTTAATTTGCTAGTTTTCAGGTTGGTTGGTTGGTTGGTTGGTTGATTATGGTTTAATGGCACAAGATCCAAAGAGGATATGCTGCGCCAGACATATGGTACCAAGATACATAAATTACTATATGTTAAAACATGTGTATAATTTAAAAAAGTGATAATGTGTGAAAAAACCATGACTATGGAACATGTACAACAATGAAAACGAGATGAAAAATGACTAAAAGGTTATAAAAGGTGAAGTTAAAAATGATGGAAAAAACCAATGTCTAGTAGGAATGGGAAAAGCTCCAAATGAGGATTTTCTCTAATCAATTTTGCCAAATGTATAGTATAAGTCTTGAAATGCTTAAAACGGAAATGTTTATATTTCGAACACTCAATTAAAATATGTTTGATACTTGCTGACGTTTGACAACTATTACAAAAGGGTTCAATTTCTCCTAAAAGTAAGTGTCTGTGGGTAAAACGAGTATGACCAATGCGCAAACGAGTTAATATAACATCAAGTTTCCTACACTGAAAACTAGTCCACTTCTGTATTAAAGGCTTTATCTCATACAATTTATTTTGAGTTTGCTGATTCCATGAGTGTTGCCATTTATCATATAATATTTTACTAATAATTTTCTTAATATCTGTCAAAGGAATGGGATGATTCATAATACGATTAGCTGTTTTTGCAGCAGTATCAGCCAATTCATTTCCCTTTATACCAACATGTCCCGGAACCCAACAAAATTGGATATGGTGTCCTCGTGCCTTCAGACGAGCTAGTTTTCAGTAAAAGCAGAAATTGAACAGTGCAATTTTAAATATTTTTACCCCAAGAAACGTCTCTTGTAGTATTTTTAAAAATAAACAAAATCGTACAAGAGGCTGTGGTATTTTAAAATTTGATTTGTTATTTGATTTATTTATTTGTTTTTAAATTTGATTTGTTAATTTTTAGTAAAAAAAAGAAATTGCACTGTACAATTTTAGAATTTTTAACAAGAAATGTTTGTTGTGGTGCATTTAATAAATAAACAAAATTGTACAAAATGCTGAAATTTTATTTAATTTATTTTATTTTTTTACTTATTTGTATTTTATTTAATTATTTTTCATTTATTTTCAAATAATTTGCAGAATAAAAATTTTCAATTTAGAAATTCAATTTAAAAAAAAAACGCAAAAACCGCACTTTGTAGGATTTTAAATCAATCAAAAAAAAATATCACAAGACTTTATACGTTGATTTTTATTACTTTCCTTATATACATAATGTATAAGGAAAGTATTGTGACGGGGTCGAAAATTCGAATTCGAGTTTTCGACGGTAGAGCACGTTTCAAGCAAATTGATCACGATTCTAACATTTTTTAGGTGATGTCTGTGTGTGTCAGTGAGTCTGTGGAGACGATAATTGACGAACAAATGGACCGATTCGAACCAAATTTGGTACAAAAAACACAATCCGTAAGGACTGGAAGCCTATTGTTTTTAAACGGAATCGAATGTTCAGAATCCCTCTAAATTGCCGAGTGAAATTTTGAAAAAATCATCAAAAAATCAAAGCCTTTAATAAAGTTACGCAAATAGACATTTCTTATTTAATTTTTTCTTAGAAAACGATCGACATAAACTTTAGAACGCTAGCATGAACCGTTCTCGAGATATTGCACTTTTTTAAATAAATTTATCAAAAATTCGCATAAATTAAAAAAAAAATAGATTAACTGTTGAGAAACATGCTCACTTTTCATATGTAATATCATGCGATAAATTGGGTGACATCATTCTCGTAGATCTAGCTTGTTCCATTCGTGAAAATGGTACTTTGAGTAATACTTTTGTATTTGAATGCCAATAGATAATATATTTTAGAATAACTTATATATTTTATCTATTGGCTATAAGAATAACTTATTTCTCCGTCCATAACACTTGGCGGAATGTCGCCAACTTGGCGATTTTTTTAAATGTTGCCGAATTAACGAAAATCTCGCCAAATGGATAAGAATGACACTAAATCAGTGAAAATGACGACTCATTGACGAAAATTCAATTTCTTGGATAGAATATAAATAGCTACTATAAGAAAAAACTATTTTTTTTTATTGTAAAAATAGTAAATTCATATATCGCACATTTTTGAAAAAAATTATCAAAAGTCATATAAAATAAAAAATTCCTATTGAGAAACATGTTCACTTTTCATATGTAATACCATGCGATAAATTGGGTGACATTCTCGTGGATCTAGCTCGTTCCATTCATGAAAAAAGGTACTTTGAGTAATACTTTTGTATTTGATCGCCAATAGTCATTTATCTGCTGTAAGGATAATTTATTTCTTCGTCCATAACGCTTGGCGAGATTTTGGCGACGATTTTGGCGGAATGTCGCCAACTTGGCAACTTTTAGAAATGTTGCCAAATTAACGAAAATCTCGCCAAATGGATAAAAATGAAGCTAAATCAATGAAAATGACGACTAATTGTCGAAAATTCAATATCTTGGAAAGAATATAAGTATCTACTATACGAAAAACCTATTTTTTTTACTGTAAAAGTAGTAAATTCATTACATTATATAAGGAAAGTCATGTGTTGCCCACATCAGATTTTTTTATACGGACTATATCACTTATTGAGGATGCTATCAGTATTGATAATTGTGTATTTAGAGTTCCTCGAAATATAAGTTAAGTGGGTACTTTGAAATAGTTTTACATGTTTTCAACCAGAAAATTGCCAAATGTACAATTTAACGTTAAAAACACAGTACCGTGGATATTATACATTATTTTTTACTCTAAAAGGAGTAAATTTATTGCATTATATAAAGAAAGTTATGTGCTTCCCATATCAGATTTTTACTTTCCTTATATACAGTAATGTTTAAGGAAAGTATTGTGATGGGGTCGAAAATTCGAATTCGAGTTTTCGACGGGAGAGCACGTTTCGAGCATCCCTGATCACGAATCGAACATTTTTGAAGTGATGTCTGTGTGTGTGTGTGTATATCAGTGAGTCTGTGGAGACGATAACTGACGAACGAATTGACCGATTCGAACGAAATTTGGTACAAAAATTACAATCCGTAAACACTGGGAGCCTATTATTTTTATATGCAATCCAATGTTCAGACCCCCCCCCCCCTAAATTTTCGAGTGAAATTTTGAAAAAATCATCAAAAAATCAAAACCTTTCATAAAGTTACGAAAATAGACATTTCTTATGTAATTTTTCATTAGAAAACGATTAACATAAATTTTAGAACGCTAACACGAACCGTTCTCGAGATATTGCACATTTTTCAAAAAAATTATCAAAAAGTCATATAAAATAAAAAAAAAGGAATATTTCCTATTGAGAAACATGTTCACTTTTCATATGTAATACCATGCGATAAATTTGGTAATATCATTCTCGTGGATCTAGCTCGTTCCATTCATGAATAAAGATACTTGGAGTAATACTTTTGTATTATATGAACGCCAGTAGTCATTTATCTACTCTAAGAATAACTTATTTCTCCGCCCATAACGCTTGGCGAGATTTTGGCGACGAATTTGGTAGAACTTGGCGACTTTTTTAAATGTTGCTCAACTAACGAAAAACTCGCCAAATGGATAAAAATGATGCTGAATCAATGAAAATAAATTGACCAAAATTCAATATCTTGAAAAGAATTTAAATATCTACTGTAAAAATAATCTATTTTTACTTTCCTTATATACATAATGTATCAGGAAAGTATTGTGACGGTGTCGAAAATTCGAATTCGAGTTTTTGACGGGAGAGCACGTTTCAAGAATCCCTGACCACGAATCAAACTTTTTTGAAGTGATGGCTGTGTGTGTGTGTCAGTGAGCCTGTGGAGACGATAACTGACGAACGAATGGATCGATTCGAACGAAATTTGGTAAGAAAATCACAATCCGCAAACACTGGAAGCTTATTGGTTTTATACGCAATCGAATGTTCAAAAGCCCCTTGAATTTTCGAGTGAAATTTTGAAAAATCGTCAAAAAATCAAAATCGCTTATAAAGTTACGCAAATAGACATTTCTTACGTAATTTTTCATTAGAAAACGTTTGACATAAATTTTAGAACGCTAACATAAACCGTTCTCGAGATATTGCACATTTTTCAAAAAAATTATCAAAAAGTTATATAAAATAAAAAAAAATATTTCCTATTGAGAAACATGTTCACTTTTCATATGTAATACCATGCGATAAATTTGGTGGCATCATTCTCGTGGATTTAGCACGTTCCATTCATAAGAAAAGATACTTTGAGTAATACTTTTGTATCTGAACACCAATAGTCATTTATCTGCTATAAGAATAACTTATTTCTCCGTCCATAACGCTTGGCCACATTTTGGCGACACATTTGGCGGAATGTCGCCCACTTGGGGACATTAATTGTTGCCAAATGAACAAAAATCTCGCCAAATGGATAAAAATGACGCTAAATTAATGAAAATGACGACTAATTGAAGAAAATTCAATATCTTGGAAATAATGTAAGTATATACTATTAGAATAACATTTCTTTTAACTGTAAAAGTAGTAAATTCATTGCATTATATAAGGAAAGTCATGTGTTGCCCACATCAGATTTTTTTTACTGTAAAAGTAATAAATTCATTGCATTATATAAGGAAAGTCATGTGCTGCCCACATCAGATTCTTTTATTTGTAACAAAGGATGAAAAAGAACCAACAATAAACATTTCAAATTTATAAAAAATCTTCGACGAATCGACGTGCCAAAATTTAGTCTCAAGTCGGAGAAAAATTACATTTGGGTTTCAATCGATGAAACTAAGGATGCTGAAGGAAGATATATAAGGCAAATGACAGCATGTTACTTTTGTGACAAAATATTAGTGCTTTTTATCGGACGCTAAAATATTTTCTTTCAATTTGTCGACGTTGCAGTAATGATTCTTTATTATTCATCCTAAACTATGTAGTATGTAGTGTGCCAAACAAGATATGTAAATCATGCTACAGATTATTTTCATGAAATTGCTATATCTTACATAATATATATCTTATGCTATATCTTACATGATAAAAGCCGGGGAAATATTTAACTTCTTTTCATCTCAACATGATTTACATAACTTGTTTGGCTCCCTGCTACTACATAGCGTAGGAGAAACATCAAAGAATCATTGTGCCAACGTTGATAAATTGGAAAAAAAAATTGGAAAGCACCAGCAGCTGCAGCGATATTTTAACATTGACCTTTTATATAATAGACCCGCTATTGGACGGGGCTTGCTAATGTTACTGTATTGAGGTAATGCTATCCAAAATAACGAACATGTCACATGATCTCGAATCCAGTCTACGAGAGCTTCTACTTCGAGAATTTCTGGGTAACCGAGGGTAAGGTCCACTGGCTGCAGAATTGTCCAACAGCCAGTTCTACTTATCACGTCCTGAGACTTGGAGTATTTGATCATGTGACAAGTTCTACTCTGCTGGATAGCAGAAGAAACTCCCCTTAGAGTATCTATACTTGTATGATCTATGCATTTTTAGAACTATTGCCAAATCTGAAACTTCCTCCAGCACACTAGGTGGGGCATTTGGTTAAAGACAGCTTAATCTACGCCGGATACGCCCGGCGGAATCTCTGGAGATTTCTTGGTAAATCGAACCCGTTGGATTTGAGTTTTTCCTTTATCGATAATATGCATGATAGGAAAAAGTTGAAAAGGTCATGCTATAGATTCTGGGCCGATATCGATCTTTGTATGCGGGCCTGATAATAATGTGGTAAATTATGCATATATGAAAATAGTTATCTGAAAATTTAATAAAAAATAATCTATAGAAATAAATTATATTAAACGCTATGATAAATTAGACGTCAGTGCAATATACAAAAAAGTATGACTGTTTGTATTTGCATGAAAGTCGGACGTCATTATCATTGGTCTTTTCCTGACATTTTCTCCATCAGAAAGTTACTGTGTGCTTCTACAAGACTTTAAAGATCCGAAGAAAATTGTCTATGTAGTGCTAATTAGCTCAATGAAACGTTTTCTGAGAGGTAAACTCATCTTTTTAAAAACAAACTTGAACAGCGAAATTTAGAAACACAAGATGTCATGATTATGAAAATGTATTACTTTAAATATTTTAAAACATTAATATCGATCTCTGCAGCAAATGACAAAGTAGAATGGCTTCTTGCCCACGAATGGAGCATTTTTCTTTGTCAATGAACTTTCACGAAATAAAATCAAGCACAGTAGCATTTACAGAAAGAATTCCTTAAAAGCAATTACAAAAAGAGGCACGGAAGAAAAGTAGAATTGATTTCACATCTAATCTTTTATTCTCGTCTTCAACGTTAACACAGGAAAACATTTGGAAACACTATTCCATTTTCGCAGAATGTGGTTCGAGTAATGGCTTTACGAAAATACATCGGTTGTATTATTTCTGAGATTTGTGTTGCCGTGTTTATGGCTAGAATGTTTTGATTGTTAGGTGATAATTTTTTTGAAAATAAATATGTTTATTGTTAAAATGGACACCATATAATATCCGGAATTCTTATTTTGTCAAAAAAATGTAACTTATCAACTTGTTACGACTTGTTAACTTATTCAATCCCTCTTTGAAAAGATAAGATATATGCCAATCTCCCTCAGTATTATCTCTGTATTACCTCTATTTCAATGTTTGTCATTCAATGTTTGTCAATCAAAGTTTATTTATACAGAAATTTACAGTTTTAACTAACTTTTAAATTCAACTGGGGATCAGAATTAGAACACCCCTACTCTGAGCTCTCTATACATCGAACTACTCAGTGTAAAGGCTCCAAAATTGTTGAACCTACTATTCAAGAATTGGGGAAAGGGATTACGCGAAAAAAAATAGTTCCAGAAACACCGATAGGTGGCGCTGTACAACAGAAAATATGCTGAAAAGACACAAAATACACATTTGTAACACATTTTATTCGAACGTACCAAACATTCATATCACAAGGACCTTATCGATAGAGTTTTATCCCCTTTTATGCCCAGAACATAGTAGCTGCAAACCAAGGGTTTATGCAAATTTTTGTGCTAATAGTGCGAAATTGCAGTTACCAATGACAGTTTAAGTGTCTTCACTTTTTTTATCTTCTTTTTTTTCATATCAGCAAAAGAAAGGAAAAATTCCATATCGCATGTTTTTTTTTGTTGTGATTATTTTGTGTCTTTTCACCATATTTTCTCTTGTACAGCGCCAACTATCGGTGTTTCTGGAACTAAATTTATTTTTCGCGTAATTCCTTTCACCATGTCTTGAATAGTAGGTTCAACAATTTTGTAGCCTTTACACTGAGTAGTTCGATGTATAGAGAGGTCAGAGTAGGGGTGTTTTAATTCTGACCACCCGGTATATATATATCTCTGTATTAAAAAAAAATCTGATGTGGGCAGCACATGAGTTTCCTTACATAATGCAATGAATTTACTACTTTTGCAGTTAAAAAAAATGTTATTCTTATGGCAGATACTTATATTCTTTCCAAGATATTGAATTTTCGTCAATTAGTCTTGATTCAATTTCATTGATTTAGCGTCATTTTTATCCATTTGGCGAGATTTTCGTTAATTTGGCAATATTTGAAAATGTCGCAAAGTTGCCGACATTCCGCTAAATTCGCCGCCAAAATCTCGCCTAGCGTTATGAACGGAGAAATAAGTTATTCTTACAGCAGATAAATGACTATTGGCGTTCAATTACAAAAGTATACCTCAAAGTATCTTTTCTCATGAATGGAACGAGTTAGAGCCACGAGAATGATGTCACCAAATTTATCGCATGATATTACATATGAAAAGTGAATATGTTTCTTAAGAGTTAATATATTTTTTTAATTTATTGGATTTTTTGATAAATTTACTTGAAAAATGAGCAATATCTCGAGAACGGTTCATGCTAACGTTCTAAAGTTTATGTCAATCGTTTTCTAAAGAAAAATTACATAAGAAATGTCTATTTGGGTAACTTTATTAAAGGTTTTGATTTTTTGATGATGTTTTCAAAATTTCACTCGAAAATTTAGGGGGCTTCAGAAAATTCGATTGTGTTTTAAAACAATAGGCTTCCAGTATTTACGGAATGTGATTTTTCTACCAAATTTCATTCGAACCGCTTCATTCGTTCGTGAGATATCGTCTCCATAGGCTCACTGACACACACACACACAAACATACTTTCATACACACACACACACACAAACATACTTTCACACACACATACACAAACACACACACACACACATACTTTCACACACACAGACATCACTTCAAAAATGTTCGATTCACAATTCGAAAGTAAATTCGAAACTACTTTTAATGCTTCCAAATAAAATAAATATCCTGAATTCCAAAATATTTTTCTTTCGCTGTATTTAATTGAAATAAACGTACCAATTTTTTTAAAATTTACTTATGTCTCTCGAAAAATAGGGCGCTCCCACTGGAAAACTGAAATATATAATATCTATAAAAAAATTATGATAGCCACTAATTAATCATGTTCATTTATTTATGGTTAAAAATACTTACAAAAAACACTAATTTATAATAGTGACGGTATGCAATATTTTTATTTTACATTGTACATTAACAAAATGTGCAACATTTCTATAATGGCACATGTGAACTTCATGTAAATATCTTCCACTTTTCAATAAAGAATTTCTTATGAAGTTGCTATTTCTGTCACGAGTGTTAATTTTAAAAACTTTTGTAATTTTTTATGATTTTAAAACTGAAGGCTTTTTCCTGGTCTGGCCACTTAAAAAATTATATCATAGATTAAAACAATGGTACTAGATTTTATTCGATTCAACCAATTTGTCTCATATCGTGTCCAGGTCCAGATTTAGAGGCACACATATATTATTAACAAGAAGGATCAATCATGCATAAAGCATTGATTATGAAACACTTTACAACGTCAATGCAGTTTTATTTAAACATCTCTAAAATACGATACATTCCTCGGTTTTATTTTTGAAATTATCACAATACTACATTAATTTATTATATTTGTAAACTTCATTCAAATGACGTCATTGAAATATAAATTGCCTTTCCAACTTCAATGCAATTTTATTTAAACAAGTCTAAAATGCAATACATTCCTCGGTAATATTTTGAAACTTATCACAATACTGCATTAATTTATTATATTTGAAAACTTAAACCTTCATCGAAAAAAAATGAACTTCATTCAAATGATCGCATTGAAATATAAATTGCCTGGATTAAACATCTCTAAAAAGCGATACATTCCTCGTTAATATTTTAAAAATTATTATATAATACTACAATAATTTATTATATTTGAAAACTTTATCGAAAACAAATAAACTTTATTCAAATGACGTCATCGAAATATAAATCACCTGGCTCTCTCTATAAAAGCAACACTTCATTCATAAACATTTTCCTTTCCTTTCATTCGTCACAATACTATAATAATTTATTTTATTTAAAAACTTAAAACCATGGAGGTACAAGTAATTTAACTTTATGCTTAAAACTTCATCGAAAAAATCGTTTTTTTCTCTGTGTAAAATCAAAGAATGTGTCATTCAGCTAAATTGCAGACTCCATGAGCGAAATAATTTTGCTTTAAAGAAATGCAGCAATTCTTATACAACTCATTCTACATCTTTTGGTCTTTACATTCTCTATAAGCGAAAATTAGGCTTCGTTGTAGAAATAATCAAAGTTTGATGATCATTTAAACTCAAATATATTGTAATTGTTGTTGTTTCTTATCCCACTTGACCGAAAGCAACATCAGATAAAGTCCATGAACCCACGAGTCTTCAAAAGATGGAAAACTACTCCAGGACTGAAGTATAGCATGGTAATTGCGTTGTTTCAGTATGTAGATGCACAGAATTTAAGCAAAAATAAAGCCGTTTTAGGATAGATACAACAAGAAATATGAATTAAAAATAACTTTAAAAATCACGATTTTAACACGACATGGATACCATATTTTATTTGAAGTGGGTCACGTGATATCTTTATATAATGGTCACGTGATCTCTTCATATAAAGGGTTTAATTACTATTTTAATTTTTATTTTAAAACCACTGAATATATTTTGCTGATTATTTTTATATATGTTTTATGAAATAATTTGAATATTTCCTAAAACTTTCGAAGCAATTTAGGAATTTTAAATTTGCTTAAAAAATGTTTGAATAATTATGTCCCTTAGGGTTCAATGTATTTCATTTTTTCATCCCGGGTTCAATCCATAACTAATTTGGTCATATTATTCGTTTATATTCCCTTAGGTCCCACAGACCGTCTGAACAATACACTAAAATTTTATTTTGATAACGTCATTTTTACGGCAGTTATCGTGCTAAAGGACAGACAGACAGACAGAAGTCATAAACACTTTCCAACTATGTTGTAAAGTGCTAAAAATGATTCAGAGATACTCAAAACGCATTGATACATCAAAATTGGAAAGTAGGATTTCTGATCTCATCATATAATGCTTTCATTTTACACCTATTTATACATTGTAGGAAAAGTGATGAATCAAACAATCTATTTATGAATATTATTATTTGCGGAAAAAAATTAATTATTTGCGAAAAATAAGAAATTTTGGAGGACGAAATTGCAAATTTTACAAACATACATTTAATCGTATATTTTTCAGAATATTAATTCATAATGAAATATTAATTTTATCAAATTTCTAGCCACCCACTGGTATTGCATGAAATGAAAATGTAGGGTAATTTTTTTCTTCTTTTTTTAGTGCATTTAAAAAAAATTGATATGGGCAGTACATAACTTTCCTTATATAATGCATTGAATTTACTTATTTAACGGTGAAAAAGTGATGAAAAGATCCACAGCAGTGTTTGTAACGTTAAATTGTACATTTGGTGCTTTTGTGGATGACAACAAGTAAAACTATTTCGTAACCAATTAACTATATTTTGCGCAATTATAAATTAACAATTATTAATATTGATAGCATCCATTAGGCATTCATCATTTAGGCGTCATTTTCATTAACTTGGAGTCAAATTTGCAATTTGGCTATAATTTTGACAATGTGGGGCAAAACATCGCCAATTTGGCGATATTTAGAAGAGCATTTCTTATACAATAAAAGATATGCCCAAATTAAATGACGGAATTAAAAATTTCCAAAACATTGTATCTCATTTTGCGTCATTTTTATCAATTTGGGGACATTTCTATTAATTTGATAATATTTTTATTAAATTTCGCAACAGTTTCGTCAATTTGGCAACATTTAAAAGAGTTGCTAAGTTGACGATATGCTGCAAAAATTCGTTGATGGAATTTCGGCAAGCGTTACAAACGGAGAAATAGGTTATTTTTATAGAGTTTTATATTCTTTCCAAACTATTGAATTCTCCTCAATTAGTTGTAATTTTTATTTATTTAGCGCCATTCTTATCAATTTGGCGACATTTTTATTTATCTGGAGATATTTCTATCAATTTTACGAAATTTTAATCAGTTTAGCGACATTTAAAAAGACGCCAGGTTGGCGATATTCCTCCAAATTCGCCGCCAAAATTTCGTCAAGCATTTTGGTCGGAGAAATAGTTATTCTTACAGTACATAAACTACTAATGGCGTCCAAATACAAAACCCAAAGTAGCTTCTCTTATAGTAGATTCTTATATTCTTTCCAAGATATTGAATTTCATCAGTCTTCATTTTCAATGACTTAGCGTCATTTTTATCAATTTGGCGATATTTTCGTCAATTTGGCAGCATTAAAAAAACTCGAATATTTGGCGATATGTCGCCAAATTCGCCGCCAAAATTTCGCCAAGCATTGTGGATGGCGTAATAGGTTACTCTTATAGTAAATAAAGTGGCGTCAAATTTCAAAGCTATTAGGAAAAGTGAATAAAGCGAGCTAGATCTACGAGAATGATGATGATAAATTTATCGCATAATATTGCATATGAAAAGTGAATAGCTTTCACAATAGTTAATACTTTTCTTTAATTTTATGTAACTTTTTGAAAAGTTTATTTGAAACATGTGCAATATCTTATGGACGGTTTGTGCTTGCGTTCTTCAGTTTATGTCAATCGTTTTCTAATAAATAATTACACAAGAAATGATTATTTACTTAACTTTATAGAATGTTTTAATTTTTTGAGGATTTTTTCAAAATTTCATTTTAAAATTTAGGTGGGTTTTAAACGTTAGATTGCTTGTAAAAACAATGGGCTTCCAGTATTCACTGATTGGAGAATTTTGTACCAAATATTGTTCGAATCGCCTCATTCGTTCGTGAGATCGTCTCCTCAGACTCACTGACACACACACACACACACACACAGAGACACACATACGCACACACACAACACACAAACACGCACACACACATAGACATCACTTCAAAAACGTCTGATTCGTGGTCAGGGATACTTGAAACAGTCAACTTCGACAGAGTCGACAGAAAACTCGAATTCGAATTTTTGACTCCGTCACAATACTTTCCTTATACACTATACTACGTATATAATGAAAGTAATAGAAGCGTGGCTTCTAAAGTTTATTTTTTGCTTGCTTGTTGTTTCTGTTATTTGCATTTTAAATGTGTCAATTCATCCTGCAAAGATCTCCAATTGTCTCTTCCCAATAGCCAATTTTAGAATTTTCACTGATTTGATCATATATTAGCTTCTAATTTCGCTATGTTAGAGCTAACGAAGGCTATTTTTCTGGATTGCATGCGCCTCACGCGCTTATTCAGCACTTATTAAGCCAGCACAGCTATCTCACCGATGCGTGGGTCAAAGACATTTATTCAAATGCATACTAGTCTGCGCAGCAGGTCTACGGCCTATTAAACCTTATACGTGTATTACGTCTTATACGCGTATTATGCTTTATACGTGTATTACGCCTTATACGCGTATTATGCTTTATACGCTTATTACGTCTTATACTTCGCTGCGCAGGGGCAGACCTGCGCCCCTTTTTAACACATATTACGCTTGTATACCTTTGTTGAAAGCGAACATACCGTGCCTTGTTTGGTTTAAAGAATTCCCTATTTTTTCCGGTGTAATTTTAATCAGGGGTTTCCATCTTAATTTTCGGACAATATCGGTCGCATTGGACAATACCGCGATTATTTGCGACTAGTATACTATATTCTGCTATTATTGTTCTGGTAGTTATCGTCATTTAGCATAAAATATAATGTATTCATATGTAAAATCCGATAGAGGCAGATGCATTCCTTTTTGAATTATTGCGATCATATCACACACAAAGGGGGAGAGTCAGATTTCCAATAGTGTTTGAAAATGGTTGAAGATTTGAAACTAGTTTGTTAGTCAAAATTTCGAAGTTGAAAATGTTCTGGACAACAACACTTTCCTTCCACAATAGTTTATGAATGTAAAAATGCTCAATTTGAAGTGCATTAAGGCTTCTGAGAATCCATGAAAAAATATTTTTATTCTTTTCTGTAGATTAATTTCATTAATTTAATAACAGGGAATATAATACATGTATGCCTTAAAATTAGTAGCTTTCATTTAAGTAATGAGCATGTGATGTAAAATTTAATCACAATTTAAACTTATTATTTGCAGTTTTGGAATACAGAAGATAAACTGTATATTAATATAAAAATATGTAAACAATATTTAAAAACTCAATTTATATATTACATTTTTCAGTTATACTTTGTATACAAATAGCATTAAGAACGCTTTACCTTTTTGGGTGAAAAGGATTTACTAACGTTGATTTCCCAGAATATATAATGGGTTCAAACTTTCCGGTTGAACTTTGAGCAAGACTCGAGTGCTTTTATTATATTTCGATGAAAAGCATTTGATAAACTATTTCCCCAGAACATATAATAGTTTAACACTTTCATGTCGAAGTTTGAGCAAGACTCGCGTTTCCCTAACTTGCTCTATTAGATAAAATCCAAGTATAAGGATTGCTTTTAGTATTTTTGGATGAAAAGGATTTGATAAAGCTGTGTTCCCGGAATATATAACAGGTTGACACTTTCTGAAGTTCGAGCTAGGGTCACGCGTTCATTACTTGCTCTATTAGACAGACTTCCTGCTTAATTGACTGACAGATTGATCACGTACAAATTGAGATGCCTAGCTCATTTTCACACACCTTTTTGGTAAATCAAGAGTGCTCTGATTTTTCTTTGTACATTTAGCTTTCAAAACGTATATAGATTATGAGTATGGCAGTCGTACTATAGCGGAGAAAAATCTGATGTGAGCAGTACATGATGTTCCCTACATACACAAATTAATTTTCTATTTATTATTTTCTTTATATACATAGTATAATGCATAAGGAAAGTATTGTGACGGGGTCGAAAATTCGAATTCGAAGTTTCTACAGGAGAGCATGTTTCAAGCATCCCTGATCACGAATCAAACATTTTTTAGACGAATTCTCTCTCTGTGTGTGTGTCAGTGAGTCTGTGAAGACGATATCTCACGAACGAATGGAGCGATTCGAATGAAATTTGAATCAAGAATTACAATCCGTGAATACTGGAAGCCTATTGCTTTTGAACATAATCGAATGTTCAGAACCCCTTAAATTTTCGATTGAAATTTTGAAAAAATAATCAAAAAACCAAAACCTTTAATAAAGTTACGCAAATAGACATTTCTTATGTAATTTTTCCTTAGAAAATGATTAACATAAATTTTAGAACGCTATGATATGTGAATCATCACACGTCATGTATTGACGCTATATAGACCGATCTCGTAAAGTGGAGTAAATAAAGAAATACATAATACCAGTAATTAAAATGAAGAGGCTTAATTTTAAACAATAACAAAGAATTTATTTCATTAAGACAAAACCTTATTTAATAACTATTAACATCTGGTAAATTTCATATACCAACATCTTTAGTGTAGTACATTAAGACAATCAAATCTCCTCATTCTATGATCATAATATGAGCATTACAATTATTAACCTATTAATGTGCATTAACTCACTATTCTTACTAGCCTACGTCTTAATGGCCCAGGTTAACCTTATTTAGGAGGGTCAGAGAGATAATAATAATCAAAAGTGCAAAAATAGGTGTAGAATTGTCCTACCTTGATCATCACTGCCGATGTCGGACTTTATGACAGCGCGCTCCGGCTCTGTCCCGTGGGCTCGCTCTCTCCGAGATCCGTCGCTCTTGCGACCTCTTCTTTTCACTCACAAAATTCAAGTCCTCGATTTCAAAAACTTAAAGTCCAAAGTTGCTCTCTGTCTCTACCCCCTTAACAAGGCGCCCCTGTCCATAATTGGCTAAGTAAATTAAGGGCTACGCCCTTCAGGCTATACTATTGGTCAAGGCCCCCCTGAAATATGAGATATGCAGTCTCCAGTTTTAAAATCGTTGAAAGTTCTCACGAGAATTTTCCCAAGGTTCAAGTGATATTAATTGACTCTGGGGTCAAGAAGTTCAACCCCTTCCGTTTGTTGTAACACCTAACGCCTGACATGAACTTGAGAAGCACCCTCTCTTTTCGAAATGAATGTCCGGTGCAGCTGCGTTAGAGGGAATGTTACAAAAATTGCCTCACTTCATGAGGGACCGTCTTCTTAGGTCCACTTCCTTTTTCAAAAGAGCAATGTTATATTGGGAATTGAAAATTACAATATAACAATTACCCTTCTTCCCCCCCCAAAATTTTGGTGGGAAAAAAGCCAATTACAAAGTGCCAGCTCATAGTTGCTGCATGCGTGTCCACTGTGTAGTCCAACAACTCGTCTTGCTCTCATCTGTATCTACTGTAAAAATGCACTATATACACATATACACAAATCATATTATCATATATATACTCTTATATGCCATCAAAAGAACACGAAAATACTATACAAAAATACAATTCTCAATGTGTCTGCAAATAACGATATCTGTGTCGTTTAGTTGTACTTAATATCGATTAAAAGTCTATTCATGTAAGCACAAGTTCGTCCACTGGTGATATGTCTTTTTTTTTTTTTAAACAATATAGTTCCACACAAGTTCAAGGTGTATATCTGTAAAATTGTTCACTTATGATAACCAAAGTCACTTTGACCGTCACTTGGATAATCGTTGGGATCAGGGACTTACGCATATGGTCCCTAATAATATCACTTTGTCCCCTTGTAGTTATGGTGGAAAGTGTAAAATATCTTTCCTTTTGAAAAAAAACACTGATATCACTGCACACTTGGAAACCGCTGAAATGTAAATCGCTCCACTGCTGGAACTCGTTGCAGAACTGGATCGCTGTCTAACTGGAATTCGCTGAACTGTAAGGCGCTGAACTGCTGGAGTCGCTGACCAAATGCTAATCTTTGTGCACCAGGAATCGTTGAGCACTCGGAATCGCTGATCAACAGGAATTGCTGGCCATTTGAGAATCGTTAGGCAACCGGATCTGTACGCTGTCTCATGTTTTGTTTAGGACAATCAATACATATACATTACACTCAAGCTTATTAAAATACTCTCTTCTCTTAAAACTCCCTTAAGTATCATTTTTTTTTAAATTCAATTTCTATAATTTTAATTTGTCACCCGGCACACGAAACATTACAAAAAAAAACTCTCTTTTTTTTTTTCTTTCAAACTCCTTTAAAATTTTTTTTACTTTCTCAAAAATTGCCCCATTGAAATTTCTACACTTTATCTACTTTAAATCCTTCCATATACTATATACATTTTTTACTTAAATTTGCTACTCTCTTCAAACTTAAATTTTTCAAATTCCTACTATTTATCTATTTATGTCCTTCCATTCTATATATACACTTTTATTTACATTTGTTTCTCTACTCAAACTTAAATTCTTTAAATTCCAACAATTTATGTATTTTATATCTCTCCACATTATATATTCATTTCTTCTTATTTTTTTTTCCAACCAATCCATTTAAATTTTATACCTTACTCAAACTTAAAATATTCAAAATGTTACACTCTCTATACATTAAACTTCACCACTCCTATCAATTTATATTCTCCTGACCTCATCATGTGTTCTCAATTGAACGTGCCATAAATATAATTCATGTACATATTTATAATAAAATACTTAAACAATTACACTATCCTCTCAAATACTATCAAAATAAGACTTATATAGGTTCAAAAAATTTCCGCACAATACTTTAAAATTTTCCTACAAACTGAGATGACAGAAAAAAAAAACCCATGTAATCATTTAATTATTATCCTACTGAAAATCTTATAACTCCCCTGCGATTCTATATTACACTATCCATAATTATACATTTTCTTTCACATATCCCCTGATTTAATCCAAATCTTATACTTGGATACGGAATTTCCCGAATTCCTTACATTATTCACTTTCCCACTTAATGAAACCATACTTAAATTTTTTTCGTAAATCTTATCACTCACTGAAATTCTCTCAATGCCTACAAAATTACGAATTTTCTCTCAAAAACCATCTAACTCAATTCAAATCCCATACTTGAATACCAAAATGTACGTTTTCTTTTCTTATATCCGCTGTAATTGGATGCAAAGTCTCCTGAATTAATTCACTTCTCCTCTTTCCTTTTTCAATTGCCAAACTTTTGTGTATTTTATTCTAGCATCTAAATTCCCTGTTCAAACAGAAAAATCTAGCCCCCAGAGAAAATCTCGTAGTGGTATACAAGGTCAACATGTCCTTGTGCCATTGTGTCATTTTCCCGGGATAAGCTCTCCTTTCTGGCCTGCGGCTAATACGGGCATTTCTTCGTGTGGGGTCCTCTCCCAATTAGTCGTACATGGCTCGTACATGTCGCCTTTTTGAAAATGGTCCATCTCGTCATCCGCCATTCTGGCCAGTGTTCAGTGGCTTATGGATTGTGTGATGTGAAAGTGCTCTACCGAGGCCCCCAAATGGATTAAAACTCTGTAATTACACACTTTCCAAAGGATAAATTAAAATGCGGTTAGTGTTAATTTGTTCTTCCATTGTATTTTACTTATTATATCATGTTTATTCCCGCGTTCTAGCGTTACCTTCGAAAGTTCGTCTCTCTCAAAATTTTATATGTGCGACCCTATCAAAATATATGTAGAAACCCTTTTTTTTTTTCAAATGCTTTTTATTTAATCTACAATTCGCGTATGTTTATTAAAATTATCTATTCATTTTAAATTATAATTTGCGTATAATTTTCATTACCATTATATTTTTTCTTTGAACTGCCATTATGATTTTTAATTAAAATTCTCTATCCATTTTAAACTCTAATTTTAATTTTTAATTACCCATTATTTAGTTATTTGAATTACGATTTTTATTTTTAATTATGAATTATTTATTTATTTAAACTAGAAAAAAAATTTGTTTTTCTTTTTTTTTTTTTTTTTTTTTTATTTACCAATTATCTAATTATTTTAAACTATAATTCTATAACTCCTATTTCCTCACGCGTATTCATCCAACAATGGTTGATCAGTCCGCTAATTACATGAAGAGCGCGTGGAGAAAGTTTACCTTTGTTTTAAAATTTCACTGTTCTTTGAAAAGAGTTTTTTTTTTTTTTTTTTTTTTTTTTTAGAAAATCAAAATATCCCTTTATTTAATATTCCTAATTATCTTATCCATCGAAATTTTTATTGCCTGGAAATCAAAGTTCTCTTAAAAAAAACTTTCTTTTTATAGAGTTATAACGACTTTTTATAGAATTCTAACGATGTCCCCCTTTTGCTTTTTTTTTTTTTTTCATGAAATGTGACGTATCTTCTCTGTTATTTATGCTCTTTCCAAAATTTGAATTTAAAATATCCACATCTTTAACCTAGCATCTCTAAAATTTGTTTTGTCCTACAACGATACTTGTTATTTATTTTGTAACAATTATTTATTTATTTTTATTTTTTTAAATCACAATTTTTATTCCTAATCCCCAATTATTTATAGTTCCATATTTATTTAAACTTTCTTGTTCATTTAAACTTTCAACTAATTAATGTATGATTTATTTAAAATTTCCTCAAATTTTTTTTTTTTTTTTCACAATTTGTTTACACTTTCTTAATTAATGTAATATTTATTTACATTTCTTTAATTTATAATTCAATGTTTATTTAAAATTTCCTTTATTTACAATCCAATATTTATTTAAAATTTGCGTTCCATCTTTCGCGTTGCATTTTGTGAATGGCGATTTTTCTTTGTTACTAATATTTTCAAAATTTTGAATTACGGTTTGTCCGCGCTCTTACCTATGTTTAAGCTTCTTTCGTGTTTTAAATGAATCAATTTAAATTTGAATTCTTTAAAGATCTCAAATCATATCTGTGTTTCGGCCTAACCGGTGTTGGAAGAAGTACTGTGCGTGAACAATTTGTACTGCTTATATCGTCACCTTGTGAATTTCCCGCTGATTCATCCTTCCTTTGCGTGCTTCCCCGATCCATTTGTATACAACCCCCATCTATTTGTGTTGGTCCCTCTTGCGCATCCCGTTCTATTTCCCCCTTGTTTCCCTCTGAAAATCGACCTTGAGTGGAACCCATCTCCACTCTTTGACCGTGAGTCGCCACTGAGAAATTCTGCCTCCCTGAAATTGTCGCCACCGAAGTGTTTTGCGTGATTGGCAATCTGCTCTCAACCAGTTCCATCCCGTTGTACGTGTCGCTTGCTGTTTAAGAGAAGGGAGAAAGAAACCTTTTCGCTCGCAAATGTGTGTTTGTTGACATTTTGTGAATGCCGTGTATTCGGCTACATATCTGTCGCAAATACGTTAAATAATAAAAGCGGGAAGAGAATGTTGCTTTCCATTAACAATCTTGACTTCATATCCATTTTTCATTTTTATATTTTATCCAATGCCAGATCAATTTCCAAAGAATTCATTTTTTTGACAAATTATTATTTTTACCTCTTTCTCATCTTGAAATTTTCCAAATATTGATTGTCATACAATATTAAGTTCCTAAAAATTTTTGGTTTCATGAAAAAATGTGAACCGAGTTTTCTTTCATTCCGCTTTTGGATCTCCTCACTTACACTATTGTTACAAACTTGTATTTTCTGTGGAACCTCTATTTCTTGCCTAGCATACCTTTTGTTATGATTCTCATTTATTTCTGAAGGTTTTTGGACGCAATTCCCTTCACTATCGTTTTGGCTTTTCTCTCTACTTGTACTAGAATTTTTATTTTGAATATTTTTAGTGGTCTCCTTTGAATTTTGTAAATTTTGAGAGTTAGTATTTCCATTATCGTTGTCCATAATATCCATCATTTCACTTTCATTTGAATTTTGTGTATCTTGTATCATGTGATTCTCATTCGTAATTCGAATGTCCTGAAGCTTGCATTTTGTATTTTGAATATTTTCAAAATGAACCCTTTCTGTAATCAAAACCTCCGTTATTTTGTTTTCATTTGGATTTTTGCTATCTTCATTGCCATAGCTTGTACCTGTGTTTCGTGAATTTTCGGGATCAGCATTTTTGCTAATCAAAGAATCCATTACTTTGTTTTCATTTGAAATTTTGATGTCTTCATTGCCATAGTTTGTACTTGTGTTTTGTGAATTTTCGGGATCAGCATTTTTGCTAATCAAAGAATCCATTACTTTGTTTTCATTTGAAATTTTGATGTCTTCATTGCCATAGTTTGTACTTGTGTTTTGTGAATTTTCGGGATCAGCATTTTCGCTAATCAAAGCAATCGTTGTTTCATTTTCATTTGGGATTTGGATACCTTCATTGTCATAATTTGTATTTGTCTTCTGTGTGTCTTTGAAATCAGCGCTCTCCTCAACCGAAACGTCCGTTATTTTGTTTTCATTTAATTTCTGAGTTTGTTCTTTAATTTTTTTTAAAGTATCAATAGGCCAAACCGACAAAGATGTGCCAGAGTCAAAGCGAATTTTTGTTTCCGTGTTTTGAAATTTATTTTCCACCTTGTGTAATTCCGTGTTTAATTCATCTCCAATTGACGCGATATGTTCAACTTTGTCCTTCCTGTCCTTAATGTCCTCTCTCTCTCCATTATTTTGGGTTCTGTAATTACCAATATTTCCACTATCAATTTGAGTTTTATATTTTTCAACGTTACGTCCCTCGTTCTCAATATTTATTTGTGTAACATTCCTTTTTCTAATTCCTTCTCTATTCCTTTGCGTACCCCTTTCTAGGTCTCTGTTTTGTGTAGGAGGTTCTGCATAGTAATTTCTGCTCTGGTGATATTTTCTCGGAAAGGCGTGGTTTGAAATGTAATTGTATGTGTCCGGCTGGGAGGGGTAAGTTCTGCGATCAACATACGGTTGGTTTTGAAATGAGTGGGGAGGAGATTGTATTCGTTTATTCAAAAATGTTCTGGAATTGTTTATGTTTCGATTCCGTCCCCCATTATTTGTTGCGTACGCCCGGCATTCTCTCATACAATGACCCTCTTTATTGCAATAATGACATGTAACAATTTTTCTTGTTTGTATTGTGGGAATATGTACCTTTCTTTGTATTTTAAATGTGTTTATCTTTTGGGTAATAGAATTTAAAAGATGTGTTCTAATTTCTTGTTGTTCTCTGCGGAACGTCTCAATTTCCCGTCTAAAATTATCATTATTTACCTTTGCAGTTATCGGAGCTAAATTTGCTTGTTCTAAGTATGTGGCCATTTTTTACAGCTTACTCAAAATTATTCCCTGTTGTTACACTTTAAAATCCTCCCCCAAAATATTTAAATACAATATCACATAAATTCAAAAACGTAATTCTAATCATTTCACTATCTACGCATGCAAATACTTCAATCCTCATAATTAACTCCTCAAATATTACACAAATATTTATATAATTCAAAAGTTTCTTAAAAGCTTCAAGTTCCCTAATAATTATATTTTCACATACAATATGGCATGTCTCATTAAGAACACATAATGATTCACTATTTGCTTGCTTCTCATACTGTGAAATAAATTTTCTTAAATTTACTTATATTTATTTTAATTTTAAAATTATTTCTTTAATTTAATCCTTATTTTACACAAAAAAAATTTTTATTCAATATTTTCATTTTTCATTAATTCCAAATATTTTTATTCTCTTCATTAAAATTTAAATTCTGGCATATAACTGGTCTAAAACAGCAAAATCGCCAGGAGGGTGAAATAATTTTGAATCCAGGTTTGATTGGTCATGATCACCAATATGATAAGGGTGCAATAATTTTGAGTCCAGGTTCGAAACTGGTTTAAACGGCACCAAAATGATATGTGAGCAATAATTTTGAGTCCAGATTCGACTGGTCACGGGCGCCAAAATGATATGTGAATCATCACACGTCATGTATTGACGCTATATAGACCGATCTCGTAAAGTGGAGTAAATAAAGAAATACATAATACCAGTAATTAAAATGAAGAGGCTTAATTTTAAACAATAACAAAGAATTTATTTCATTAAGACAAAACCTTATTTAATAACTATTAACATCTGGTAAATTTCATATACCAACATCTTTAGTGTAGTACATTAAGACAATCAAATCTCCTCATTCTATGATCATAATATGAGCATTACAATTATTAACCTATTAATGTGCATTAACTCACTATTCTTACTAGCCTACGTCTTAATGGCCCAGGTTAACCTTATTTAGGAGGGTCAGAGAGATAATAATAATCAAAAGTGCAAAAATAGGTGTAGAATTGTCCTACCTTGATCATCACTGCCGATGTCGGACTTTATGACAGCGCGCTCCGGCTCTGTCCCGTGGGCTCGCTCTCTCCGAGATCCGTCGCTCTTGCGACCTCTTCTTTTCACTCACAAAATTCAAGTCCTCGATTTCAAAAACTTAAAGTCCAAAGTTGCTCTCTGTCTCTACCCCCTTAACAAGGCGCCCCTGTCCATAATTGGCTAAGTAAATTAAGGGCTACGCCCTTCAGGCTATACTATTGGTCAAGGCCCCCCTGAAATATGAGATATGCAGTCTCCAGTTTTAAAATCGTTGAAAGTTCTCACGAGAATTTTCCCAAGGTTCAAGTGATATTAATTGACTCTGGGGTCAAGAAGTTCAACCCCTTCCGTTTGTTGTAACACCTAACGCTGACATGAACTTGAGAAGCACCCTCTCTTTTCGAAATGAATGTCCGGTGCAGCTGCGTTAGAGGGAATGTTACAAAAATTGCCTCACTTCATGAGGGACCGTCTTCTTAGGTCCACTTCCTTTTTCAAAAGAGCAATGTTATATTGGGAATTGAAAATTACAATATAACACGCTAGCACGAGCCCGTTCTCAAGATATTGCACATTTTTAAATAAATTTATCAAAAAAACGTTAAACTTGATAGAAAATATTAACTGTTGAGAAATATCTTCACTTTTCATCTGTAATATCATGCGATAAATTTGGTGACATCATTTTTGTGGATCTAGCTTGTTCTATTCATGAGAAAAGATACTTTGAGTAATACTTTTGTATTTGAACACCAATAGTCACTTATATGCTATATGAATAACTTATTTCTATGGTCATAACGCTTGGGGATATTTTGGCTACGAATTTGGCGGAATGTCGCGAACTTGGCGACGTTTTTAAATGTTGCCAAATAAACGAAAATGTCGCCAAATGGATAAAAATGACACTAAATCAATGAAAATGACGACTAATTGAAGAAAATTCAATATCTTGGAAAGAATACAAGTATTTACTGTAAGAATAACCTATTTTGTTTTTACTGTAAAAGTAGTAAATTCATTGCATTATATATGGAAAGTCATGTGCTGCTCACATTAGATTTTTTCTTTAATATTTCGTTAAATTAAGTTTAATTGCACAACATAATATTGAATTTGCACTTTTAATTCAATTTTTGTTTTTATTTGTTAAATGGGCATTTTTTCAAAATTGGAGTAACAAAAATGAGAATAAACTAAAATATCTCGAGAACTATTAATCCTGGAGTAACCGGGTTGGTTTTATTTCTTTCCTAGTCAAAAATTACGTATAAAATAAGCATTTATTTGATACATTTGAGCATACATAGTTTTTTAGTTTATATTATGCCGATTTCTACGAGTCTCATCATAAAACAAGCAGATCCTTTTTTTCTCGAATCATACCAAAATCTAATCAGCACCAGAGTATCCCACAAGTGACTATTTATCAAATTTTGTGAAATTTGGTCAATTAGGCTTTTATCTAGAGTGGATACATGAGATATGTTTTTGCATTTAATTGAAAATAATCATTTAATTGAGACATCACTTGAGCACACGCAGTATTTTATTTTTGATTTTGCCAATTCTTGCTCGCCATTTCGCAAAAAAAGGCGTGTTCTTTTATTCCGAATCGTACCAAAATCGAATCAGCACCAGGGTCCACACAAGAGACTTACCTTTAAAATCAGATGATATTCGGCCAATTAGTTTTCAGTTAGAGTGGATACATACATTGCACGGGTATAGACAGAGACACACACAGACGTCATGTAAAATATTTTTTCGTGTTCTAGTGGTTCCAAAACGTTTATATTCGTCAAAAAATTGAGTTGCGATTTTCGACATGATTCCAATACTTTCCCTATACATTACTATGTATCGCATCGAAAGGAAAAAAACAGAATTTGAGGTACAATCAAGGGATAAATCGCGAATTCCGGGAAATTTTCGCGGCCAAGGATTTACACATATATCTGACAGGTCGGACGGTCTGGGTCTCAACAACAACAACAACATATATCTCTACGGGGCGCGGTAGCCCAGTGGTTAGCTCGCGGGAATTGCACTCGGTAGGTCCGGATTAGATTCCCTCCGCTGCCAAAACTGCCGCCGTGTTCACGCGGAGTACGATCACGTTAAACATGTGAGTCCGTAAGTCCTTCCGAGAGGTTGGTGGTAGGGGAAGGAGGGTACAGTCCCTGTGGATGCCTACCCCACTGGGTTCCGGTCTAAATCGGGTGGCTCTTCCCGGCCCTCCAGACAGTTACCTTACACCTTTCTGGTAGGTCGGAAGGTCTGGGTTTCAAGATATATCTCTACGAAGCAGTAATACAAGGTACTACGCAAATCAATAAGCATCGTATTTCATTTCTTTAAAATTAAAACTTACATTTGTAAACCATAGAATTGATAGATTTATAAATATCATTAAATGAGATCAAAATTTTTATTTAAGCGGCCAGGGCTTGGATACATTATATTGTACATACACAAATTTTTTTCTTTAATGCTATGCATGCTGTCTTGTAACACGATTTCAAATTTAGAAAGGGATTGTTACTCATCGACACTGTTTGTGAATATTAAAAAAACAACGCATGGCGACTTTATGTAGCTAGGAAAATGATTTTTTTTCGCATTCCTGAAATCTATCGATCCTTTGCTGAGACGAAATTATTTTTCAATCGCCTTATATGAACGAAAAAGCAAAACATTTTTCGTTGTCTAAAATGTCCAAGGACTTAACATATTTGATATTCGCGAAATTTTAGAAAAAAATTCTCGAAAATTGCGCAAATTAGGGCCACGAAGCAAAAATTATAATATAAATTAAATAATAATAAAAACATATAAATGCGCGAATATGTTTATATTCGCGAAATTTCAAAATCCCCTAAAATTTGCATAAATAATTACTGCTTTAATTATGACATATAACATTATAATTACTAAACCTATCACTAAATACTGCATTTAGTAATTATAAAGAGATATGCAATAAATAGAATATGAAGGAAATTTGAATTCTATTTTATTCGGTAATAAGATGATTTATCATGTAAAACATTTTTAGACAATGAAACTTTTCACACAAATTATAATATATCAATACTACAATATTATATGCATATTTATAGATTGTATTTAAATATGTATAACTACAATATATTTTCCACCTATGAGATATATGAAAATTGTTTCAATGTCAGGAATAGGTGTTGTTAATAATGTTAAAATAATGTGTGGGGAAAAAATTAGTTTTATTACGACTTTGTTTAAATATCGAACATTTTTTCTAATCTACACCTTTAAAATCTTAAGATTTGTTTTCTTATGCAGTATAAGAAATGATACTTGATTTATAAAATGCAAAAACCCAACATTTGTCAAAATTGTGTTCAAATTCAACAATTTTTCAAAGCTAGATCTGTGATTTGTAAACGGGTACTCAATCTAGAAGGTATATTAAAAAATATTTCTAACACATTTCCATATAAACCTAAAATAAATTTTATGTTCGAATTAAAATACTTTTTTAAATTTATAAATTTAATATTTGAAAATAACATATTAATTATGTATTGCCCTGGTACGGTACTCATATTTATTATACGTAGAAATTTCTGAAGTATGTAAATGTTTAAAATCGAAGCATATTCCAAGCTTGAAGCACTTAAAGCAGACAATATATTGGAATAAAATTAAACCATAATGCTGTGGATTGAAATTTGCAAAATAACTCGTTTTAACTTTTTTTTTGCACAACACTTCCCTCAAGTTGCTATTGAGAGAGACCCCCCTATGAATAAAAACCTTTGTTAGTAAACAATATAAAACAAAAATGCAACGTATCAAAAAATTATATTCTCTCAATTTTAAACATCCTTACATTTTTGTTTTATTGTAACTATTTTATTGTACAAATTATTTTAATGCATTCTACAAGCTTTTATTTATAAACTTAATTTTGAAAGAAAAAAAGCGGTATTTATTAAACGAAAAATTGTGGTATTTATTGAAAAAAAAAATAGTGGTATGTCTAAACTTTATTTACCCACCTCTTTAGTTCCGAATTCGGATGAGGTCACCTTTCTCCACTCGACGTGGTTGACCATCCTAGAACTTTTTTCAGCGCGGTTGAATTTATCGAATTCAACAGTCACCGGAAGTAACGTCACAGTGTCCTGCTTACGCGTACGAAAACGCACTTGCTGATTGGCAACAGAAAGAGAGAGCATGGCCAGTTTTAAAATTCGAATGCAATCCCACGCTCTCAGAGAAGTTCGTAGTCGAATACGGTAAGTCAGTGCCGGAGATGCGACTGACTCTCAAAAGGAAGGATAGTGTGTGTGGTGTAAACTGTTAGCATGCCTAGAGAGAAATCACTGTACAGTCAGCGCCATCTATTGGTTACGTTCGAATCGGATATAGTAGGCGGGAAGCATGCTCTCAATTCAAGTTAGAAAAGTACTTTAAATTCAACACTGTGTGATTTTGAAATAGCTTTCTTTTAGACCAAAAAAAAAATTTTTTTTTGTTCTTAAAATTATTAAAAAAATAAAATTAACAATTGAAATAATAAAATATAATGCGTAATGAATAATATATTTTTTAAACGGATAAAAATACGTTGATAACTGAAGTTCGAATATTTGAAAATATTTTACATATATATTATAACATATCTGGAAGACAGTAAATTTCAATAAGGATTTAATGCATGTACGTTGGCATTAAAAAAACATGACATTTGGGCAATTTACCGCCAAATATTAATGTGGCCATTGTGTACTTATGCGAGAACTATTATGGTTCTGTTTTATCTCATAAGTTATGTGTCTTTAATTTGAATATGATGAAACCATGGGATCACATTACATTAGGGCAGTAGCCAGAAACAAAATTCAGGCAGGGCTGGTGATGTGGGAATGGGAAGGGAAGGATAATCGAATGTCGAACTAAAATGGTGGTAATAAATGGGGAAAATTAACGAAACACAATAATGGACATATTCTGCCTAAAACTATTACACACACAGAATTATACTGTACAGAACGTGAAAGAAAGTTTTAATTAATTTTTAAATTATAAGGTAAACTTCAGTAAACACAAATCTGCATATAAAAGCATTTAGTACATTACAGTCTATGCCAGTACAGCCAAATGAACCCGAATGCTGTTCAAGAGGCGTGTGGGACGCTGCTGGGCGTTCTGAAACATCGGATACCGGTCATATTTTTTTTTTTGTAAGCCTATGTTTACAAAAAAAAGACTGAATAACAGTGAAATTAATTTAATACCGTTTTGTAATTTTATTATAGTAGTTTCAACCGATTTGTAGTTAGTTTCAACGCTTTTGTAGTCGCGCGCATCAATTTGTCATCCATGCGCGAAAACGTCCACCGCTCTCTGTAGCAACGCTGCACCGTCAATCGCCAAATGGAGAAAGAACGGAATCGAAAATCTCGATTTTTATGTTTTTGGTTTAAAATGAACTTAAATAGTGTTAAAGAATAGTGCAAGAACGGTTGGCTGAAGTTCATTGCTGCAATGAGAGCGTGATTCTAAGCTTTGTCAACGACTCCAATAGACGGGTCTTGTTGCAATATATAGGTATGTAACATATACAATAGAGGGCCGCGACAACTCTGTGGTTAGAGCACGGGGATTGCACCCGGAAAATCTAAGTTCGATTCCCGCATCTACCCAAACTGACGCCGTGACCACGCGAAGTACGATCACGTTAAACATGTGGATCCGTAAGTCCTTGGTGGTAGAGAAATGAGGATACGGTTCCTGTGGATGCCTCCCCCACTGGGATCCAGTCTAAATTCCGTGGAAATTCCCGTCCGTACAAACAGTTACCTTACAGCTTTGGGTATGTCGAACAGTCTGCATCGAACAAACAACATATATAAAATACACGGGGCCTGTTACACAGCCACTTTAGCTTCGCTCATCTTGAACTTAATATTCTTTAGATTAAATCCCGGTTAAGTGGTATCCGTGACTTAGTCACCACAGCTGTTCGCAAATTACGATACATAGCAAGTTTTATTTCTGACCAATGCAGTTTTCGGCTGTGAATCCGGTTTACGAATACTGAGAGACTGTACAAATAGATGGGCTCTAAGAAATTGAAACTGGTTGATTTAGAGTCGTACTTCTTGAAACCACGCTTCTTTAAATTTGAGTGAGCTGCGTGGTATCCCTGACTTTGTGGGGCACCGCAGAGGTTTGAAAAATTAGACATATAGTAATTTCCTTGCGGCAAGTGTTGTCCGCCATCCTTTATTTCGGGCTAAAGAGCGCAAAAGTCTTTCACGAATCGCGATCGCTGTACCGCGAGTAAGTCACTATAAGCTTTCGAAGTGCCCCTAAGAAGCCGGTTCTGTGATATTTATTTATTGACTTATTTATTCAATTTGCTTGTCAACTATAGATGAAATCCAGTTTCAGTAACCACACAAACATAAAAAGAACCGAGCATAAAATACAAGAATACTAGGTCGTAAACATGTCAACTGCGTTAAAACAAGCTGTTTTAAAATGAGAGATGTCAAAAAAATGTTCAATATCAGTACAATAGATATCATGGATATCAAATTCATAGAGAGAAAAACTTTTAACGTAATTGTATTTAACAGTAATATTGTGGAATAATATTTTTTTCTGGTATTTAACAGGTATATGGAATTCAAGACAAGAAAGTAAAATGGGGCAATCAATTGCATTACGTAAAACTTTTTAGTAACACAAGAGGCAAGACCATTTTCTTCTTTTTTTAAGAGACATTAAATTAAAAATTAATTAAAAAAATTAATAAAAAAGTGTTTCGTGATATCACGAACCCTCGGTTATAATGAGCCTTATATTCTATCTCGTGAAGGTCCGCTGTAACAGGGTGAGATTCTACTAAAATTAACTAATTTGTATCTACCCTCTATAGAACCAATACAAGATTTAAAATTCAGCTTGTAGCTAAATATATACGTAAAATGAAATTTCAATTTCTTTGATGTAGAAGCATGAAGAACAATTTTCAAAATATCGATTATCTTCTTATGATTTCTCCAAAGTAATTTCTAAATTTCAGATATTTTGTTATACCTTATATATAAAGGACTTCGCCGTTAACATTGATCAATTTTCTCGCAGCACGTGTTATCTGTCATCTTTTATTTTGGGTTAAAGAGCGCAAAAGTGTTTCACAAATCGCGATTGTTGTACCGAGGGTAAGGTTAAGCTTTTGGAGAGCCCCTAAGAAGATGGTTCTGCAATATTTATTTATTTGTTCAATTTATTTGTCAACTACACATGAAATCCATATACAGTAACCACACAAATATAAAAAGAAAAGATTATAAAATACAAGAATACTAGGTAGTAAGCATATCAAGTGCATTAAAACAGGCTTTTGTAAAACGGAGAGGAGTCAAATAAAAAAATATCAATATCGGTACAATAGGTATCACAGAGATCAACAAATTTATAGATATAAAATACAGGGTACCCATAAAATAACTTTCCCTGTTTGGAGGCATCTGCAGCTAAAACTAATGAATGAAATGAAACCAAATTTAAAATACAGACTCTGGAAGGCATGGGGAGATGGATTCCGCAAACAAAACAAAAAAAAAGTACCAAAAGTCGCCGATAAGGGAGATTTTGGCGCTGTGAAACTCCGAAAACGAGTGAATAATTACAATGAATACACGCAAAATGGAGTATGCAGAATTTCAATAATGTTTTAGTAATAAAAAATGAACATACCATACAATTATGAATGAATTTAGGAAAAAACGAGTGAATAATTATAATGAACACACGCAAAATGGAGTATTCAGAATGTCAATAATGTTTCAGTAATAAAAAATGAACATACCATACAGTTATAAATGAATTTATGAAGATTATTTTCAGTGAGTAATGAATTTATGAAACTCATGCTGCTACAAGTTTCAAAAAATATCATTATAATATACTGATATACTATAATATAGCGGAATCGAAGTTACTGTATTATATAAAAAATGATAAATTGATTAGTGAGTGATCTATTTATTTTATTACATGTTTTCCTTGATGGGATTAAAATAGAGTTTCCCGTATATTGTGTTTTCCCGCATATAACGTTTTTCAATTAGTTCCATAGAGAAACTCAAAGCCGAGGTTCCACTGTAATACAATTGTAAATTGTCATTAATTTATTTTCACTGTAATTCAGTTATTACATTAAACTTATCAGATAAACAGTGGAGTCGGCAGTAAACAGTTCCCGACAGATAGGGTCAAAATGATGCTTTTGCATAGGAGCTAGGGCGGCTTGTGGCATTGTCTTATATAAACAGTTTATGATAAAAAAAAGTCAATAATTTGCAAAATAGGGGGCAGTAGCAGGGCTCGTTACATGCAATATCTATAAATGATAAATTACATGCGGAAGAAAAAAATCCGTCCCAGCCGAAAGTATACGGAAAATATGATTCACCGATGCCACAGTCACCCGGTGCCAGGCCCAGCCGCAAATCTGCTACACTGCACAAGTATTATGAAGTTCAAAATCTAGATAGATCATTTTTGAAACATTATTGATTAAGTTCGATATATTTCTGAACAATCAGCAAGTTATGAATTTCATCGAAAAGTTGTCGGCATATAGAAAATTGACAAAAAAACATGCATATTTAATATTTCTGAGAATATATTTATTGGCTCTGCTTGGTGAAAATACAGTAACATTTTGCAGTCTAAATAGAGAGCAAAAACCACAAATAATTATTTAAATATACAGCCAAGATTCTACTATATTTAGACTAACACACATTGGCGTACGCAGTCTATCAGAAATATCTATTAATTTTCAATTTGCTACATTACCCACAGAAAAGAGGTAATGTTTATTCAATTTAAAAAACAGACCATATAATTTAGAACAAAAACGTTTGAAATTTATTTTAATAAATATAGTTATAAAATTTTTTCTGGAAGATAAGATTACGAAATATGGTATTGAATGAAATTGTGTTTTTAACACTTTATAACACAATGGAAAAGTGTTTACGACTTTATTCATTCCGTCTGTCTGTTCGCACGATAATTGCCGTAAAAATGACTTTATCAAAATAAAATTTTAGTATGTTGCTGAGACGCTCTGTGGAACATATGGAATGTAAATTAATAATATCACCCAGTAAGTATTGGATTGAACCCGGGTTGATAAAATTAAATACTTTGAATCCTATGAAACCTAATTTTTCAAACATTTTTTAGCAAATTTAAAATTCACAAATTGCCTCGAAAGTTTTAGGATATATTCAAATTATCCCAAAAAATATATAAAAAAAATTTAGCAAAATGTATTTTGTAATTTTTTAAATAAAAATTAAAATCATAATTACACCCATCTCATATGGAGAGATCACGTGACCCACTTCAAAATAAAATAGGGCATCCATCTTGTGATAATAATTCCATCTCCCGGTAATAACTTCAAGTTCTATATTGGCAGTGCTAAACGTACTGTCGGTATTCGTTTAGCTAAAAATGCTTGTGATGTTAAAAATGGTAAACTATTCTCGGTTCTTGTCCAATATGTTATTAATGATAATTTTTAGCCTACGTTTGATAAAGTTTTTCTTTTAATTAGCTGCAATAACCCATGTATTATTTTATTTTATGGAACCCTTTTTATTTATATTTACCGTAGATTTATTGTAATTTTGATCCCGTTCCGACCCTTAGTTATTTTTGACAATCTCTGTGGGTCAAGCCTTTATACGATTTTCTAAAAATTTTATAGTGGTTGCTGTTCGTTTTTTGTCGATATTCATGTTTGTTATTAAACTCTTTTTCTTGTTGTAATATGCATTTTTATGATTATTTATTTTACCTCGTTTTTCAAAAAATAAAAAATATGTAAATTGATGAATGTAATTTTGTATGTAGTTGATGTATGTAAATTTTGCCTGGCTGGTATGGCCTATAATTAGGCACTTGTTCGCACTTTATTACTTTCCTTATATACACAATGTATAAGGAAAGTATCGTGATGGGGTCGAAAATTCGAATTCGAGTTTTCGACGGGAGAGCACGTTTCAAGCATCCCTGATCACGAATCAAACATTTTTAAGGTGATGTCTGTGTGTGTGTGTGTGTGTGTGTCAGTGAGTCTGTGGAGACGATAACTGACGAACGAATAAACCGATTTGAACGAAATTTGGTACACAAATTACAATCCGTAAACACTGGAAGCCTATTGTTTTTATAAGCAATCGAATGTTCAGAACCTCCCCTAAATTTTCGAGTGAAATTTTGAAAAAATCGTCGAAAAATCAAAACTGTTAATAAAGTTACGCAAATAGACATTTCTTATGTAATTTTTCATTAGAAAACGACTAACATAAATTTTAGAACGCTAATATGAACCGTTCTCGAGATATTGCACATTTTTCAACAAAATTATCATAAAGTTATATAAAATAAAAAAAAAATTTCTATTGAGAAACATGTTCATTTTCATTTGTAATATCATGCGATAAATTGGATGACATCATTCTCGTGGATCTAGCTCGTTCCATTCATGAAAAAAGATACTTTGTGCAATACTTTTGTATTTGAACGCCAATAGTCATTTAGCTGCTGTAAGAATAACTTATTTCTCCGTCCATAACGCTTGGTGAGGTTTGGGCGACGAATTTGGCGGAATGTCGCCAACTTGACGGACATTTTTAATTGTTGCCAAATTAACAAATTCTCGCCAAATTGATAAAAATGACGCTAAATCAATGAAAATGAGGACTAATTGGAGAAAATTCAATATCTTGGATAGAATATAAGTATCTACTATAAGAATAACATTTTTTTTAACTGCATTATATAAGGAAAATCATGTGTTGCCCACATCAGATTTTTTTCATCAGACACCACTGTGATAGAGGGCATTGTAAGATTCATTTCATGAAATCAATCTAAAATATATAAAGATCAAGGCCCATTCATTTTTCTCATACTATATATTTTCTATATCTATTCGTATTACGATCAATATGAAGAAAATTAAATTTATCCTTTTGTAGAAGCATTTGCTTGCAGAAACGATAAATAATTTGGAATTCGAAAAAATAATAATAATAAATAAATAAAAAAATAAAATATAGATTTTGCTGTCTCATTCGTCTTTCTCATGCACAGATTTTACGTCCGTTTGTATTACGATCTCTGATTACGAGATATCTTATAGGGGAACTTTCGTTTGTAAGTTGTTTAAAAAAATCGAAATTATTTAAAATAACTATTTTATCAGTCGATAAATGTGATGCATTTACATGATTTTTGGAATGAACACAGATATGATGCTTTTTACATGCATAACGAACCTCAGCAAATTTCCTATTTTAACGTTTGTAACAGAGTACAATGTTATTAAATTCATTAATTTACAAGTACTCGTGTTCAAATAAAGCAAATTTCGAAAAATTACAATTTTTCGAAATTTGCTGTCTTAATTTCTTATACAACATATATTCATATAAAACGTCATGCCGATGCGTGCATTCCTTATTGAGTAATTGTGCTCGAATTCACAGATGTAAAAGTACACAGAAG
Source organism: Amaurobius ferox (assembly GCA_951213105.1). Classification (NCBI taxonomy): domain Eukaryota; kingdom Metazoa; phylum Arthropoda; class Arachnida; order Araneae; family Amaurobiidae; genus Amaurobius; species Amaurobius ferox. Next base: position 14,878,883 of record OX578148.1, on the reverse strand, counting down.
AATTTTTTTCTCAAACGTACGCGACATGTATGTTCAGGGATGGGACAGCCCAGTGGTTAGCGCGGTGATTGCACTCGTACGACCTGAATTCAATTCCCGGAACTACTCAAACTGTCGTCGTGTTCACTCGAAGTACGGGCATGTTAAATATATGGTTCCTTAAGTCTTTTCGATATGTTGGTAGTAGGGAAGGGAGGGTACGGTCCCTGTGGATGCAGCCCCCACTGAGTTCCGGTGTAAATTGGGTGGCACTTCCCGGCCGTCTAAACAGATTCCTTACACCTTCGGGTAGATCGGACGATTTGGGTCGAAGAAGAAGACTTATATTCAGAACGAATACCTTGTACCTTACTACGGTCAGTGGCGAATTTTGGCCTCTTGTTTGGGGGTAGGGCTATCTATAGATCGAAATGTTCTCGGAGGTTTGTTCACTTAGGATTTTCTTAACGGCTTCCTATATACGGATATTTGACATTTTTGAATATTCGGTTTCTTCCTTAAATATTTGGCAAACATGTCTTTGATTGAAGCGGTCTGTTTAAGCTTCTTCGAGGTTTTTTCCTCTCTCCCAAACATTGCAAATCAGTTTTAAAGCACCTCACAAAATCACAATATAACACACTATTCTTTGTTATAAAGATATCAGAGGAGCAGCAAGTTTGGGGAACGATAATGCTTATACGACGCTACCGACTCTGTACCACGTGTGCAGTAGCCAATCAGAGGCTCTTATTGGCTACTGTTCCCGTGGTACATAGTCGGTAGTCTCGTACAAGCATTGCTCGCCAAATATGACGTCACAGCCTTCCATAAGCGCAGACTTTTGACTTTTATTATGGGGGCGAGATTTCGTGGATAAACTGAAGGAGGGAGAGCAAGGCCAACGTATCTCCCTAATGATATATATATATTTTTTAATTTTATAATTTATTTGATAAAACGTCGGCGTTCGTCAGGCGTTTTTTGGGGGGGGGGGGGGGCGATCGCCTCGATCGCCCCTCCTGAAATCCGCCACTGACTACGGTAGGCTGGACGGTCGGGGTTGAAAGACGTCATATGCTCAGAATGTCATTAAACCCACTTTACCGACAAAATCGCGAATTAAAATTATTTGCAAAGTCTTCTACATACAATAGAATGAAAAAAAAATAATACAATTTTAGCCTGTAGAACTCAAAGACAATTTTATCCAATACTGAATTAATTAATTACTAATCTAAAAATCGCATCTAAGAACGTTCATTTTTCAGGAAAATATAGGATTATTCATTACTTTAATGCTATAAAAATATTCTTGTCTTTGATAAGCTCGATTAATGGATTGGTTCAGCGATACAACTGATTGCATTTGAGTTCAATTTTAATCTTTAAACTTCACAAATAATATAACAATTTAAGTAATTATTTAAACAATCAGCAAACACAAATATTTAATAAATATTGCAGCGGCTACTTCCACGATAAGAGCTTGTAATTTCGCCTCAGTAGCTCAACGGTAGAGAGTCGGCTGGCCAGTTCAGAGATCTAGGATTCGATTTTAGCATGGGACAGAAAGGCTCTTTAAAATGGCGCCAAACAAATTAACCTTGTAGGTTCGTGAAAATATATCAAAGGTCTGAAGCCCCTAGACCGTGATACTCACATAGTGGATTTAGAGTAGCTAGCTGCACGACCGGGAAAGGATACCTCCTCCACTCAGGAGGTACCCAAGGTCTACCATCCCGCCAAACGAACAATTATTTAGGTCTAAAGAGATAACAATTGATTAAAAATGTTATGGTTAAACCGAGAGTTTTACTTTATATTTGAACTTGACAAGTACGTCTATTTTTCAAAAATGGGAGAAGGGTTATTGCGAATATAGATAAAAATATCATCTGCTTAAATAATAAAAGGCAATGTCTGTGTGTCTGTTTGTCTTCTCTGTCTGTGTGTGTGTGTGTGCCTTATACACTATAGGTTCAGCGACCGGGCGTCGGAGAGTTACGAAATTTGGCAATCGGAGACCCAGGGGGGGAGGGTGACACGTGAAAACCGATTTTTAAAATTTGAATTATTTTTTTTTTGTTATTTAATTTTTATGCGATTTTGACCGTTTTCCCCCCTACTCCCCTTTATATCCATCTTTCATAGTTTTGGGAAATATTTCGAGTGAAATTAGGCAAAATGAAGCAAAACCTCGCTCGGACAAAAACGTTTTATGTTTTGTTTTTTTTTCTCAAAAATAATTCAAAATATTAAAATATTTAAAGTGTTTGTATATTCCTAAATAGTACCCTATTTACGACAAAATAATTATAAATAGTTTACTTTTTAATCCACTAGGATCAGAGATATAAGCGCGCAAAGCATATGGCTTTTCTTAACGCTCCGATTCTAACCGGATACTCTAAAGACGTTATTCACCTCAAAATAGTAAAATAAATCATACATGAGCCAGAAACTAAACATGTTCCACGAAAAATACTTTGAAGATAAAAGTATTTTCCTGTCCCATGTTTTCGTTCCTTTTGTTTGGCGTTATGTTGATTTTTACTTTCTCATACGTAGTATTGAGAAAGTATTGTTTTCACGAAAATTTTCGATTTCGAGATTTTGATGCCAATATATGTTTTAAGACCCCCTGAACACGTTTTGACTATTCTTGGAGTAGCGCCCGTCTGTCTGTCTGTCTGATGTCGATGGTTGATTTCTTGTGTCATAGCAGCCACTAATATTAATAGATTTTCGCAAAACTTTATATCCGGCTTTGTTATAAAAAATGTAGAATTAGATAGCATTTTCTTAAATTTGAGAGCAAATTATTTGCAATTTTATATTTTTTAACATGGCAGCATAGGACTAAATTTAACATAATCATGCATAAAAGGGTTTATTTAGTGCTCAGTGATCACGAGAGTTAATAGTTTCAATCACTGAGAAAGATAGCCGCGATATAATTTTTTTTTTGTTTGTAACGTCATTAGCCACCCCGAGGGGATTGGGGAGCTACCTCCCTCCTAGGGGTACATTGTGAAGTATGGTGTCAATCGAATAATTTTTCAAGCCCTTCAAAGTAAAGGGTAACTCGCTATAACTGCAATCATTTGGACCGACGATATCGATTTTTCAATATTATTCATGTGCAATTTGGATAAAAAAAAGGAAAAGGGAAAGAAGAAAAATAAAAAGCTACTAAAAATGGATTCTAGCATGAGAAAGTTGAATTGAGTCACATTCCAATTAATTTTATTTGAAATTTGCAAAACATAAATTCTGAAATCTATTTTTTCCAGTTGGCAAAATTTAAAGAAGTTTTCTTACCGTAAATATATGGAATTTTTCTAGCATTTTCTTCCATAGCGTAATTGAATCTTTCACTTTTCCATGTAAACTGTATAACCGATGTTTTTATTTGATTTATCATTATTGAAAAAATTTTCTGAAAACATCTTCAATTTCAAATAAATTTTGTTTTAGGTGTGTCCATTGCAAAACAGTCTATTAACGTCATTAACCCCCCTCCCCCCCACACACACCTTAGGGTACAAGTTAACCCCCCGGCGGATACATTGTCAAGTATGGCATCAATCGAAAATTTTTTTAAGTCCTTTAAAGTGAAAGTTAACATGCTGTAGTTGTAATCATTAGAACGCACGATAGCGAATTTTTAAATTATTTTTCTAAAATGTGGAACAAACCTTATTTCTGGTATGAGAAAGTCGAGTGGGGTCACAACCCAGCTAATTTAAATATGTTTATCCCTGTTATTTTATGCACTTCTTAAACATATCCAAGCACAAATGCAGTTTTTTGTTATTTATATAGAACCCCAAAAGAAAAAAAAATATTTGAAAAATTAGGCGTCATAAACAATTTTAGCTTTCTCTTTTCGTAGACACTTTCAAAGCATATGTTTAATGTAATTGCTAGCAGAACTAATTACCCAAGATAAAATTTACTTTTAGTTGAAAACGCTTTTAAAAGTTAATTTAGAAAACATCCTTCAGGCACTGTGAAATATCTGGCAAACTTCAAACTGAAATGCTTTATAATATTTCAAAAAAACTTTTTTTTTTACAAAGAGCAAATCTCCAGAAAACATTACATAGGCATTTTTATGGAGAAGGATTATTTATAATTTTCCCTTAAAAGAAAACGCTGATTGAATTGTTGCCAAGTTTTGTAAAATATGCTTTAAACAGAGCAAAACGTGTTTTTCAACCAGGGGCGAATATATATTTTCTGTGATCTGAAACAGACCTTATAGGAGACCTGCAGCCTCTGTGACGTCATAATATTTTGAATTACTTCAGATTGATGTCTTATAATTACATATGAGCTTTGCGATTATGATAGTAATTTCATTCATTGTTTTAATTCACTCAAAACCATTTAGAAATGTTGTTGTAAAGAAGATATATAAATTCCGAACCATTTTTGTCCGCTGTGTATCAGAACTCTCTGATAACCCCCGTTCTTCGTTCTATTCCTTAGGGGTTCCTATGTTGTTGTTCTTGAGACCAAGACCGTCCGACCTACCAAAAAGATGTAAGGTAACAGGGGTTCCTATGTGTCGTTTTAACCTCTTTTCTTCTTGTTGTGTCTCATTTATTCTTGTTCTGACTTTAATTGTCTTGTCGGGATTTCCTGTTGTATTTTGGCTCACGCCAATCTTATGCGTTACTTGTCGTTTCCGATTGGCTGGACGATCCCTCATACTGCTTTTTGATTTGCTCCCTCTTAATACATACCTTGGGTATGCAATTCCCTCTGCTTCTTCCTTTTGGAGTCTTTTGGATTAACCATTTGGACTTCGGGTCTGTTGGGTCTCTTGCACTAACAAAAGGGACCCAGCGCATCCCATAAACAACTGTTTGGCGTGCGCCAAAATACATTGTGTTATTTGTGTTTTTATACTTTCTCCAGTTTTTTTATCCTTCGCATAATGTGTATTGTACTTATTGAATATATTTATTGTTTTCACTTTTATCAGAGGATATATACTACATGAGTTGAGAATTAGGGCCTCTGTCTGACAATCACAAAGAACTCCACCCTGTCTGATGCCAACTGTTACCAGATTATCCTAATATGGTGGCCCTAATTATATATCGCCATTCTGGTATCCCGAAACATAAATCCAGTACTGCTTTTTGACAGCAGTGTTTTGACATGGTATAAGATTATCTTGATATTTTATTATTTTTATTTTCAATTTTATGCAATAAATAAATTAAAACTTCGTAAACACAGAACACATACAGAAACTTAGTTTATTAATTTCTTAGGCAAGTAACAGCCTTCTGTTTCAGGACCGACAAAAAGCGCGGTCTCACATAGTGAAATAAAGTCGGATGGTACACGTGGTTGAAGATAGGAGAAAATAAGCTGCCATTCGCCGTGGAACGAAATGAAGGGGGTGACAAAACGACTGGTAGAAAACAACGAACACACAAAACCAGAGATGAAATAACATCGAGGAGAGTTTAGATTATGGTGATTAAAGTAGAAAGATTCAGTTTTGATTTACTACACACAAAAATTACTTTTTCATTTCTTAAATCGAAATACACATAAATACAAAAAAATATATTTATTTTTGCAAACAACAGCAAAAAAGAAAAAAAAAACTATTTTCCCTTAAATAAAATTTATTTATAATTTTTGTTTCTAATTTTAATTCCATGAACGTCATATTTAAAAATTTTTCTAGATGATTATATCTCGCTTTTACATATTGATTAATACATTCGCGCATCAAATTGATACCATTTTTAAACTTATAACAGACCCATGTGCAAACAATCTATCGGAAATTATGCAGAATGTTACGATAACACAAAAATTATTCAAACAAAAATTAGCATTTTATGTGCTTTACTGTAAACAAAGATCGAAGGGGATAATAGTCGCGTGATTCCCCGTCTTCCAATCTTGCATCCAACTATGTGACGTCATGCTGTCTCTATTCTACGTCATGCTGTCTCTAATCCCTTCTCGATGGGAAAAAAAGAAGGAAATGTGGCGTTAAAAATGGATTACAGAAAACAGCTGTATAGAGAGGAAGTTTGCAAAAAATCGGTATTGAAAGAAACCTGAGACATTTAAATCACCTTTAAAACTAAGAAAATAAAGATGGAAACGACAGGAAATCAATTAGAACAAAGAATACAATTTATTATCAAATATAAAGGAAATAACTGGTTTCGGAGTCCATAGGAGCTTACTGAAAAAATAACAAATGAATGAAAAAAGAAGGAAGACGACCGGAAAGGAAAAAAATTAAAGAGTTTTTTTAGCGGAGAGGAAGAATTGACATAATTAAGAGAGTTAGACTGAAAAGAAATAGATAAATTTTCAAGACAATCCAATTTAAAAACTGAATCAGGAGAAAAAAAATTATCTTGACTTCCGAGAAACACGTATTTTTATTTGTATGTTTCATTTACAAACTTTTATTTATTTGTGTTGTTTTGCAGCAGTTTTTGAGTAATCATTTGATTTAATTTTATAGTTGGACTTCTGATAACACATTTGGGAGTCATACACGTCGAAATTGTTTTTTTTTCTTTCCCTGCAATACATGGTAATTTATAAGGAAAGTATTGGAATCATGTCGAAAATCGCAACTCGAGTTTTCGACGGATCATTTCAAGACGTCTAGAATACGAAAAAAAAAACATTTTTAGCGTGACGTCTGTGTGTGTGTCTGTTTGTCTGTCTGTGCAGATTTTGTATCCACTCTAACTAAAAAACTAATAGACCGAAATTCACAAAATTTGGTAGGTAAGTCACTTGTGGGCGAGTTTGGTGCTGATTAGTTTTGGGTACGATTCGGGATGAAAGAACCCGCCTTTGTTTGCGAAATGGGCCGCAAAAGTTTGTATCTACTCTCGCTGAAAAACTAATGGATCAAATTTCACAAAATTCGGTAAATGAGTCACTTATGGATCACCCTGGTGCTGATTAGATTTTGGTACGATTCGGAAAAAATAACCTGCTTTTTTTTCAAAATGGCCGGCAAAAATCGTCAAAATCTAAACTAAAAAGCTACATATGCTCAAATATATCCATTAAATGCTTGTTTAATACGTAATTTTTAATGAAGAAAAGAATAAGACCAACCCCATTACACTAAGACTAGCCGTTCTTGAGATATATTAGTTTTTTTTTCGTATTTTCTCCACGCCACTTTTGAAAATAAGTCCAGTTATCAAATGAAAACGAAAATTGAATTAAAAGTGAATTAAATTTAATTAAAATAAAGAGAACGTGGATATAAGTCTGCAGGGAAAGCCATGTGCTGCCCACAACAGATATTTTTTTACTGTTTCAGTCTTTTGTATTTTATTATTTTCAGGAAATACGGATAAATAATTATTCCCAAAATTGAGTAGAAATTGCAAAAACTTTAAATTGCATAAATTGTTAAAACATTTGAGTGTCCATCTCAAATGATGTCTTTTAGAGACCGCTAGTCTGTCTTTTAGTAAATATACGTCCGTATACAATATCTTATAAGTCTAATGCGATTATTTGATTTACTTTTATGATTTAATCACCGCTAACACATTCAGGGTGTGCTGTAAGTCGAAATTGTTTTTTAACTGTTTCAGTATTTCTGTATTTTATTATTTTCCGGAAGTACAGATAAAGAATTATTCGCAAGATTGAGTAGAAATGGTAATAATTTTAAATTGCTGAAAAATTTGAATCCCTATCTGAAGTGGTGTCTTTACAGTTCGTTAGTTTGCGGATAAATAATTATTCCCAAAATTGAGTAGAAATTGCAATAACTTTAAATTGCATAAATTGTTAAAACATTTGAGTGACCATCTCAAATGATGTCTTTTAGAGACCGCTAGTCTGCCTTTTAGTAAATATACGTCCGTATACAATATCTTATAAGTCTAATGCGATTATTTGAGTTACTTTTATGGTTTAATCACCCCTAACACATTCGGGGTGCTCTGTAAGTCGAAATTGTTTTTTAGCTGTTTCAGTATTTTTGTATTTTATTATTTTCCGGAAGTATAGATAAAGAATTATTCGCAAGATTGAGTAGAAATGGTAATAATTTTAAATTGCTGAGAAATTTGAGTCCCTATCTGAAGTGGTGTCTTTACAGTTCGTTAGTTTGTTTATTAGTAAATATACGTCCCTATACAATATCTTGTCAAATATAAAACATACGTCCAATATAAAAAAGGAATAATTCTAAAAAACGTTTTAAAAATATCTTCCACTTAATGCAGTTTGATACATCTTTTTTTTCAGATAATATAACTCATATTACGAAATATTCTGATATAAGTTTGAGGCTCCCCCCGTCAAGTAAAGCAGCTTGCAGAACAACGGGAATTATAATTCCTTCTCTACTCTTCATCATGTCTTTTATACATATCGAAAACAGTTTACTGGATTTACATTTTTTCACAGTGGGTTTTTGAGCTTAAATGGGAGCTGCTTTATGACTAAAACATATTTTTAGGTTTCGCAGCAGAAAGTTACACACATTTTCACATTAATGCTAAGGTAAGTGTGCTCATTTTTGCCAATCTAACACTTGCAATTTTACTATATATCCATTTTGTGGATTTTTCAAATGTATTGTTGCAAACGTGTAATTTTCCCCCCATTGGGGCCTCCTCTTTCATCTGTCTCGAAGGTTAGGCGAAGGAAACATGACGTCAGGATGACGTGAGACCAGGGTTGCCAGGATTTCCAAAATAAAAGAAGGGGTTTCCAGATTTGGCGATATATCGCTAATTTGGCGACATTTGGATACTTAGGGAATGTTCCAGGAACTTCACAAAATAACAATTAGTCTAGGAGATATGTAGAGGTTTCCTTAAGTTTCTATAGAGAGACTATAAAAAAGGACTCATCACGCCATTGGCGTGAATTTGAACTGACGTGACACGAACGTACATTAGACTTTGACTTTTGCCAATATTTTGAGAATAGTAGCTGTTGTTTTATGAAATTACTTTCATCAACATTCTGTTGTTGTGGTTGGGACCCAGACCGTCCGACCTACCAGAAAGATGCAAGGTAACTGTTTGGACGGCTGGGAAGTGGCACCCAATTTAGACTGGAACCCAGTGGGGGAGGCTTCCACTGGGACCATACCCTCCTCCTCTACCACCAACCTTTCGGAAGAACTTACGGACCCACATGTTTAACGTGATCGTACTCCGCTTGAACACGGCGGCAGTTTTGGCAGTGGCTGGAATCGAACCCGGGCCTACCTGGGGTTACCGCGCCCCCATCAACATTCTGTGAATAACTTATTCTGTGAAATTAGTGGAGCATTTAAATACTGTTTGATTGTATATTTTTCATGTTCACTTTGTGCTTGTGAATAAACATTTATCTAGAATCTTGGACTCGTCCTTGTATCCTGCGTGTACACCCACGATTCTAGACGATGCGTTTGTAACGGTATCATATAATTTACGACAGTAATTAATGCTTCAAATGTTTCTTGACTTATCTTTGATGATGCAACATCTTCCAATTTCAATTAATATCGAGAAAATATGCATTTCGATATCCAAACTAGGGATGATACGGATAAATCAGACTTCAAATTACCAGATCGATATTACCTTCAGTACAAAATAGTGCAATTTATACGAAATGCATTTGTGATTGATTAAGGAAAACCAAAGCAACGTAAATAAGCACAAATAACACAATAATGCAGAATATAGCTCTTTTGAGGATGCGCTGGATCTCGTTCGTCAATGAAAGAGAATCAAAAACCCCGAAGTCCAAAAGAGGAATGGGACTCAAGGAATTGCCGTTAATGGAGTACCTAGCAAAGCTACAGTGTGCTTGCTTTCACCTCCGATCATAAATAAAAGGTTAGGAAATCAGAAAAGGATATTTTATAATAAAATAGGTATCCAGCAGGATCGTTGCGGTGCATGTAAGGCAGGATTGAGACGAGTCCCAATACGGTCTACATGTCGCTGATTTAGAAGATGGAGTAATACCTCCTAGAAATAAAGGAAAATTTGGAAGTAATGGGTGAATTCCGTGGAACTCTGCCTTGAGACCATGAGAAACGTTCAAGTTAAGCAGAAGGAGGCGGGACAGCGGAGAGCGCCGGCAGATCAAAAGGATTCTGGCCAAGCCAATCAAAACTCCCCAAGGTTCTAGAAAACGGGAGAAAAACGAGACCTGCAAGCAGGACCTGTCATAACAAAAATAAATAAAAACTTAGGGGGATTTGGACAGTTCACAAATACTGTCGTAAAGAATAGCAATTCTATCTATTATTCTGGTGGATTCTCTTAGTTTCGGGAGGGCAGCATTGAGGGCTTGCTGTAGGAAATCTCTCCGATAGCCGTTTCTTTCGAAGCGGACAATCAGATCAATGACCTCCAGCCAGTCATCTCTAGTAGAATCATTCCCCTCAGTAGGGGGTATGTTAGCATTAAAATTTACAACTTGATCTATGGGGGTAGTTTTAGAAGGAAGTTTAGGAAAGTCCTGATCATTGTGCTTAAAAGCGGAGGCATAAGATTTTGTACTATCAGCAAACTTGCTGGGGAACGTACGAGGTTTAGCAGTCTTTGGTTTAGGAAATTTAGGACACCCGCGATAACTTGCAGGGTGTTCACCACCACAATTTGCACAAGTGCATTTAACTTCCGGTCTTTTAGGACATTCAAAAGAACGATGATCGCCCGCACACTTCACGCATTTGGGCGGCAGATGACATGAATTTGCTGCATGATGCCATTTTTGACATGAAAAGCACTGAGTGCTGGCGCCTTTGCGCCCTCTGTATCTCTCTACTTTTATTACCACTCCTAGCAGCTTAATCACTTGGTAAATTTTAAGATTTGAGGGATTTTTGTCTAATTGGACATAGAATAGAGGCATTAAGATTCTGTTGTTTTTAGGGCCTTTATAGAGCTGAGTAATGCTTCTAATTTGGAATCCTCCAGCTTCAAGTTTTTCTTTAATTAAATCTACTTTAGTGGGGACCGGGAGCCCCCTGATCACAACTTTTAACGGTTTTTCCTCGTTGAGGAGAAAAGTCCTGAAAGAAATTTTGTCATCAATTAATCTTCTTTGAACATCCATGAATTCTTCACGAGTGTCTACATCAATTTTGAAGAGATTTCCTCTCAAACTGCTTACAATCGAAGGTGCTACAAGGCGCAACTGGTTTAGGTAGTCATACCAGCTAGTGCTGGGAACAATAAAGAGGGGGGGAGGGCGGCGTTCCTTTTTAGGAATTTCCTCAACATTCGTTGGGTCAGGCGCAGGAACCTCAGGGTCAAGAACAGGTTTGACCGTTGAAAGGGGAGAGGGAGGAACGTTCTTTGCAGCTTTGGCAGTGTGCCTCTTGGGCACCTTGACGAATCCTTCATCATCAGGATCAATGAGGGAGTGTTTGCTAGCATTAGTGCTAGGTTTATCAGTTGGGCTGGCAGTGTTGCAAAACTTTTCAAAGTCCTTCATGACATCGAGCACCTCTCTGGATAACTCAATTCTAGAGCTCGTGCTTGAGCACTTAGTCTGGGTAGGCAAGGAGGATTCAAGAGACATCTTGGGTGAAGAGGAGACAACAGAAATCCCATGAGAAGAACTCATGGGGGGCTCACCAGAAAGATCCATACTGTCTGCGTCATCCAACGCGACTTCCATCTCTTTCTCCATAACAGCTGCTTTTGCCTTAAGCAAAAGCCATTCTTGTCTTGTGATATCCCTAGGCGGGTTATCGACTATGACACAAAGTTCATCAAAATCAAAAACAGAGTTTTGAAGTTTCTCAAGATCAGGTTTCCCTCGAGAGGGTATTTCTTCAGAAAGAGCATGATATTGTTCCTTGAACTTTCTCCAATCAGCCATACACAAATCGGATCCAAAGACCTTCTTAAAAGCTGTGACTGAAACGAGCACACGTGAAAGATCCATACCGAGAAAATGGCGCAGAGCAGGAGAGACCGGACAAACGACCTCACCCAACGGCATCCATAGTTCGAAGAGGAATGGGAGCGAAAGCAAAAACAGGAGGGATTATATACAGAATACCTGTATTAAGAGAGATACAATCAGAAAGCAGGAACAGTCCAGCCAATCCAAAACGAGAAATAAACACATAAGATTGTAAAAACATGTCTTACCCTGTAACTTTTTTCCACTTTCTTTCTATTCCTTTGGGGATCTTATGTACCATTTTAACCTATTTTTCGTCTTTTTAGTTCTCATTTATTTTTGTTCAGACTTGCTTTTTCTTGTCCGTATCTTACTGTTGTGTTTTGATAGTGTTGAGACTCGTTTCATCTTGTCCGTATCTTCCTGCTGCGTTTTTTGGTGCACGTCAAACTTGTTATTTTTCGTTTCGATTTGGCTGGACTGTTTGTTCTTCAGTGTTTCTTTCAGGACTTTTTGGATGGGGGAGCGAATAAAACTTTAGAGGGGGGCAACTTTTATATTTGCCCTTTATAAATCTATTTAAATGCTGTCACATAAATAGAAACTAGGTTAACATAAAATGTCTGCAGTTCGAGGGGGCCACTGTATGCCTAGAAGAAACATCGGATGTATGCTTGAAAGTGTATGCCGCCCCTGGATGTATGCCTGAAAGAAACACTGCCATTTTTCTTGCTGCTTTCTGATTGGCTCTCTCTTAAACCAGATCTTGTGTATATAATCCCCTTGCTTCTTCCTTTCGCACCCATTCCTCTTTTGGATTACCGCGCTCAATTCCGTAAACTTCAAAACGACGTCAAAGCTATGATTAGAACACACACCCAGCAACCCTGGCGTACACACCTTGAGGGACTCACACCTACGAATCACAGTCTCTGGCGAACAGCTAAGTCACTTCGAGTCAAGAAAACTTCAATTCCGCCCATAAATGGCCTACACGGACTCGCCCAGACTGCGGAGGAAAAAGCCAATGCATTCGCAGACAGCTTGGAACTCCAATTTTCACCACATATTGACAACAACTTCAGCCATACATACACTGAAACTGAGAACAACTTACAACGGACCAATTACAATGCACTTCACGCACATGCACCCAACGACTTGGAGAGAGTCTCTCTGGTTGAAATTCTACACATCGTTGATGCATTGAACGTCAAAAAGTCACCCGGCCTTGATAATATCAGTAATCGCATCATTAAGAATCGTCCAGACTTATACTTTTGTTGGATTACCATGCTCTTCAATTATATGTTGGACTATCGCTTTTTTCCCCAAAGCTGGAAAACTGCCGTTGTTTGCCTTATTCCAAAAACTGCTCAAAATCTCTCAGCTCCTGAGAACTACAGACCAATAAGCCTGCTTTCTAGTTTCTCCAAAATTTATGAATTAGTGTTGCTTAGACGTTTGAATAGTTTCTGCCAGACGAATAATATAATTTCAGTCAATCAGCATGGTTTTCGTTCTGAGCATTCTACGCACTCCCAGCTTATGCGGGTTGTAGAAACTATTCATAAAAACTCTACCAACAGGCAGTATACTACTATTGTTTTTCTGGACGTGGCGAAAGCCTTTGATAAGACTTACATTCCCGGGCTTATTACCAAGTTGGTGCGACTTGGCATTTCGACTCAACTTTTGGCCATCATCAACTCGTATCTCACTAATAGATTTTTCCGCGTACGAGTTGATAAATCTCTCTCTACTATCAGACCAATCAAGGCCGGTGTTCCTCAAGGAGGAAACCTTAGTCCACTTCTCTTCAACATCTTCATCAACGACATTCCAAGCATACCACAAGTCAAGCTGGCCATCTTTGCAGATGACACAGCGTTAATTGCACGTAGTAGTTCACCTAAGAACGCTATTAACACTTTACAAAGTTACATCAATCATAGCTTTGAGCACTGGCTCGTTCACTGGAGAATCCAAATTAATGCTACCAAGAGTGCAGTAGTTATTTTTAAGCCCAACTACCGAGAATTAAATCATAACTTTGTTTTAAAAATCATCAATCAACCTATCCCTTTCTGTTTTTCTGCTAAGTATCTGGGCGTCACATTGGACGCCCATATGAATTACGGAAACCACATCGACTCCAAAGTAGCATCAGCCAATAAGACCTATCGTGCCCTTCTTCCCATTCTCGGTAGAAAATCCCACCTTTCCCTCGAAAATAAGCTTATTATTTACAAACAGATCATTGCACCTGGATTTTTGTACGCCAGCCCGATCTGGGGGTCGGCGGCAAACGTCCACATTAGGAAACTGCAAGTTTTTCAGAATAAAGTTTTGCGTTGCATCGTTAAGGCACCTAGGTATGTCCAAGACGAAGTGATTCATCACGACCTCAAAGTCTCGGGAGTTATCGAGCAAATCTCGGCCCATTCACTCAAATTTAACAAAGTTAACTCTAATAGACCCTGTTTGCGGGATGTCGATCAGACGTACAACCCTATTATGCCTTCCTATTGCAGGCATCTTCTGTTTAGCACCAATGGTACTAAATGGAAGAAACGTCGTTTTGTCACTCCGCAACCAGGCGTCTCGTAAACCTGAACACCGGTAGATGGCGGCACTTGCGGTCATTCTACCTGTTCACTTCTCCCGGCTCAACCACTGGCCAACCCATCTGCTTGCTTTTGCTCGCGTTTTTCCCTGCCAGACCAGTACAATCTCAAATCCACGTTTCCGTAACTTAAATTTGATATTGTAAATTTTTTGTGTGTCACTGAAAAGTGCCTTCTTTTTCACTGCAATGCAGTCTTAGATTAAACTTAAAAGTTTTTATCTGCTTTAAATTTGTAAATTATAAACTTGTCTCTCTTGCATCTGAAATTCATATCTTTTTCATTGAACAACTTTAAATTGTAAATTACCTCTTAATAATCTTAAAATTAAAATTAATTTGTTCATTCATCTTATTGTACTTAAACTTAACGTTAGTAAATCTTATATTCCTCAGAGCTAGCTCTGTATTTTCTATTGGTTGCCCTTAAGGCATTGGCCCCTCCCCCTTCCTCCCTAGCACCGACTTGCAGGTCGAAGCCTTCCAAGACATAGTCCAACCTGACACCATCATACAGCAACTGCCACATCAGCGCCCTCGATGGAGTAGAGCGCCACAGGCATATTGCTATATATGAAAAATCCATCATCAGTTAACATTGCTATATATTCGATGTGGGGTTAAGTGCATCCTGCACAGGAACCCCGTAAAGAATCGTCTTGGCTTGGCCATTCCTCTTTTTCAACAATGGGTGTCCATCGTCCAAGGTACTTTTGACTGCAGCCTAAGCCAACAGAAGACTGCAAATCCTCATCAAGCATTCATCCAGATAAAGGAATGCTTCGCAACCATCAATAATTCCAAACTACATATAAGGAAACTACATATGTGGGAATATGTGAGTTATCTCACAGGTGCCCAGAAAAAGAAATGCCTTGGATACCTTGGATTACTCTTATGGACTTCGGGTTTGTTGGTTCTCTTGCATTGACGAAGGAGATCCAGTGTATCCTCGAAACAACAGTATGCTGCATTATTTATTTGTGCTTATTTACGTTGCTCTAGTTTTCCTCCTCATTTGCACAAACTGTAGTTTACTTGTTGCGATTGATTAATTGCCATTACATTATGTTTGTTAGAAGCTACTACTTGTCTATACTTTATCTACTCCATTTCATTCACGTTTTCATAACATTTATCTGCGTGGAAGCGACAACTTAAATCCTCTGAAAATGACGTGCATTTCCAACCAGTGTCAGTACGAGGAAACCAATACTAGTAATATTTATTTCCGTATGAAACCCCTTTGTATTGTCTACGGGACAGAATCTGGCTAAACCAGTTTTGAATAAGACGACTATTTTCGACGCTAAATGCTATACATTGTTAAACAAACTAAATTTTATTTAAAAAATTACAAATTAATATTTCTAGAGTGGTAGTTATCCTGCCTTTAATAGGTTTAAATACTAGTTTATAATAAATCTAAATTGTACAAATTTTAATGAATATCAGTATTATTTTTAACATGAAACACACACAAGCATATATTGCACATATTTCCCACAAACACAGCCCGCTCTCTGTTTCATGCCAAGTCTTTCGGTTTAAGAAATGAAATTGATGGTCCCCGTGCGTTAAACCAAATCGAGATTATTAAGTACGTTATGTTTATTTTGGTAGTTTAATTCATAAATGTGCTAATTTTAAATAGAAATGTATATTAAATGAATAACAAATTAAGGACATATATAAAGCAAAACAAACATAAAAAACAAAAAATGTAAAATATTAGAAATCCAATTGCAAAACACGATTCCATTGGCCATTTTTGGCCCGCAGGCTATCATCTTCTCTATGGAACCTAATAGCAGTGAAATTAACTTATATCTAAACTGCGCCAAGTCGCTCTACTTTAAGGGACATAATAACGGAAGGTTGAACAGAACATGAAGATTGTATAGAACAAATGAATGCTTTTACCGAATTGAAAATAAGGCAATTTTGTAAATCTCAGGAGGCACGACAGGAGTCATAAGGAATTCCTTCGTTATACGGGAATGATATTGGCATGACTAAACTAATGTCAATCATGATAAAATCATCTTCCAAAGTACAAAAATCAAATAAACCTAACTACGACTTTGCAAATGCAGACCGGCTAGACTCATGAAACATTAGATGTGGGCATGTGGCCAAAAATTACGTTTGCTTTTGTTGGATAGTCAACTACGCTTTTAAACAAATGATGGCTTTGCTTTTGGATTCCTAAGCAAACTCAACTTATTCTGTAAATTCTGTCGGGCTTTGTATCTCCGAACTGAAGGATTATATTCTTGGAAACAGTCCAATTACAAGACTATTACTTTCTCTACAGAGCACTGTATAGTGTGTGTGTACATTACATTGAAAAGTGTGTGATAGAATCAAATATTCAACTGTTTTATTTTGAAGAATTGATACATTTTTAGTATTCCTGAAACACTTTATAATGACGTGTAGTCTGTGAGTCTATGGGTAAGATATCTTGAAAAATCGAGCGATCAAAATAAAAGTTGGTATGATTATTTAAATTTGTAAGATATCGATTGATTTTCAAATAGATAGAGCACGGGTAAAAGCTTCATATTGAGTAAAGTGTGTGATGAAATCAAAAATTAAACTGTTGTATTTTGAAGAATTAAGGTTACGAATTAGAGGTTGGTTGATTGTGGTTTTATGGCACAAGATCCTAAAAGGATATGCTGCGCCAAACATATTACGAATATATGAATTAGAGGTTACGAACATGTTCAATGGACCTTCTGCCGTCGTTGGAATGCATTAGTTCATTATATGCGAGCAAGTAAAGTGATAAAGCAAAATGCCATCGTAACCAAAAGATTGGGCACGTCACGTGAAGTTGTTTTACCAAAATAACCGTTATGCCATAAGAGCATATTAAAGGGTTTAATGATTGCAAATGCCTTATGATTGTATATATATATATATATATATATATATATATATATATATATATATATATATATATATATATATATATATATATATATATATATATATATATATATATATATATATATATATATATATATATATATATATACATACATATATATATACATACATATATATATATATATATACATATATATATACATATATATATACATATATATATATATATATATCTATACATATATATCTATACATATATATATATATATATATATATATATATATATATATATATATATATATATATATATATTGCCCTATGACTACAAATGCTTTACGAACACATATTACAGAGATGTAAAAGAGCCGGTTCCTTAAAATTTATATCAAAGGACGGAAACACGTCGAACGACAGACAGTGGAAACAGTAGCCATAACGTTAGAGGAAGAAATAATGTCAAATGTAAGAAGCAGCAGAGCACGGAGTATTGAAAGTATAAACACAAACCCATTTATACCGTTCACAATGTTGCCAGTCAAATTCTGTGACACAAGGTTTTCTTTGTCCAGACATTACTTAATTTAGACCAGACTGCGCGAGAAGCATTTACCCATAAATTTCTTGCTCAGATAAAACTGGATAACGACCAATCACAGAACAATGTCTCGATGTTAGTAGACTGTTCGAGCTCACTCCCATCTACGTCATGCTGTGAATACATAACCGCAGAATTTGAGCAACTGCAAATTTACCCGTCGTGAGAAAGAATTCGCTTCATTCCTCAAAAGTCACTGTTTGGCGTAATTTCATAACAGTATGCATCATCGGATTTTTCATTTTCGAAAAGATCGGTCTTGAAAGAAGGAAGAGATCGGTCTTGAATGCAAGAAGAGATCGGTCTTGAATGTTTCGTTGCCTGCATTAGTCACTGATATGCATCTCTCTTAGCCAATAGTTTGAGTTAAGCTTTATACAAATTTATGGATAATTTCTTATAGATTTTTTATGTTAATTCATAGAATATTTTAAAATTTATAAATATAGATGTTCTAAAAGGTAGTGTCCCCAATTAGCGATTGAAATGAAATGACACTCAATTTCATATTGCCTATTTTCAATTTTCAAAGTAAAATTTCGATACTTGTAAAGTTATTAGTTAATGTTATGTAACCTGATAGAAATATAAATCTAAGAATGATTTATAAAAGTAATTATTTGTAAGAGTGAGTATATGTTACACGAATGCTTATGAGTAATTTAATGTTATAAAACTTTTTATTAGTATTAAAATAGACATAAGAATGTATATATGAAGAGAGTCATTTTGTATTTTAAATGTGATTGGATATTTTAAAAGAGTTAATAAGAATAAGTTATAAAAATGATAGTATGTCATAAGAATAATAAAATGTGTGATTAGTATATGTTATAAAAGTTCGTATTTGTTATAAGAGTAATTATTTTTTATAACAGTAATTATGCGTTATAAGAAAGTTATTATGTCATAAGAGGAACATGTATATTAAGAGTAATTATGTATTGGAAGAATTATTATGTGTTATATGAGTGATAATAGAAATAATGTGTTCGAAATATATTTCTAAAATTCATATTTTATAAGCATTTAAGGTGTGGATTATGTAGTTATGTAACAATAATTTAGCTTTCTTTACGATCTTCACTATGAAGATCACAAGACATACTGACTAATTTCTTTATGTTTGAAAGGTTGATGCTTAGTTATGCTAAAAAGTGTCAAAGTATTTATATGATAATTATAATCACGTAGACACTGACGTGCCCTACAGCAACAATAGGATACTTGTATAATTTGATTTGTTCAGGACTGACTAAAACCTCAAGATTAAATTACCTAGACATAGTACTTCCTCTTTTCTGCGTACTTTAGAATAAAAGGTTTTCGGTTTTCAACGCTTCGGTAAACAGCTTCCTGCGGAATTTCATTAACTTCAGAAATACCGTATCCGTATAATATTTTCTAAGATCTAGGCTTAATTTTGAGGGAACTTTAACTCTTTATGTGCTAGCAAAGGCTCCGGAAGGAATATAGTGCACACCAATGTTCAAAGGTGGTTGTCAACAATTTCTTTTAAAAGATTGGAAACTAATTTAAAAAATTTGTATTTTAAAAAAAGGTGCTTCATCTATTGTTGTTTTGAATTTGCTGTGGCGAAAAACAAGTAATAACCCTATAAGATAGTAACGAAAGATTGTATTTTCAGAGTACACTTTGACATTAAAAGGTTGCAATTTCGCGCTAGTAGCTCAACGGTAGAGAGTTGATTGGCCAGGTTGGAGATCCAGAGTTCGATTCCTGGTTAGAGCAGCAAGGTTATTTACAAGGGCGCCCGAATAAATCAACCCTGTAGGTTAGTGCAAATATGTCGGAGGTCTGAATTTGACCCTAGTATAACTAGCACAGATTTAATGGGCTCTAGGACAATAAGCTCCGATTTTAAATCGGGAAGATAACTAACACGCAGGAAGCTAACCTAGGGGATAAAAATAGCATAAGCAAGCTAACCTGAGGTAAAAAAAATCTGATGTGGGCAACACATGACTTTCCTTATATAATGTAATGAATGTACTACTTTTTATAGTTTTTCTTATAGTAGATACTAATATTTTTTCCAAGATATTGAATTTTCTTCAATTAAACGTCATTTTCATTGATTTAGAGTCATTTTTATCCATTTGGCGAGATTTTCGTTAATTTGGCAACATTTCAAAAAGTCGCCAAGTTGGCGAAATTCCGCCAAATTCGTCGCCAAGATCTCGCCAAGCGTTATGAACGCAGAAATAAGTTATTCTTAAAGCAAATAAATGACTATCGGTGTTAAAATACAAAAGTATTACTCAAAGTATATTTTTTCATGAATGGAACGAGCTAGGCCCACGAGAATGATGTCACCCAATTTATCGCATGGTATTACATATGAAAAGTGAACAAGTTCCTCAAGAGGAAATATTTGTTTTTTATTTTATCACTCTTTGATAATTTTTTTGAAAAATGTGCAATATCTCAAGAACGGTTCATGTTAGCGTTCTAAAATTTATGTCAATCGTTTTCTAATGAAAAATTACATAAGAAATGTCTATTTGCGTAACTTTATTAGCGGTTTTGATTTTTTGACGATTTTTTAAAAATTTCATTTGAAAATTTAGGGGGGTTCTGAACATTCGATTGCGAATAAAAACCATAGGCTTCCAGTGTTTACGGATTGTGATTTTTGTACTAAATTTGGTTTAAATCGGTCCATTCGTTCGTCAGTTATCGTCTCCGCAGGCTCACTGACACACACACACACACACACACATACATCACTTCAAAAATGTTTGATTCGTGATCAGGGATGCTTGAAACGTGCTCTCCCGTCGAAAATTCGAATTCGAATATTCGACCCCGTCACAATACTTTCCTTATACATTATGTATATAAGGAAAGTAATAGCTGGAGATGGTCAGTCAAATTATCAGCTGCACGCTAATCTGACATTAGATAGTGGATAATACAGAGTTCACATTGTCAATTAAGGAGCTTCCAATTTCGTCCCAGTAGCTTAACGATAGAGCATCGTCTGGCCAGTTCGACGATCCAGGGTTCGATTCTCGGTTGGAGCAGCAAGGTTCTTTACATATTACTAGACTATGTGTGCCGTTTGTAGGGGATGCCATAGCATCTAATATTAAAGGGATGCATTTTCTGTTTCGTTTATCTTCTTGTTTATCTTCTAATTTGCTAATTTACTGTACCAATTTTAATTATTTAATTATTTTCACAATATATTAAAAAAAAAAAAAAAACGCTGCCGCGGCTGCCGTTGCAAAAGCCTTTTAAAATGTTTTGTCAAGGCTGACACTGCAATTATCGTATAAAATGGTTGGCAATTTTGCATGATGGTTTAAAATACTGTGCCATGTGTTGCTTCCTATTTTGGCTACAATCTGACTAAAATTTCTAATTTTACACAATTTTGAAATAAAAATTTAATTTTTTGCTACATTCTACTTCCATTTATATTCAAAATCAACTGTTCAGTCGTATAAAATGGTTGGCAATTTTGCATGATGGTTTAAAATACTGTGCCATGTGTTGCTTCCTATTTTGGCTACAATGTGACTAAAATTTCTAATTTTACACAATTTTGAAATAAAAATTTAATTTTTTGCTACATTCTACTTCCATTTATATTCGAAATCAACTGTTCATTGTTAAAAACGCTTTTATAGTTGAAATTAAAAAATAAGTAATATTTAAATGATTTAAACAATAAAAAAATAAATGTAATATTCAGAACTCAAATACTGAAGTTATCGGTGAGATTTTCGTTATCGTTGGTTGTCATTATCGTTAGATGTTAAATGTTATTTTGTTGGAAATATGTAACTGATAATGAATACATATTTATACTTTGCGGGCAGATAAAAGAGATCACGAAACGAGGTTTGAGGTTTGAAGACCGACAGCACACAAATTGGCGGATCTCCAAACGTTCGTATTACTACTGCCTCAACCTGGGCGTTTACGTCCGACATTCACCATGGCGCTACAGACTATCTCTAGAAAGGTTAGCTAAAAAGAAGGGTCATCAGAACCCGCTGAGAGGTCCGACATTTTAAGTTTATTTAAATTCAAATGATAGGGAAAAGTTACAAAGAGGTTATAAAGCCCATGGAGTGAGGCCAGTCGCCTACATGGCGAATGAAAGGACTCGCAGGTACTTAATGAATACAGAGAAAGAAATGGCATTGATTTATTTGCATTTTGGTGTTTTACAACTCTTGGTGTTAGACTAATTCCCAAACTTATACTAGTTTGTATTCTCTAATACCAGACCAGCCTGCCTCAGTCGTTTAGCTAATTGAATGGCTATAATTAGTGGTATTTCATCTCATTTGTAGGTAAATTTTCCAGTTTACTTAATATATTAATAAAATCAAATATGAGTCTGAAGGAAAAGTCATGTCCTGCTGACATCAGATTTTTTGTATTCTTATACTGAAAACGATGCAAATAGACTTTTTATTATGGAATATGAAATTATACGAGACAGTTGGTGCTCGGATATTTAAATTTTTAAACATACTTTCAGGCCAAATTTCGCCGAATGTACCTTTACATTCTGTATCTATTCTATCTTTATTTCTTCAAATGCTTTGTTGGATAAGAACTTCTTCTACTACATTTCTCTTACTCTTCCACTAATGGCTATCGGCCAAGTCGCGTGATAAGTTGGAAACAAAATAATAAAATATTCCCATTTCGTCTTTGCCACCTTAATAGTGGAAATTCGTCTCAATATTCAGCATCGAACAGTAAATGCTTTGCAACAGTAAAAGGTTATCGGAGTAATATATAAATAAAGTTTTGGGTGTAAATACATTGTCGAGAATATTGGATGCTCATGGGTGTGTGGAATTTTATTTTTTCTGACAGACATGGCAATGTATAAGAAGGGTACTGGGATGGTGTTAAAAATTGAAATTAATTCGAGAGTTTGATGGATTTATGCATTTTGAGCATTTTAGAATACGAAAAAATATTTTTCATGTGGAATCCGTATGTGCATGCGTGTCGGTTTGTGTGTTTGTCTGTGGATTTGTCCTCTGTGCAATGTAATGCCGGTGTAAAAATTGTCAATCACTCAGCTCAAGACGTTTTTGCTGAAAATTAATTTTAGATATTTAAGGCACTTTGTAAAAAACTTTGTCGAACCACTGACCTTCATACTGGTAGCCAATGACTGGCAGCATTGAGCTAATGGGATGAAATTACAGTCGAGATAAACTCTGCAGTATCCTCCCACTAATAGCAGATTGATGTGCAATTTGACAACCTGATTGACCAACTTCTTCTATTTTTACTCCAGATTAACCTCCTGATACTATCAGTTTTTCCCTAGGCTAGTACCCTAAATACTTGTTTTGCTGTCGATTTGATATCGACGTCCAATATGCCAAGGTTACATTGAATCTGTACTAATCGTACTAGGGTCACTGTCAGACCCTCAACATCACTACACCAACATGCAGACTGGTTAAAACGTTCGGATACCATTGCAAAAGAACCTTGCTGCGTCAACCGGGAATTGAACTACGGATTTCCGTATTAGCCAGTCGTTGATCTATTGTTGAAGTACTAGAAGGAAATTACAAGCTCTTATTGTAGAAGTAAACTCTACATACCACTCCCGTTAATGTCAAATTGACGTGCAACTGAACAATCTGACAGACCACCTCCTTCTATTTTTACCTCAGGTTAGCCTCCTGATTCGATTAGTTTTACCCAGGTTAGTATCCTGTGTGTTCGTTGGGTTTTTGATTTGAAATTGATGCTCAATATGTCAGAGTTACATTGAATTCGTACTAATTGCATTAGGGTCATTTTCAGACCCTCAACATCACTGCACTAACCTGCAGGCTGGTTAATACGGTTGGACGCCATTTCAAAGAACCTTAGTGTCCCAACCGAGAATTGAACCACGGATTTTCGTACTGGCCAGCCGCTGATCCACCTTTGAGCAACTGGGATAAAAATACAAGCGCTTATCGTCGACTCTGCATCCTCCTTCCGCTCATGTCAGATTGATGTGCAACTTGACAATGTAACTTACCAACTCCTTTTATTTTTACCGACCAAATTTCATATTTCAATGTTTTTTTGTAGTTTGAGTGGATACATACGCTGCAAAGACAGACATACACAAAGACACACAGACGTCACGCTAAAAATAGTTTTTTCGTATTTAGAGGTCTCGAAACGTGTAGATCCGTTAAAAACTCGAGTTGTGATTTTTGGTATGACACCTGAATTTTCCCTATGCATTACTATGTATTGCAGGGAAATTAAAAATAAAAGTTTTATTCTTGACTATTTCATTAAATTCATTCAGTGGATATCAGATCGCTGATTAAATCTGGATGTCAAATTTAAAGGGAATCTATGCTTACTACCTTTCCTTAGTTTATATTTACTTCTCCTTTTTCAATTAAGTATATATTCCAAGACACAGGAAGGGAATTATGTTACTACATTTATTTTACTTTTCTACGAATAGTTATCGTAGATGTTACGTAGCAAGTGTAAAACTAATCAGAAGAATTGTTCGAGTTAATTTTTAATTAAATTTGTCAATATAATCTGTTTGTGAACTTGCAAAAGGTTTGCAACCGAAGATGGTTAGGGTTTATTTCTGAAATTTAATGCCTAAAGAAACAAAATACAAATTATATTATCAGCATATTGAGATACAAACTAATCTTAATGGATATAACATAATAAAAGAAAGGATTGCTGACTAGTAGGAATAATTGACGTTGTTTTTCATTAATTTCTGGTATTTCACACACAAAAAATTTCGATAATTGCAAAAATAATTTTTGTCATTAATTATGCATTCTACCAAACGTATTTTGTGATGATTGACATCAATAATTAGCATTCAACATTCTATAAATCTCCATAAGTTAAATTGAGTGACGAATTGTAATAACAATTGATTATCATTATTTTTCTCACACATTACAGGAGTTAAACAGCTTGATGTTGCATAATTGTAGATCATTAATATAAAGCATTAAAAAAACGTGTATATATATATATATATATATACATATATATATATTAGAAATATGTAATAATAAAAAATGCAAGCAATATTAACATCACCATAGAAGCAACTTCACGGCCATAATGCCGATAAAAGAAGAGAACAAACAGCACCAGCCCAAATTCGATGATTAGTCAGAATTAGCCAGAATTGGTTTTTCATTTTCTGTCTAGTTGTTTAAGAGTTATATATATATATATATATATATATATATATATATATATATATATATATATATATATATATATATATATATTATATATATATAGATATATTATATATAGATATATATATATATATAAATATATATATATATATAAATATATATATATATATATAGAATATATATAATATATATATATATATATATATATATATATAATATATATATACGTATATATATATATATATATTATATATATATATATATATATATATATATATATAATATATATATACGTATATATATATATATATATATATATATATATATATATATATAATATATATATACGTATATATATATATATATATATATATATATATATATATATGATATGGCCATCACATGATTTTCTCTATATATTGAAATAATATATTGGAACATATTTCACCAAAAAGATTCTTAACAACACTTTGAAACATGAATGGAAATATGCGTCTATAGTCAATTTTTGTGTGCTTATAATAAATGAGACGTTCAAAATGAGTCATCTTGCGCCATTGTGTAATAAAGTCGAAAATGAAATTATAAAAGCTAAAAATTTGATGATTTGCAAAATTCGGCAATTGACATAAAAGTCTCCCCTTGAATTGCATCTTAATGTATAAACAACTTTTACTTTCCTCCTTTATATTTTATGATCATTGTTCATGACAACACTTGAAGAAATAATGTGTTTTTGTTTCTTGTTCTTCGCTCGCACATGCATTTGTTTACATTCCTCCATCCTACAGTCCCATTGTTCCCCTTATATTTGTTGATTCATCCTACAATTCTGGACATAAGACATCACCGCATCTAATTCATCAAAGGGAACTAAATAACTTAATCAGAGACCTTAATGTTAGCAAACATCAAGCCGAAATTTTAAGTTCAAAGCTGCAGCAGTGGAATGTACTCGTACTAACAACTAAAATTTCATTGTACAGCAGGAGGCATGAATAATTTTCTGAGCACTTTGCAATACCAAATTCCATATGTGAGTGTGTACAGATTATACATAATATATATTTATTTTAAAAACATTTTATAAGTGAAACTTGCTCTACACATTCTTCTTACTTTTCCCCTAATGGCTATCGTCCAAGTCATGTGACAAAAGAGAAACTAAAGAATAAAATGACTTCTATTTATTCCACCCCATACTAATAGTAAAATTTGTATCCATATATCTGTATCGATCCGTCAATGCTCAGAGTTAGAATAATGTTCCACAAGAATAAAAAAGGGTTTTAATCTATATATTAAATTCAAATATATCAGTTCTTCAGTTATATAGGCCCTCTCTCTCTCTCTCTCTCTCTCTCACACACACACACACACACACACATATATATATATATATATATATATATATATATATATATATATATATATATATACGTATATATATATATATATATACGTATATATATATATATATATATATATATACATATACATATATATACATACGAGTATATATATATATATATATATATATATATATAATAATAATAGAAGTTTGAAAATCCAATGATCGAAAAGTAAGAAGATGTAACACGATAAACCTAACTTTTTAAAAACACCCACAGAATAAAATATAATACAGCAAATCATCAATCAAATGGATAAAAAATACAAAACTCAAGCTATAAAGTTACAGAAAATCAACCAAATTAAAAGGTATGGAAACAAAAAAAGAAAAACTTAAACTAAATTCAACTATCTAACTGGCTTACAAAACAAAAGGAAAAATTAACTAATCCTCAAACAAATGGAAAAAAATAAATAAATAAAATAAATATCGAATCAACAAGTCAATGAAAAATATAAAGGTATGGAATCGAAATAAGTATAACAAACGAAATCAAGCACAAACGCCTTACATGAGGACGAGGCTCTAAGCCTAAATCATGAATTGTTAACCTCTACAAAA
Source organism: Amaurobius ferox (assembly GCA_951213105.1). Classification (NCBI taxonomy): domain Eukaryota; kingdom Metazoa; phylum Arthropoda; class Arachnida; order Araneae; family Amaurobiidae; genus Amaurobius; species Amaurobius ferox. Next base: position 14,851,706 of record OX578148.1, on the reverse strand, counting down.
ATCTAATCATGTCCAAGTTTTTTGTAGAAGCAAACACAAAAATGTATGTTTCTGAAGAAATAGATAGATTAAATCCATAAACTATTTATATATATATATATATATATATATATATATATATATATATATATATATATATATATATATATATATATATATATATATATATATATATATATATATATATATATATATATATATTATGCAATCTGTGCCCAACAACAGAATAAACGAGATTCACAGAGAAACGACACATGAGGACATTGTCCGGTTGTCCAAATAGTTGCTCAAGTCCTCTGGATAAGTCAGACGGCCTGGGTTTTCCACATGAGGACATTGTTCAACTTAAATATCATAGAATAACACATAATCATGAAATATAGCGCACAATTGACGCACAAACATGCAAAAAAATCTGATGTGGGCAACACATGACTTTCCTTATATAATGCAATGAATTCACTACTTTTACAGTAAAAAAAATGGATTTTTCTTATAGTAGATACTTATATTCTTTCCAAGATATTGAATTTTCGACAATGAGTCGTCATTTTCATTGATTTAGCGTCATTTTAATCCTTTTGGCGAGATTTTCGTAAATTTGACAACATTTCAAAAAGTCGCTAAGTTGGCGACATTCCGCCAAATTCGTCGCCAAAATCTCGCCAAGCTTTACTGACGGAGAAATAAGTTATTCTTATAACAGATAAATGACTATTGCCGTTCAAATACAAAAGTATTACTCGAAATATCTTTTTTCATGAATGGAACAAGCTAGATCTACGAGAATGATGTCACACAAGTTATCGCATGGTATTACATATGAAAAGTGAACATGTTTCTCAATAGGAAATATATTTTTTTTTATTTTATATGACTTTTTGATAATTTTTTTGAAAAATGTGAAATATCTCGAGAACGGTTCCTGCTAGCGTTCTAAAATTTATGGCAATCGTTTTCTAATGAAAAATTACATAAGCAATGTCTATTTGCGTAACTTTATTAACGGTTTCGATTTTTTCAAAATTTCATTCGAAAATTTAGGGGGGTCCGGCCATTCGATTGCGTATAAAAACAATAGGCTTCCAGTGTTTACGGATTGTGATTTTTGTACCAAATTTGGTTCGAATCGGTCCATTCGTTCGTCAGTTATCGTCTCCACAGGTCCACTAACACACACACACACACATCACTTCAAAAATGTTGGATTCGTGATCAGGGATGCTTGAAACGTGCTCTCCCGTCGAAAACTCGAATTCGGATTTTCGACCCCGTCACAATACTTTCCTTATACATTATGTATATAAGGAAAGTAAAAAAGGGAGGACAACTCACAAAGTTTGAATAAGCAACCAGCTGGAATAATCTTCATGCGAGTCTCAACAAGTGATCCAGCTTGAATGCTTCTCAAGCGAAAAACCGTGATGGAATGGACCAGTTGAATGAGAGTGGAAGTAGTAGTAGATGGCTTTCTGTGAGACAAACCCAAGACTTCAGAAACTAACCGAGAAGTGACCACTTCGATCGAAAACATTTAAAGAAGGGATAACACTGTTTTTTGGAGCTATAGCCTGTTTTTATTTTATTTGCTTTTTAGATATCCGCCTTAACGGTTTAGTTAATGTTTTAATTATTTTTCTTTACCCGCCGAAATGGTTATTAAATTTTGCACATTTTTTTATACCCGAAGTTACTGTTTTTCTAAACATTTGCACATTTTTATTTTTGCCCACCGGGGCGGTGTTTATTTTATGGTGTTTCCACTGTTATTGAGTATCGTATTTATACTGCGATCTACAAATAAGGTTGGAAAATTGCACATATAACATTGACTTTTGAGTATATGTGTTAGTGTACAATCAGGTGTAATCAGACTGGATTGTCTTCCGTAAAAGTAAAAATAAATTATGTATATATATATATATATATATATATTATATGTACAAGGTATCCCATAAACATTGACCGCGGCTTTTATTCCTTAAATTTTGATCTTAGACATATATAATAAATTACAAAGTTGCGTAAAAAAGGTAAGGTACAGATTTTATAAAATCGATAAAAATTTTCAGGGGATTAAATTTGAAGTAATACAAAATTTAAATTTTGTACGGCCCCAGTACAAAAACATTTCCAATAAGTAAAATGTGCCCCATACACTAATAAGGTGACATATAAAATTTCAGTATTTTATCATAAAAAGTCCCAGAGATATGTTTAAACAAAGATGGTGAGGGATTAATCACAAATTAAAATGTAAATGTTTGCAGCAAGAGTGCAAACTACGCAACGCAGAAATGCATCATAGGCAAATAATATCTACCTCGTATCTTTAAAGGATCTTTGGCATGGATGAAAAACATATTGAATATGCTTTGTAATCTTAGTCTAAAGTTATTATTTTTACACACTGTAGATACTTTTGTACCAATAAATAGCGAAATTATTATTTATTTTTGTAATCATTGTTTTCTTTCGCAGTTTGTGTATGACCCCTGAAACGCAATCTGCCGACATGATTTTTCCTCTCTGAGAACTCATGTTGATGCATCGAAAAGTGGTTTAAATAAGCGTTTTTGCCTTTTATATCTCTGGGACTCTTTATGATAAAATGCTGACATTTTGTACATCACCTTATTAGTGTATATGGCACATTTCACTCATTGGAAATGTTTTTGTATGAGAGCCGAATAAAAATTTAAATTTTGTATTCCTTAAAATTCAATTCCCTTGAAAATTTTAATCGATTTCATAAAATTCTGTACCTTTTTCACGCAACTTTTTAATTTATTATATATGTCGAAGATCAATATTTAAAGAGTAAAACCGAGGTCAATGTTTTTGGGACACTCTGTATATATATATATATATATATATATATATATATATATATATATATATATATATATATATAAGAAGATCATAAAAGATCGAGATGTGAAATAAGTGCCAACAGGGAAATAACAAATGGCCAAGGGGGATTGTGACCCCTTGTTCCCGTTTATAGCCAGCTATTACTCCTGAGGAAACACTCACGGAACCGTTACGTGCCTGTGGCCATATTTCCCTGGAACGCCAAAGCAAAAGACGTATGCCAGAAGTGAATGCAAGGACTGAGTGGAGAAAAAATATTTTGGATTGAGACAGGTTGAAATAAGAAGTTAATCCGAATGACAGATCATTCTTCAATTCAAATATAAAGTGCCGAGCCATTCGATGCGTTGCCATTATATTATATAAAACAGGTGTTGCCAATATCACTATCAAATGCATTAAATTCCTTGCAGTGCACAGCATTATAGTGGTGTTTGAGGTATCCCATTGGATAGTGCTGTTTCAAAGCTTCCTTTATGAATTTTTTATCACTTTTGATACGATCATCCCTATAAGTATGCAATCTTGAGTTTCGTAGAAAATGATTTCGAACGATATTGCGAAAAATATTGGCGCTCAAGTTCGATTTCCAATCGATGATGTAATTAATGTTTATATCAAAATAATTTCTTTTATCATATAGCTTTGTATATATCTTTTCATTTTCAGTGAAATTGATACATAGGTCAAGATAACTAATCTCATTATCGTGAATCTTTTTTGTTTCCGTTAATTCCAGACATGATGGATAGAAACTGAAATCAAAATCAGAGGTGTTTTTAATACATCCTAAAAGAATGTCATCCATAAATCTGAAATAAGGTATTTCATTTAGAATAAAAGTACCTTCTTCGTACTTGTTAAGGTAGAGGTCTGCTAGCATTGAGGAACAACCTCCCCCCATAGGGATACCTTTTATTTGTTGATAGAAATCTTTACCATTATTTAAAATATTCTCATATAATACTATGTTCAGTATAGCCTTATATTTGTGCAGTTCTATGTATTTTTGCATATTGTAAGCGCTGTGGATCTCTAACATAATTTTGAAGAGGTCGTCTAAATTGATGTTATTGAAATATATATATATATATATATATATATATATATATATATATATATATATATATATATATATATATATATGTACATATATATAATATATTATATATATATAATATATTTTATAACCGTTGCCTCTTTCAGGGGTGGAGAACCTGCGCCCTTCATGATGTTCCTTAATTTTAAGTTGTATTTATTAATCAGATTTTCCCTACAAATTTGTGTTTGCAGTATATATAAGAAAATTTTCTGTACGTAGCCTTATTGGAGGATAATTTACTTCCATGTGACCTTCAAACATAATGAGTTCCCATACCTCTGGTCTATTTGCTTATTCGGTTACATATAAAGGGACTAATCTTACTATAATTGTATGGCAACGTGTCAAGTCAGCAAAAACTCCAAAATAAAATAAAGATAACCAAAATTTGGATAATTAAAATGTATTTAATAAAACACATTTAATGATGTACTTGAAAATCATACAAACTATAGTAGATCATCATAGATCATAAAATACAGTTTACCCTGTAATTCAAGATCTACTATCGCTTCTGTCTTTTATAATGAAATTATATTTTTAAACTGTATCGATTTTAAAGTGTTCTTTATGCAAATCTTATCTCGCGGTTGTGTCCTATATATTAAAGAATATGTTTTTCACCTAATATTTACTATACCATTGATGAAGGGCGTAAAAATGTCCCAAAGCGCTCTGGTTTTCAAGTACGTCTCAAGTTCTTAATTTTCAAGTACGTCATTAAAGGTGTTTTATGAAAGATATTTATATTAACCAATTTTTGGTTGACTTTATTTTGTTTTGGAGACTAATCTTATTCCAGATTGATTTTATAATCAATCAACGGAGTGTCCATTACAAGAATTAATTGCCTGCTATTAATCTCGTATTTCACAGACTAAATGAATGTATGATTGATCGCAGAACTTGAAAGTCATTAACTATGTATCCACTAATCAAGCATCTTAATGATTGATAACAGTAATTTACTTTTGAGAATCATTCTATCGGATTTCGTTCCGAAGAGGATATTTGACACAGATAAATGAAAGCCGAAGGTTAATAATAATAATTCATTAAGACCGAAAGGAGAGGATATATGGACCTCAGGTCTTCACAGGCAGCAGTAGACATATACTAAAACAATCATTACTTATACATACTAGCAGATGCACTGTTAAAATCAATAATGGCAATCTACACTCAAAACTTAAGATACAGTTCTCAAAACTTAAGATACAATTAATGCCTTTTTGTAAAAGTTACGTTCACCATTCAGTCCATTGAATATCGATCCAAATTTAACACTTACTGTGAAATTAAATATTTCAGTAAATATTTTTGTGTAGCTGTTAATTCCACGCAGATTTACTTGCAAGACTATCTTTTATCAAAGCAAACTCACGCTTCTACCCGTATTTACCCGAGACAAAGATTTGACATTGTCCCTGAAAGAAGGAATGCGTATGTGCATTTGAATCGGAATAAGTGCGTCAGTAGCAGACACAAAATTATCTGTCACTATCAGACACAAAATACGCTGTCACTGTCAGACACAAAATGCGCTATCACTGTCAATCACAAAATTCGCTGTCACTGTTAGACGTAAAATGCGCTGTCACTGTCAGACGCAAAATGGACGGACACTGTCAGACGCAAAATGCGCTGTCACTGTCAGATGAAAAATGCGTTATCACTGATCGAAGCACGGCCCCTTCTTCGTCTTCTGCAGCCCAGACCGCCCGACCTACTCGAAGGTGTTGAAGACCCGGAACGTCCGATTCGTCCTAAGACTAGCGCAGCTGTTTGGACGACCGGCTACTCGAAGGTGTAAAATAACTATTTGGACATACTGGAACTGCCACCCAATTTAAACCGGAACCCAGTGAGTTCGGCATCCACAGGGACCGATCATTCTTCCCTTTTCAACAACCTCTCGGAACGACTTACAGGCCCACATATTTAACGTACATGTACTTTGCGTGAACACGGTGCCAGTTTGGGCCTGACCGGGAATCGAACTCGGGTAATCCTAGTCCTATCCTACCTCGCTAAATGCATTCTCCCTGGAAATTATAAGAGCTAACTAGATAAATCCTAAATGCATGAGGAAAATATCGCGTACGGAGATCTTACCTAAACGAAGCTCCCGCCCAGACAAGATGATTTCTCCAGCGTAATGCTTATGACCATACGACACTTGAATACCATCATCCCACAATTAGTAACATTACAATTTGTTGAGGAATTGTAACCATAATTGACAATTATTAATTTCCAAATTTTCGTGTACAAAAAAGCTGTATGATTCAAAACAATAATTAACATAATTTAAGCTTCAAAATCATATTATATATATATATATATATATATATATATATATATATATATATATATATATATATATATATATATATATATATATATATATATACGAGTATATATATATATATATATATATATATGTATATATATATATATATATATATGTACATATATATATATATATATATATATATATATATATATATATATATATATATATATATATATATATATATATATATATTATATGTTGGAAGGAACAATTGTCATTAATGTCATATATTTTTGCAGCTACAAAGTTTGATGAATTATTGAAAAAATACCAGTCATTGATTTTAGTGTTCCAACAAGCAAAGAGTATTATGATCGAAAGCAATCACTAAGAGTATCCTGCTAAATCATTTTAAGGTTGTTAACAATAATTGTGAGTAATTAATCAGAAATGCTTGACCCAATGAAATAATTTTCTAATCCATATACTGAATACTCAAAGAGGTAATTTGTTATTTTAAATTAGAGGACATGTATAATGTTTTAATCCAATTCCAAAATTTTGGCCTATTTTTTAAATAGGGATAATATATCAGAAGCTCCTTTAATATACTTCTCTTTCGATCTTGATAATAGATTATGGGGAGTAATGCTAGAAGTTTGAAAGGCAATTAAAGACTAATTTCTAATTCAAATAGTATTTACTAAAATTATATTACTTAAAATTATTAACCTTCCAAAGAAGAGTAAGTGATTACATCTAGAATTGATTTTTTGCCAGGTTCTTCGTGGAAGATCGGCTCACTCCACTAAAGCCTTGTAATACATAAGAAATCATTTAAATCTTTACAAATTAATACTTTACTCTTATTGGTGCTTTTAAATAAAAGCGTTAACAGAAATAATTTACAGCTAATAATACTAAATCTATCTTACAAGACCGCTAAACAACAGTGTGATATAATAAAACAGCAATTAAATGCGTAACTAAATCATAAAATAGCCAAACCTGTTCTCAAAACACTGATGTATTTACAGAGTCTACTTCAACGGTAAGAGCTTGCAATTTCGTCCCAGTAGCTCAACGGTAGAGCGTCGGCTGGCCAGTTCGGAGATCCAGTGTTCGATTCCCGGTTGGGGCAGTAAAGTTTTTTACAATGGCGACAGAAAAAATCTACTCTGTAGGGTAGTGCAAAGATGCTGACGATCCGAAACTGACCATAGTACGACTAGAACGGATTCACTGAACTCTGGAAAATTGTGCGCCGGTTTCAAATTGGTAAGATAATGATTACGTACGATATTAACCTGGGTAAAAGTAGTAGTAGAAGGGGGTTAACATGAGGTAAAAATAGGAGATGATTTGTCAGATTGTTAGTTGCTCTTCAATCTGACATTAAAGGCTGGAGAATGCAGAGTCCACTTCGACGATAAGAGCTTGCAATTTCGTCCCAGTAGCTCAACGGTAGAACTTCAGCTGTCCAGTTTGGAGATCAAGGGCTCGATTCCCGGATGGGGCAGTGAGACTCTTTACATATCTCACCATTCAATTTCAATAGACATCGCTTCTTAAATTTACATTGGGCATGGATTTTTGGGTAAACATACCGGCTGGTTCATTTTACCAGCGAATAAGGTGCTATATTGCAGTATATTTTACATGTAAACTAAATAAATATAATATTGTTACGTCGATATCCTCTCAAATCGTGAGTGTACTCAAGGGGTGAGTTCAAATATCTGGATAACTAACGCTTTTAATTAAACACACCAATAATCGTAAACAGGAACAATTAACAGCTAATAACACTATAGCTATCTGACAAGACCACAAAACAGCAATTAAATACCCAACTAACTTACAAAATAGCAAATATGTTCTCAAAATACTGATGAATCTCACAATTTAATTTGGCTATTACGTCAACTCTGTCTAAATGAAAAATGACTTGCCTTATAAATTTTCCATAGAAATTTCTAGAAAGTGCTCGAAAAATGGAAAGTTCTAGATATAAATAGAAAATTCCAGTGGTTTTGGAAACTTGTCAAAAGTCGCCAAGTTGGCGATATATTGCTAAATAGGGTACCAGGATCACAAAATGTCGCCAAGGTAACTAATCCTATAATTCGTATAATAGCGATGGTGTAAAGTAAGTTGTGTAAAAGTTTTTTCTCCTTGTGTGGTATGGCCGTGCAGCATTTTACATATTCGTAACAATATTTTATTTCACATCTCTCTCTCACATACATACTTCCTCATGATATGCAAATACGTCTAGAATGTATTGAAAGGTATACATGCTGGTATACATCAGTTACCGTGTATGCGGAACCAGGCGGTGATGCAATTTTTTAATCTTTCCAAAATAAAGTAAAGTAAAATAAAATAAAATAAAAATAAATAGAAATTCAAATTTTTGTGTAATGAAAATAGTCTTTACATAGATTAAATATACCTAATTTCATCACCTTGTTATTAATGGAATTTTGAGACAAAAACTATTATAAAATTAAGTATTCAGCCTTTTCATTTCTAATTACCGAAGATTTGATTTCAATTTTTAGGAAACTAGGAAAAAATATTCAAAATCACGAAATATTTTATTACAAGGTATCTATTTTGTAAAAAATAAAATTGCATTTTATTTAATGAACTCCCGCACATTATTACTGGCAGTTATTTACAAAATAAAGTAGTATCAAATTACATTATTTGATTTCCATTCTAATGCTTTATAAGTTTATATGTTTTCAACAAACTCGGATTTCTATATGCATGCCAGGATCACAAGAGGATTAACTTTGAAATCCAACTTTCTACCGCAGCGTAGGAAAATGACACGCTTCAAACAACTTTTCAGTGATGGAATCGTAACAAGCGCATCATGCAGAATCCAATTTTGACAAAAACTTTTGAAGACTTACCGCAAAATCTACTTTCCTGGGAATTTACCTGTAATGTTGCATCGTCTTGCGTTGGAAGCAGAAAATATATTCTGAATTTAAGGATTCATATTTTTTGTTTAGTTTCCTATAAAATTTTTACTGGTACATACACTATAAATATATTTTATCAAAAGTTTTTATGGAAAGATCTTCAATGATTCAGAATATCTGTGGTCTGAAAGTTTGCACATTCTCGACATTGATATTCCGTTATAGAACGCATTATCCGGCGTTGTCCGTGTCCTACATAAGCGGTCACTATTTATTAACACTTTATAACAAAGTTGAAAAGTGTTTATGACTTTGTTCATTCTGTCTGTGTGTCCGTTAGCACGATAACTGCCGTAAAAATAATTTAATCAAAATGAAATTTTAGTATGTTATTTAGACGGTCTGTACGACCTATGGGAATATAAATGAATAATATCACCCAATTAGTTTTGGATTGAACCCGGGTTGAAAAAATGAAATACATTGAGCCCTATAGGACCTAATTTTTTAAACATTTTTTAAGCGAATTTAAAATTCACAAATTGCTTCAAAAATTTTAGGAAATATTCAAATTGTTCCACAAAATATATAAAAAAAAATTGAGCGAAATATATTCAATAATTTTTTAAATAAAAATCAAAATAATAATTACACCTCTTATATGAAACGATCACGTGACCATGATATGAAAAGATCACATGATCCACTTCAAAATGATATATGGCATCCATCTTGTTCCAAAATCGTGGTTTTTTAAGTTCTTTTTAATTCATATTGAGTGTTGTATCCGTCCTAAAACTACTTTATTTTTACTTAAATTCTGTGCATCTACATACTGAAACAACGCAAATACAATATATTTGAATTTAAATGATTATCCAAATTTGATTATTTCTACAACGAAGCCTATTTTTCACTTATGTAAAATGTAAACAGCAGAATATTCTACATATTCTGCTGTTTACATTTTACATAAGTGAAAATAGGCTTCGTTGTAGAAATAATCAAATTTGGATAATGAGTTGTATTAGAATTGCTGTATTTCTTTAACACAAAAAAATTTAGCCCATGGATTCTGCATGACTGTTATGAATGAAATATTAATTGATTTTATAAAGGAAGGACGATTTGTTTTCGATAAAGTTTTAAGCATAGAGTTTAATTACTTGTAGCTCCATGGTCTTTTAATAAAATAATTTTTAAATAAAATAAATTATTATAGTATTGTGATGAATGAAATGAATGGGAGAAAGTTATGAATGAAATGCTGTTTTTATAGAGAGATCCAGGCGTGTTATTCTTCTATGACGTCATTTGCATTAATTTCAGTTGTTTTCGATAAAGTTTTCAAATATAATAAATTATCGTAGTATTATGATAGTTTTAAAAATATTACCGTGGAATGTATCGCATTTTAGAGATATTTAAACCAGGCAATTTATATTTCAATGCCGTCATTTGAATGAAGTTCATTTATTTCGATGAAGGTTTAAGTTTTCAAATATAATAAATTAATGTAGTATTGAGATAAGTTTTAAAATATTACCGAGGAATGTATTGCATTTTAGACTTTTTTAAATAAAATTGCATTGAAGTTGGAAAGTGTTTCATAATCAATGCTTTAAGCATGATTGATCTTTCTTATAAATAATTAAATAAGGTCTCGTTACTTAAATAAGCGGCTAATACATAATTAATTAATAAGCGCCCGCTACTTAAATAATACATCCTAAATAAACGGTCACTACTTATAAAAATCACCGGTGACTTGGTAAATTGAAGCTTTGCACACGTATAGTATTCAATATACAAAATTTAATGGAGCCGGAATTCGGACTTTTCCCCTAAAGATGGATAAAATTGTTTTTTTTTAAATATTTTTACAGAACCCTCAGAAGCTCGCTCTTTATAACTGGAAAGCTGAATCTTTGCACACTACGCGTATCAACCACACAATATATAACCTAACGTAGCCGGATTTTTCTTGGTGATTTTGCAGGCTGAATCTTTGCCTAATTATTCTATCGACACGATACAGGATCTAAATAGGAGAAAATTGCCATATATTGTTAAAAAAAAGTTTTTATGAGTGCTGTTTCCCTGTCTTTGACATGCCTAATTACTAGTTTTTCATAAACTTTCAGAGTGTTATGATTCGAAATATATGCTACTGCCATGTAACATTTTGTTTGATCACACAAATCCTTGCTGATTTCAAATAGCAGAACTAATGGCAGAATGGAAATATCTGCCGTGTACGGCGTATGACTTTCACTTCAGACTCAAATTCATAATTCATTGAGTTTTATTGCTGAAACTGCCAGTGTGCAGTTTTAATATGTATTCTTTTCATTAAGCAACTTGATGCATTTTAAAACGATGCAATCTCCTGTGCATTCATAAAAATTTAAATATCTCAGAAACGGTTCCTCCTAGAGTAATGAAATTGATCTTATTGTGTCTTTAAATTTGGATACAAAACAAGCACTTCAAGAATACTTTTAAAATACTTAGTCTTTCATTTCAGAATTCGCCAGTTTTGCGGGTCATTTGCAAAATAAATAAATAAATGGATTGTTCTATTTTTTGAATTATACCAAATTATATCAGCACCACAATACCCTAAAGTGATTTATTTACCAAATTTTTTGAAAATTTTACCATTTGTTGGTCAACTACAGTGAAAATCATCGCCATTTCCAGAAAATTAAAAAAAAAACTTAATAAACTCCTGTTTGTAAAAATTGCAACACCATGAAGAAATCACCAGAATTGAATTAAATTCATTCCACAAACGGCCTGCATAGATACAAATAAGTGATTAAATTTACAAAGTAAAAAATACTATTACATATCGAAAATCAGTATTTGGTGAAGTTACCAAACGCTACAATAAGTGCCTCTTTACGACATGGCATTGAATCAAACATATTTTGAATTTGTACCTGAGGAAGATCATTTTAGTTTGCTTCTATCATCCAAAGTTCAAGTACATTAGCTACGGCACGAGAGTCACGAGAGAGACGCCGGCCGACGAAATCCCAGACATGTTCAATAAGCGACATATCCGGTGACTAGGCAGGCTAAAGGAAACGCTGTATCTGTTATACTAAAAAGAAGTCTTGATCATTCCCAGTAATATGTGTTCGGGCATTGTCCTGTTGATATACAGCTCCAGGAACACGGTGAAAGAAGGGTATGACTTCGGGCACCAGAACTTCTCTGATTTTACCGGTTGCTCTTAAGATTAATCACAATTCTTAGCAGCTGAGATCATCCAAGATACCCAATGGAGCACCAGACCATCACGTTTGGCGCTCAGTATGGAGTTGGATAACGCAGTCCGGAAGGTGACGTTCACCGCTATAGCGTCTAACGTGGATGCGGTCATCACTATACCCCAAATTAAAGCAGGATTAATCGGAAAGGACGATTTATTGCCAATCGGCACGATAGTGTCTATGTTGATGATCCCATTGTAGCCTCAGGCATCGATGGTTTTGCGTCAGATGAATCATGTACAAATGAATTCTTGGCTGCAGTCCACGGTGCAGCAGACAATGACACATCTGTAGCAGTGCTCCAACGTTCAGCCAACTATCGAGATAAAGCTGTACAGTCCATCACTTCCATGCAGATGTGGTGTCTATCACCCCGTGTTGACGTAGCATTTCGTTGTCCACTGCCAGATTTGCGACTCGTCTGGTTCTCTTCAGTCCACTGCATCCCAGTCGTGGCATTGCCCTCCATACGAGCTCCTATTGCACGATAAGAAAAAATCCCTTCACGAAGTTCGATCATTCGTCTCCGTTCCAACTCCGAACTTGCTCATGTGGCGCCCTCTGTTATCGTAGAGGGATAGTGACTCCCCATGAACGTTTACCGCTGACCGCTGACACACAACGATAGCCTATTTTCAACGTCCCGCTACAGCTCTCTATTAATGCGGGCAAACCCGCTGTTCAGAGGGTGCTACTCAGTCCAGGCATGAACTGTGACTATGAAATTCTAATCATTTGCGTAGCACACCCTACTTTGCATTTGCTGCAAGTTTCAGCTGAATCGTGTGATTCCTTTATGGTGTTGCAATTTTTACAAACACCAGTTCATCTCAATGGCCAATCCCAGAGTAATGAGGTTGATCTTATCTGTCTTGTCATCAAAATTTACGTATACAGCAAGCATTTGATTAATACATTTCAAAAATATATATTTAACCTTACATTTCAGATAATGACGATTTCTGCGAGCTATTTTTTAGAAAAAGCAAGTTCTGTTTTACTAAATCTTACCCAAATCTAATCAGAACCAACGTAACCCACAAGTGACTTATGGTGTTATTACACAGGGCAATTTTTATTGTCGAATGTCAGCAATTTTGCCCGTCAATCATAAATTAGGCCTCGTTTATCTAATGCCTCCGATTTCATCCCAGAAAGCATTCTTTAGTGTTTTCTTCGTACAATTTGCATCCTTTATATCCCACAGATGTCTGCAATATCTAGAAGTTCTATTAATTTTTTCCATCTCAGATTCCAACGTAGTTGAGCTACTTGAGATGTGCTTGCAGTCGCAGTCGCATTCTTTAATGCAAATCAGACGAAGAATGGCGGAGCAGCATGAAGTTCAATCGCAGCATCCTCTGGTTGGTTCGCGCTCAAAATTTGAACAATTTTATTGCTGAGTTAAAAAAATTGCGACAAATCGGCAGTAAGATTTCTTCCCATTGAAATCTATGGTGTTACTAAAAATTGCTGTAAGGAATTACTCCTTAAAATAACACGTATACCAATTAGTTTTTTAGTTAGAGTGGATACATTCATTATACATACAGATACGACACACACAGGCGTCACCCGGTCGTCCAAATAGTTGCTCAAGTCCTCTGGATGAGTCGGACGTCCTGGGTTTTCCACACACCAGCGTCACGTATGAGTGACCACCTGGGAACACAGCGTGCTGTTGGCAGATTTCGGGCGCGGTAGCCCGGTGGTTTGCGAGCTGGATTTGCACGCTGCCACAACTGCCGCACTGTTCATGCGGAGTACGATCATGTTAAACATGTGGGTTCGTAAGTCCTTCCGAGAGGTTGGTGGTAGGGGAAGGAGGGTACGGTCCTTGTGGATGCCTCGCCCACTGGGTTCCGGTCTAAACTGGGTGGCACTTCCCGGTCGTCCAAACAGTTACCTTACACCTTTCTGGAAGGTCGAACGGTCTGGATCTCAACAACAACACACAGATGCCACGTTAAAAACAGTCTTTTCGTATTCCAGAATGATCGAAACGTGTAAATCCGTCGAACACTCAAGTCACGATTTTTGACACGATTCCAATATACATTGTAGAGAAATTAAAATATTTCAGATAAGCCATATGCTACCTAAATTAGAGTTTTAACACTTTACAACAAAGTTGAAAAGTGTTTATGACTTTGTTCATTCTGTCTGTCTGTCTGTCTGTCCGTTAGCACGATAACTGCCGTAAAAATGACTTAATCAAAATGAAATTTTAGTATGTTGTTCAGACGGTCTGTAGGACCTATGGGAATATAAATAAATAATATCACCCAATTAGTTTTGGATTGAACCCGGGTTGAAAAAATGAAATGCATTGAACCCAATGGGACCAAATTTTTCAAACATTTTTTAAGCGGATTTAAATTTCACAAATTGCTTCGAAAATTTTAAGTAATATTCAAATTGTTCCATAAAATATATAAAAAAAAATTCAGCGAAATATATTCAGTAGTTTTTTAAATAAAAATTAAAATAATAATTACACCTCTTACATGAAGCGATCACGTGACCATGATATGAAACGATCACGTGACCAACTTCAAAATATAATACGGCATCCATCTTGTCTCAAAATCGTCATTTTTAAAGTTCTTTTTAATTCATATTGAGTGTTGTATTCATCGTAAAACCTCTTTATTTTCGCTTAAATTCTGTGCATCTACATACTGAAACAACGCAATGACAATATATTTGAGTTTAAATGAGCATCCAACTTTGATTATTTCTCTAACGAAGCCTATTTTTCACTTATGTGAAATGTAAACAGCAAAATATGTAGGATGAGTTGTATAGGAATTGCTGTATTTTTTTAATGCAAAAGAATTTAGCTCATGGAGTCTGCATAGCTGATATGAAAAAAATATTCATTGACTTTACCGAGAGAAGGACGATTTTTTGCGATGAAGTTTTAAGCATAGAGTTAAATTACTTATAGCTCCATGGTCTTAATTTTTAAATAAAATAAATTATTATAGTATTATGATGAATGACATGAATGGGAAATTATTTATGAATGAAATGCTGATTTTTTAGAGAGAGCCAGGCGTGTTATTTTTTCTATGACGTCATATGAATGAATTTCAGTTGTTTTCGATGAAGTTTTTAAATATAATAAATTATCGTGGTATTATGATAATTCTAAAATTGTTACCGAGTAATATATCACATTTTAGAGATGTTTAAACCAGACAATTTATATTTCAATGCCGTCATTTGAATGAAGTTCATTTTTTTGGATGAATGTTTAAGTTTTCAACTATAATAAATCAATGTATTATTGTGAGAAGTTTTAAAATATTACCGAGGAATGTATTACACCTTTTAGACATGTTTAAATAAAATTTCATTGAAGTTGGAAAGTGTTTCTTAATCAATTCTTTAAGCATGATTTATCTTTCTTGTCATTCTATGGTTTTGCTAAAGTTGCTATATTCATAATCTGACTTAACCGTAAATACCGCATTTTACTATCAGTATTCGTGTCTAAATCAAATCTTCTAATGCAAAGAACTCGTATTTTCTCAAAACATTGTTAAAGAAGGAAACCCGATTGCGTGATCTAATCTCGAAACCACGCAGTTATCATTAAGACAAGTGATACATTGTTATCTTGTTATCGGATTTTATAAAAGGCAAGCGTTTAACTATCATAACTTACATGGGTGGAGTCAATATTATAACCGCTTAACGGTAGTGTAATTCATCTTGCATGCATATTTTTCATTGTAATTTAAAATGAGGAAACGGATATGAGTTCTAGATACCAGATTTTTCTCTTTTCATATCTCTGAAACATATGAAGTGACATAACTTCTGCTGTTAACAATACCTATATTAAGAAATAAATCTTTGTTAACAATGCAGCATAAAACACATTACCAACGGTAACAATTGGTTTCGGGATCAAAAAGCAAGCTGTTTCATAAGAGTATGAAGACAGAGCAACACCACCAATAAATGTAAGCAAGTGTTTGTCAATAAATAGTTGCACCATGTAACTCAAGAAGAAAATCGTGCAAAATGGAGCATAGAAAACAGAAATATAACCTAGGAGGAAAAGAAAAATATCAGAAGGATTCAAAACAGTTTTTCAGTGAATAAGACAAAAGACTGAAAAGTCAATCAGATCTCATCACATCACACTTAAAATCAAACTCAAAATATATAAAACTGTTTTTCGCCCTGTTGTTTTGTATAACAGCGAATTCTGGACTATTAATAAATTGAAAGAGAACAAAAATAACATGTTTGAACTACAAATTTTCAGAAATGTCTGCTCAATATTTGAACATGGTATGGTACAATGAATGGCATAATGTATGTCACATACGTTTAAAGCATGCGCAGTTAGTAGTTATATAAGGTGTGTTCTGTGGCAACCGCGGTATATTCTGATATGAGGGCTTCAACGTTAACCGCAGTATATTGCGGTATGAGGAAGGTTTCCTCATTTATGAGAAGATGAAAAAGGTTTCCTCATTTTTGAGGAGGAAATTTCGTGTGGTGATGAGGATTTAGAAATTTTAGGAAAACATTAAATATTTTTATGGTGGTAACACTAAACTTTTTGTCGATGGCTATGAATTAAGAATGTGATGAATCATGAGGTTTAATTGATAAGAACTAAGAAATTTTAGGTGGCAACACTAAAATCTTTTGAGGTGGCAACACTAAACGTTTTGCCGGGGCAACACTTGACTTTTTGCGGTGGTAACATTAAACATTTTTGCGGTGGCAACATTAAACATTTTTGCGGTGGTAACATTAAACATTTTTGCGGTGGCAACGAAGTAAGAATGCGAAAAGTCATAAGGTTTAACTGGCAATCACTTCGAATCTTCGATTCCATCCTAATACTTTCTCTGAGCATTAGAAGCAGGGAAAGTAATAAATAAACATACGCAGGGAAAGTGATAAAAATCGACATCAGTCCAACCGAAATAGAGGATAAAAAAAACTCTTATATTTTAAGTTTGTCAAAATATTATAAAACCCATAAAGTTTAATGGCTTTTTAAAAACTTTATCGTAAAAAAAAGTTATATCCTTGTCTAAACGATGGTACGATGACTTTTAGCATTTGCTGTGTTCCAAGATATTCAATAATTATGAATTTAATAAATGTATATTTTTGATGACAATAACATCTGTGGGTTGTGTACCTCTGTCTGAAATCGGAGAGTTGCGGAAAATGTAAATACTTTGGACGCTTATATATCCGAACCTAATTTTAAAAAAATGTAAATACTTTGGACGCTTATATATCCGAACCTAATTAAAAAAAATGTAAACAATCTTCACTTGCGCAGCTGAAAATATTGTTCTATTAATGCATATATAAAAATAATTTCAATATTTTAATGTTTTGCACTTTTCATTTCGAAAAATTTGAGAAGCTTTTAATCAAGTTTATGCTTCACGTTTCTCACTTTCACGCGAAATATTTTCGAAACTATAAAATATAGATATAAACTGTAAACGACAAAAATGTTCTTTAAAAATTCCATTTCTTAGATTATTATTATTTTACAAAGCTCTTTTCGAGGAATTGTCTCGTCAAATTGAAGAAAATTGAAAATTTTCTGTTTTTCAAGTTTGTAATCCCGAAAATTAAAAAGTCAGAAAAATTAGCAAGTAATTTGTAGCTCTTTAAAAGTCCTAAAAGGATATATAATTAGATTTTTAATCGAGTTCTTAGTGCTCGAGATATGGTGATTAAATATGATTTCAATATTTTAATATTTTGACCTGTTAAAGCTTTCCAGTGGGAGGGAGTGCTGTAACATTTACAATGTGACGAGTGCTTCAGTTCAATGTGTTTTCTCATAGGTGAAATATTAGTGCACAAGCATGATAAATGTTACTTCATTTCAAAGAAGTTAGGAAGTGAAATGAATAGGGATGCTAAAGATATTTAATGATTAATGAGGTTTTAAGAGAAGAAATGAAAGTACGGAATTATATATGTGCCGCCAAGTGTGAAGTATATATGTGCCGCCAAGGGTGAAGTATATATGTGCCGCCAAGTGTTAAGTATATATGTACCGCCAAGCAAGTTTATAGATTCGCATGGATCTTAAATATCGTCGGAGATATTTTATAAATTTAGTTTATATGCAGCAAGGCCAGTTATTAAAATACTTTCATACTTTGGAGTCTGTGTTCGGGGTATGCGGTTGAAATCGGAGCGAAAACTGATAGGGCTAGATTAACAGTTTAAGAATCATTTATAGCTATCTAAAAGCCCTTCAAGGATATATAATTAGATTTTGGATCTTGTTCTTTGTTTTCGAAATATAGTGATTATGCGTATTTTAAATTTGAACGATTTTATAAAGGTGGTTGTTAATTTCGATATTTTAATATTTTGAACTGTTTTGAAATTATTTAAAGACATATCACCCACAAATAAAGATGTTATTCATTCAATGCCATATCGGCTTCATTGTAATGGAATCACTGCTAAGTTTTTTGTATATATGAATACAAAAGTGTGAAATGAAAATAATAAAATCCCATATACTTCTAAAATGTAAGGTACGGCGTTGTGTTATAACTTGAGATGCTGTTACTATGTGGCAGATATTGATTTAAATTTCGATTATACGTTATGGTAGTTTAAGTATATATATATATATATATATACATATATATATATATATACATATATATATATATATATATATATATATATATATATATATATATATATATATGCATATATATATATATATATATATATGTATATACATATATATATATATATATATATATATATGTATATATAAAAAATCGGAAAATAAGATGCATTAACATTAATGTTTTGAATTTCATTTTCGCAAAAAAATGTAACTTATGTCAGTATTGAAACTACGTTTTGAGCGCCCTTATAATGGTGTATAGTGGCATTCTCGATTATCCAGTTTTCCTATGAATTACTTGTTTAGTAGGAATTTTCATATTTGATTCATATTCATATTCAGTTCTGCATGTTTGGGAAGTTGTATTCTGAATTGCTTGTCCAGTCTCCAGCTTAGACTCATTGGACTGGTTTGGGAGTATTTCCGTGAACGTTCGTACTGCCTCCCTGGTAGAATTTCGACTTGTTCATTCCGGTGCTTCTAGATTAAGCTGTTGAGGTTGATCGTGTATACACGTGGTGAGGAAGAAGGATTCATGCCGCATGGTAATACAATTTTCTTAATGTATCCTTTTTTCATTTTTTCATTTTTTGATGTCTGTAGTCTGAGTTTAAGCATTTATAGTAATGTACTATTGCTTAATCTGAAACAGGCATTTGTTTGGGTTAATTAGAATTAAATACTCAGACCTGAAGAGGAATTTTATTCTGATTAATCATCGAATTTGGGAAGGTTCTGTTCTTTTCTCTTATCGGCATTATGGCCGTGAATTTGCTTCTATGGTGATGTTAATATTACTTGAATTGTATTTTTATTTTTTTTTATTTATTTTTTTTTATTTTTACATAATTCTTATTATTACATTTCAAATATATATATATATATATATATATATATATATATATATATATATATATATATATATATATATATATATATATATCTTTGTAGTTGTCCTTCGTTAAGTTTGTAAAAAGTGCTCTGTTGTGGAATACAGCGTGTTTAAAAAAGACTGATAATATTTATGACTTTTGAAACGTACATATATTTACAATTAGAAAATTGTTTTGAATAGTTCAAAGAGTTATATTAAAACACTTTAAAAATGGAACATATTAGCATAAAAATACAGAATATGACATTTTATATAATTCCATTTCCGAAGAAAATTATCGATTACTGAAGAAATTTGCATAACATCTAGAATCCATTAAAAAATTAACGATTCTAAGTGGAAAACTAGTGGCGATATTCATGAGATACATTTTTGGGTGCATAGTGGTGCACCCAAAAATGCACCCCACAAATGCATGGTGGTCTGCAGCATAAACAAGTACACAAAATACATAAAAGCTTTATTTTGTGGATAGTACATAACTTCTTTCGAAAAATGTTTGGTATGAGCGTGTTTTTCTAGTATAAGTCACGGATTTTATTTTATTCACTTCGTTTGGATTTTACACATACATATTCTAAATTAACTAATTATTATATTACAGCTTAAAAACATCTTTCAAGCAAATTGTATAAAAAGTTGAATTTTGCCTTTTTATGCTCCTCCAGTTTTAGAAATGCTTTACACTTTTTTTACGATTCAAAACAATTTTCCAGTTAGATGAATATCTGGCACTAACTGTTCAAAAGTTATTAGTATATCCACTTAGTCTTTTTGAAACACCCCGTACAGTTAAGATATCAACGTCAAAGCTTTGTGTTTCCTTATGTTAGGTAAATAAGTCGATAAAACTGTTTACTTTCTACAATTTTATAACATTTAAAATCATAAATCTTAATAAAAGAAGTTGCTTGTGTGTGCGTTTATCAGTATGTGTTGTCTGTAGCCGACTTCACTTCTTTCACAGCAAAATGATGATGTACCAAATCCGTTGCACAATGATAACGTTGGTTTGTACATTATCTTAAGTGCTTTTCTGAATAACAATGTATAAAACTACTTTGAAATGCCAAAATTGACTTATATTTCTCGAAAATCCAACTTGACAAACATAAATATTGCTAACATCCGTTGAACATTAAAGTTCATATATTAAACGATTTTAATCATTAGAAAATATTGAATTTGTATCGATTTTGGCCTCATTTTTGCTACAGCATGATCTTGCCAATTTGGCAACTTTTAAGTCAATTTAACAACGTATTCAAAATGATGCCAAGCTGGCAGTATTACACTAAGTTTATCGCCGAGGTCAACTATTTAAGGATGGTTGGTACTCATTTTAATTTTATATGACTTTTTCGATAAATTTATTTGAAATCGTACTATGTCTTTAGAATTGTTCATGCTTGCATTCTAAAGTTGGTGCCATTCCTTTTCTAAAGATAAATTACGTTAGAAATGACTATTTACTTAACATTATGAAAAACCCTGATTTTTTATGTTTTTTAGAAACATTAATCCAAAATGGGAGAGGGAGTGTTCCAAACATTCGATCGCATTTAAAATCAGTAGGCTTCCAGTATTCATTGATTGTAAAATTCGTAACAAATCCTATTCTAATCAATCTAGTCGTTCGTGAGATATTACTTCCCCAAACTCATTGATATAAGCACTAACACTACACTGATATGCACATAGTATGTTTCTTTTATATCGGCGGTTCCATGTAATGGTTTCTTTTCCCGTACTTGCAGAGTTCTAAGACTCGATCAACTTAGTAGTAAAGACAGGAGTTTTGAATAGATCACTATTATAAAGGATTATTGATCTTTTGATTGTGGGATTACATAGATAGGTCAAACAAAAGTGAGATAACTCAAAACATTAGTATAATTGTATATACAAAAGAACCTTGCGACCACACACAGATGCACGAAGTTAAATTAAGTACATTTATTGCGTATTCACGCAAATTACTGCAGCTGGTTGTCTAACTAAATAGAGACAAATATCAAACAGCCAGAATTGCACGTGCCCATTATTTAATACGAATATATCGGGAAATTCATTTTGAGGGGCCTGGTGATAGAATATCTTTAAGCAAACAATGGACTAATTATACAGTTTTGATGCTTACCTAACTCTTTCCTATTGCTTATAAACCTTGTCTTGAATAACCTGGGACAATAGATCCTATGAGCATAGTGATGTCCATCCTTGTGCGGGTTTCACTGACTTGCAATTTCCTTCTTTCTCACTCACACAGCGACGCTCACAAATAGCCTTCTATTACCCAGCGCTCAACTACTATCCTTTTACCCAGCTACCCGCATTCCTTTCAATCAGCTTCAGCCAGCTGCCGCCTCCCAAATCACTCAGCTTTCACTCAACATCAGCTTCCAACTCACCTAGCTTCGCTTCACCCTCCTCTCCTCGCAATTCGAAATTTATCCTGTCGCTAATACAGGACAGCAGGTGTTATTTGGCTCGGTGATTTATCTACTTAACCGAACCAGTCAGAAGTTGTTAATATAAAGTAAGCACAAATTATAATGTTACTGAGGGAAATAATAACTAAAGGTTATATAGACCTCACAAACAATATCAGCGTTAGCCTCAAACGAGTACCTCCTATTTCTTTCTCCGGCCCAGTTGAGGTTAGAATAGTCCTTCTTGATAAAATTCGCCTCAGGCAAATATCCTAAACTGATGTGGAAAAAGGAAGTCTGCCTCCAGATTTTGGCAAACAATGGAAGGGGGAAAAGGAACTTCCGTGAATTTAAGCCGCCAATTCGAAAGAGACAGACTATAACATACATACATACATACAAACACCAACATACATACACACACATACTAACATACATGCAAGTAATAACATACATACATATATTTCGGGCTGTATATAATCATATTTCATTAACATTACCACTGATGATGGACATTTTGACGTCCGAATACGCTTTTCAAATATATAAAATGTTGGTGCACATCATTAATGATGATTTTAAATACAGTTTACAATGCAATTTTGATCTTTGCTAGAAAATATTTCAAAGTATTTATAGGGCGGGTTTTACATAATTTTAAATACTCACAGACATTTGATTCGAATTAAGGGATGCCTGAAACGTGCTCTTCCGTTAAAACATCAAATTCAAATTTTCTACCCCGTCATAATACTTTCCCTACACAGTATACTATATGCAAGAGAAATTATGTATATATTTTGTTGCATAATCCTTCTTATAACAAAAAATAATTGTCTATAATTCGAACACTTTCCCATCCAAAATCTTACAAGAAAAGTTGAATTTAAATAACATGAAAATCCACTTAGTTTATCATCTTGAAAGTCATATTTCTTCTATATATTACGAAGTTTGTATAACGTTGATGTATTTTCCAGGCAATGGGGGATAGATAAACGGAAGGTAATGACATACTGTAAGAAACATCAGAGATATTCTTAAAAAAAATATTCCTGAAGGCACTGAAAATTTCTGAAACCTATTTTTCTATTCAAAGCTGCAAATGCTACTTTTGATATATCTGTAGAAGATAATAAGAATTCAGAAATAGGAAACAAATTGAAATAAGTTTCTTTGAAATAGAAAATCGCAATAATGTAGCAAAAAATCTGATGTGGCCAGCACATGATTTTCCCTACGGACCTAAATTAATTGTCTGTTTATTTCCTTAATAATTCATTATATTGAGTTCAATGGCACAAAATAACAGGTATAACTATTTGAAATTATGCTGATATTGCCCTTTTATATCAATTTTCGTTTTCATTTGGTAGCTGGAAATTTTTTTAAAACCGGCGTAGCAAAAATGAGAGAAAACTAAAATATATCGAGAATAGATAGTCAAAGAGTAATGGGGTTGGTCTTATTCTTTTTACTGTCAAACATTATGTGATAAACAAGCATTTAATTGATGCATTTGAGCATACGTAGTCTTTTCTTTTATATTTTGACAATTTTTTCAGGCCATTTGGCAAAAAAGGCAGTGTTTTTTTTTAATCCCGAATTGTACCGAAATCTAATCAGCACCAGGGTCACTCACAACTGATTTATCTACCAAATTTTGTGAAATTTGGTCAAGTTATATTTTAGCTAGAGAGGATAATGATAAAATTTGATAATTTAGTTTTTGAGTTAGAGTGGATACAGACATTTTATAGAGAGATACACCGAAGTTACGCTAAAAATAGTATTTTCGTATTCTAGAGGTCCCAAAACGTGTTGATCCGTCGAAAATCCGAGTTGAGATTTTCGACATAATTCTGATACTTTCCCTATATATTACCATATTTCGTGGGAAAAGTAAAATCCGTTCAATAACCTGCTTATATAATGCAATGAATTTACATCTTTCAGAGTGAAAAAATTATGTATAAGATCCATGCCACAATGTTCTTGACTCAGAATAGTACATTTGGTGCTTTTTCGAATGACAACATGCAAAACTATTTCGAAGTACACAATTCACTTATATTTCACGCAACTCTGAATTGATAATTATCAATATGGATAGCATGCGCAATAAGCAATATAGCACATACATTAAAATATTTTAATAAATAATTCACCAATTTGGCTTTGTTTTTGTTAATTTTTTCAATTTTGACGATATTTTCACCAATTTGGAGCAAAATATCACCAACTTGGCAATATTTGTCAAAACATTTCGCTAATTCGCTCGCCAAGTTCGTCAACTTTATAGCCAAGCGTTGCAAAGAAACGGAGAGAAGCAGTTTTCTAATATATAATGACTATTGGGAAATCGTTAGCCGTCAAAATACATTCTAAACAAAAATATCTTACACAAAGTTTCTTCTCTCGCGAATGAAACTAACAAGATCCGCAAGAATGATGTCAACAAATTTATGGCATAATATTACATATAAAAAATTAACATATTTCACAATTAGTTATTACTTTTTTATTTACTATTATTTGTTTTTTAAATTTATCTGAAAAATCTTCAAGATCTCGAAAACGGTTCATGCTAACGCTCTAAAGCTCTTAAGTTTATGTCATTCGTCTTCTAATAGAAAGTTACATAACAAATGCTTATTTATGCCAAATTACTGAGGCTTTTGATTTTTTTATGATTTTTTTTTAAATTTAATTCGATAATTTGGAAAATTCTTTCAAAAAATGCATTCGATTCCGTTTAAAATAAAAAAAGGTTCCAGTATTCACTAACTGGTGTATGTGTACCAAATATCGTTCAAAGCGCTTCATTCGTTCGTGAGGTATCGCATCCCGGATGCGATATTAAAAAATTCACAAAAATTTATCTTTGAATCGTATGGATTCCGTTTAAAGTTTGTTTGAACAAGAATTTTTTAATTTTTGCGGTAATTATGTCAAAATGGAAACTCTGTCATAATATTTTGGTCACTAAGAAAACATTTTTTGTGAAGATTGATCAAAATCAGGCAAAATCGGGTTAAAACATAAAACAGTTAAAAAATAATTCAAATTAAACAAGAAAAATCAATCATGCTTAAAACATTGATTATGAAACACTTTCCAACTTCAATGCAATTTTATTTAAACATGTCTAAAATGCAATACATTCCTCGGTAATAATTTAAAACTTGTCACAATACTACATTAATTTATTATATTTGAAAACTTAAACCTTCATAAAAAAAAAATGAACTTCATTAAAATAACGTCATTGAATTATAAATTGCCTGGTTTAAACATCTCTAAAATGCGATACATTCCACGGAAATATTTTTAAAACTATCGTAATACTACGATAATTTATTATATTTGAAAACTTCATCGAAAACAGCTGAAATTCATTCAAATGACGTCATAGAAAAAATAAGACGCCTGGATCTCTCTATAAAAACATCTTTTCATTCATAGCATTTTCCCATTCATGTCATTCATCAGAATACTATAATAATTTATTTTATTTAAACATTAAGACCATGGAGTTACACGTAATTAAACTCTATGCGTAAAATTTCATCGAAAAAAATCGTCCTTCTGTTTGTAAAATTAATGAATATTTGATTCATATCAGCTATGCAGACTCCATGAACTAAATGATTCTGTGTTAAAGAAATACAGCAATTCTAATACAACTCATTCTACATAATTTGCTGTTTATATTTTACATAGGTGAAAAATAGGCTTCGTTGTAGAAATTATCAATTGAGCATTTAAACTCAAATATATTGTAATTGCGTTGTTTCAGTATGTAGATGCACAGAATTTAAGCAAAAATAAAGTGATTTAGGGACGGATACAACACTCAATATGAATTAAAAAGTACTTTAAAAATCACGATTTTGAGACAAGATGGATGCCATATATTATTTTGAAGTGGGTCACGTGATATTTTTATATCATGGTCACGTGATCGCTTCATATAAGAGGTGTTATTATTATTTTAATTTTTATTTAAAAAACTACTGAATATATTTCGCTAAATTTTTTTTTATATATTTTATGGAACAATTGAATATTAGCTAAAAGTTTCGAAGCAATTTGGGAATTTTAAATCCGCTTAAAAAATGTTTGAAAAAATTGGTCCTATAGGGCTCAATGTATTTCAGTTTTTTCAACCCGGGTTCTATCCAAAACTAAATGTGTGATATTATTGATTTATATTCCCATAGGTCTTACAGACCGTCTGAACAACATACTAAAATTTCATTTTGATTAAGTCCTTTTTACGGCAGTTATCGTTCTAACGGACAGACAGACAGACAGACAGAATGAATGAACAAAGTCATAAACACTTTTCAACTTTGTTGTAAAGTGTTAAAAATTAACGACGAGGGGAGTATACCTGTGGTCCTCGAAAAGTACCTGTGTACAATTTTTATGTACCTACGACTTTTAGATTTTCCGCTACAGACTGCACAGACAGGCACATAGATATCTTTTATTATGTAAGATTAAAATATTCCAGTGATCCTCTACTGATTTGGAGATGTACGTAAAATTTTATAAAATATGAGTCCTGTGATGAAATTAATTTTCGTCAGGGAATCAAATCTTGTGATGACGAAATGCCGTAGTTTGAAAAACATCATTAGGAGATAATAGGTTTTAAAGTATTTTAAAATAGACTAGTGCTAAGGAACTATTTTTATTCGCATTCTCGTATTTGCTTTATTAATTTAGATATACCTTCAACAAAAATATCATAGCATTAACCGATTAAAAGTTAGCCAGCCAGCCTTGTAAAGGCAAAACGACGTTTCTTGCAATAAGTCCTTCTGCTATCAAAATGTTTCTTGAGATGCCCTTCTGCCATCACAGCGTTTGAGATACGTTCTTCTGCCATCACAGCGTTTGAGATACGTTTTCTGCCATCACAACGTTTCTTGAGATATGTCCTTTTGCCTTTACAACGTTTCTTGAGATATTCCCTTCTGTCACCACATAGTTTCTTGAAGATACGTTCTTCTGCCATCCCAGAGCGTTTCATGAAATACGTCCTTCTGCCACCACAACGTTTTCTGAGATACGCCCTTCTACCATCCCAATGCGGAATTAGTGATGCACTTGTTAAGTAAGTCGAAAAAAGCTTTAATAATAAAACGTTTCATTCGCAAAGATTTAGTGCTCAGTTAGTCAAGCTATGTCAGGCTAGTGTGGCACGATAAAGCGATAACGTATTTTTTTCACAAAATATTTGCTCCACCAGTAGAACAAGGAATTTCCCAACATCAAAATATTAATCAAACTATTAAGTTTTAATCTTGATATACTGTATGACGATAATTAATTCAATCAACATTAAGAGATGATTGATTGAATTGTAAATAATAAACAAGGTGGAAGAATTGCTGAATATGAGAATTGCTCTATGGATTCAGTTCAAACATCATTAGAAAGAATGTTCTTCAATCTTCTCGATGGTTCTAAGAGAGAAACGTTGCAATATTATATTCGATCGCTAAGGAACCTATTTATATGAAAATCGCTCAAAATCTTTCCCAAATATAAAAGGACAAAAAAGTAGAGTTTAAAAAAAAAAAAAATTCCGAGGCGCATTTTACCGGATTCTAATGCAACTGTATACAAAATTTCGTCTCTGTCCGACTATGTACTACATCGTGAACATGAAATATATGTACTACATCGTGTACATGAAATATATGTACTACATCGTGTACATGAAATATATGTACTACATCGTGTACATGAAATATATGTACTCAAGTACATGACATATATGTTATACATCGTGTACATGAAGTATATATACTACATCGTGTACATGAAATATATGTACTACATCGTGTACATGAAGTATATATACTACATCGTGTACATGAAATATATGTACTACATCGTGTACATGAAGTATATATACTACATCGTATACATGAAATATATCTACTCATGTACATGAAATATATGTACTACATCGTGTACATGAAATATATGTACTACATCGTGTACATAAAATATATGTACTACATCGTGTACATGAAATATATGTACTCATGTACATGAAATATATGTACTTCATCGTGTACATGAAATATATGTACAGCATCGTGTATATGAAATATATGTACTTCATCGTGTACATAAAATATATATGTACAGCATCGTGTATATGAAATATATGTACTCATATACATGAAATATTAAGTACTACATCGTGTACATGAAATGTATGTACTCATATGTACATGAAATACATGAATATATCACGTACTTTTTCATATACATATAACATGTACATTTTTCATCAAGTAATATATTTTAATCATAAACTGCTTTAACATATATTCACCAGTTCACCTATAACGCCACCGTGGAATGACTGACTTGAAGCTCATTTAGTCTTAAGCTTAGGTCAGATTTATTAAGGCCTTATCTTCAACGCTTTGTTTAATTGTCGCCGGCATTTTTGTTTTCGCGGAAGATTACTGATAATTTATAAAAACGTTTGCTTTCAAATATAGCAACAGATCATAAAATTTGCATAAAATATATGTTCTTTACAGTCATTACAATGTCTTCTATATACAATTAACAAGTTGAAAGTAATTAAAAATATTATAGTAATTATTCTATCTTCAATAAGACAGAGTAAATCTGTTTTACAATGCACCATACAAAGTCCCAAGTATGCAAGTCTAGACAATGCCTACATGTTCTTTAAAGACATTCCTTACATTGAAGTGTAGTTTAATTTGCGATTTTATTTATTGTAATTGATTACCACTTCTGAATGAAATTATAAATTAAAATTATTTTATATTCAAGACTTGTATAATATTAATATGTAAAGCTATATCAAATTTGTCTTTATACTTTAAATTATGAATTTGTTTTTAACACAAATGCAATAATAGTATCTGCTCAACCCAAGTGTCCAAACTCTCTATTGCAATGCAATTTTGAAACTTTTTACCGATAAATTCCCATCAGCAATACATGGATGGTCCCCCAAAATCTTCAAAATGTTGCAATTCTTAATATAGCTCAGTATTTCAATAAGTACTGAAAGGAATGAACAAAAATTTTACAAAGATTCCCTACAATGCTGCATCGATTGTTAGTCAAAATTTACCTATGGTTCTATTTATTTATTTCCTTATATACATAATGTATATGGAAAGTATTGTGACGGGGTCGAAAATTTGAATTCGAGTTTTCGACGGGAGAGCACCTTTCAAGCATCTCTGTTCACGAATCAGATATTTTTGAGGTGATGTATGTGTGTTTCAGTGAGCCTGTGGAGACGATATCTCACGAACGAATGGAACGATTCGAATGAAATTTGGTACAAAAATCACAATCCATGAATACTGGAAGCCTGCTGTTTTTAAGCGCAATCGAATGTCCAGAACCCCCCTAAATTTTCGACTGAAATTTTGAAAAAATCATCAAAAAATCAAAACCTTTAATAGAAATACGTAAATAGACATTTCCTATGTAATTCGTCCTTAGAAAACGATTGACGTAAATTTTAGAACGCTAGCATGAACCGTTCTCGAGATATTGCACATTTTTCAAATAAATGTATAAAAAAATCCCATAAATTAAAAAAAATATATTAACTGTTGAGAAACATGTTCACTTTCCACATGTAATATCATGCGATACATTTGGTGACATCATCATCGTGGATTTAGCTCGTTTCATTCATAAGAAAAGATACTTTGAGTAATACATTTGTATTTGAACGCCAATAGTCATTTATCTGCTATAAAATAACTTATTTCTCCGTCCATAACGCTTGACGAGATTTTGGCGACGAATTCTGCGGAATGTCGCCAACTTGGCGACTTTTTTAAATGTTGCCAAATTTACGAAAATCTCGCTAAATGAATAAAAATGACACTAAATTGATGAAAATGACAACTAATTAACGAAAATTCAATATCTTGGAAAAAATATAAGTATCTACTATAAGAAAAGCCTATTTTTTGCTGTAAACGTAGAAAATTCATTGCATTATATAAAGAAAGTCATGTGCTGTCTACATCAGATTTTATTTTTTATATATATATCAATTTTATAATTAATAATTACTATTAGAATCTATCTGAATATGAACAATGAAATACATTTTGTTTGGGTTATTTAGTATCGGACATGATACTATGAAATAGGAGTTAGTCTGATAGGCTAATTATGTAGGAAAATATAGGAAAAAAACTGTAACATCAATTTAACATAAGGATCTTGAGTTACAAATATATATAAATTTCATATGAATTGGGGCTTTGATCTTGAGAATGAGAATCTGACATTAATAGTGGATATTGCCCTTTGAAAAACAATCAAGGTAGTACATGTTTAATATGAAGATAACTTATGTTTAATACGAATATAACCTATGTTTGAGATGACGATAACTTATGTTTAATATGAAGATAACTTATGTTTAATATGAAGGCCCTTACGGAAATTAGATGCAAATTTATTTACAGAAGATGTTCCGAATCCAATGATATATTTCGTTCTACTGCACGACCCAATGCGTGGTGTTCGAACAAGCAGTGTTCGTATCTTTATTTGGCCAACTATACATTCAGAAATGCAGATCGCCTTGCGCTAAATATGTATGATTAAAAAAAACTGTTTTTTACAACAATTTCTCCAAATAATGCAAAATTTGTTAAAACGTCAGTCAAAAAAAAAAAAAAAAAAAAAACTGAAATCAGTGTCTTTACGTCAAGGGTTTTTTGCGTCAAGATTCTATTCAAGTGGCATCGTATCATCAACGCTTTTCTTACTTAAATAAGCTTTAACTAGAATAAGCCAAATGCCGGAAGAGAGAAAGATGATAGTTTCCATAGATTTGCGTCCAGTCTCATTAATGAATGAAGCGTGCATAAAGTTAAAAAGTTAAATTAAAATGCAGTTACAAATACAGTTAAATGATAGTTGCATTGCAGTTACAGTTACGGTTCAGTTAAATGACAGTGGCAGTGCAGTTACAGTTTAGTTAAATTCACTCAAGTACTTCTATTGCAATGGAAACCAAAATTCTGGAAGGGCACCAATGCATATAGAACCTTTGCTCGTTTTCCTCCGGCATTTAGTTTTTTCTAGTTATAAGTGGGAAGTGTTGATAGAACGTTCTCACCTGAATAGAATAAATAGTACTTGGCACAAATAACGGCGATTTCAGTTTTTTTTTTTGGCTAACGTTTCACCGGATTTTGCATTACTTGACTGAACTTCCTTACAATACAGTTATTTTTGTTTGGGGATATCACATCATTTTATAGTGGATATATATTTTATTAAATAGGAAGCGAAATGCATGCTTGCAGGCTTTGTTCTGTCTGTACTTAACTGTGGTTTACGTCTGATTTATAATTTTGGGTCTATAACATTTTTTGTCAGTATGCACTTTATATGTATTGCATCTGTAGCGATTTTTAATGCGAAATTCGATCGGGAAGTACCTAAGCTTGCGGTTAGGAAATGTTCCCTTTATAGGGCTTACCACAGACCTGATTAAATTTTTTAAAGATTTAACACCTCTGTGCCTCTGTACTTCACCATTGATAGCAGGTTTTAATCTAGTTTCGTAGCTGAATTCAAAGGAAAAGTGCCCTAAAAGTTAAGCTGGCCAAAAAACCTTTTAATTATCTAACCATTAAGAAAAATACCAACATTAAGATTTTTTTTGAAAAGGCAAATCCTTGGATCATAAGAAAAAAAGATGAAATATATCATTGATGTCGGTTCACTACTAATAGTTTGGCTGGTAGAGTCATTCAAAGAAAACGCGGCGTCGGCAAGGACAACAAAAACAAAATGAATCATTCAAAAATGCAGTTTTCAGCAATATTTTTCTCTAATAGTACTCTACTGATTTGAAAAAAAAAAATTCTTTTTATTTTTGTATCCAGGCATGTCCCACGATGGCGATGAGAAAATTTTTTCCTCTAGCTTGAATTGCGGCCGAGATACAAGGTGCTGAAAACCCCATATTGTGGTTTGAAGTAAATATACATTTCGCACCGCTCACGCATAGAAGTACAGCTTCGTTTTTATACACTTGGTCAGGAAAGCTGCAACGTTTATAAACCAATATAAGAAACGTTTACTTCTTCACAAATTGAAAATTTGTAATGAAGTTAACACTGTGTTGAGACGAAGTGGCTGCTCACCTGTAAGCAACGCAAAACTTACTGTAGTACGATCGTACATTCACTATTATTATTGTGGTAGTATAGCTGAAAATATATTGTTATTAATGTGTTATATGTGCCCTACGGTGACCAAGGTCGTAGCGATTGTCACTCAAATCTGCAGTAATGGTATGATTTTGTATGTTCTCAATAGGATATGATATGATCAAACTAGTAAATAGACGTATCAGTTATGAAGTGTAGGAAAAAAATACCGAAACATTTAAGTTATCTACATTGGAAGACTTATGCAACGATTATTTCGCTTTTGAGAAGGGTTTAATTTCAGTTATAAAACGGTTCAATTGTGAAACATCATTGCAATGCTTTCGAAATGGGAAAATCAATGCACTGGAAAAATTGAGAAAGGTATGAACGGATGGCTTTACGATATAGTCGCGAGCAACAAAAAAAAACCGATTGTGGTTTAAAACAACGTTTGGAAGTTAGAGTTGCAAAAAATTCAGGAATTTTGATAAGTGAGAATAAACCCGGGAATTTTTGGGATAAACCGGAAATCTTGGAAGCAATGGAAAATTTGATGGAAAGAAACAAATTTACGCTTTTCTTATATGCTCTGGCTAATCCGGCACATTACACACTTTAAACCTTACTGATTGATTTCCATTTACATAAATTTACTGAATCCTAGTATAAGATTAAAAGTAAAGCATATTGAAATACAATTTTTGAAATTTTAAATTACAAAAATTTGTTGAAAATTGGCAAATTATATTAGTCACAAAGTTGTGAAAATGTTATTGGAACTAATATAGATTTCATATTATCGTTCAATATGAATAAATTAATCACTTTATAATAAGTGTTTCATCGTTCGGAGTGTTTTTACTTTTAAAATATTGTTACGAACGTATCCTCTGGAATCGTAGGTGCGCACGCAAGATACAAGAATGAGTCCAAATTTCTGAATAACTAACACTTTTATTTACAAGCACACATTGAACAGGAACAATATACAATCAAACAGCACTTAAATGCTTCACTAATTTCTGAAAATAACTGATATTAATCTCAAGACATTGACAAAAGTAATTTACCAAAGCAGCGGCTACTGTTCTCGAAATATTGACAAAAATCACAGTTTAATGTAGCTCACATCAACTCAGCTCCCACGGAGTGATGGCTCCTTTAATAGTCTCTCAACAGAAAATTCTAGAATTATCCATATCTCCTAGACTAAACGTTATTTCGTGGTTTTTCTTGAACCTTCTGGAAGTAGCCAAAATGTCGCCAAATTGGCGATAAATCGACAAATGTAGAAACCACTTTTGACCTTCGAAATTCTGGCAAACCTTAGCTCAGGTCACGTACAGGTCTCTTCTGGAGAAAACACTCCAACGGTGTCGTTTGGTCTGCGGAGAAAGAGACGAAATGCTACAGAAGAAAGAGAATATTACATATTATATTGGTTACTTTCAACGATGTTCTAAATGATGTTATTTATTCACATTCCGAGAAGTCTTCATCATTTAAATCGATTAATAGAGTGGCTGGACAATGTTTTGTCTTCGGAGTGCTTCTAACGAGCGGTCTGTGAAGGAAGGCGTTGTTTAGTCTACAAGTTCTCGCCTGCTCTGTAGATTTGAGAAGTGCTATGACGCCAATTAAGCGATTGTTTATTGTTATCCGTGGGCATTCTTTAAATGGCGTATTGAGTCGGCATTTCCATATGAGATTACTGGACTATATGCTCGGCGTTTAGTACTGATGAGTAAAGAAGTGTCCATTGTTTCCGATGAAGAAATCGTTGATTGAGGTTTGGTGCTGATCAATTTTTTCGACGTTGGGGAGCTTGCTGTCGTGTGAACGGTCCTTCTTTTGGACAGGAATGGATGGTTTTCCTCGTGTTTAAGCGATTGGACTTTTGCCTTTCCATCTTCGTCTCATCTGTTGGGATCTGATGCATCCAGCATGTTCTATGACGGCTCTACATCCGGGTGATATCTTTTAAATGCTAATTTTTAATTGCTTCTGTCGGTTTAGACTATTTTAAAGTTTAATTGTGTTAGCAATGAATAAGACCCCTTTTGACCTATATACTTTAGGTCACCTGAACCTGAGG
This sequence comes from Amaurobius ferox, assembly GCA_951213105.1. Classification (NCBI taxonomy): domain Eukaryota; kingdom Metazoa; phylum Arthropoda; class Arachnida; order Araneae; family Amaurobiidae; genus Amaurobius; species Amaurobius ferox. Next base: position 14,816,926 of record OX578148.1, on the reverse strand, counting down.
TTAAGTTTAACTTTTATCTAAATTTCCCTTTTGGCTAACTTATGTTCTTTTATTCCAAATTCTAGTTTTGACAAATAATTGAATAATTTTAATATTGTTAACTTTAAAATTTAATATTCTAACGTTTGTACTAACCACTTACGACCGGCCATTCAATTTATTTAAATTATTTAAGATGTTTAATTTGTCTAGTTAATGAGATGTAAAATGTTTTGAAAATTCTTTTAAAATGAAGTTTAAATTTTAATAAACGTTAGATTTTTGAAAACCTAAATTCTGTGTTCTCTCTTTTATTTTAATATTTTTATATTCTTTAGGAAAGATCCATTTAATTTTATGTAGTTACATATTTGTAAATTTGGGGAGAAACTGATCAAATGGCGCATTTTCAGATTTATTTCAGATGACTTTCAGATTTTGGATACTTTACATGTATAGGTATGGTCCAGAAATATTTAGAATGTTATTTTTTTAGTATATCATAAATTAAATTCTTTTCTCAACCCCCCCCCCCCCAACAAACGTGATCATATAAAAACTGCGCATGCTACACTCGTTTAAAATTATCTTTACAGACATAAAAATAAGCTTCTTAAGCGCTATGCACGAAGTATGTTTCCCTGCTAACTTCTGCAGTGCAGGATCTGATATTGGTGTTTATCCACTCAAAATAAATTTTTATTGCTTTGAGATATCATTTGATAAGAATCTTAGAGGTTTCGAGCTGTTGGCTGTTTAGCGGATGGACATACATTGATCAAGTAACAAATTGTTTAATTATTAATTTTGTATCGTATGCACGCATATTCGATTTTTCAGTTTATATTTATGTGTTATGATTCCATGTATCACTACCAAAAATTTTATTCAAATATTTTGAATAGTGTTTTTGTGTATTTAAAGATGATTTTGAACACTAGTGTACATAATTCGGCGATAACTGCTCTGAAACCCAACCAAAGTTTCTGTAATTTGGATGTGTGGTCCATATTATTTCTTTACAACCTGAGTACGTCGATGAATGGGGACGATTAATTAATGCAATTGTTCCATTCATGGAAAAAGATACTTTGAGTAATACTTTTGTATTTGAACGCCGATAGTCATTTATCTGATATTTTAAGAGTAACTTATTTCTCCGTCCATAGCGCTTGGCGAGATTTGGACGACGAATTTGGTGGAATGCCGCCAACTTGGCGACTTCTTTGCATGTTTCTAAATTAACGAAAAACTCGTCAAATGGATAAAAATTACGACTAATTGACCAAAATTCAATATCTTGATATCATGGAAAGAATATAAATATCTACTATAAGAATAATCTATTTTTTTTTACTGTAAAAGCAGTAAATTCATTGGATTATTTGAGAAAAGTCATGTGCTGCCCACATCAGGTTTTTTAGCTTTTGAGAATGGTTTAATTTCAGTCATAAAGAAGTTCAGTTGTGAAACATCAATTCAATTCTTTCGACATGAGGTAGTGAATGCACTGGAAAAATAGAGAAAAGTATGAACGGATGTCTTTACGATATAGTCTCGAGCAATAAAAAGAAACTGATTGTGGTTTAAAACAACGTTTGGAAGTTAGAGTTGCAAAAAATTCTGGAATTTTAAGAAGTGAGAATAAACCCGGCAATTTTTGGGGATGGACCGGAAATTTTGGAAGCAATGGAAAATTTGATAGAAAGAAGCAAATTTACGCTTTTCTTATATGCTCTGGCTAATACGGCACATTACGCACTTTAAACCTTACTGATTGATTGCCATTTAGATAAATTTACTGAATCCTAGTATAAGACTAAAAGTAAAGCATATTGAAATACAATTTTTGAAATTTTAAATTACAAAAATTTGTTGAAAATGGGCAAATTATATTAGTCACAAAGTTGTGAAAACGTTCTTGGGACTAATATAAATTTCTTATTACCGTTCAATATGAATAAATTAATCACTTTGTAATAAGTATTTCATCGTTCGGAGTGTTTTTACTTTAAAAATATTGTTACGAACGTATCCTCTGGAATCGTAGGTGCGCACGCAAGATACAAGAATGAATCCATATTTCTGGATAACTAACACTTTTATTTAGAAGCACACATTGAACAGGAACAATATACAATCAAACAACACTTAAATGCTCCACTAATTCCAGAAATAACTGATATTAATTTCAAAACATTGACAAAAGTAATTTACCAAAACAGCTGCTACTATTCTCGAAAAGTTGACAAAAATCACAGTTTAATGTAGCTCACATCAACTCAACTCCCACGGAGTGATGGCTCCTTTAATAGTCTCTCAAAAGAAAATTCTAGAATTATCCATATCTCCTAGACTAAACGTTATTTCGTGGTTTTTCTTTAACCTTCTGGAAGTAGCCAAAATGTCGCCAAATTGGCGATAAATCGCCAAATGTAGAAACCATTTTTGACCTTCGAAATTCTGGCAAACCTTAGCTCACGTCATGTGCAGGTCTCTCCTGGAGAAAACACTCCATTGGTGCCGTTTGGTCTGCGGAGAAAGAGACGAAATGCTACAGAAGAAAGAGAATATTACACGTTCACAACAATATTTACAACTTACAATTTATTTGTAGAATCAATTTTCACTTTTTACATAGAAAAAAGTCACAAAATTTTAATATTTGTTCTTGGATCTAATAAAGGTTTCTCAATTTCCCATGCTTCTGCAATTTACAATTCCAAATAAAAAAATAATAGTTTTGTCATAAATTGTCTTTTACCATGCGAAATGACTGCAATTGCACACTTTCTGAAACTTTTAAAATTCCCAATTTTTTTCAAAATTACCTTCCCAGAAAACCCGGTTTATTCCCGGAAATAAACCAGGTTTATTCCCGTGTTTGTAATTCTACTGAAAGTACATAAGTAAGAAATGATGTAAAAGTTTCTGCTGCGCCAAATAGATTATGAGATATCATCAAAAAGAAAGGCGAAACGAAAATACTAATATTTTATTTTCGTGAAAAAATTGTCATAAAAAATGTGCTATAAATATTTGTAGTAAGATATTGATGTATATTTTAATATTTTGACTCAAGTAAAAATGTTCTAATATAATTGACATTTTAAAATCACCATTATAGATAGTACATATTACATTCAAAGTCATCATTTGAAATTTGAAATTAAAATTTTGAGTGCATTAAGATATTATTATATTTCTATTTGCACTCCATTAAATGAATAATTTTTTTTTTTTAATTCCTGAGCATAGTTTTTATTAAATATTTAAAATTGTAATTTTAACACATGGAAACATCTTTTTATTTCATGAATTTTTGTCCATAAATTATGCACATACATCACACTCTAACATGTAACTCTATTCCCAGCATTATTTCTTTGTACGTCATATCTCCCCGATGCTACGAAGTTTGAATGACGCTATAATAATAGTCAGACGGAGGATAGTAGATGAGGGTCATTGTCAAAGACAAATAGGTCACGACAAAGTTTTTCGGAGAAATAGGGATAAATCAGAGGGATAAATTCCAGGGATAAATCAAAGGTATTTTTGAGAATATCCTTAAGGTATAGAAAGTTCTTCAAATATAACAAAATTTACATTCCAAATAATTTTCCCTGCAAAAGGCTATATATTTCTTAAAAAGGTATAATCCATTCAACGCAGTCAATACCATTCACAAGTATAGAACTAATAAGAGTAAGTTTCAGAAATCCTTGGATCTCCTTCTTCAGTTCGAACAAGCCGGGTCCTGAAAGTTCTGAAAACTAGACCAAGTAGGATAAACGGAAAAATATTTACACAACAAAATCCAATCTGTTTACAATTTATGGCCTGACCGCGTGAGGTTAATTGTTTTTTGTCCCGCGTTTTGAGTTCATATTCTCTGCATTTTATTTTTTATTTTTTTTTGTTTGCTTCTCCACTGTATCTTCTTTTAATTTTTTTTTTTCATTTTAGTTCTCTTTCGGCCCACTAGGTGACGCTACTGTCTGAAAAAGTTCTTCAATATAGTCAATTTTCTCAATCGTCCATAACGCTTGACGAGATTTTAGCGACGAATTTGGTGGAATATCACCAACTTGGCGACTTTTTAAAATGTTGCTAAATTAACGAAAAACTCGCCAAATGGACAAAAATGACGCTAAATCAATGATGACTCATTGATGACGACGACAGGAAAAATGATGACTCATTGACGAAAATTCAATATCTTGGAAAGAATATAAATAACAACTACAAGAATAATCTATCTCTTTTTACTGTAAAAGTAGTAAATTCATTGCATTATATAAGGAAAGTCATGTGCTGCCCACATCAGATTTTTTTATTTTCATGCAATTCTGTTTACTTGCAAGGTAACGTAAATTGTTAATAACACTTATCTCACTGATCAACATGTTAATTCTACTTGTATTATATTTAAATTTCTCTGTATACATTGTATAATGTATACGGAATATACTGTGCCGGATTTGAAATCTCAAATTCGCTTTTTGAAAGGGAGGACATGCTTTAAGCTTCTCTGAACTCGAATCGAACGCTTTTGCAGTAATATCTGTATGTGGAAACGACATCTCATAAACGAACGAAGGTTTAAATGGTTGGTTAGATATTGTATTGCTAATATCTAAAAACATTGGCGATAAATCCATCTTGATTAGATATTTCAGTTATATTGATAATATTTCCAATGAAACATTGAGATATATAAAAATATAACTTTTATTGAATCACTATTACCATAATACTAGGACCAATATTAGTATGATACTTAGGTCTTAAAATTTATATATTGTATAAGCTGAAAAACTTCAAAATTAAGAAATAAAAATAAACGTGATTTCAATAATTTTTAATAATACTTATAAAAATCGGAATGTATTTCATATTGAAAAAAATCGGATATTTATGAACTATATAGCAAGCGGGTTTGGATCTGCTTGCTCTGAAATTCAATTTATTTACACTGCTTCTAGAAAAATGTATTGTCATCTTCCACGAATGAAATCGTTATTTTGTTGTAAAGGGAATTGAGCGAATCAGGCTCAATTTTTATCGATCACTTTCAGTAACGAATGGGATCTGTAAAGCATATACCTTCATTATTAAATATTGTAAAACCATGGGTAAAGTTTTAGAAGATATATCGTTGAACATGCAGTGCCACATGTAATATTTCCGATCACGTTCAACAACAAACTCGATCTGCAAGACCCTTGTTTGAACTACATATTTAAATAGTAAAGACATCGGTTAAGTTTTAGAGAAGTTATCGCACATCAGTAAAGAAGCACAGCAATTGCATTAATTTTTCGTTCCCGTTCGTCGACGTACTCGGGTTATAAAGAAATAATATGGACCACGCATCCAAATTGCAGAAAATTTGGTTAAGTTTCAGAGAAGTTATTGTCGAATTATGTACTCTAGTGTTCAAAATTATCTTTAAATGCACAAAAACACTGTTCACTATATTTGAATACAATTTTTGGTGGTGATACATAGAATCATAACACATAAATCTAGAGCTGGGGGGGGGGGGAACCACTTAAGTCAAAAACAAGGACGCTGAGATATTTACCAATGAACATAATGATATTTTCAAGACATAGTTTTCTTTAATTTTTGGTTTTGATTTTCAAAATACGTATTTAATTTTTATGGTATCTGTTATACATTTATATGCTAAATAAGCATGTATTGTATTGTAATTTTGGAAAGTGAATTTTTAGGTAAATACTGACTTAAGTGGTTATTCCCGAAGCCAGTTTGTGACAAATATGTTGACTCATATAGACATAAGTTATTATTCCTGACTTCAGTATTTATTCTTTAAACACAATTAGGATGTGTTTACAAATGCACACATAAGTAATTGTTTAATAAAAAATCAATAAAAATGCAGCATTTAATTGTGCATTCTAATTCCAAACTGTTATTATCATTTAATGTTTTCTTAGGACTACTTTAAGTAAATATTTTGTGAAAAAGTATAAAAAACGTCGAAATGCTGTTTCAACTGATTTCTCTGAAAATTGCTTAAAAATAAAATTAAAAATTATTGCACGTTTTTTATAAATTAATTAACGAATTTAAAATGTATATAAATATACAGATATAAAACTGAAACATATAAAACTGAAACTCAAACATCGTTGTTTATAGTTCATCCGGATAAATTTCAATCAGATCAGGATCAATGTCTGGTTCATTTGTAGTCGGAAGCATGGAAAAGAATTGATCAATTTAGCGAGATTTTCGTTAATTTAGCAACATTTGAAAAGTCGTCAAGTTGGCAACATTCCGCCAAATTCGTCGCAAAAATCTCTCCAAGCTTTATGGATTCAGAAATAAGTCATTCTCACAACAGATTACTAATGTCTATTGGCGTTCAAATACAAAAGCATTACTCAAAGTATCATTTCTCATGAACGGAACGAGCTAGATCCCCGAGAATGATGTCACAACTTTATCGCATGATATTACATATGTTAAGTGGACATGTTTCTCAAGAGTTAATATTTTTTAATTTATGGGATTTTATTGATAAATTTATTTGAAAAATCTTTAATATCTCGAGAACAGTTCATGCTAGTTTTCTAAAGTTTATGTCAATCGTTTCCTAAGGAAAAATTATATAAGAAATGTCTATTTGCGTAACTTTATTAAAAGTTTTGATATTTTGATTATTTTTTCAAAATTTCACTCGAAAATTTAGGGGGATTCTGAGCATTCGATTGTGCTTAAACATAGTAGACTTCCAGTATTCATAGATTGTAATTTTTGTACCGAATTTCATTCGAATCGCTCCATTCTTTCGTGAGATATCGTCTCCACAGTCTCACTGACACACACACGCAAACACACACATACTTTCACACACATACTTTCACACACATACACCTACATACTTTCATACACACATATACATACACACACACAGACATCACCTCAAAAATTTTCGATTTGTGATCAGGGATGCTTGAAACGTGCTCTCTCGTGAAAGCCTCGAATTCGAATTTTCGACCCCGTCACAGTACTTTCCTTTAAAGTAAAAGACAAATTGCTCCCTCTTCCAAGCAGATTAATCAAACTACCACGAAATCTCGTTTTAATTCCATCAGCGGTTTCAGGGGTAGCTAAGAACAGCTGATTTAACACCAGCATACATGCTGGCAGGCCACCGGAAATAAACTTCAGTATATTTCAATATTTGAGGATTTCGTTTAGCACTTTCCCAGTGAGAACATGTAAAATTTGCACAACCAAAACGTGCACAATCAGTACAAATTTCCCTCTAACTATACTTTATAAGCTATTGAGACCAACATAGTGCCACAGCGTGGGAGTAGGGTACTTTTATTTATGTTATCTAACATAATTCAAAACGTTTTACTATTAAAAATGTGTTCTGTCGTCCCCAATTCTTTTTCAGAGATTCATATCTGGCTACAGCGCTGACAGCACAGAAACATTTTTATTTTTATGCATATAATTTGCATTAAGAGCCTTGTTCTCAAAACTCTAGTTTCTACTCTGGTTAAATCTTAAGAGATATGTTTAATAAAATACAACATACCTGAAATATATTTACTCTTGTGAATGGCTAATTTCACCATTAGTTGTCCCTGTGACAAAATATTATTCTAAAATTGAGACACCAATCACTAAAATAAAGCGTTATTTCAGCACTATATGAATAAAACAGCTGCCTAACAATGGTTAATTACCGGGCGAATGAATTCACAATCACAGGAAATAGGGATGGAGAGAGGGGAAGGAGGGAACGTCGCGCTCGCCTCGAAATTTTACGAAATAAGAAAAAAATATTGTGACGTAGTTTCAAAAATCTGTATAAACTGTACGGAATGATAACTTTTCTTCCCTCATGTTTTTACACGCTGAAATCTGCACAAATAAATCGGATAATAATAACTTTTCTTGACTTATGTGCCTTCTCCCGAATGATATCTGTTCGAAAATTAGAGAAAAATAACTTTTTATAACTTATGTGGTTTTTCCCGGCTGACTTCGGAGCAAAATCTAGTAGGTTATTTATGGTGTTCCTTTTTCTTGATATCTTAGAAGCCCAACAGATGTACGTGCTTTTCCTACAGCATAGATCATACAGAATATGTTATAAACAGAATAGATAGACAGAATATGTTATAAAAAAAAATTGCAATTTTTGACTTATGTGGTTCTTCCCGCCACGTCTAGAAATATGAACTGAAAAATCGAATATGAGTGCATACGATACAAAATTAATAATTAAACAATTTGTCACTTTATCAATGTCTGTCCATCCGCTAAACAGCCAACAGCTCGAAACCTCTAAGATTGTTATCAAATGATATCTCAGAGCAATAGAAATTTGTTTTGAGTGGATAAACACCAATATCAGATCCTGCATTGCAGAAGTTAGCAGGGAAATATACTTCGTGCATAGCGCTTACACAGCTTATTTTTATGTCTGTAAAGATAAATTTAAACGAGTGCAGCACGTGCAATTTTTATATGATCACGTTCAGCAACGAATCTAACCTGTAAAGTATCTATCTGAAACACTTAACCAAATTGTAAAGAAATCGGTTACGTTTTAGAAAAGTTACCGTCAGACATAATGGTTCAGTTAAAGGAGCATTGCGAGGGCATTTTTTATCCGATCACTTTCGGTAACGAATTTAGGCTGTAAAATATTAAAATGTATCACATATCCAAATTCCGAAAAAAAAAACATCAGTTTTGTTTTAAAGTAGTTATCGTGCGATAAAGCATACAAGCAGACAACCAAAAACAACAAATCGCATTAGTAAAACACCAAAGTTGAAAAGTGTTTATGACTTTGTTCATTCTGTCTGTCTGTCTGTCTGTTCGTTAGCACGATAACTGCCGTAAAAATGACTCAATCAAAATGAAATTTTAGTATGTTGTTCAGACGGTGTGTAGGACTTATGGGAATATAAATGAATAATATCACCCAATTAGTTTTGGATTGAACCCGGGTTGAAAAAATGAAATACATTGAGCATTATGGGACATAATTTTTCAAACATTTTTTAAGCGGATTTAAAATTCACAAATTGCTTCGAAAATTTTACGTAATATTCAAATTGTTCCATAAAATATATAAAAAAAAATTCAGCGAAATATATTCAGTAGTTTTTTAAATAAAAATTAAAATATTAATTACACCTCTTATATGAAGAGATCACGTGACCATGATACGAAAAGATCACGTGACCCACTTCAAAATGATATATGGCATCCATCTTGTCTCAAAATCGTGATTTTAAAAGTTCTTTTCTATTCATATTGAGTGTTGTATCCGTCCTAAAACTACTTTATTTTTGCTTAAACTATATGCATCTACATACTGAAACAACGCAATTACAATATATTTGAATTTAAATAATCATCCAAATTTGATTATTTCTACAACGAAACCTATTTTTCACTTATGTAAAATGTAAACAGCAAAATATATAGAATGAGTTGTATTAGAATTGCTGTATTTCTTTAACACAAAATTATTTAGTTCATGGAGTCTGCATAGCTGATATGAATGAAACATTCATTGATTTTACAAAGAGAAAGATGAGTTTTTTCGATGAAGTTTTAAGCATAGAGTTTAATTACTTGTAGCTCCATGGTCTTAATTTTAAATAAAATAAATTATTATAGTATAGTGGTGAATGAAATGAATGGGAAATTGTTGATAAATGAAATGCTGCTTTTATAGAGAGAGCCAGGCGTGTAATTTTTTCTATGACGTCATTTGAATGAATTTCAGTTGTTTTGGATGAAGTTTTCAAATATATTAAATTATCGTAGTATTATGATAATTCTAAAATTATTACCGAGTGATGTATCGCATTTTTGAGATGTTTAAACCAGGCAATTTATATTTCAGTACCGTCATTTGAATGAAGTTCATTTTTTTCGATGAAGGTTTAAGTTTTCAAATATAATAAATTAATGTAGTATTGTGATAATTTTCAAAATATTACCTGGGAATGTACCGCATTTTAGAGATGTTTAAATGAAATTGCAATGAAGTTGGAAAGTGTTTCTTAATCAATGCTTTATGCATTATTGATCTTTCTTGTCTGCTATATATCGTTCCCGAAACTTAACCGAATTTTCTACAGTTTGGACATATGTTACCCCTTATTAATATTTTACAGACCGAGTTGACAAGCACGATCGATTAGTATTTCTCATGCTGCGCCTCTTTATTGATGTGCGTATCATGCGTATATAAAAGTTCACCCATTCCTTTTGGGACATATGGAGTACTTTACTGCTTTACACGTGTAGTTCATTGCTGAACGGGATCGGATAAAAATTGCACATCCTATGCCTATTTTATAGTATTTTCAATGACAAATCTCTAAAACTTCATAGTTTTTAACACTTTACAACATAGTTCAAAAGTGTTTATGCCTTCGTTCATTATGTCTGTCTGCATGTCCGTTAGCACGATAACTGTAGTAAAACTGACTTGTTCAAATTGAAATTTGAGTATGTTGCTGAGGCTGTCTGTGGAACCCATGGGAATATAAATGAATATAATATCACCCAATTAGTTTTAGATTGAACACAAGTTGAAAAAAATGAAATACATTGAACCCTATGGGACTTAATTTTTCAAACATTTTTTAAGCGAATTTAAAATTCACAAATTCGAATGTTTTAGGAAATATTCAAATTATCTGATAAAATATATAAAATCAATTTCAGCAATATATATTCAGTAATTTTTTAAATAAAAATAAAAATAATAATTACACCCTTTATACGAAGAGATCACGTGACCCACTTCAAAATAAAATATGGCCTCCATCTCGTGTCGAAATCGTGATTTTTAAAGTTCTTTCTATTTCATATTGAGTGTTGTATCTGTGCTAAAACCGCTTTATTTTTGCTTATATCTGTGCATTTAAATACTGAAACAACTCAAGTACAATATATTTGAGTTTGAATGATCATCAAACTTTGATTATTTCTACAACGGAGCCTAATTTTCACTTATGGAGATTGTAAACACCAAAATATGTAGAATAAGTTGTATAAGAATTGCTGCATTTCTTTATAATTATTTAGCTCATGGAGTCTGCAATATAGCTGATATGAATGAAACATTCATTGATTTTACACATACAAGACGATTTTTCAGATGAAGTTTTAAACATAGGGTTTATTTACTCATACCTCCACTGTCTTAAGTTTTAAATAAAATACGTTTTTAAATAAAATAAATTATTATAGTATTGTGATGAATGAAATGAATGGAATGGAAAAAAGTTTATAAATGAAATGCTGCTTCTATAGAGAGAGCCAGACGCGTTATATTTCGGTGACGTCATTTGAATAAATTTAATTTGTTTTCGACGAATTTTTAAATATAAAAAATTATTGTAGTATTATGATAATTTTAAAACTATTACCGAGGAGTGTATCGCATTTTAGAGATGTTTAAACCAGGCAATTTTTATTTCAATGCCGTCATTTGGATGAAGTTCATTTTTTTCGATGAAATTTTGAGTTTTCAAATATAATAAATTAATGTAGTATTGTGATAATTTTTAAAAATGTTACCGATAAATGTATCGCATTTTAGAGATGTTAAATAAAATTGCATTGAAGTTGGAAAGTGTTTCATAATCAATGCTTTATGCATGATTGATCTTTCTTGTTGTAATATCGGTATGTGCTACATATTAATATTTTATAGTTCGAGTTCATTGATGAACGTGGTCAAACGATTATTACCCTTGCTACGTCTATTTTACTGATGTGCGTATTGTATGATTATAACTTCTCTAAAACTTAAACGATAATTCTAAGTGAATTGAAATATCCTTCCCCTCACTTTGAGTCTTACAATTACCTAGTTTAATTTAGCATAACTTTAACATAACTTTAGTTTAATTTAGCATAGCTGTCTAGTTTCATTTAGCATAACATTTTCAGGTCTCATTTTTTTATGAAAAATATCGTGTAGTCAAAAATTTTATTAAATCATGCACGGTAACATATAAGCTTAAGTTTATTCTTTTAATTTAAATATACAAATGTAATGTTTAATTTCGAATTTACAAGGAAGAATTATGTCACGAAATCTGCTGCCAATAATTGTATGTCTCTATATATGATCTAATTGTATTTCAAAAAATGTTTTAAATATATATATATATATATAATAATAATAATAGTTTGAAAGTCCAATGAAAGGAAAGTAAGAAGCTGCAACTCTATAAACCTAACTTTCTAAAACACCCACAAAATAAATTATAAAACAGCAAATCATCAGTCAAATGGATTCCATTTGATTGATGATTTGCTGTTTTATATTTTTTTTTTGTGGGTGTTTTAGAAAGTTAGGTTTATAGAGTTGCAGCTTCTTACTTTCCTTTCATTGGACTTTCAAACTACTATTATTATTGAAATCATTTTATTTATAAGCTGCATTTGTGCAATAAATTAAATGTATTTTGCTATTTCATTCATTTTACTTAATATCTTTACATTCTTTACTTAATCATATTTGCATGGTATCTCCTTCATTTTTTTTAGTACGCTACGGTATCTATGAGAAAATTTATATATATATATATATATATATATATATATATATATATATATATATAATATATATATATATAATATATATATATATAATATATATATATATATATATATAATATATATATATATAATATATATATATATATATATATATATATATATATATATATATATATATATATATATGTATATTTATATATATATATATATATATATATATATATATATGTATTTATATATATTTATATATATATATATATGTATATATATATATGTATATATATATATGTATATATATGTATATATATATATATATATATATATATATATATATATATATATATATATATATATATATATATATAAAGAAATACAATCCCAAAAAGTATGAAATGTATGCTTTCCTATTTTTTATGTATGCTTTCCTATTCGAAGTATATACGCTTTATGCAACTCTTCCAAGATTCTCGTCTTGCTGGTTAGTAAAATTTCCAATTTTTGTTATTTTGATCATTTTTATGTTGTCTGGGATTCGGCCATTTTTTCCCCACGGGCATGATCGATTGTTGTTTCGGGCGTGCAAAGTCTCTGGGAGCGTTTTCATGAAGTCAAAGCTAGCTTCTAACCAGGAAATAGGGGTCGCAATCCCCCTTGACCTTTCTGCAACCCTGTAAAAACAATCATTCCATCTATATATTTTCTTTTTTCATTTTAAATCTTATATATATATATATATATATATTGTTTGCAACATTCATATTTAAAAGAATAGGCAAAGAATAAGATGCTTCTAAATACTATTTAATTCTTAGAAGCATCTTTTTAAATAGTATTTAGAAGCACTTAGAAGCATCTTTTTAAATAGTATTTAAAAGCACTTAGAAGCATCTTTTTAAATAGTATTTGGAAGCATCTTAAAAAACTCGTACTTCAATATTTGTAACTATTTCTAAAGCGTAGAAGAAAAAAAGCCGTAAAAATATTTTGTTTTTTCTGACTACAGTTTTCAAGACGATTTATTTCGTCCGAAAAGGATTGTCAAAACATGAAGATAAATAACATTTTTCTATACTAAATATATAGAGCGTACGTATTTTTAACAGACAAAACTACAAAAAGAAAAGAAAATGGTTATATAAGATCCAGATTCATTTTCAGAAATATTTTGTATATGTTGGTATTCTAAGTATTAAAACTTTTTACAAATGTTTTGGATTCAAAACTATATTTCCATAGCAGAAGTACTACGTGTTCTTTAAACATATATATTGACAAAATATCAATCAACATTGACGACGAAGTTTTTAATATACAAGATATAACTAAATGTCTGAAATTTAGAAACTACTTTGAAGAAATCATACAAAGATTAGCGATATTTTGAAAAATATTCTTCATACTTCAAGATCAAAGAAATTGGAACTTCTTTTTACGTATATATGTAGCTACAAGCTGAACTTTAAATTTTTTATTGGTTCTATGGAAGGTAGATACAAATTCTTTAACTTCAGTAGAATTCTACCCTGATACAGCGAACCTTCACGAGATAGACTCTGTAAAGATCATTAAAACAGAGGGTTCGCGATATCACGAACCACTTTTATATTCTATGTACCTGTTAATAACCCCCTCCCCCCGAAAAAAAAACATTATTTTACAATATTACTGTTAAACACAATTACATTAAGGACCACCTGGGAACACCGCGTGCTGTTGGCACATTTCAGGCTCTGTAACTCGGTGGTTTGCGGGCTGGATTTGCACGTTGCCACAACTGCCGCCGTGTCATGCGGAGTACGATCACGTTAAACATGTGGGTCCGTAAGTCCTTTCGAGAGGTTGGTGGTAGGGGAATGAGGGTATGGTCCCTGTGGATGCCTCCCCCACTGGGTTCCGATCTAAATTGGGTGGCACTCCCCAGCCGTCTAAACAGTTACTTTACACCTTTCTGGTAGGTCGGACGGTCTGGGTCTCAACAACAACAACAATAACATTAAGAGCTTTACTGTCTTTAAATGTGTTGATCACCATAATAATGCCTATTGTACTGATATTGAAATTGGTTTTACTTCTCCCCATTTTAACCCTTTCACGACGGTGGTACTATCTATCAATACGCCACCAATGAATGGATCGTCATGCCATTAGTGCACACTGTACGCATTAATTACTTTACTTTTAACTATGATACTCAACAAAAAGGTAGAAAACAAATACACTTACTGGTGCCAAGAACTTTTTCTTGCGCACTAGTTAAATGCTTGGTGTCAAATTCGCGTATCCTTACTGCAAATGTCGCTAGCCAATCCGACGCATTTAATGAATGCCTGATATACCCAGCGCTAGCCAGGGTGAAGCATTTAGTGGATGTCGGATATAGCCAGGGCTAGCCATGGTAAAGAATTTATTAGATGCCGGATATAGCCAACGCTAGCCAGAGTGAAGTATTTACTGGATGTCGGATATAGCCAGCGCTAGCCATGGTGAAGCATTTTCTAGATGCCGGATATAGCTAGCGCTAGCCAGAGTGAAGCATTTAGTGGATGTCGGATATAGCCAGCGCTAGCCATGTTGAAGCATTTACTAGATGCCGGATATAGCCAGCGCTAGCTAGGGTGAAGCTTTTAGTAGATGCCGGATAGAGCCAGCGCTAGCTAGGGTGAAGCTTTTAGTAGATGCCGGATAGAGCCAGCGCTAGCAAGGGTTGTTGTTGTTGAGACCCAGACCGTCCGACCTACCAGAAAGGTGTAAGGTAACTGTTTGGACGGCCGGGAAGTGCCACCCAATTTGGACCGGAACTCAGTGGGGGGGGGGGCATCCACAGGGACCGTACCCTCCTTCCCCTACCACCAACCTCTCGGAAGGACTTACGGACCCACATGTTTAACGTGATCGTACTCCGCGTGAACACTGCGGCAGTTTTGGCAGTGGCTGGAATCGAACCCGGGCCTTCCGAGTGCAACTCCAGCGCGCTAACCAATGGGCTACCGCGCCCCGCGCTAGCAAGAGTGAAGCATTTAGTGGTTACCGGATATAGCCAGCGCTAGCCAGGGTGAAGAATTTAGTGGATGTCGGATATAGCCGGCGCTAGTTCTGAAAGTATTAAAAAATCCTGTTTTAATGCACTTGACATGTATACTACATAATATTCTTGTATTTTATGCTGTGTTCTTTTTATGTTTGTGTGGTTACTCTAACTGGATTTTGTCTGTAGTTGCCACGTAAATTGAATAAATAAATAAATAAATAAATAAAGATCAGATTTAACGAAATGCAAAGGTTGTCATCATATCCAGACACTTCTCATCCAAAGGATTTTTTTTTATTCTGAAAGTTTATACACGAAAAGTATTATATCTCAAGACAATTTTTTCAAAGTGTATAGAATCATACATATATTTAGTACGAAAATAAAAGAAACTCAACTTTTCTTTTATCACGGTATGTAAGTTTAGCATAAAAGCAAGATATTTTACTCACAAAAGCTTCCATAAGCATGAGTGCCTTTCAAGATGCAGTTTAAGATTTCACGAGCATTTTTGGCCAAACCTTAAAGCTCATGTTCGGTTATGCATCATTATAACGTATTCTGCGTTTTGAAAAGAAAGCGAATTCGGTATTCTAGTAAAAAAATATCAAGTAGCTTTATAATATAAATTCCATAAAAAAAGGGTGGGTTTTTTGGAAATTCTTAAGTTATATATTTTATTTGCATAATATACGTTTTTAGCAATCGATTTTGGAAAAAGATACCAAACGTTATTGATAGAAAAAGTTGGACTTTATTGCAATATTTGTTCTTGGTTAATATACCAGTATGATACAATGTGGCTATTCATTTTCGACCAATACCCATCTTTATAAGCATTTCTGAAAAAGTTTGGGCAGTTTGCTTAGTGTTTGTTCAAACTACAGTAGAAAACCAACATTTTCTGCAAAGGATAAGGAAAATTAGAGCAACACATTTAAGCATAAATAAAATAATAACAAAACATACAGCTGTTTCGAGGATATCCTAGATATCCTTCGTCAATGAAAGGGAACCAACAAGGATCATAGAAAAATGCACGTTGATCTATGATCTTGATTTCTTTTAAGCCTTCCATATCCAGAAAAATTCTAGTAATGTAGTTGACTTGTCTAGTACTCAATTTTTGCCCCGTCTGGCGAAGTGCTCTGTAATTAACACTTTACAACAAAGTTGAAAAGTGTTTATGACTTTGTTCATTCTGTCTGTCTGTCTGTCTGTCCGTTAGCACGATAACTGCCGTAAAAATGACTTAATCAAAATGAAATTTTAGTATGTTGTTCAGACGGTCTGTAGGACCTATGGGAATATAAATAAATAATATCACCCAATTAGTTTTGGATTGAACCTGGGTTGAAAAAATGAAAAACATTGAACCCAATGGGACCAAATTTTTCAAACATTTTTTAAGCGGATTTAAATTTCACAAATTGCTTCGAAAATTATAAGTAATATTCAAATTGTTCCATAAAATATATAAAAAAAATTCAGCGAAATATATTCAGTAGTTTTTTAAATAAAAATTAAAATATTAATTACACCTCTTACATGAAGCGATCACGTGACCATGATATGAAACGATCACGTGACCAACTTCAAAATATAATACGGCATCCATCTTGTCTCAAAATCGTCATTTTTAAAGTTCTTTTTAATTCATATTGAGTGTTGTATTCGTCGTAAAACCTCTTTATTTTCGCTTAAATTCTGTGCATCTACATACTGAAACAACGCAATGACAATATATTTGAGTTTAAATGAGCATCCAACTTTGCTTATTTCTCTAACGAAGCCTATTTTTCACTTATGTGAAATGTAAACAGCAAAATATGTAGGATGAGTTGTACAGGAATTGCTGTATTTTTTTAATGCAAAAGAATTTAGCTCATGGAGTCTGCATAGCTGATATGAAAGAAATATTCATTGACTTTACCGAGAGAAGGACGATTTTTTGCGATGAAGTTTTAAGCATAGAGTTAAATTACTTATAGCTCCGTGGTCTTAATTTTTAAATAAAATAAATTATTATAGTATTGTGATGAATGACATGAATGGGAAATTATTTATGAATGAAATGCTGCTTTTTTAGAGAGAGCCAGGCGTGTTATTTTTTCTATGACGTCATTTGAATGAATTTCAGTTGTTTTCGATGAAGTTTTTAAATATAATAAATTATCGTGGTATTATGATAATTCTAAAATTATTACCGATAATATATCACATTTTAGAGATGTTTAAACCAGGCAATTTATATTTCAATGCCGTCATTTGAATGAAGTTCATTTTTTTGGATGAATGTTTAAGTTTTCAACTATAATAAATCAATGTAGTATTGTGAGAAGTTTTAAAATATTACCGAGGAATGTATTATATTTTAGACATGTTTAAAAAAAATTGCATTGAAGTTGGAAAGTGTTTCTTAATCAATGCTTTAAGCATGATTGATCTTTCTTGTTTTTTCATTGACTTTGTAGTTATTCCATTCTTTAACCTTCGGGGATATTAGGTGTAATTTTGACTTATTTTTCGTCATTTTGAGTCTCATTTATTCTTGTTCGAACTAAACTTGTCTTGTCGGAATATTTAAGTTGTGTTTTGGCGATCGCCAATCTTGTGTGTTAATTTCTGGTTTCGGGTTGGCTGACTTGTTCTTTATTCTGCTTTCTGATTGGCGCCCTCAGGTGGACTCTTAATACTGATATTGGGCATATAAACCCCTCTGTTTCTTTCATTTACAACCAATGTTTGTATCAACTCATAAACTAATTGACCGTATTTCATAAAATTTGGTAGGTAAGTGCCCGAAGCTGATTAGATTTTAGTACGATATGGTATAAAAGAACCTGCATTTTTTTAAGAATTGACATAGAAAATGGTATGTGTCCACACTAACTGAAAAACTAATTGACCAGATTTTACAAAATTTGGTAGATAAGTCAATTGCGGGATACCCTTGTGCTGATTAGACTTTGGTACGATTTGGGAACAAAACACCTACCTGTTTTGCGACATCGCCCACAAAAATCGTATGTATCCACTCTAACTGAGAAACTAATTAACAAAATTTCAGAAAATTAAGTAAATAAATCGCTTGTGGGTCTTTATGGTGCTGATTCGATTTTGGTGCAATTCGAAAAAAAAAATCTGGCTTTTTTACAAAATGGCTCCCAAAAATTGTTAAGATCAACAATAAAATACCTCAAATGTATCAATTAAATGCTTAATTTTTTACTATGATACTTAATTTTTCACTATGAAAAGAATAATACGAACACCATTATTCAAGGAGAGACTATTCTAGAGATATTTAGGTGGTTATTTTTTAGGAACTGAAAACGTTTTTCTAAAGACGTTGTTAAAAATTCTATTTAATGAAATTTATTAAAATTTAGTATTTACGTATTTTAAAGGGTATCCTGATAGTGATTAGAATTTGGCATGATTCGAAAACAATATTACCGACCTTTTTACTTTCCTTATATACATAATGTATAAGAAAAGTATTGTGACGGGGTCGAAAATTCGAATTCGAGTTTTCGACGGGAGAGCACTTTTCAAGTATCTCTGATCGCGAATCAAACATTTTTGAGATGATGTGTGTGTGTGTGTGTGTGTGTGTCTGTGTGTGTGTGTGTGTGGAGACGATATCTCACGAACAAATAGAGTGATTCGAATGGAATATGGTACAAAAATCACAATCCGTAAATACTAGAATCCTGTTGTTTTTAAACGTAATCGAATGTTTAGACCCCCCCCCCTAATTTTTCTACTGGAATTTTGAAAAAATTGTCAAAAAATCAAAACCTTTAATAAAGTTACATAAATAGACATTTCTTATGTAATTTTTTTTTTTAGAAAACGATTGACATAAATTTTAGAACACTAGCATGAACCGTTATCGAGATATTGCACATTTTTAAAATAAATTTATCAAAAAATCCCATAAATTAAAAAAAATATATATTAACTGTTGAGAAACATGTTCACTTTTCATATGTAATATCATGCAATGAATTTGGTGACATCATTCTTGTGGATCTAGCTCGTTCCATTCATGAGCAAAGATACTTTGAGTAATACTTTTGTATTTGAACGCCAATAGTTATTTCTCTGGTATAAGAATTACTTATTTCTCCTTCCATAACGCTTGGCAAGATTTTGGCGCCGAATTTGGCGGAATGTCGCCAACTTGGCGAATTTTTTAAATGTTGCCAAATTAACGAAAATCTCGCCAAATGGATAGAAATGATACGAAATCAATGAAAATGACGACTAATTGACGAAAATTCAATATCTTGGAACGAATATAAATATCTACTATAAGAAAGACCTATTACTTTCCTTATATACATAATGTATAAGGAAAGTATTGTGACGGGGTCGAAAATTCGAATTCGAGTTTTCGACGGGAGAGCACGTTTCAAGCATCCCTGATAACGAATCAAACATTTTGGAAGTGATGTCTGTGTGTGTGTATGTGTGTGTGTGTGTGTGTGTGAAAGTATGTGTGTGTGTCAGTGTGTCTGTGGAGACGATAACTGACGAACGAATGGACCGATTCGAACCAAATTTGGTACAAAAATCACAATCTGTAAACACTGGAAGCCTATTGTTTTTATACGCAATCGAATGTTCAGAACCCCCCTAAATTTTCGAATGAAATTTTGAAAAAATCGTCAAAAAATCAAAACCAATATTAAAGTTACGCAAATAGTCATTTCTTATGTAATTTTTCATTAGAAAACCATTGACATAAATTTTAGAACGCTAACATGAACCGTTCTCGAGATATTGCACATTTTTCAAAAAAAATTATTAAAAAGTCATATAAAGTAGAAAAAAAAATATTTCCTATTGAGAAACATGTTCACTTTTCATATATAATATCATGCGATAAATTGGGTGACATCATTCTCGTGGATCTAGCGCGTTCCATTCATGAAAAAAGATACTTTGAGTAATACTTTTGCATTTGAACACCAATTTATCTGCTGTAAGAACAACTTATTTCTTCGTCCATAACGCTACGCTTGGCGAGATTTTAGCGACGAAATTGGCGGAATGTCGCCAACTTGGCGACTTTTGAAATGTTGCCAAATTAACGAAAATCTCGCCAAATAGATAAAAATGACGCTAAATCAATGCAAATGACGACTAATTGTGGAAAATTCAATATCTAATAATTATATAGTATATAAATATATAATAATAGTTATATAATATTTGTCGAAAATTTTAATATTTAATAAGTTATATATATATATATGTATATAACTTATTTCTTCGTCCATAACGCTTGGCGAGATTTTGGCGACGAAATTGGCGGAATGTCGCCAACTTGGCGACTTTTTGAAATGTTGCCAAATTAACGAAAATCTCGCCAAATGGATAAAAATGACGCTAAATCAATGAAAATAACGACTAATTGTCGAAAATTCAATATCTTGGAAAGGATATTATTATCTACTAGAAGAAAAACCTATTTATTTTACTCTAAAAGTAGTAAATTCATTTCATTATATAAGGAAAGTTATGTGTTGCCAACATCAGATTTTTTTTTTATTGTAAATGTAGTAAATTCATTGCATTATATAAGGAAAGTCATGTGTTGCCCACATCAGATTTTTTTTTTCGAAGCGATCTGCAAGGTTCACGAAAATCTGAAATAAGTGACTAAAATTGCGGAAATACATTGACCATGACTTTAGGATGAACCGTTCTCGGGATATTTAAATTTTTTGAAAATTTAAGGAACTGAATACTTCAAAGCGCATTAAGTTGCCAAATGAAGCGAACATGCATTAAAACTGCAAATTTGATATATTATCACAAAAGTATCCATATTACTTTCTGCAATTAAATTGAATTTAATGCATCATGGAATACAAAATAAAGAAATGAATTTTAGTTTGCAAGGGTGTCTGTAAATGAGTGTGTAGTTTGAGTCTGTGTGCTGTCCACAATATATATTTTTTATTATTTCGTATCTAATGTACCGAAAAACGCCATTTTAAGGGATTCTGATAACTTTAATATCTCCTGTATCACGTTTTTTATTGATATATGGACAACCCCTAGGGGCATAAAAACTCGAACTTTTGACGGTGTTTCCCACAGTAAAGAATAACCACATCAAACGCGTGGGAAATCATCCAAAATGTGGATTTGTATGTAGAACAAGCAAACAGACATACTTTTAATTTTATATAGATTGTGATACAATACATTGTTTTAAATCGAAAAGCATCTCATACATGCATATGTATCGATGAACATGTGAATGCTTATGTGCATTATAAGTTAGGAAAAATAAATTTATAATACTGATTTACTTATAAATTTATAATATGATTTTTAATTTATTAAATTTATAATATGATTTTTAATTTATTAAATTTATAATATGATTTTTAATTTATTAAATTTATAATATGATTTTTAATTTATTAAATTTATAATATGATTTTTAATTTATTAAATTTATAATATGATTTTTAATTTATTAAATTTATAATATGATTTTTAATTTATTAAATTTATAATATGATTGTTAATACTATTGCAGTTACAATACATATACATCTTCTCAAGTTTTAATGCTCTATATACAGTAAAGCGACGTGTTATGGAACCAACTGTCATCACGATGAGGTGCAGGTCACATAAGCTTTGCGGTAAATTTGGCGATTACGGCGACAAATTTAGCAGAATATCAACAACTTAGCAATTTTTGTAGATATTGGAAAAATTCAAGAATTTAAGTGATGTGTTGAGAAATCTCCAAGTTATTTAGGTTTGTCAGGAACTCTATGCATATTAATAACTCAATAGCACATTACAGTATAATAGCACTGTGGTACACATTTTAAAATTATAACTTAAAGTTGAACTTTTTGATTAATTATCATTAATCTATCATATCTTAACATGGCCGTAAATTCGTACATAGTGGATTTATTATTAAATTGTACATTGCTTTGTTGTGCCGCTATATAAAAGCTTCCAATTATTTATCTTTCACGTGAGTTCTATAAAGAACTATTAATTAATAGAGTACTAAATGGATCACACCATTTTAAATTTAACAATAAAACATTTATTAAAAACACAATTACTTAATTATTCAATTACAAAAATTAATCATATTATTTCGGCGGAGGGACCATGTGAGACCAGTATGAAAACGCCTAACATATGTTTAGGCCTAGATATCTTTTTGAGGAACACATACCTTCAAGTCTGTCTTGGACTTTGTTTGCAGCACGTGATTAATGTCGTCTATATTACTCGCATTAACTCATAGTGTAATGCATCCACGCGTAACTTCGTCGATCATATTGTACTGATGACTCAAACACTCGCACTTATTTCATTCTCTTAGGCTGTTCTCTCCACATATCTAGTCGTCGTGCTATATTTTCTAAGTCACCGTTCTTATTGTAATGTTGAACTCGAACTGTTATTCCACAAGTGTCGTTATTAGGTCATCGTCGCCAAGTTATCTGTCAGTATCTACACTTGTTCTTAAGTCACAGGTTGTGGCACTTTTTCCCTCGAGGGCGTCACTCCCCCTTTGCTTTCATTTGCAGCATCCAGTGTGACGCAACAAGCACTTTTTCCATTGATTAATCCTTTAACCAATGTCGTTACTTGGCATCCTCGTAAGGTTTCTTTCTGCCCCCTCTGTCTTGACGCTCCTAAGCTCATGGTTTGCTGTAAACCTCGGCGCCATTCACACTGGAAGTATTGTTCGACGTTTCGGACACAAAAAATATGCACATAAAACTGTCTCACCAAAATGTGAGATCTATTTCTGGTGTCACAAGCATATTAATAGCACTTGCACATTAATAGCACTTACATATTAATAGCACAACTTAATAGCACGTTACAAGAACTTAATAGCACATTACAATACGAATTGGGCAGAAAGGTGCTACATGATCGGAGAAATGCTCTGAATGTGAATACTTCAGTGTTTTGAGACTGCATTTATCCTATATGAGTACTTTTCTATGAGTATGATTACCCTAGTAATACGCACACCGAATCCGAATTATGCGTCCCAACCAGTTCGGTTTTAAGAAGAAAAGTTGAGATTTAAGACAACTTTTTTAAGCAATGACTTAAGTCTTTCTTAAAAAATTAACTGGATTGAGACTCAAATCCGCTTTCTCATACCAAAATCCATTTTTTTTTTAAATTTTATAAAAAAAAAATTGAAAAATGTGAATCTTGGGTCCAAATAATTACATATATAGCGTGTTACCCTTCACTTTAAAGGGCTTGCAAAAATATTTCGATTACTGCCACACTTGACAATGTACACCCCCCATATCACCACAGGGGCGAGGGTTTGACCCCCAAGGGAGGTTAATGACGTCACACAAAAAAATTATATCGTGGCTATTTTTCACAAGAATGATTGAAATTAAGTATCTTGATCAGTGAGCTGTAAATAACCCTTTTTATGCATTATTATGTCAAATTTTGTCCTATAATTATATATATTACCATGATAAAAAATCTGATGTGGGGAGCACAAGACTTTCCTTATATAATGCAACGAATTTACTACTTTTACATCTAACAAAAATAGATTATTCTTATAGTAGATATTCATATTCTTTCCAAAATATTGAATTTTCGTCAATTAGTCGCCATTTTCATTGATTTAGCGTCATTTCTATCCATTTAGCGAGTTTTTGGTTAATCTAGCAACATTTAAAAGTCGCCAAGTTGGCGACATTCCACCAAATTCGTCACCAAAATCTCGCCAAGCGTTATGGACGGAAAAATAAGTTATTCTTACAGCAGATAAAAGACTATTGGCGTTCGAATACAAAAGTATTACTCAAAGTATATTTTTTCATGAATGGAACGAGCTAGATCCACGAGAATGATGTCACCCAATTTATCGCATGGTATAACATATGAAAAGTGAACATGTTTCTCAATAGGACATATTTTTTTTTATTTTATATGACTTTTTGATAATTTTTTTGAAAAATGTGCAATATCTCGAGAACGCTTCATGTTCGCACTCCAAAATTTATGTCAATCGTTTTATAATAAAAAATTACATAAGAAATGTCTATTTTCGTAATTTTATTATCGGTTTTGATTTTTTGACGATTTTTTCAAAATTTCCCTCGAAAATTTAGGGGGATTCCGAATATTCGATTGCGTATAAAAACAATAACCTTCCAGTGTTTACGGATTGTGATTTTTGTACCAAATTTCGTTTGAATCGGTCCATTCGTTCGTCAGCTATCGTCTCCACAGATTCGCTGACACACACACACACACACACACACACACGCACGCACACACACGCACACACACACACAGACATCACTTCAAAACTGTTTGATTCGTGATCAGGGATGCTTGAAACGTGCTCTCCCGTCGAAAACTCGAATTCGAATTTTCGACCCCGTCACAATACTTTCTTTATACATTTTTGTATATAAGGAAAGTAAAAATATAAAAATACAATTTTCGCCCGAATTCTATCTAGTTCTAGATTTCTTTGATAACAGAGCCGGATTTAAAGTTTCGTGAAAATCCATTAACATTTGTGGCTGTTATTGTGTACACAAGAAATCGATAACAGACATACAGAAGACAGCTAGATAGACGAACATTACTCCAAAAATAGTCAAAACGTGTTGAGGAGGTCTTAAAAGATATACTGGCATCAAAATCTCAAATTCGAAAATTTTTGTGAAAAAAATACTTTCTGTATACTATATTACATAATATGGGAAAGTAAAAATAAAAATTTTGAAAGAATTAGGACGTTGTTTTTGTTTTTTTTTGCCGGTCGGCAAAAGAATATAAGGTAGGATCCAGTTATCTACATGCGAAAGACATCAATACACCACTAAGTTTAGCGGAATATATTTTCCTTTTTATGCCATCATCAATGTAACTATAGCTCACTTAATCGGAGTACATTATATATTCAAATAAAATTATATTTGTTCTATTGTGATTGTTTTACATATTTCCTCACAACTTTTGCGATTTTAAATTTTCTTAATTTATGATTTATCGGCTTTGAGCTAACATTTTCCGGGTAGGGCAAATGTTGCACAAAAAAAAGTGTTTTTCAGTACTCAATTTTACGGATATTCTGTGAAAATTTTACTATTAATTTTTTATTCTATATTTAAATAGTTTCTGCTTATACTCACATTTGTGCATTTTAGACAATTTATTACTATTCCTGTGCAACATTCGTGATTTTTACATGTCTCATGCCACCATAACTTTCAGAATTCTTCAACAATCCCCACAATCGCTTTTAATTATACAATGCAACAAATTAAAACAAGTAACATAAATGATCTTCTTAGTTTGTGGTAATTAGTCCCTATCTTTTTCTCTATTCACAAATTCGTTGCCTAAATTACAGTCAATAAAGCAACATTGTTGAGCGTACCGATCCGGTGGCCGCGCGGTCAGGGGCAGGCGTTTCGGTCTGATCGCTGGATTGCCGGGTTGCGGGTTCGAATCTCGCCAGCGGGCATGGATGTTGTCATGTCGAAGCCAAGTCAGATTTCCACCCTTCGGGGGCTTCTATAAAAGTGAAGCTGCAAATCTCCTCCCCATCGCCATGGGACACCCTGGAGGGGTCTTGTGGACGTGGTGCGTAGGCGCCCCTTCATCACTGAGAAATTAATACACACACACCTTGTTTCGGCCACACAAACAGCAACCATAAGCCTTCGGGTTGGTCGTGTGGTCTGGGCTTTCTACACACACCTTGTTGAGTGTTGACTGACTGAGACCTGGTGATCGTTCATTCGATTCCATATGAAGCAACACACACATTGGAGCAGGCCCAACAGTAGTCACTTGGAGTTCAGGTAAATTAAGAACCCTAGCTCTTCTCGACATTCGAAAATCTTATTTTAATTAGGAGGCCTCCAAAATGGAGCATTTAAGTCCAGGAAGCCCTTGTGCGACATACCTATAGAACTCCTCATAGAATCGGTACATTGATATATATATATCTATATCAATAGTTCTATCACTAATAAACAGAAATTTGTTCAACTTTCAGAAAATTAATAAAATTATTTTAGATAATATATTTATACATTTTAAGACCATTAAGTTATATTTGTTGTTATACAGAATTCTTCTAGAATATATGATCAAGCATGGTCATATAATAATTCACTATAAGAGTAATCAATTTCATCCTATGTCCGTCTCTGTAATGCTTGGCGAAAATTTGGCGTCAAATTTGGCGGAATATCGCCAACTTTGGACTTGAAGAAATAGTCGCCACTTCGATGAAAATGTCGTCAAATTGATTAAAATGACGCCAAATCAATGAAAAAATTTTATTTTAAAAGGGGATAGTATTGTACTTGTATTTCGGTAGCGTTTGTCTGTCAAGTCTGAACATCTTGCTTGGCAACAAATTTGGCAACGGCGACAAATTTGGAGACACATTTTTTAAAATGTCATCAAATTGATCAAAATATCGCCAACTTAATGAAATTGTCGCCAAATCGTTAAAGATGTAGGTAAAACGATAAAAATGTCGTTAAATTGATAAAAATAACGCCATTTCAATGGTAATAATTCTGTTCTGAAAGGGGATTATTCACTATAAGAAATATCCGTTTTTCCCTCTGGTCGCCCATCTCTATATTGCTTGGCAAAATATTAGGCACAAAATCGCTAACTTGGCGACTTTGAATGTTGCGAAATTGAAGAGAATGTCACCAACTTAATGAAAATGCTGCCAAATTGATAAAAATGACGCCAAATGAATGGAATGAATTGCGTTTTGAGTATCGTTTGTCTGTAAAATCTAACCATCCCACTTGGCGGCAAATTTGCGCGAGTTTTTAAATGTCGCTAAATTAACACAAATGTCATCAAATCGACAAAAATATCAAATTGACAAAAAGAACACCAAATCAATGAAGTTAATTGTACTCTGAAAGGAGATAGTATTGTAATGTTGTTTAGATAGAGTTCGTCTGTCAGTTCAACCGTCCCACTTGACAACTGAAGTCAAAAAATCTAGCCAAATTGATCAAATCATCGCTAAATTAACGAAAATGTCGCCAAAATGTTAAAAATATTGCCATATGGGTAAAAATGTTGACAAATTGATAAACGTGAAGACACATCAATGAAATTAAATGTACTTTGAGAGGGGATAATATTGTAATAATGTTTATGTATCGTTTGTTTGACAATCCAACCGTCCCACTTCGCGACAAATTAGCGGCTTTTTCAGATATCCCCAAATTAATCAAAATGTAGTCAAATTAACAAAAATGTCACCAAATCGAAGAAAATTGAATATGTTGGAAAGAATATACTAAAGAATAACCGTTCATTCGTCCATAACAATTGACGATGAACTTGGTGGTATGTCACCAATTTGGCGACTTTTTAAATGTTGCCAAATTGATAAAAGTGGTGTTAAATTGAAAGTAATGTGTTGCGAATGTTGATTTCCGTCATATGACGGGCAGGCCTTCTAGTTCACTATAATAACAACCAATTTCTCCTTCCGTCTGTCTGTCGCTTGTCAAATAATTTGGTGGGATATCGCCAACTTGGCGACTTTTTTCAATGTTGCGAAATTGACAGCTTTGTATCAATGCTTTGTATCTCCGCATTGTATCAAATGCCGCTTTGCTTCAATGATATACTGGCAATATGACCCAATTTTCTAAGCTGATTCTAAGAGCTTTTTGAAGATGCTGAGAGATTCTGGAAAGAAAGTGCAGTGTTGCAATCTGTCTCCCCAATGCTTCCCATAAATGTTCGATGGGATTAAGATCCGTGGATCTGACATGACGTTCTCTTCGACGAAAGTCTTCATTTTCTCAATTTCAAGAAGACTAATAACAGGGCTCAATGAGGCCTCTTATTGTCATCTATAAAAATTGTATTGGAGCTAACAGATCTCCTGAAACGCCTGGCATAAAGGGTCAGGATTTCATCCGTATCCCTAACCACTTACTTAGCTACCTTAAAAAAATTGTATGTCTGTGAGCGCGTTCATCATTATCACTGTCCTAACAAGAACACCATCACAACTTAAACTCTCCCTCCCTCTCTATTCTTGGTTCTCCCCAGATCGTAACCCACCTGGAATAAATATGCAAACTCAATTGGAACTCATTCAAGAACATAACGACTGCGGACTGGTGGGAGTACTAAAGGTGGTGGTCACGACTGCATGCTAACCGATTTATTCAGTGGGAGGAAGTCAGATGGACACAAATCACTTGTCATCTCCAACAAAGACCATTCTCATGTTTTCTGTACACAGAATGTCAAGATGTTATCGTTTCAGTAACTGCTGTTAGTTTTTGTGCGGTTTACCTTGCTGACATCTCCTTGTGTCGTCTTGCAGTCAAACACATATAGGGTGGCCCGAAAACATCGTCCTCGGCTTTCATTCCTTAAATATTGTTCTTAGACATATATAATACATTACAAAGTTGTGTCAAAAATGGAACAGAATTTTCTGAAATCGATTAAAAATTTCAAGGGAATTAAAATTTAAGAAATACAAAATTTAAATTTGTATACGGCCCCCGTACAAAAACATTTCCAATAAGTAAAATGTGCCCCATATACTAATAAGGTGATGTACAAAATTTCAGCATTTTATTATAAAAAGTCCCAGAGATATGAAAAGACAAAAATGCTGACTTAAACCACTTTTTTATGCATACATGGGTTCTCAGAGGGGGGAAAAGTCATGTCGGCAGATCTTCAGGGATCATATGCAAATTACGAAAGAAATCAATGATTACATAAATAAATAATAATTTTCTATTTATTGGTACAAAATCATCTACACTGTGTAGAAATAATAACTTTGCAAAAAGATTACAAAGCTTGTTCAAGATGTTTTCCATCCATGCCAATACAGAGTTACATTCGCCTGATAACACTTTTGTGCACTCGATCACGTTCTTGCTCAGTGATGTCACTACAACCATCTTAAATGCGTTGTTGCAACTCTGATTTATTTAAGGGAGGCGACAGATAAACAGTTGTGCATAAACGACCCTAGAAATAAAAATCCATAGGCGTTAAATCAGGCGATCTAGGGGGAAATTCGACTGGCCCATGCAAGCCAATCCACTGGTCTGGAAACTTATTATTTAACCAGCGTTTCACAACTGTAGTATGGTGAGCTGGAGATCCGTTCTGTTGAAACCATTCATGTTGAAGTAGTGTTAGGGGCTGTTCTTCCGTAAAAACAGGAATAACCGCATTCAGAATTTCATTCACATATCTATCACCCGTCAACGTACGATTATACAGTATGGGTCCAAGCAAACGGTTTCTGAAAACACTACATACATTCACAGAAAATTGCTTCTGATGATGATTATCACGTACCACGAATGGATTTGTATTAGACCAGAAGCGCTCATTTTGAGGATTTATGCATCCATCTTGTTTAAAACAGCATTCGTCAGTCCAATTTACGTTTTTCAGGAAAGAGGGATTTGCATCTTCTTGATTTAGAGCCCAATTACAAAAATCTGGACGACGTTGATCATCTGTTGGCTCTTGTCCTTGCACACCAAGAATGTTAAACGGATGCCATATATTCAGTCTCAATATTCTCCACACTGTTGCACGTGGTACGTACATTTCTGAAGCAGCAGTACGAACATTACTATGAGGATGACTGCAAATGTAAGCCAAAATATCAATTTCTACATCAGTTAAGTGAAGTCAGGGCCTACCTAGTCCACCTACATGATGTACGCTTCCTCTTTCACGCACTCGTTGCACCAATCGGGAAATAAATCTCCCAGAAGGATATTGAGAATTGGGAAAAATACGTTGATATTCCCGTGCAGTTTCGTTAGCATTGCGATTGCATAAACTGTACAGCATAAGCATTTCAAAAAGTTCTTCATTGCTGTATTGCGACATATTGCTGGTACTAACTAGCTACACTCTCAAAATGTTGCAGAGATGTGAAATATTTAAGGGTCGCCCAGACTGCCTTGCTGCACGCGCTACGCTTGCATAAGCGAGGCGATTGATCAATGGTAGAGCAAAAATAACTTTCTCATGTGATGATCCGTCTGTTGCGATTGAGCGACTCACAGACCAGAGGCAGATATTTGCATATGCATACATTTCTAAGCAGCTTTAATGATCATTTTTATTGTGCAATTTCCAAGATTTATTTAGTAACTAATCATGTAAAATTTTAATGTATTTTTCAGGAAACATATTTTTGAAAAATTGTAAATAAATCTGGAGAAAATCTGATGTGGACAGAACATGACTTTCCTTATATAATGCAATGAGTTTACTATTTTCATAGTTAAAAAATGTTATTCTTATAGTAGATACTTATATTCTTTCCAAGATATTGAACTTTCGTCAATTTGTCGTCATTTTCATTGATTTAACGTCATTTTTATCCACTTGGCAAGATTTTCGTTAATTTGGCAACATTTACAAAAGTCGCCCATTTGGCTACATTCCGTCAAATTCTTCGCAAAAATATCGCCGAGCGTTGTGGACGGAGAAATGTATTATTTTTACAGCAGTTAAGTGACTATTGGAGTTCAAGTATAAAAGTATTACTCTAAGTATCCTACCTCGTGAATGAAACGAGTTAGATCCACGAGAATGATGTCACCACATTTATCGCATGAGATTACATATGAAAAGTGAACATGTTTCATAAAAGTTAATATATTTTTTTAATTCTTTGGATTTTTTGATAAATTTATTTCAAAAATGTGCAATATCTCGAGAACAGTTCCAGTCAATCATGTCTAAAGTTTGTATCAATCGTTTTCGAAGGAAAACGTACATAAGAAATGTCTATTTGCTTAACTTTATTAAAGGTTTTGATTTTTTGATGATTTTTTCAAAATTCACTCGAAAATTTAGGGGGGTTCTGAACATTCGATTATGTTTTAAAACAATAAGCTTCCAGCATTCTCGGATTGTGATTTATGTACCAAATTTCATTCGAATCGCTCCATTCTTTCGTGAGATATCGTCTCCACAGATGTCCCATTGGTTTTCATCATGCAATGTGACATTGTGGAAATTTTAACCAACCTCATACCTATAAAGATGGTCCCTGGCCTTTTCACGCAATAGGTATAAGGTTCCCTCCTGGCCACCCGCAAAGGGAAGGGCCAGTGGAGCTTGGACTGCATGTGGGTGGTCCAGTACAAGATGAAGGAAGACGCATCCGGGGGGTAAGCGGTCTTTGGGGGCGCAGTTAAGCCCGGGGGTTCACGCAGGAGCGTGGGATCTCAGCCTGCAAGCAATAATTCAGGGGCTAGTGGGCAAGCCCTGCTGTCATG
Source organism: Amaurobius ferox (assembly GCA_951213105.1). Taxonomy (NCBI): domain Eukaryota; kingdom Metazoa; phylum Arthropoda; class Arachnida; order Araneae; family Amaurobiidae; genus Amaurobius; species Amaurobius ferox. The sequence goes on along the minus strand of OX578148.1, from coordinate 14,784,970 downwards.
GACTGGCCACTGAGAGTGGAAGCTAAGTGTCCACCGGTAATATTTAGGGGGGCTTAAGTCCTGTCAGCAAGTAATATTTGAGGGGGAGGAGACTTGATGTTACAAGTTTTTGGAGAGAGTTTTTGTCAGGAGAAAGGAATCGAGAGTGCCGATATGAATTTTGTATAGTGAACTTGTAGAAATTTTCACGGGAACGAAATGCTCTCCGTTTCCCCGCCTGATCAACCGATCGTCCGGCCGATGTGCCCAAGAGCCGAGGTAAGGCCTTTGACTGTACACAGCATTCAATAATTGAATCTCCTCTCCGCTCGTTTAAATACCTATGTGAGGAATAGTGTTATGGAAGTTACTTGTCTTTTGAAGTGTATGACTATTATTTTAATATTTGAGAATTGTGAATAAGATTGTGGTTCAATTAATGATTAATGAATTTACGAGGTCATAATGTTTTTTTCGGGATGTTAATATTAAAAGGCAGTTACTTTTATATTCATGTGTTATGAACAAAGCCTTTTTTCATGTTTTTTATTTTTAAACGATAATTATGTAAATAAACTTGTTTTTTCCTTATTCATAAAATCTAATCCGTGTCCTCATTTCAAATCTTATTAATTACTTATTTTTTCCAGCTTTAACCACTTGAGATCAATTATAGGCCGTATTTTAGCGTTCAAATCGAACGTGAGGTGGAAAACCTCGCGACATTAATGGTTCCGATGACCAGGATTCGAAATAAAAATAATTAATAGAATTACTGAAAATTTTTTTTTGTGAGTAGGCTAAATTGTATGTTAAGAAAATTTTAAATAAAGTATATTTTTTTTTCGGAAATGAGGATTGTAAAGGAAGAAAGAAAAAAATTCATGTTTTTCAATTCTTTTCTTCAAATTGTTATGCCATGGTATATGGGGATATATGTATTATTTTAGGGAAACACGGGATCAAAATTCGAAAATTTGAGGAAATTAGAAATTTTTTGTATGCATACTAGGAGTGTATTTTATATTGTGAAAGAATTTTATGTACCAGAATTTTAATGTTAGGAGTGTATATATGTTGCATGAAAATTTGTGTTCATGTGATAGGATTTTGGTAATAGGGGATAATTGCACTTAGGATATAGAATTTTGGTTAAGAAGTCGCAGAATTTTTTTTTTCACATTTCAGTCATGGCAGAAGAACGGAACGAAGTCCCAGTAGCTCACGTCAGCAAAATTCCGGGTATTACACATTTGTTAGGGGAATTAAATGGGGAAGACATGGAAGAAACGAAATTGTTTTTCGAACACTTCAGCGCTATATCAGAACTGGGAAATTGGAACGATGCAGAAAAACTGGTTATAATCAAATCGCGATTACGGGATAATGCTAGGAAATTTTATATGAGTTCTCGGGAGTTGAGGAGCGAAACCTCTTTTGAAGCTTTCAAGCAGAGATTTTTAGATTTTTTTACAGACAAACCCCATATCACCGCCAACCAAGTAATTTTTTCATCAATTAAACAAAACCAAGGTGAAACTATAAAACAATTATCACACAGGATTAGAACACTAACGTTGGAGTACATAGGTGAGGCTCAGATAAACGATGACACTCAACACATTATTGATAAATTAAGCCTTAGTAAATTTATAGAAGCTATTAGGCCAGAATTCCAAATTGAAGTGATTAAAGGGAATCCCAAAACATTCATAGAAGCAGTAAAAATAGCACAAAATTTAGAGTCAGCTAATTTAGCGGCAATGGTAGTAGCGGTAAATAATATATCACAAAAAAATGACATACAGGAACTGCGCAAGGAACAAGAACAATTTAATGCACAATTATTGGATAATATCACTAAAGAGATTAATAACTTAAAAGTCAAGGATCACGCAGAAGTAGAAAAGAAACAAAACATTTTTTTGTGTCATTTTTGTGGCAGACCCGGACATTTTATGAGGGAATGCAGAATGTATTTACGTCAAAATAATAATGAGAGGCAAGTCAGATATGGGCAAGAGAATAGGAATTTTGCATCGGTTAACGGGGAAGCTAATTATGTGCACAACGGAAGGTCGAATCAGTGGAATCCAAACAACGACAGATATAGAAATTTCGGAGCGCGGCCCAGGAACGAATTTAACATGAGAGGACAAGGGAATTTTCGAAATTGGGACAGAAATCCTGCATCTTATGTAGACGAGAGAAATTATGCAAATACTAGAGAGGAGCGCAGATACGTTCGAGGGAGAGAGAATAATAAAAACTATAGGCCTTTAAACTAGTGTGGGGGACTGAAGGAGAATTTGTGCAAAATAACACAGAATCGGAATTTACTCTAAATAAACATATGATTTTGGGACAGGTATCAGAAAATTTTGAAATTAAACAAGAGAAAAATAAGCCAGAGGAGGAGGAAAACTATATTTGTAAAGAAATGATAAATTTGATTCAGGCGACACCCGAAGTGATAGAGCAGAGAAAAAAAGATTTGGAACCGACAGATTTTAAACTAGAACATATGAGCGCAGAGAGGAGGAAAGATTTTGAACAATTTGTATTACAGTACGCGGACATTTTTTCAAAAAACATTTCGACCATTGGGGCTACGGACTTAATCCAACCCAAAATTGAATTAGCGCACAACCACGCAATCAAATCTAGGCCATATGATATACCATACTCGCTACAAAACACTGCGAAAGCACAATTAAAAGACTTGGAGCAGGCAGGAATTATTTCTAAAACCAACTCAAATTATGCGTGTCCAATGATTTTAGTACGCAAGAAGGACGGAGAACACAGACTTTGTTTAGATTTAAGACTGATAAATAACATCTCCACCATATTCCCATATAATATTCCGAAAATCAATGAAATTATCACCAAATTAGCAGGGTTTAAATATTTTTCAAAACTAGATTTTAACAGTGCATTCAGCCAAGTGGTCTTAAGCCCGGAAGCACAGAATATTTTTTCGTTTGTAACGCCCTTCGGCAATTTTAAATATAATAGAATGGTTTTCGGACACGTTAGCTCAGCGCCCATTTTCCAAAATATTATTGATACGATTTTAGCGGACTTACAAGACCAAAACATCTTAGCGTACATTGATGATGTGATTGTCCCAGCAGACTCTTACGAGGAAATGAAATGCAAATTACAATTAGTTTTTAACAAATTTAGAGAGAATAATTTAACGTTAAGCCCGAGCAAATGCGATTTTTTCTTACCAAAAATAAATTATTTAGGATTCGAGATTACCGATAAAGGAATAAGTCCAATGGACAATAATATAAACAAAATTACATCTTTTCCGGTGCCAAAGACCTTGAGAAAACTTAAAAGATTTTTAGGAGTATGCAATTTTTATCGGAATTCAATAAAAGATTACGCGCAAATTACGGCGGTGCTTTCAGACCTAACGCAGAAGGACGCAAAATTTAAATGGACTCCAGAGTGCGAGAAGGCTTTCCAGACATTACAAAATTGTTTTTTTGAAAAACCTATTCTAATTCAGCCAAATTTCGACGAAAAATTCTACCTTAACACAGATGCATCTTTATTATCTGTGTCGGCATGCCTTTTACAATTGAGAGATGGCATTCTTAAGCCAATTGCATATTTTAGCCGCAAGTTAAATCCACAAGAAAAAAAATACCCCGCAGTAAAGATTGAGTTACTTGCAATACATCAAGGAATACAGTTTTTTAGGAATTTTTTGTACGGACGAGAATTTTTTTTGCTCTCAGACCACAAATCATTAGGTGATAATTTAAAGATTAATAATCCTCCGACAGTAATGCAGCGTTGGTTGTTGGATATATCAGAATATAAATTTAAATTTATTCACATCCCGGGAAAACAAAACGTACTGGCAGATTTTTTAAGTCGCGAAGAATTTGCGAACCACTCAGAACAAGAAGTAAACAAAACACCCTCCCCTCTCCATACTTTCCAAGAGAGCACTCCAGATACGGAGCAAGACAGTAAAGAAACGAATCAGGGAGCTTCAGGGGAACCGGTTGTCAAACGATCGCAGGAAGAAGGCCACGTTCAAAATGAAAATAAACAAACGGGGGAGCTTTCAGTGAATGGTATAATTCACGCAGAGCAGGAAGACGCGAATGGGTATGTAAATGTGGACAATATTTATATTAGAAATGTAGAAGAGTTAACCGAAATACCGACGATAGAAGAAATACGGAAGGAGCAGAATAAAGATCCAAAAATCACAGAACTAAAGAAAAATCTAAAAATCGAAAAGCACAAACACAGTAAAAACAATGAGACATTTTATATAGATGAGGAGACGGGACTGGTAATGCATATTGGTAGATGGAAAGATCGACCGTGGCGGGAGAATTTTAAGAGGACAATAGTAATTCCACGCATTTTACAGAAAAACATTTTAGCCATGGCTCATGTCACTCATGCAGGGGTTGATAAGACGTTTAAATTAATAGAAGATAGATATTATTGGGGAGGTATGTATTCAGACACACATAATTATGTCCTTTCTTGTGAAAAGTGTAAAAGTCGGAAAGGAAAGCTGCTGATAACAAATATGGGTAGAGTCCCCATTCCTGAAGGCCCTTTGCATAGCATTTCAATAGATTTATGTGGCCCTTTTAGAGTTAGTGTCAATAACAACAGATACGTGCTAACTATGATTTGCCAATTTACGAAATATTTAACAGTTTTCCCTATACCAGACATACGTGCAGAAACCGTGGCGGAAAAGTTATTACAGTCGTTTGTCTCCAGCGGATTACCATTTTCCATAACTTGTGACAGGGGGTCTCAATTTACTTCAAAAGTTTACAAATGTATGACGGAGAAATTACAAATAGTAGCTAAATTAACGCCTGTTCGATCACCTTGGTGCAATGGAGCCATCGAAAAATGTCATCATGCGCTTAAAAATACACTTTATACTCTCACTGATAATTCACCTTTTTGGGATACTGCAGTTCAAATACACGTCATGACATATAACGCAACCGTTCACTCATCGACAGGCGAAACACCCAATTTTCTTTATTACGGACGGGACATTCCAATTTTTTTTGAGACACAAACACAAAATGAGCAACAACAGGATACATCATATGGGGGGTACATAGCTAATAAAATAACCACAATGCAAAAAGCTTTCAAGGCGGCAAACCAAAATATAGAGCGCTCAAAACTAAGACAAGAAGAACAACAGTTTTCAAAATCGAAAATGCAAAATTTAGAAATAGGAAACAAGGTATTTTTAGAGGGACAAAATGCATTTGGAACCGCTAACTTTTCAGGACCGTACAGGGTGGTAAAGAAAATAAACAGATTCTTATACGATATTCAAAAAGTTGGGAAACCTTTCGAAAAAACACAGAGGGTACATATTAATAGATTGAGACAATTATTGGAAAGGAAAGAACACCTAAAATTTACGCGCGACATAGAAAAAGACATTAAATACACATCCCCACTTCTTCCAACACCGGTTGTAAACAGAGAAAACAGAAAACAAAACGAGGCAGGGCAGTCTTTTCCTTTTTCACAGGAAGAGGAACAAATTATTTTTTCCAACGTAAACAAGGCTATTCAAACGACACAAGGGAATCAACACAGTAAAACTCCTTCCGAAAGTTTTCAGTCCATAGCTAATAGTACAGAAATTGGTACGCAATCGCCTACTCTTTCGGACCTCCCAGAGAGACATCCGTCAAACAGTGTCAAAAATCAACAAGCGCCTCCCTCCGAATTTCAAACGGAAGCTTTTCCTTTTCCTGAAATAAGTACGGCATCCCGCGAACGCCAAGAGTGCGAAAGTAAGAAGGGGAAAGAGACTTTACAGAAGCCTCCGAAAGCCTTTGAGAATGATTCACAGCACGAAGGTGCGACTCGAACACACCAGTATTCGCTTAGGAGCAGAAACAATCGAATCTGAATTACAATGAAATCGGTAGTTAATTGAAAGGATAGTGTAGAATATGGGATTGTATATAATATTTGAAAATATGTTAAGAGATGAATTTGGGGAGAATGTAAATATAATTTGAAATTGGTATTTGAATTGTTGAAAAGCAAAACAGTATTTCTGGGAATATAGATTTTTGGGAGAGCAAATATAATTTAAAATTGAAATGGATTGAACTTAGGAAATGGGTGTAGATATGAACCGGTATTTGAATTGAATAGAGTGTAAATATAAATATGAATCGGTATTTGAATTGAATTTAGAAAAAAGAGTGTAAATATAATTGAATATTTAAATTGTTTAAATGGAAAATTGAGATATTTAATATGAATTAACTAAAAATGCTTGAAATTTAAAGGATAAAGATTTAGTGAATTTACGAGAATACGGGTTTATAATGTTTAGAAAATATTTGAGAAGTGGTGGATAAAGGTTTAGTGAATTTACGAGAGTAAGGGTATATAATGTGTAGAAAATACTTGAGGATAAATGGATATACAAATCTGAAAAACAATTTAGAGAAGAAATTGAATTTGAATTTAAAGGTTTCTTAAAAATATATACGTATGTCGAAATATGAGGAGGAAGTTTTAAAGGGAGAAGAGATTGACAGGCAAATTTGAGAAAAAATTTAGAGAACGACTTTAATATTGGTAAATTCGGAAAAGAAGAGGAAAAGGAAAAAAAAAAAAGGGTTTTGCAGAAGGAATATGGAATTTAATCTTTCGAGAATAGTGGAGAAATCGAATTAATAGAGAAGTTATAAAGTAGGTAACAGTCAGGTTAGAAATACACATAGAATTTCTTTTGTTGGAAGGGAGAAAAGTTTTAGAAAAGAAAAGAAAAAAATGTTTAGATAAGCATTTTTCGTTGATTTGAACCAGGCAACAGGGAACATGGGTAATACAGCATTAACAAACACTTAGATTTAATACAGGGGAAAAGATTGTGTGGAATGATAATGAGATAATATTTGTAGTAATAGGAAGGTTAAGAAATAGAAATGAAAAAAAAAAAAAAAAATGTAATATAAAATCCAATTTAAATCGTACAGCAGATAAGAGTGGGTAACATTTTGAAAAACTGGGTAATTACTAAACAGAAAAGATAATTTCTCTTTTGAAACTAATGTAAATTTAAAATAAATAAATAAATAAAATTTTGCGTAATTGACTATAGGGGACACGCCAGTTTAAAATCTAAAAGTGGGCCTGATCAACCGGCTTTTGGGTACTTAAGCAGCGGACAGCCTAAGGATAATACAGTGAATTCTTTTTTAGACAAGGGGAAAACTTGCACAACACATAGCTTTACTACATCACAGTTAGCCAGTGACAAGAGGGACGTAAAACAAGGGGAATCCAATAAAGGGGGGGGTGTCAAACACATAAAATCTTATGGCCACGCAGCAACACTCACAGAGGGGAAGAAAGAAAATACTTTATTTTATTGCAGGGCACTTTTCGCTTGTCAAGAAAGTTATGGGAGGTATATGGTTCCACAGTTCATGGGGACAGCCAGTCTGATAACTTGTAGGGGTGTGGCAATCTTAACAAGTGCATCTTGTTTCGGGCAAGTTTGAGGGGTTGTAACTCGTTTCCCACCTCGGGCTTTGGTAAGATAGAGAAAGGAGAGACTTCTTTGTTTTTTTTCTTTCCGTGACATACGCTTTTTCTTTTCTTTCCTCCCTCTTTCCTTTTACAGAGGGACGGTGATAATTCGGGGGATTTCGAAACACTTTATCTGACCGGTGCAGGGGCGCAAATGAGAAACTTCAAAAGGTATACGCAGAATTGGGAGTTTTGAAAGGCATAATTTGGATTTAGAAGAGAAATTAAAGGTGTCCGATTAAAGAAATTTTGATAAATCGTTCGGTATACTGCAAAAGGTTTGATGAATGACATTCCATTTTTGGGTGTATAGGAATTCGAAAAAAAAAAAAAAAAAAAAGGTTTTTTTTTCTCCTTTTCGGGTTTTTAACGGGGATATTAGATAAAATTTTTGTATAGGTGTAATAAGATACAGAAAATGAATATTTGATAATACATGGCATGGCAATTCGGAGGGAAGATTAAATTTTTAAGGATAGGAAACTTTTACGTGTGGATTGGAATAAAGATTAAGAAAATAAAGATTAAGATAAATTGGTAGAAAATGAATATAAAATCTAAAGGAAAGGAGATTTTTACGTGTGAGTTAGAATAAAATAAAGGTTAGGATGAATTGGTAGAAAATGAATATAAAATCTAAAGGAAAGGAAATTTTTACGTCTGAGTTGAATGAAAATAAAGATTAAGGATGATTTTATAGAGAATGTATATAGATATAAAAAAAAGTATTTCGGGGATAGTTAAGGAAGTAAGCAATGTTTTTAATAAGGTTATGACGAGGTGTAAATAAATTTTTTTCATGATAGGAATTTTTGTAATCGTTTAATGGTAATGTAATTTTTTCTGAGAGAGAGAGATTTTTCAATTTTTGAGTGTCTGTATGTATGTTCTTTGGCCTGTGTGTAAACTTATCTCCAGCAGTATGTCTGTAAAGAACGGACCACAACAGCAACCAGTAACGGACAGGACACCAGCAGAGAGACATCTACAACCGACCCACGAGAAGTAAGCCACGACAGAGCCATGAGGACAGCTAGCAACCTACCGACACAGGGGCGTAGGTCATCATTGACTTTCAGGATCACATCTTTCCTTGCAGAAGGTTACTGCACGAGGAAGTCACATAAAGACTTTTTCATTAACAGCTCCAAATACATAACAGTGGCGTATGCGGGCATTACACAAGAAAGTAACTATCGCTCACTTTAAAGTCGCATTTGACTTTAGAAATGGTGAAATTTTAGTGCTACATGAGTGCATTTCTTGGTGGTGTGATATATTTTGAGTACGAAAAAAAAGAAAGAGGAAAAAAAAAGGAAAAACTTTCTAAATACAGCTTAATCACAGGCGAAAGGTCCAACCAGTTCCAAAGGCACAAAACAGCCTTTTTCTTCAGGACCAGCCAGAAGTGCGACAGACTTTTCATCATTCCGAAAGGACAATAGTGTATTCAGAACTTTCCAGGTCATTGCCAGTGCATGCATGCATTAAACATTTGGTTAGGGAAATAATTTACGTGGAACTTTCCACCACATGGAACTGACCAAACCAATGAACTATAACACAAAAATTTTTGGAATTTCAATGTTTGTTATATATTTATACTATTTTATGTTCTGTATGTATGCAGATATCTGCATTTTTTTTCAGGAAAGCTGCTCGCAGACGGTTTTTGCACTTAAAAATAAGGAAAGGGGGTAAATGTCCCATTGGTTTTCATCATGCAATGTGACATTGTGGAAATTTTAACCAACCTCATACCTATAAAGATGGTCCCTGGCCTTTTCACGCAATAGGTATAAGGTTCCCTCCTGGCCACCCGCAAAGGGAAGGGCCAGTGGAGCTTGGACTGCATGTGGGTGGTCCAGTACAAGATGAAGGAAGACGCATCCGGGGGGTAAGCGGTCTTTGGGGGCGCAGTTAAGCCCGGGGGTTCACGCAGGAGCGTGGGATCTCAGCCTGCAAGCAATAATTCAGGGGCTAGTGGGCAAGCCCTGCTGTCATGGACTGGCCACTGAGAGTGGAAGCTAAGTGTCCACCGGTAATATTTAGGGGGGCTTAAGTCCTGTCAGCAAGTAATATTTGAGGGGGAGGAGACTTGATGTTACAAGTTTTTGGAGAGAGTTTTTGTCAGGAGAAAGGAATCGAGAGTGCCGATATGAATTTTGTATAGTGAACTTGTAGAAATTTTCACGGGAACGAAATGCTCTCCGTTTCCCCGCCTGATCAACCGATCGTCCGGCCGATGTGCCCAAGAGCCGAGGTAAGGCCTTTGACTGTACACAGCATTCAATAATTGAATCTCCTCTCCGCTCGTTTAAATACCTATGTGAGGAATAGTGTTATGGAAGTTACTTGTCTTTTGAAGTGTATGACTATTATTTTAATATTTGAGAATTGTGAATAAGATTGTGGTTCAATTAATGATTAATGAATTTACGAGGTCATAATGTTTTTTTCGGGATGTTAATATTAAAAGGCAGTTACTTTTATATTCATGTGTTATGAACAAAGCCTTTTTTCATGTTTTTTATTTTTAAACGATAATTATGTAAATAAACTTGTTTTTTCCTTATTCATAAAATCTAATCCGTGTCCTCATTTCAAATCTTATTAATTACTTATTTTTTCCAGCTTTAACCACTTGAGATCAATTATAGGCCGTATTTTAGCGTTCAAATCGAACGTGAGGTGGAAAACCTCGCGACAACAGACTCACTGACACACACACACACACACACAGACCTCATCTCAAAAATGTTCGTTTCGTCATCAGGGATGCTTGAACGTGCACTCCCGTCGAAAACTTGAACTCGAATTTTCGACTCCGTCTTTCTTTATACATTATGTTTATAAAGAAAGTAATAAGAGAGAGTCAGATATATGATTTGCCTATGATGCATTTCTACGTTGCGTCATTTGCATTCTTGCTGTAAACTTTTACATTCATTTTTACTTTCCTTATATACATACTGTATAAGGAAAGTATTGTGACGGGGTCGAAAATTCGAATTTGAGTTTTCGACGAGAAAGCGCGTTTCAAGCATCCCTGATCACGAATCAAACATTTTTGAAGTGATGTCTCTGTGTGTGTGTGTCAGTGAGTCTGTGGAGACTAACGAACGAATGGACCGATTCGAACCAAATTTGGTACAAAAATCACAATCCCTTAAACTCTGGAAGCCTATAGTTTTTATACGTAATCGAATTATCAGAACCCCCCTAAATGTTCGAATAAAATTTTGAAAAAATCGTCAAAAAATCAAAACCACAAATAAAGTTACGCAAATAGACATTTCTTATGTAATTTTTCATTAGAAAACGATTGACATAATTTTTAGAACGCTAACATAAACCGTTCTCGAGATATTGCACATTTTTCAAAAAAATTATCGAAAAGTCATATAAAATGAAAAAAAATATTTCCTATAGAGAAACATGTTCACTTTTCATATGTAATACCACGCGATAAATTGGGTGACATCATTCTCGTGGATCTAGCTCGTTCCATTCAAGAAAAAAGATACTTTGAGTATAACTTTTTTATTTGAACACCAATAGTCATTTATCTGCTGTAAGAACAACTTATTTCTTCGTCCATAATGCTTGGCGAGATTTTGGCGACGAATTTAGCGGAATGTCGCCAACTTGGCGACTTTTTGAAATGTTGCCAAATTAAAGAAAGTCTCGCCAAATGGATAAAAATGACGCTAAATCACTGAAAATGCCGACTAATTGTCGGAAAATCAATATCTTGGAAAGAATATTAGTATCTACTATAAGGAAAACCCATTTTTTTTACTGAAAATGTAGTAAATTCATTACATTATGTAAGGAAAGTCATGTGTTGCCCACATCAGATTTTTTAAATTTGTGATTGATCCCTCACCACTTTGTTTGAACATATCGCAGGGAATTTTTGTAATAAAATGATGAAATTTTGTACATCACCTTATTAGTGTATGAGGCACATTTTACTCATTGGAAATGTCTCTGTACGGAGACAGTATAAAAATTTTAATTTTGTGTTTCTTTAAATTTTATCCGCTGGAAATTTTTATCGATTTCATAAAATTCTGTACCTTTTTTATGCAACTTTGTAATGTAAAAGGAAAGTACTGTGACGGGTCGAAAATTCGAATTCGAGTATTCGACGGGAGAGCACGTATCAAGCATCCCTGAACACTAATCAGACGTTTCTGAGATGATGTCTGTGTGTGTGTGTGAAAATATGTGTGTGTGTGTGTGTATGTGTGTGAAGTATGTGGGTGTTGTTGTTGATGTTGAAACCCAGACCGTCCGACCTACCAGAAAGGTATGGAAACCCCAGGCCGTCCGACTCGTCCAGGGGACTTGAGTAACAAAGTGGACGACCGGTACCAGAAAGGCGTAAGGTAACTGTTTGGACGGTCGGGAAGTGCCACCCAATTTAGACCGGAACCCAGTGGGGGAGGCATCCACAGGGACCGAACCCTCCTTCCCCTACCACCAACCTCTCGGAAGGACTTTCGGACCCACATGTTTAACGTGATCGTACTCCGTACTCCGCATGAACACGGCGGCAGTTTTGGCAGTGGCTGGAATCGAACCCGGGCCTACCGAGTGCAACTCCAGCGCGCTAACCAATGGGCTGACGCGACCCGGGTGTGTCAAAGTTTGTTTGTGTGTGTGTGTCAAAGTATATGTGTGTGTGTGAAAGTATGTGTGTGTGTGTGTGTGTGTGTGTGTCGTGAGTCTGTTGAGACGATAACTAACGAACGAATGGACTGATTCGAACGAAATTTGGTACAAAAATTACAATCCATGAACACTGGAAGCCTATTGTTTTTATACGCAATCGAATGCTCAGAACCTTCCTAAATTTTTGAGTGAAATTTTCAAAAAATCATCAGAAAATTAAAACCTTTAATAAAGTTACGCAAATAGTCATTTTTTTTGTAACTTTTCTTTAGAAAACGATTGACAGAAATTTTAGAAAGATAGAATCAACCGTCTCGAGATATTGAACATTTTTCTAATAAATTTATCAAAAGATCCCATAAATTGAAAAAAATATATTAACTGTTGAGAAACATGTTCACCTTTCATATGTAATATCATGCGATATATTTTATGACATCATTCTCGTGGATCTAGCTCGTTTCATTCATGAGAAAAAATACTTTGAGTAATATTTTTGCATTTGAACGCCAATAGTCGTTTATCTGCTATAAGAATAACTTATTTCTTCGTCCATAACGCTTGGCGAGATTTTAGCGACAAATTTTGCAGAATGTCTTCAACTTGGTGAGTTTTTTAAATGTTGCCAAATTAACGAATATCTCGCCAAATGGATAAAAATGAAGCTAAATCAATGAAAATAACGACTAATTGAAGAAAATACAATATCTTGGATAGAATATAACTATCTACTATACGAATAAACTATTACTGTCCTTATATTCAATAATGTATAAAGAAAGTATTGTGATGGGGTCGAAAATTCAAATTCGAATTGTCGACCGAGACATGCTCTCCCGTCGCAAATTCGCATTTTCGACGGTGGAGCACGTTTCAAGCATCTCTGATCACAAATCGAACAGTTTTGAGGGCATGTCTGTGTACGCGCGCGCGAGCGCGTGTGTGTGTGTGTGTTTGACAGTATGTGTGTGTGTGTGTGTAAAAGCATGTGTGTGTGTGTGTGTGTGTGTGAAAGTATATATATGTGTGTGTGTGTGTGTGTGTGTGTGAAAGTATGTATGTGTGTGTGTGTGTGTGTGTGTGTGTATGTGTCAGTGAATCTGTGGGGACGATATCTCACGAACGAATGCAGCGATTCAAATGAAATTCGGTACAAAAATTACAATCCATAAATATTGAAAACCTATTGTTTTTAAACACAATCGAAAGTTCAGAACTCCCCTATATTTTAGAGTGAAGTATTGAAAAAATCATCAGAAAATCAAAACCTTTAATAAAGTTACGCTAATAGAAATTTCTTGTGTAATTTTTCCTTAAAAAACGATTGATATAAACTTTAGAACGCTAGCATGAACCGTTCTTGAGATATTGCTCATTTTTCAAATAAATAAATCAAAAAATCCCATAAATTAAAAAAAATATTAACTGTTGAAAAACATGTTTACTTGTCATATGTAATATCATGCTATAAATTTGCTGACATCATTCTCATGGATCGAACTCGTTCCATTCATGAGAAAAGTTATTTTGAGTAATATTTTTGCATTTGAACCCCAATAGTCGTTTATCTGCTATAAGAATAACTTATTTCTCCGTCCTTAACGCTTGGCGAGATTTAGCGATAAATTTTGTGGAATGTCGCCAACTTGGCGACTTTTTTAAATGTTGCCAAATTAACGAATATCTCGCCAAATGGATGAAAATGAAGCTCAATCAATGAAAATGACGACTAATTGAAGAAAATTCAATTTCTTGGATAGAATATAAGTATCTACTATAAGAATGACATATTTCTTTTACTGTAAAAGTAGTAAATTCATTGCATTATATAAGGAAAGTCATGTGCTGCCCACATGAGATTTTTTATTATATGTGTCTAAGATCAATATTTAAGGAATAAAATCCGAGGTCAAATTTTTGGGACACCATGTATATATAGTGATCGTCTACTGCAGTTGTGCCATGGAAACGAATTTGTCTTATTCTGGTAACCGGTGAATATCCTCTGTTTCTTGGCACTGTCTTCAGTGTTTTGAGACGATTTGGTAGATCATTTAGGGCTCTGGCAAATTTTGTGTATGACTGGCAACTTCCATCCATCAATCGCTCTGTAGAGCTGAAAATCGTACATACAGCATGTTTGTGACACGGCTGACTTATATGTTTTTGCACTGATTTTTGTGATGAAACACCACCACTTGCATCTGTTACTATAACGCCTAGTTTTCACCAAACGCGAAAAGCGCTGAGGCGAAATGAACAGCTAATGGCTGGTCGAACTTGTGCCTGTGGCGTCGTTTTTCGTCGCCTTTGGTGAAATCTATATGTAAGAGCCTGGAGAACTAACACGCCTTTTAAACCCATCCCTAACTTGAACAGAGTTCAAAAACTGCAAAGTAAGATTCCATTTGTTTTTTACATTACTCAATTTTCGTATACACAAAATTTCATCCCATTTCCTTGCTTAAACTGCGAGTTTTAAACCTTTTGAAGATTATCCTTTTATTTTTAGAACTAGTTGTTTAAATTATTAATTTGGCAAAAAGAGAAAGAATTGAAATAAAGAACAGAGTAGACAAAAAATTATCATTTTTATTCTATTAATTTAGTAATTAAAGAAAACCGATAATTTCGTAACACCGGTATTATTAATACCGGCATTTATCGAAGCGGTAACTGTATATCAATATCGGCATTAACATACCGACATTGGGAGCCATAATAATGAAAAAGTAAACCAATATTTTAGTCATTATTGCATTTAAATTTTAACTGAAATATATCATATATCATTCACATTTTCCGTTCTGTCTGGTATATATGCATTCGTTCGACTATAACTACCTGATCAAAATTCAATCCACGATTTAATGATGCTATAAATTATTGATAGCCAAACTTATGCGATGTATCTATCATTACAGTCAATCGATACATGTCGTTTAGTGATTTATCAACACTGTACCAATACCGTTCTTCATTTTATCAGTGCTGTGTAGTGTCAATGTTATCAATATCCTAATCTAAACATTTATATTTCAAGAATGGACCGTTTTAAATTTTAAAAATTTGAGGAGTAGTACATATATTTCATAAATACAAATATTAAACTAGAAACTGACATATAATATCTGTTCTGAGGTAAAATGTATAAAAGAACAATTCAATGACATGGTGAGAATAATGATTTACGTGATTTGATTAATTATCAATATGATTAGATTAATGAGTTTATCCGGATATCAGTATGATAAGATTAATGAGTTCCGTTTATCCGGATCTAGTATGACTAGGCGTGGGCATTTAATAGAAGTGCTTTTAAAATAAAACAAACATCATTTATCAAAAGGAATACTTTGGGCGGGACAGTCCAGTTATTAGCGTATCGGAATTGTAATCGATCCGAGTTCGATTCCCGTTTCCCAATCTATCCCCGTGTTCACGCGGTGTACGGGCATGTTAAATATGTGAGTCCGTAAGTCCTTTCGAGAAGTTGGTGGTAGGGAAAGGATGGTACTGTCCCTGTGGATGCCTACCCCAATGGGCCCCGGTCTAAATTAGGTGGCACTTCCCGACCGTCCCCTAACACATACCTTACACCTTCGGGTTGGTCGGACGGTCGGGGCGAAGAAAAGAAAAAAAATATTTGCAGAATTACATTTACTCTTATCTTCACTGACTGACACTTCTTCACTTCCGCTTAAAAATACATGGTATAATTTTCCAATAAATTTCGTTTGCTTCCTTCTATTTTCGGTTAGCTGTCTCTCTTTTTCAGGATTTTAGTTAACTTCTGCAATTTGTTTGACCAAGTTAATTTATATAGCCTCTTCATGATATTTAATTTTCACTTTTATTCACATTTTTACATTTTTCCCCATCAATTGCAGTTTCATTTTCTATTTATTTTTCCTTCCGTTACCTTCCGTTACCATTTCAGGAGTTTTCACTTACTGTTTACATACATAATATTATGTATAAGGAAATTATTGTGAGGGAGTCGAAAATTCGAACTCGAGTTTTCGGCAAAATGGCACATTTTAAACATCACCGAACTTTCAAAGAACATTTTTGAGGTTCAAATAAATTTATCAAAAACATACATAGGATTAAACAAGAAAGATCATTCATGCTTAAAGCATTGAATATGAAACATTTTACAATTTCAATGCAATTTTATTTAAACATTTCTAAAATGCAATACATTCCTCGGTAATATTTTAAAACTTATCACAAAACTACATTAATTCATTATATTTGAAAACCTTCATCGAAAAAAATGAACTTCATTCAAATGACGGCATTGAAATATAAATTGCCTGGTTTAAACATCTCTAAAATGCGATACATTCCTCGGTAATATTTTTAAAATTATCATAATACTACATTAATTTATTATATTTGAAAACTTCATCGAAAACAACTGAAATTCATTCAAATGACGTCATAAAAAATAGCACGCTTGAATCTCTCTATAAAAGCAGCATTTCATTCCACCCATTTCACTCATCACAATACTATAATAATTTATTTTATCTAAAAACTTAAGACCATGGAACTACAAATAATTAAACTCTATGCTTAAAACTTCATAGAAAAAAAATCGTCCTTCTCTCTGTAAAATCAATGAATATTTCATTCATATCAGCTATGCAGACTCCATGAGCTAAATAATTTTGCGGTAAAGAAATACACCAATTCTTATACAACTCATTCCACATATTTTGCTGATTACATTTTACATAAGTGAAAAATAGGCGTCGTTGTAGAAATAATCAAATTTGGATGATCATTTAAACTCAAATATATTCTAATTATGTTGTTTCAGAATGTAGATGCACAGAATTTAAACAAAAATAAAGCGGTTTTAGGACGGATACAACACTCAATTTGAATTAAAAATAACTTTAAAAATCACGATTTTGAGACAACAAGAAGGATGCCATATATCATTTTGAAGTGGGTCACGTGATTTTTTCATATCATGATCACATGATCGCTTCATATAAGAGGTGTAATTATTATTTTAATTTTTATTTAAAAAACTACTGAATATATTTTGCTGAATTTTTTTTTATATATTTTATGGAACAATTTGAATATTACTTAAAATTTTCGAAGCAATTTGTGAATTTTAAATCCGCTTAAAAAATGTTTGAAAAATTAGGTCCCATAGGGTTCAGTGTATTTCATTTTTTCAACCCGGGTTCAATTCAAAACTAATTGAGTGATATTATTCATTTATATTCTCATAGGTCCTACAGACCGTCTGAACAACATACTAAAATTTCATTTTGATTATGTCATTTTTCCGGCAGTTATCGTTCTAACGGACAGATAGACAGACAGACAGACATAATGAATGAACAAAGTCATAAACACTTTTCAACTTTGTTGTAAAGTGTTAAAAAAGTCGTTAAATTTGTTCGCTTTCCATATGCGATATTATGCAGCAAATCTATTATAATCCTTCTAGTTCGTTCTTGTTCGTATCTAATTCCCATCATTCAGAAAGTAAGATGATTTTTGTAATAGTTTTTTATGTTGACGCAAAAAAATGTTATAAACCATTGAGTTGTATCGAAGGGAATCTGTTACACAATTTTATGCAACCTTCATTTTGATAATGATTGGGAGAAAATTAGTACTAAATATAATGAAATTAAATTATATAATAAATTCGAGTGGAGGTTTATACTCAGGATATTGTCACAATACTACTACTTGAAAACTCAAAACTTCATCGAAAAAGGCAATGCTAATTACACAAAATGATGTTTATTAAATTGCCGTCATCGAAATATAAATCGTTTTCCTTCTTATGCAAAATCAATGAATATTTCATTCAAATCACTTATATTACAGACTCCAGAGCTGAATAATTTTGCATGAAAAAAGCAGCAATTCTTATACAACTCACCTCACAATCGCTTAATTTGTTTGCATTCCGTGTGCTATAGATTAGCGTTAAAATTAGGCTTCGCGTTGTAGAAATAAAGACAGTTTAGAGATCATCTAAAATAAAACATATAGTAATTGCGTTCGCACAAATTTTAAATTCACAGATAATACGCAAAATTAGAGCGGTTTTATGACGGATGCAACTCTGAGTATAATTATTCGATCTTTTAACATTTGCGCTTAAGCACAGCGGAAAAGAAAATGGAAACCATCTTTTATTTTCCAATGAGTCACGTGATCTCTTCATATAACATGGGTGTAATTATTATTTAAATTTTTATTTAAAAAACTATGCAACATGTTTTGCTGAATTTTATTTTCCCATTTAATGTGATAATTTGAATATATACTGAAATTTTCGAAGTAATTTGTGAATCTCAACTCCTCTTAAAAAAAATGTTTGGAAAATTTAGTCCCACGGGGTTCAATGTATTTTATGTTTTCAACGCGCGTAAAATCGGAAACTAATTGGGTGATATTATTCATTTTCATTCTCAGACAGACCACAGACCGTCTCAAAAACGTACTAAAATTCCATTTTGATAAAGTCATGTTTACTGCAGTTATGGCGCGAACGGTCAGACAGACAGACAGATAGATGGAATAACCAAAGCTATAAACACTTTTTAACTATGATAGAAACTGTTTAAAATTAAATGTGGTGAATCCATTATTTAGCTGTGAAAGAAGTAAATTCATTGCATTATGTACAGAAAGTCATCTGCTGCCCTCATGAAATTTTTTATATATGTATATATATGTCATGTTTTTACAAATTGTAAAAAAAAAAAAAAAATAAATAAAACCCTCTATGATTGAAATTAATTTATTTCCTCTTAACATTAATTTTTTTCACATTGTTTTACTTGCTATTCTAGAAAATGTTAAATGCTATAGTTCAATCAGTAGATGGCAGCACATTATAGGAAATTTCCAATTCGCGCTCTGTTGTAAAAAATATGATTATAAATTAAGGAAACTATTTAAAAAAAATTTAGCTGTTTGTTTTAGTTCTTTTTAATGTTAATTGAACACTGCTGTGATTTACCTCTACATATTACTTTTATAATAAAATGTAATTTCTTAAATATGTATATATTTTCATTTGCTTTTCGAAACTGAGGTCATTATGTTGTATTTTCCTTCTGTTATCTCAAAAGCATATTTTTAAACAAAAATTTCAGAAATATCTATTTTAAGTAAAGGTTTAATAGTTTATAAAAAATCAAAATATTCTTAAATTATTGCTTAAAAAAGAAAATTTAAGAAAATAGGACAAAAATTTATGAGCATTTTATAATTAATTTTATTTATGCATTCACATATTTTTTTAATATTGGTTAAATATTTCATTTCGAATTATATCTCCCACAATTTTTGAAAAAGAAATATATTTTTGTATCTTGTGAGCACTTTTTCTCTAATAGATGGCAGCACATAATATTTTAAGTTTTGAAAATTAGAAACTTTTAAAAACGCACAATATGAATATATTCGATATTCATTTAATTAACAGGAATCTAACCATTCGAAGCCAAAACACGAAATTATCAATCTAAAAGCTTCTGACATACAATTGTTTGTGAGTTAAGAGACATTCGATTAATAGTTGTAAGCGAAAATACATCGATTTTGTGTAATGTAATAACATGTTTATGTGTTTCTTAATTCTCAAAACAAAATACACAAAACTTGACAAAGAATAAAAAATAAGTAGTAATAGCTTAGCAACTGTAAATGGAATTCTTAATGCTTGTTCATACACTAATTATAACGTGTTAAAATATTTTATTTTACATGATTTTTATATACAAAATTTATATTTATAATTAAAAATTTAAATTATCAATATCAGAAGTGCTTATGATGTATTTTATTATTGAAAATGCATTTCAATTGAAATTAATTAAATTGTGAATTAAAAATTAATACTAAAATAACAAACATATGACGAAATTACCTTTTCGTATTTTTCAGAAAATTTCTTTAATTTAGAAATAAGCAAATACATTTAACTTTACTAAGTATTGCATTAGTTTAACATTAAAGTAATTAATAAGAGATAATAAAGTAATTAAAGTCATTTATAAAACAAAGTTAAATCAGTCATTTAACAGATGACTTTAAACAGTTTTCATTCGAAATTTAGAAATAATTTCTGTACCTCGTTTAAATACAGCATAAATTCAAACATAAACTTGTCTACTAGTTTCAAAAGCAAATAACAGCCTTCTTATTCAGGACCGACAAGAAGCGCGATTTCACTTACTCAAGTCGACAACAGTCGGTACTCAAGTGAGTTGCTGACATGGCGTGAGTAACTGCGGTTGCTCTTCTTGTCGATTCTGATGAAGAAAGCTTTTCTTTGCTTTTAAAACTAGTAGATCAGTTTATTTTTGTATTGATGTTGTATTTACAAAGTTGTTATTTATTGTGACATTCATGCAACTGTTTCTAAGCGATAATTTGAACATGCAATTTAACTAGCAAAAAGCCGGGCTATGGATAGATGGACATATATAGAAACTTTTTATTTTTTATAATTTTATTTTTCACAGTTTCGAAAATTTAGTTTAGTTGTGCTGTACAAAATTTGACTTCAGTTTTCAATTTACTACTTAAACTTTTGATACAAATGGAATGAAAGATTTTCATTCCATTTTCAAAATATGCATTCCATTTTCAAAATATGAAAATATTCAAAATATGCATTCTCACTTGGTGTATTGTGCAATCATTCTACATAAAAAGCAAGACTATTTTTGAACTGCTTATATCTCGAACTTGGATTATATGCATTACAAACTGTCAAAATATACCTACAGATATGCAGCTAAAATTAAGAAAATATGCATTTATAAAATAAAAAATAACAATCATACATTTTGTTTGAATAACATTTAGGCCTCTGAAAGCATTAACAAAAAAGATCAAACATGCATAAAGCATTGATTAATAAACATTTTCCAATTTCAATGAAATTTTATATAAACATCTTTAAAATAAGCTACATTCCTCGGTAATACTTTTAAAATTATCATAATACTACAATAATTTATTATATTTGAAAACTTCATCGAAAACAAATGCACTTTATTCAAATGACGTCATCGAAATATAAATCGCTTCTATAAACAGCATTTCATTCATGAACTTTTTTCCATTCAGCACAATACCATGGTAATTTATTTTATTTAAAAACTTAAAACCATGGAGGTACAAGTAATTTAACTCTATGCTTAAAACTTCATCGAAAAGAAGTCTGGTTCTCTGTGTAAAATCAATGAAAGTTTCATCCATATCAGCTATATTGCAGACTCCATGAGCTAAATAATTTTGCGTTAAAGAAATGCAGCAATTCTTATTCCACTCATTCTACATCTTTTGGTGTTTACATTATCCATAAGTGAAAATTAGGCTCCGTTGTTGAAATAATCAAAGTTTGATGATCATTTAAACTCAAATATATTGTAATTGCGTTGTTTCAATATGTAGATGCACAGAATTTAAGCAAAAATAAAGCGGTTTTAAGAGGGACACAACACTAAATATGAATTAAAAAGAACTTTAAAAATCCCGATTTTGACACAAGATGGATGCCATATTTTATTTTGAAGTGGGTCACGTCATCTCTTCATATAATTGTCACGTTATCTCTTCATATAAATGGTGTAATTATTATTTTAATTTTTACTTAAAAACTAATGAATATATTTTGCTGACTTTTTCTTTATATATCTTATGGAATAATTTGAATATTTCCTAAAACTTTCGAAGCAATTTGTGAATTTTAAATTCCCTTAAAAAATCTTTGAAGAAATAGATTCCATAGGGTTCGACGTATTTCATTTTTTCAACTCGGGTTCAATCCAAAACTAATTATGTGATATTATCCATTTATATTCTCGTAGGTCCCACAGACAGTCTGAACAACATACTAAAATTTCATTTTGATAAAGTCGTTTTTACGGCAGTTATCGTGTTAACGGACAGACAGACAGACCGAATGAGCAAAGTCATAAACACTTTTCAACTATGTTGTAAAGTGTTAAAAAACGAAATATTTCCCCAAACTTCAATCTATTAATGCAAAAAAAATTATATTACTAGCGAAGATCTAGGTTTTGAATTTATTCACACATGTGGAGTGTGCGAGCTGTTGAGACCCAGACCGTCCGACCTACCAGAAAGGTGTAAGGTAACTGTATGGACGGCCGGGAAGTGCCACCCAATTTAGACCGGAACCCAGTGGGGGAGGCATCCACAGGGACCGTACCCTCCTTCCCCTACCACCAACCTCTCGGAAGGACTTACGGACCCACATGTTTAACGTGATCGTACTCCGCATGAACACGGCGGCATTTGTGGCAGCGTGCAAATCTAGCGTGCAAACCACGGGGATACCGCACCCGAGATGGCCAACAGCACGCGGCGTTCCGAGGTGGTCACCCACCAAGTACTAACCGCGCCCGATGCTGCTTGACTTCGGTGATCTAACGAGAACCGGTGTTTTCAGCACGGTACGGCCGTTGGCCCCGAGTGTGCGAGCTGTAAAAGATTTCAAGTTAAAACTTAATTTATCAAATAATTATGCTATTAGAAGAGTAAAAAGGTGATTTCAATATTTGAGAATCTTAATACAAAAGTGTATGTTCGTTTTTGGAATCTAAATATTAAATTAAACAAATTAAAATACAGGAAATCAATAAAATGAAAATAACACATTAAAATCGCAAAAAACGTATTAAATTTACAGCTACACATTTAAATCACAATGACTGCAAATACACATACTTTGATTGAATGTTTAAAAGTTGATGTTTATGTTTGTTATTTGTACGAACTGTAGTGAGCATGCCCGGTTGATAAGTAGACTTATCTTCCTATTACAATTTGCTTAAAGTATTAAAGTTGTAATTTTACGCATTTGTGTGCAATTTTATGTATGTACAGGGCCGAATTTTAGAGTTCATAGATCCCAGGCACTTTCACTGTGCAAAAACAGGAATAAACGGCCTCTAAATTATCGAGGAATATTTATGTAGCCGTTAAACCACTTTAATTTTTAAATGAATATCGATAACAATGTCTCTAATAAACATGAACCAATATGTCTTTGATGATAATATATCAACATCCTCCTTTGACACATCAAGGCCCATCGTATTAGCCCATTCATATATTATCGTCAGTAAAGACGATATGATTAATTTTGAATTAAAAAAAAGAACCCTTTAGAATATTAATGATTCTTGTGATGACAGATTATGGAATATTTTACCACCGTGTTAATGTATCACAATCTGTCATTTCTTATGAATTCTAATTTATTAAGTGAAAATTTTAATATTTATTGTTTATTGGTGAATTTTTGGTTCTGTAATGTAATTTAGAATTTTAGTTATCAAGAATTCATCTTTTTAACATTTTACAACAAAGTTGAAAAGTGTTTATGACTTTGTTCGGTCTGTCTGTCTGTCTGTCTATCCGTTAGCACGATAACTGCCATAAAAATGATTTAATCAAAATTAAATTTTAGTATGTTGTTCAGACGGTCTGTAGGACCTATGGGAATATAAATGAATATCACCCAATTAGTTTTGTATTGAACCCGGGTTGAAAAAATGAAATACATTGAGCCCTATGGGACCTAATTTTTCAAACATTTTTTAAGCGGATTTAAAAATCATGAATTGCTTCGAAAATTTTAGGTAATATTCAAATTGTTCCATAAAATATATAAAAAAAATTCAGCGAAATATATTCAATAGTTTTCTAAATAAAAATTAAAATAATAATAACACCTCTTATATGAACCGATCACGTGACCATGGTATGAAACGATCACGTGACCCACTTCAAAATGATATATGGCATCCATCTTGTCTCAAAATCGTGATTTTTAAAGTTCTTTTTAATTCATATTGAGTGTTGTATCCGTCCTAAAACTACTTTATTTTTGCTTAAATTATCTGCATCTACATACTGAAACAACACAATTACAATATATTTGAGTTTAAATGCTCATCCAAATTTGATTATTTCTACAACGAAGCCTATTTTTCACCTATGTAAAATGTAAACAGCAAAATATGTAGAATGAGTTGTATTACAATTGCTGTATTTCTTTAACACAAAATCATTTAGTTCATGGAGTCTGCATAGATGATATGAATGAAATATTCACTGATTTTAAAAAGAGACGGACGATTTTTTTCGATGAAGTTTTAGGCATAGAGTTTAATTACTTGTAGCTCCATGGTCTTAATTTTGAAATAAAAAAAATATTGTAGTATTGTGATGAATGACATGAATGGGAAATTATTTATGAATGAAATGTTGCTTTTATAGAGAGAGCAAGGCGTGTTATTTTTTCTATGACGTCATTTGAATGAATTTCAGTTGTTTTCGAAGAAGTTTTCAAATATAATAAATTATCGTAGTATTATGATTATTCTAAACTTATTACCAAGTAATGTATCACATTTTAGAGAAATTTAAACCAGACAATTTATATTTCAATGCCGTCATTTGAATGTAGTTCATTTTTTTTTCGATGAAGGTTTAAGTTTTCAAATATAATATATTAATGTAGTATTGTGATAAGTTTTAAAATATTACCCAGGAATGTATTGCATTTTAGACATGTTTAAATAAAATTGCATTGAAGTTGGAAAGTGTTTCATAATCAAAGCTTTAGGCATGATTGATCTTTCTTGTTTTCTTATTAATATAATTTTTCAATGCGTTTGCCTCCTTCGTAGGCCCTAAAAATTTCGTAGGCCTTAGGCATTGTATTTAAAGTGCCTAATGGGAAATTCGGCCCTGCGTATGTGTACGAATTTAAATCTTCCTAATATATAAATCCTTCCGAATTTTCATCTTCATTGTACTTTTCGAGTTAAAGGGATCACAAAATTCAGACGATGTTGATTTCGCTTTGGAATGCAGAATAGTTTTGCTTCGCTCGTCTATAATTACAACCCTCAAAATGTACCACTTCTGCCCTACGAACAGTGAAATTTATCTAACTTTATATCAATAATATTTAAACTAATAATTCCTACAAGGTAACAGGGATTACCAAAGAATGTGAACTTATTATCTATATAAATGAAAATGTCTGTCTGTGTGTGTGTTTGTCTCATCATCACGGGAGAACCGTCTCACCGAATTTCATGAAATTTTGTGGATAGCCGTAAAATAGCTCCATATAAAATGTAGTCCATATTTCGAGGTTCTAAGACCAGGGCTTGTCTGGATATTAAAAACAAGAAAGATCAATCATGCTTAAAACATTGATTATGAAACACTTTCCAACTTCAATGCAATTTTATTTAAACATCTCTAAAATGCAATACATTCCTCTGTAATATTTTAAAACTTATCACAATACTACATTAATTTATTATATTTGAAAACTTAAACCTTCATCGAAAAAAATGAACTTCATTCAAATGACGGCATTGAAATATAAATTGCCTGGTTTAAACATCTCTAAAATGCGATACATTCCTCGGTAATAATTTTAGAATTATCATAATACTAATAATTTATTATATTTGACAATTTCATCGAAAATAATTGAAATTCATTCAAATGACTTCATAGAAAAAATAACACGCTTGGCTCTCTCTATAAAAGCAGCATTTCATTCATTTCATTCATCAAAATACTATAATAATTTGGTTTATTTAAAAATTAAGACCATGGAGCTACAAGTAATTAAACTCTATTCTTAAAACTTCATGGAAAAAAATCGTCCTTCTCTTTGTAAATTCAATGAATAATTCATTCATATCAGGTATGCAGACTCCATGAGTTAAATAATTTTGTTTTAAATATATACAGCGTGTGTTAAATAAAATACAGCAATTGTGTTAAATAAAATACTGCAATTTTGTGTTAAATAAAATACAGCAATTCTAATACAACTCATTCTACATATTTTGCTGTTTACGTTTTACATAAGTAAAAAATAGGCTTCGTCGTAGAAATAATCAAATTTGGATGAGCATTTAAACTCAAATATTGTAATTACGTTGTTTCAGTATGTAGATGCACAGAATTTAAGCAAAAATAAAGTGGTTTTAGTACAGATACGACACTCAATATGAGTTAAAAATAACTTTAAAAATCACGATTTTGAGACAGGATGGATGCCATATCATTTTGAAGTGGGTCACGTGATCTTTTTATATCATGGTCACGTGATCGCTTCATATAAGAGATGTAATTATTAGTTTACTTTTTATTTAAAAAACTACTGAATATATTTCGCTGATTTTTTTTTATATATTTTATGGAACAATATGAATGTTACCTAAAATTTTCGAAGCAATTTGTGAATTTTAAATCCGCTTAAAAAATGTTTGAAGAATTAGGTCCCATAGGGCTCAATGTATTTCATTTTTTCAACCCGGGTTCAATCCAAATACTAATTGGGTGATATTTTTCATTTATATTCCCATAGGTCCTACAGACCGTCTGAACAACATACTAAAGTTTCATTTTGATTAAGTAATTTTTACGGCAGTTATCGTGCTAACGAACAAACAGACAGGCAGACAGACAGACAGAATGAACAAAGTCATAACACACTTTTCAACTTTGTTATAAAGTGTTAAAAAGCTCAAGGTTTAACTTTCCATAGACAATATGCAGACGATATTTTTTCCTAAAATTTATTTGAATAAAATGATACCATGTCCCTTAGCAACGGATTTAAATCCAACGTGTTTATGCAGCAGACGATTTTTATTACATCTTTTCTGATGAAATTAATAAAGAAAGATAAAATAATTTTATCAAAATAGCATATTTGACTGGATTATATATCAATTACGGCCTTCAGGTTTAAAGATTACAGGGATCATCAATTTATTATGTCATCTGTTTTATTTTGGCAAACATTTTTAAAACTCATATATTGTAGTAGGGGAAATCTTCTACTAATGCGCGGGTATATATCTTCTAATATACGAGAATATAAGTAGTACGGGTATATCTTCCCATACAATTTTAGCTCTTTCATTTTGGTATATATTGATTCAATCTCATATTTTTTGTAAATTTGTTTACAAACGGAACCAGTATGTTTTGATCTTCAGACCTGCTTATGAAGATAATTTTGGATAGCGGGAACAGCGATTCTAAAACTTCTGTCTTGGAAAATTAATTTAAATATTTTAATAGAATGTTTTGAATACCAAAGTTATTTAGAATATTAAGAATTTTCCCATGATTATGAATTTTAAGTTTCTTTATGATATATATTCCACATGAAGATCGGGTATACTGATTGTATAATTTTAAATTCATAGATATTAAATCTTCTTATAATACACAGTGTGTAAAAAAATTTTTCAAGACTGGCGCTAGATGTCAGCGTACAGTGGCTCCATTAGTGTTATCGCGCATGAATGATAAACCTCGACCATCTGCTGGCGCACTGCCAAAAGTTTGATGCATTTGCTAAACTAACTCAAAAGATACAGCCGTTCATTACAGAAGTAAAATTTTTTCATGGTGAATGATTGAGATGGTACAAAAAGCTGAATTAAATTTATCGCAAAACTTGGTAAAAGCGACTCGGAAACGTACCAATTGATAAGTTTACGGTGAGTTTTGGTTAAGTAGATTAAATATTTTACTATGACACAAAAATTTTTTGGACGGAAGAGATACTCTAGAAAATGATAAGCATAACAAAAGACTAAGTTCATCTAGGACATCTGAGATTATTAAAAAAGTGCGTGATTTCATGGCAAACAATCGCTGTGCGTCACTAAGAATGATGGAAGAGTCTTTGAACATCAAAAAAGAGAAATGATTTGAACCATCCTGCATGAAGGTTTGGCCAAATCAAAAAGCTGAGCTAAATTTGCTCCACACATTTTAACCAATGAACAAACATCAGGGAGAAGTGCGTATCGCAGAGACATCATTTCAGCCGCTGAAAATGATCCAAACTTCTTGAAATCGATTGTTACAGGTGATGAAACAAGGTGTTTTCAGTATGATCCTGAAACAAAGCGACAAAGTGTGAAATGGAAGTCGAAAAGCTCACCACAAGCTAAAAAAATCTGATGTGGGCAACACATGACTTTCCTTATATAATGTAATAAATTTACTACTTTTACAATAAAAAAATAGGTTTTTCTTATAGTAGATACTTATATTTTTTCCAAGATATTGAATTTTCGACAATTAGTTGTCATTTTCATTGATTTAGCGTCATTTTTATCCATTTGGCGAGATTTTCGTTAACTTGGCAACATTTCAAAATGTCGCGAAGTTGGCGACATTCCGCCAAATTCGTCGCCAAAATCTCGCCAAGCGTTATGGACGAAGAAATAAGTTATTCCTTCAGAAGATAAATGACTAATGGCGTTCAAATACAAAAGTATTACTCAAAGTATCTTTTTTCATGAATGGAACGAGCCAAATCCCCGAGAATGATGTCACCCAATGTATCGCATGGTATTACATACGAAAAGTGAACAGGTTTCTCAAAAGGAAATATTTTTTTTTATTTTATATAACTTTTTGATAATTTTTTTGAAAAATATGCAACATCTCGAGAACGGTTCATGTTAGCTTTCTAAAATTTATGTCAATCGTTTTTTAATGAAAAATTACATAAGAAATGTCTATTTGCGTAACTTTATTAGCGGTTTTCATTTTTTGACGATTTTTTCAAAATTTCACGCGAAAATTTAGGGGGGTTCTGAATATTCGATTGCGTATAAAAACAATAGGCTTCCAGTGTTTACGGATTGTGATTTTTGTACCAAATTTTGTTCGAATCGGTCCATTCGTTCGTTAGTTATCGTCTCCACAGACTCACTGACGCACACACACACACATACTTTCACACACACACACACACACAGACATCACTTCAAAAACTTTTGATTCGTGATCAGGGATGCTTGAAACGTGCTCTCCCGTCGAAAACTCGAATTCGAATTTTCGACCCCGTCACAATACTTTCCTTATACATTATGTATATAAGGAAAGTAAAAACAGGAAAAGTTCCATCCAAAGTCAAAACAATGCTCATTACATTCTTCGATAGAAAGGGTATTATCCACAACGAATTTGTTCAAACAATTACTGGTGAGTATTATTTAAATGTTTTGCAGCATTTGACGGTCAGAATTCGTCGCATTCGTCCAGATTATCGGGATGAAAGTAGTTGGTGTTTGTTGTATGATAATGCACCCAGTCACACCTCACTTATTGTTCGTAGATATTTGGCAAAAATGACGTCTGTCACGCACCGTATTCGCCTGATTTAGCACTCTGTGACTTCTCTTTATTCCCAAAACTTAAAATGAATTTAAGAGGGTGTTATTTTGATGATATTTCGACCATATAAACAGTTTCGACGCGTGCTTTGGAGGATATTCCGGAAAGTGAACTGGGACAGGCATTCGAATCATTATTAAATCGCTGTAACAAGTGTAATGGAACCGGGGTGGCTTATTTTGAATACAAAAACCAAAACAAATCATAATTTCTTGTTTCAATTTCATTCTACAAGCTCTGTCTTAAAAATTCTTTGACAACTTGTGTACGTCTCATAAACACGTATTAGCTTCGTTAATGCCAGGTTGTTCATTTATATATTTTATTTTTACATTTAACATTTACTAATTTTTCATTTATTCTTTAAAAACGTATGTTTATACAGTGCTATATTTAAATATAAGCATTACAATTTCTGAGAAATTTAGGAACAGATGACAAGTGTTCAATATATGACAAGTGTTCGACAAGTGTTCGACATATGACAAGTGTTCGATATATGACAAGTGTTCGACAAGTGTTCGACATATGACAAGTGTTCGACATATGGTAAGTTTTCGACATATGGCAAGTGTTCGACAAGTATTTGACTTCTAGATAAAAAAGTTCACCTTTTCAGAGTCTATTTCGACGATAAGAGCTTGCAATTTCGTCCCAGTAGCTCAACGGTAGAGCGTCGGCTGGCCAATTCGGAGATTCAGGGTTCGATTTCTGGTTGGGGCAGTAATGTTCTTTACACCTTGTTCAAAAATCGACCGTGTCTCCCGTCCGATGAAGCCGAAATGGTTTTGCTCAAATAATGTCTTGTAAAATAAAACTCCAATGAAGTTACATAAGTTTATTTACAGTTTTCAGTATCACTTGTTTTATTTACAACAAATACGGGCTTCTGAAAACTAAATAAAAACACATTTAATTGAAACAATATAATTTTCATTGAAGTTCTTCGTTACTATACACACTATATTTAGAAAATGAAGAATCCCTAACCAAATTATAATTATTCTTTGTAGGGCTTTGGAAGGGCGAAAAATACTTTTATTGCTCATGTCTATCATTTTCAGTTTTCGAGATACCTGTATAAGCATGACAATGCTTAAAATCGAAAAATTTTCAATATTTTTTAAATTTGCAAGATGATGGCTCAAAACTATAAAATCTCTGTAAAAACAAATTATATATCTAGAAATTGGATTTTATCGTTTATCATTTATATATATATATATACCGGATGGTCAGAATTAAAACACCCCTACTTTGAGCTCTCTATACATCGAACTCAGTGTAAAGACTCCAAAATTGTTGAACCTACTATTCAAGACATGGGGAAAGGGATTACGCGAAAAAAAAAATTAGTTCCAGAAACACCGATAGGTGGCGCTGTACAACAGAAAATATGCTGAAAAGACACAAAATAATCACAAAAAAACAAACACATGCGATATGGAGATTTTCCTTTTTAATTTATTTTGCTAATATGAAAAAAAAGAAGATAAAATAGTGAAGAAACTTAAACTGTCATTGTAACTGCAACTTCGCACTGTAAGCACAAAAATTTGCATAAACCCATGGTTTGCAGCTACTGTTCTGGGCATAAAAGGGGATAAAACTGGGAAATTTTTATTCTTATCATCGATGGCTGTCAGACTGCCAGAACGCGCTTTGCTTGTGAAGCTGTTTTATAAAAATAAAGGACATGCTGCAGCTGCACTTCGAGAGTTTCGTCGACTTAATTTGCGCAAAGGACCATAACTTCCACAAGCTCTCAGGAGAATGATCGCTCGATTCCAGAAAACTGGACATCTTGAAGTTCAGCCGGGTCGAGGACGCAAATCGACTCGTTCAGATGTCGTTGACGATGTTGCCCTCGCTATTATTGAACAATCAATGGATAACGTTATACGCAGCATTCCCTGCATCGATAAGGTCCTTGTGATATGAATGTTTGGTACGTTCGAATAAAATGCGTATTTTGTGTCTTTTCAGCATATTTTCTGTTGTACAGCGCCACCTATCGGTGGTTCTGGAACTAATTGTTTTTTCGCGTAATGCCTTTCCCCATGTCTTGAATAGTATGTTCAACTATTTTGGAGTCTTTACACTGAGTAGTTCGATCTATAGAGAGCTCAGAGTAGCGGTGTTTTAATTCTGACCACCCGGTATATCTATTGTTGTCGTTTACTATTCATATCTATTTATATTTAAACATTTTTGTCGCTTAGTATTTATATCTATCTTTTAGTTTAGGAGATGTTTCGAATGAAAGCGAGTAAAGTGAAGCGAAAACTCGCTCGAACAAAACGTTTTATTTGTTTTTCTAAAAAAATAATAGGCCAAGGTATTAAAATAGTAAAATCATTTTTGAATATTCATAAATAATATTTAATTTTGACCAAACAAGTATAAATAGTTTTTATTTGTTAGGTTCGGAGATACAGGTATAACTGATCAAAGTGTTTACATTTTTCGTAACTCTCCGATTTCAGCCTTGATACTTGATGCCTTGATGATACAGCCTTGATGATTTCAGCCTTGATACACAGACATTATACACATAGACAGTTTTTTGGGACGGTTTGGCCAGGGGGGGGGAATGAAACTTTAGAGAGGGGGGCAAGTTTTCTATTTACCCTATTTAATATTCTATTTACACTTTGTCGTCTCCAAGGAGGTTTCGCTCCCCTCCAGATGTATGCCTCAAAGAAACACTGTATGCACGTGGCAAGCTTGGTAACCACTTTCGTACATGTACAACATGTAAGTAAATGAAACAATACTCTAAAGCAAATTATTTTGTACACATTCCGACATTAATTTTGTCCTTTAAATTTTCTGATACATTCAAATTCCATTAGTCTATCCACATAATATGTTACAATTATAATTATGTAGCTACAAATCGAATTATTACATCAATTAATCATATATTTTTGAAAACTCAATGCCCATTTTATAAATTTAAACTAATTTGCAAATACCCTTTTCTCCCCGTAATAACTAATTACACTGTCTATAAATAAATACAGACACCAAAATTTTAACTTTCAATTTGCAGATGTATGTTTAAACGAAGAATGGCCATGTTCACGTCGAAGGATCGGCGTCTTCATTAAAGGCAGTTTACTCATTACGCTGATGATCTTTATTTGCATTAAAATTCAATTAATATCGTCCGCCACAGGAACCGAAAAATGGAGCGTTTAGTAAATTATCTTTTCTACCGTTCACCTAATGTTGTTCCTGACGCGAAATGTTTGTACAGTCTGAAATGTGTTAGCGTTTTTAGTTAAAGTAGTATGTAACATGATGCTAATTGCATTAAATGAAAGAAAAGTGCATTTCTAATTATATACATTCTGTTCGCTAAAGGAAATGTAAAAATATTCTTTAACTGAAAGTTGTGGGAAATGTTAAGATACCGATTAATGTTGTAGGAATTGAAGACAATTGTTAAAATATATTTCCGTCAAAGGTATTACTATAAACATTTTTAAAATAAGGCTAATTTCTATATCTGTCTGCATAGGAGCATATACAGGATATTTTAAAAATATTGCACAACTACATATATAACTATTAGTCAAAGACCCATGGTTCTAATTTAAATTAACTACAGTTGAATCACGCCCCATGAAGCGTGATTCAACTACATTTTCTCATATCAGAATTCATTTTTTAGTAACCTTTTTTTTTCAAATTTTGCAAGAAATTTTTTGACAAAAATTGGTATTTTTGCTCCTAATGATTACAATTATAATGTGCAACCCGTTAATTTAAAGAGCTTGACAAAATGTTTCGACTGATTGTATACTTAACAATGTACCCCCTTGGCGGGGATGCGGTGTATTTCCCCCCGAGGGGTTCCAATGACATAACGAACATAGAAAAATGTATCTTGGCTATTTTCCACAACAATGGTTAAAACTTTTAAGTTTCGTGATAATTGAGCCATAAATAAACTATTTTGTGCATGATTATGTCATTTTTTTATGTCTTATGCTGCCATGTTAAAAAAAATATAAAATTTGGAATAAATTTCGAAGTTTTCGCTCGAATTAAAAAAAAAACTATGTAGTTCTAGATTTTTGTTATAACACAGTCAGATATAAAGTTACGTGAGAATCCATTAATACTTATGGCCGCTATTGTGTACACAAGAAATCGACGACATATATACACTATACAGATATACGGACATCACTCCAAAAGTCGCCAAAACGTGTTCAGGGGGTGTTAAAACATATATTGGCATCAAAATCTCGAATTCGAAAATGTTCTTGAAAACAATACTTTATCTATACTATATTGCGTAGTATAAGAATGCAAAAATATTTTCTATAGTTCAATTACTCAAACAAGTTCTTCCTTAGTCATACGAAAAAGCGTACCCGAGATAATTATTAATTAAAGTTTTCGAAGGATAATTGGGCTGTATAAAACTAAATATAGGTACTCATGTATGTATTAAAATAGAAATTTTATCTAACAAAATTGAATTTTTATTCTGCTTGTGGAATCTATGTTTCCACCGTATCTTGTATTCATGTCAGAGGTTAAAGTCCTATAGATATAACAAATTGTCCTCGGTCAATTTTGCGTACTGAAGATTACTAGTAGTATACCCCCTCTTCGTATAGAATATATAGTATTCTAAATGGCATTGTTATTCAAAACATTCTATTAAAATATTTAAATTAATGCTCCAAAAAATAATTAAGAATCTCTGTTCTCGCTATTTAGAATTATCTTCATAGGCAGATCTGAAGAATGGATTATTCTGGTATCGTTTGGAAACAAATTTGCAAAAAATATGAAATTGAATCAATATTTGTAAAAATGAAATTGCCAAAATCGTATGGGAAGTACTACTTATATTTTCTTAGATTGGAATATATATACCCGTGTATTAGTAGAATATTACCGAACTACTATCTATATAAATAAAATTGAAAATCTGTCTGTCTGTCTGTCTGTCTGTCTGTCTGTCTGTTTGTCCCATCATCACGGGAGAACGGCTGAACCGAATTTGATGAAATTTTGTGGGTAGCCTAGAAATAGCCCCACTTAAAATTTAGTCAATAGTTGGAATTTCTACGACCAGTGGTTCTCGAGATATTAGTAAAAAACGAAACTTTCGTTTGTCTCATCATCACGAGAGAACGGCTGAACCGAATTTAATGAAATTTTGTGGGTGGCTTTGAAATAGCCCCCCATAAATTTTGCCCAAGTTTCAAGTTTCTAAGACCAGGGGTTGTCGAGATATTAATGAAAAACGGAACTTTTTTTATAGGAGTTCTACTCTCCAACTCCGTGGTTTATCCAAACGGAAAGGATAAAAATCGTTTGTTTAAAGCGTCAAAGGGAATTAAAACTTTATTTTTGAGTTTGATGCAGGATTTTTGCATTAAATAGTCACTATCGGAAAGCATGAATTGTTTGAAACATGAATTTAAATGGAAAAATCTACCTCCATGTTTTTACATGTATTAACCTCCATGTATTTCACAAGCTTTTACTCAACGATTAGAAGTATAAAGAAATTAAAATGGTTATTTAATTTCGCATTTTATGAGGAAGATTCTATCTTATATCATGTTGCTCGGCAAAGGAATGGAATTGAATGCGTTTGTTAATGATTATTATTATTTTTTCTATTTGTATAATAAATAAATGGATGTAAAAATATATTTTATAAATGAACGGTTTGATTGTTCTTTTAATTATATATATTGCGGACTGCGTACATTACTTTTATTTATTTTAGCAAAGATGTTTCAAGCTCATATATTGTGTTTAGCTAATAAACTCATAATGAATGAACGGTTTGATTGTTCTTTTAATTATATATATTGCGAACTGCGTACATCACACTTTTATTTATTTTAGCAAAGATGTTTCAAAGCTCATATAGTGTGTTTAGCTAATAAACTCATATATTGTGTTTACCCAATAAATTCATTTAGCCGATTGTTGAAGCAGAAAAAGAGTAGAACGGATGTATGTATCTTCTAATACAATTTTAGTGTTTTCATTTAGTATATATACAGACGGGATATGGATATTTTATTCTTCAGATCTGCAAATTTAGAGCTACGAATTTAGCGGAATATCTCTCTAAATAACTTGGTAACTTTTCTTAAACTTTACCAAATTAGAGGAAATATCTCCAAATTAATAAAAATGACCCAAATCAATGAAATTAAATTTGTTTTTTTAGAATAGAGTAATGAAATGATGTTTCTGTAGCATTTGTCGGTCAGTCCATCCATCCTACTTAGTAACGCATTTAACTAATTTTTTTAACATCACTAAATTGATAAAAATATTTGTAAATCCATAAAAATATCATGGAATTCATAAAATCGCGATTAATAAATGAAATTAATTGTGTTTTGTTAGGGGATAGTATTGTGATGATGTTTCGTCAATTTGTCGCAAAATGGGACTATCAGTTCTACAGTCCCACTTGGCGATAAATTGGGCGATTTTTTAAGTTATCGCTAAATTGACGAAAATGTCACCAAACCTTCCATGGAGATCACATTATTCAGACGACATGATTTCCATCAATTTATTTGAAGCAGATGATATCATGTCGCTTAGCAACGGATCCAATGTTGTTGTTGTTGAGACCCAGACCGTCCGACCTACCAGAAAGGTGTAAGGCAACTGAACGGATCCAATGTGTTATGTGTCATACGATTTTTATTAAATCTAATAAAAATATGTATATAAAATAAATTTCATTGACATTGCATTTTTGACTGGATAATATCAATTACGGTCTTCAGGTTTAAACATCATTATTATTGATATTTCGGGGACAGTTGATTCAGGAATTATTGATATTTTCAAATTATTATGCCATTGTTTCATTATGACGAAAATTGTTGAAACTCATATATAGTACGTTGTACAAGTAATCTTCTACAAATGCACGGGTATATCTTCTAATCTACGAGAATATAAGTAGTACAGGTATATTGGCAAAATTTTTATATATATTGGCATATATTGGAATCAATTACGACCTTCTGGTATTAAGATTACGGGGATTTTTGATACTTTCAATTTATTACGTCATCTTTTTTATTTGGTAAATATTTTTGAGACTCATATTACAATATGTTTAAGCTTCTACTAACACACAGGCATATTTTCTAATTTGCGACAATATAAGTAGTACGTGGTTGCATATATTGATTCAATTCTTTTTTTTGTGTGTGAATTTGTTTACAAAAGGGGCCAGGATATTTTATTCTTCAGATTTGCCCGTGAAGATAATTTTGCATAGTGAGAACAGATATTCTTAAACTTCTCTTTATGAGCAATAAATTTAATATTTTATCAGAATTTGCACATGATTGCGAATTATAAGTTTTTTTATATTATATACTCCGTACGAAGGACGGGTATGCTGCTAGTCTATATAAATAAAAATGAAAATCTGTCTGTCTGTCTGTCTGTCTGCCTGTCTGTCTGTTTGTCACACCATCACGGGAGAACGGCTGAACCGAATTTGATGAAATTTTGTGGGTAGCCCAGAAATAGCCCCACTTAAAATTATATCCGTGTTTTGAGTTTCTACGACCAGTGGTTCTCGAGATATTAGTAAAAAACAAAATTTTCGTTTGTCTCATCATCACGGAAAAACGGCTGAACCGAATTTAATGAAATTTGGTGAATAGCCTTGAAATATCTCCCCATAAATTTTGTCCAAATTTCGAGTTTCTAAGACCTGGGGTTGTCGAGATATTAATGAAAAACGGAACTTTTTCCTAGGAGTTCTACTCCCTAACTCCGTGGTTTATCCAAACGAAAAGCTTGAAAATCGTTTGAAAGTGAATTAAAATTTAATCTCTGAGTTTGATGGGAGATTTTTTGCGTTAATTAGTCACTTTCTGAAAACATGAATTGTTTGAAACATGATTTAAAGGGGAAATCTATCTCCATGGTTCATGGTTTATTTGAAACAAGCTTTTACTGAACAATGAGAAGTATAGAGAAATCAAAATCGTTATTTAATTTCGCAGTTTATGTTATAAGACATGACATATGTAACATATTATAAGATTCTATCTTATATCATGTTACTCAGAAACGCAATTAAATTAAATCTGTCTGTTAATTTTAATAATTATTTTTTCGATTTGAATAATAAATAAATGGATATAAAAATATATTTTAGAAAAGAACGATTTGATTTTTCTTATAGCATTTTTGACTGGATAATATCAATTACGGTCTTCAGGTTTAAAAATTATTATTATTTATATTTTCGGGGATTATTGATTCAAGGATTATTGATATTTTCAAGTTATTATGCAATTATTTTATTATGACAAAAATTGTTTAAACTCATATATTGTATGTTGTACGAATCTTCTACAAATACACGTGTATATCTTTTAATCTACGAGAATATAAGTAGTACAGGTATATTGACATATGTTTTGATATATATTGGCATATATTGGAATCAATTACGATCTTCTGGTATAAAGAGTACGGATATTATTGATGTTTTCAATTTATTACGTCATCTCTTTTATTTTGGCAAATATTTTTGAGACGCATATTGTAATACGGGTAATCTTCTACTAACACATTGGCATATTTTCTGATCTGCGACAATATAATTTGTACGGGGTTGCATATATTATTTCAATTCCTATTTTTTCTTCTGTAAATTTGCTTACAAAAGGGGGCTGGATGTTTTATTCTTCAGATCTGATCGTGAAGATAATTTTGCATAGTGAGAACATATATTCTTAAACTTCTCTTTAGGAGCAATAAATTTAATATTTTAACAGAATTTGCACATGATTGCGAACTTTAAGTTTCTTTAAATTATACACTCCGTACGAATAACGGTTGTGCTGTTAGTGGTTAATAAATTTTAACATTTTAGGAGGATATATCATGTTGCTCGGCATCACAATTAAATTAAATGTGTTTGTTAATGTTTTTATTATTTTTTTTCGATTTAAATAATAAATAAATGGATAAATGGATATAAAAGTATATCTTATGAATGGACGGTTTGATTTTTCTTTTAATTATATTAATTGCTGACTGCGTACATCAATTTCATTTATTTTGGCAAAGAGTTATCAAGCTTATATCGTATTTAGCTACTAAACTCATATATTGTGTTTAGCCAATAAATTCATATAGCCGATTGTTGAAACAGAAAAAGAGTAGAGCGGCTAATACAATTGTAGTGTTTTCATTTAGTATATTGAAACGGGATAAGAATGTTTCATTCAGATCTGCAAATTCAAAGCTACGAATTTGGAGGGATATCGCTAATTTGACAACTTTTCTTAAACTTTGCCAAATTGACGGAAATGTCGCCAAATTGATATAAACGACACACAAACAGCTGCCATAAACCTTCGGGTTGGTCGTGTGGCTTGGGTCTTCTACATATCAATGATTTTTTTTTGTTTTGTTAGAAGAGAGTACTGAAATGATGTTTGGTTAGCATTTATCTGTCAGACCAACCATCCTACTTAGTAATACATTTAGCGAATTTTTAAAATGTCACCAAATTGATAAAAATGTTTTCAAATCTATAAAAATATCTTGAAATTGATAAAATTGCGCTACATAAATGATATTAATTGTTTTTTGTTAGGGGATAGTATTGTGATGATATTTCGTCAATTTGTCGCAAAGTGGAACTGTCAGTTCTACAGTCCCACTTGGCGATAAATTTGGCGATTTTTTAAAATGTCGCTAATTTGACGAAACTGTCGCCAAATGTTCCATAGAAATATAACTATTTAGATGATATTTTTTCTACCAATTTATTTGAAGCAAATGATATCATGTCGCTTAGCAACGGATTTAAATCCAATGTGTTTATGCGGCAGACGATTTTTATTAAATCCTTTCCGATTTGAATAATGAAGATATGTATATAAAATAAATTTCATTGCCATTTCAATTTGGACTGGATAATATCAATTATACTCTTCAGGTTTAAACATTATTATTATTGATCCAGGGATTATTGATATTTTTAAGTTATTACGTCATTGTTTTATTGCGGCAAAAATTGCTGACACACGCATATTGTACGTTGTACGAGTAATCTTCTAGGAATGCACGGGTATATCTTCTAATCTACGAGAATATAAGTAGTACAGGTATATTGGCATATATTTTGACATATATTGGCATATATATTGGAATCAAGTACAGTCTTCTGGTATGAAGATTAAGGGGATTAATTATATATTCAATTTATTACGTCGTCTGTTGTATTTTACCAAAAAACATTTGAGACTCATATTGCAATATGTGGGTAATCTTCTACTAATAATCGGACATTATAAGTAGTACGTGTATATCTTCCCATATAATTTTAGCACTTTAATTTTGACATATATTGGAATAAATGACTGTCTTCAGATTTAAAGATTACGGGTTTATTGGTATTTTCAATTTATACATGTAATCTACTAATACAGGTTATATTTTCTAATATTCGCGTATATACTTAGTACGGATCCCCTACAATTTTAACGCTTTTATTTTGCATATATTGATTCAATTCCATATTTGTTTTATATTTGCTTACATAAGGGGTCCAAGATGTTTTATTCTTCAGATATGTCCATGAAGATAATTTTATATAGCGAGAACAGAGATTCTTAAACTTCTTTTTAGGAGCATTATATTAAATATTTTAACAGAATATTTTGATTAAACATGTCATTTAGTATACTATAAGAATTTGGGCATGATTATGAATTTCAAGTTTCTTTATATTATATACTCCGTACGAAGAACGGGTATGCTGCTAGTACTATATACGTTCTAATTTTTTTTTAATAAAACAGATGACGTAATAAATTAAAAATATCAAGAATCTTCATAATCTTTAAACCTTAAGATTCGAATTGATAGAATTTAGTCGAAAAGGCAATTTCCTCAAATTTATATTATATACCTTTCTTTATTTTTTAAATCGGAAAGAGATTTAATAAAATCGTTTGCCGCATAAACACATTGAATTTAAATCCGTTAATAAGCAACATAATATAATTTTCTTCAAATAAATTGGGGAAAAACTATCGTCTGTATAAAACTATCTCTATGGAAGGCCACCCAATTAGTTTTGGATTGAACCTTGGTTGAAGAAATGAAATACATTGAACCCTATGGGACCTGATTTTTCAAACATTTTTTTAGCAAAGTTAAAATTCACAAATTGCTTCGAAAATATTAGAAATATTAAAATTATTCCATTAAATAAAAAATAAAAAATTAGCAAAATATGTTTGGAAGTTTTTTAAATAAAAATAAAACTAATAATTACACCCATGTAATATGAAGAAATCACGTGACCCAATTCAAAATAAAATATGGCATCCATCTTCTTTCCATGAGTAAAAATCGTGATTTTGAAAGATTTTTTGAATTTCTATATAGTGTTGCTCCAGCGCAATTACAATATGTTTTAGTTTAAATAATTATCAAACTTTGATTATTTCTACAAAGCAGCTTCATTTTAATGAATGCAGAATGTAAAATAACGATTGTAAGATGAGTTGTATAAGAATTGCTGAATTTTTATCAAACTGATTACCTTATTTAATTATATATATATATATATATGTATGTATAAGATTTAAAATGAAAAAAGAAAATATATAGGTGGAATGATTGTGTTTACAGGGTTGCAGAAAGGTCAAGGGGGATTGCGAACTCTATTTCCTGGTTAGAAGCTAGCTTTGACTTCATGAAAACGCTCCCAGAGACTCTGCACGCCCGAAACAACAATCGATCATGCCCGTGGGGAAAAATGGCCGAATATATATATATATATATATATATATATATATATATATATAATAAAAGCCCTATATGTTTCCGACCGGTTACTGTCGGATGTAATACGTATCTCACAAAAGCAAATTCTATGTTACTAAAGCTTTTAAAACCTATTTTGCTACAAATTAATAATAAAGGAAGTTATATCATAAAAAATAGCCAACAAGTGATGAATTCATTAAAATATCATAAAAATCCTTTATATTTAAAGACTTATGACTTCCAAGAACTTTTCAACACTATAGACCTAGAAGACTTACAAAATATCCTTTACCGTTTATACGAAGAATATGAATTAAAAAGAACTATAGAATTCAATAAATTCAAGAATATAATTAGAATAGTCATAAAAGAAAATTATCTTTTCAATGGAATCTTTGCATATCAACAAATTAAAGGCATCCCCATGGGGGGGAGGGATGTTCTTCCATACTAGCCGACCTCTACCTTAGTTTTTATGAAAACCAGTCTCATATTAACAACGAAATCGTTTACCTGCGTTACGTAGATGACGTGATTGTTGGATATGAAAATGAAAACTATTGTATGATCTTTGATTTCTATCCACCCAACCTCATATTGAAAGAAAATCCAGTTAAAAATAACAACGTGGTTGAGTTTTTGGATTTGAGTATCAACTTTGGACAGATCCCAATCATATTTACCATCTATGACAAAAGAAACCATTTTAAAATACCTATAAATGGAGTAATACATTGGCACTCCAACCTGCACATGAATATATTTCGCAATGTATTCTTGGGAGGATTGGTCAGAATTAAAAGAACTATTAAAGAAGAAAATTTACGTATTGATTTTGATCAAGTATTTTTAAAGCAAGCATATATTCAAAAATATCCAGTTCCTTTTATGCTTAAAAATATAGATAATTTATACCGAAACAATTTAGCGTATGGTGTAAAGCTCAAGTCTTTTTTATATTCAATTAGAGAATGAAGGATCGTATCATGCATATGACAGGACCGCAGCACGATCATAAGATCATGTATACATTTCACCGCAGTCAGCAGCACAGATCGCTTGTACGGTAGTGAATTTACTCTCGTCCTCGGTTCATTCCTTTTGGAAGGTCTTGTGACAGTTATTATTGTCACTCCGGAGGTGGGCTTGAGCAAAAGCTGGCGACCAGGAGTGCAATGCCGCGGCATTTATGACGAGCTCGTTGAAAACTGGGGAATGAGGTCACAACCCCTCACTGCCATCAAGTAAGCTTTTTACAAAGCCTTCCTTCCTTTTTTCACTTTTTATCCATTCCATTTTTAATGCATTATATGGTGTATGGTACCTCTTGCTGCTTTGCGCATAATTACTATAACACATATATTTCTGATAATCCACTTTCTTTATATTATATATTTTATATATAAATATATATATATATATATATATATATATATATATTCTGTTTTCGGATATCAAATTCGACCAATTAAATATATTACCGTAGTCAAAGTTCTTCAAAAATCAATAAACTGCCGATATGCATCATTTGAAATTATTAAATCACACTTTATTTGATTTCTGCAATTTGTTCGAGTGATATAGTGTTACTCACATATGGGGAAATTTTGCAGTGGCTCTTGTCCTATGAAGCCGAAATGGTTTTGTGTGAATAATATTTTGTAAAATAAAACACAGCTCTTGCAATATCAAACAAAAGAGGACTTGGTCCAAGACTTTCAAAAAATTTTCTGTGAGGCTTTCAAAGGGCTACAAATTCCTGCATCTTGTTTACAGCTGTCACTTTTAGTTTTTAAGATATAAGCATTACAAATTTAAAAAACTTAGAATTTTCATACTTCCTCAAATTGACAAAATGATTACTCGAAAATTATAAGAGTTTTTTAAAAAGTAAATACAGATGCAGAAACTAAATTTCCTCATTCATATTTGTGTAGATTACTTTTATAGTTTCGAAGATGGTGTGAAAGTATGAAAAATGAGAAAATGAAAAAAAACTAGTTCGGACTGATATCTTTTGAAGTTTCTTACAAAAAAAATTAGCTAAATCTAAAATTCAATTATATACAGTAGAAGGGCTTTCAAAGAGCTTCAAATTTTTCCTTATTTTTCAACGTTAGAGATTTTAGTATTTTAGATATAAGAAGTATTACAATCTTAAAAACTGAAAAAAATTTCGATCTACTTGACAAAACGATTACACGAACACTATAAGAGTTTTCTGCGGATTTTTGTTTGAAAAAATTGCTTAAAAATATTTT
Source organism: Amaurobius ferox (assembly GCA_951213105.1). Lineage (NCBI taxonomy): Eukaryota > Metazoa > Arthropoda > Arachnida > Araneae > Amaurobiidae > Amaurobius > Amaurobius ferox. Next base: position 14,741,369 of record OX578148.1, on the reverse strand, counting down.
TGTCTGATTTAAAAAAAATAATATAAAATTTAGTATTTATGATTTTTACAAATATATTTTTATAGTATTTTTAAATGTTTTAGGTTTAGTGCATAGATATATTAAATAGTTTCGCTGTATTGAAAAAAATAATCTGATGTGGGCAGAACATGATTTTTCCTATATAATGCAATAAATTTACTTCTTTCACAGTGAATAAATGATCTATAAGATCAACACCACAGTGTTTTTATCGTTGATTTGTATATCTGGTGCTTCAATTCGCCAAAATTAGCTGCAGTGGTGTTGTACAATTCGCCAAATGTATCACCAAAAGTATCACCAATCATTACAGACAAAAGAAGAAAAGAGCATTTTTTATATATAAATGACTGCTGGTGAATTATTAGGCGTCAATATACAAAACTATTACACAGAGTATCTCCCCTTGAGAATGGGATAAATTAGATTAACGAGAACGATGTTAACAAATTAATCGCATATTACATATGAAAAGTGAAGATATTTCACAATAGTTAATACTTTTGTTAATTTCATGTGTTTATTTCGATAAATTAATTTGCAAAAGGTGCAATATTTCAAGAACGGTACATGTTAGCCGTCTAAAATGTGTGTTGTTTTCTAATGAAAAGTTATATAATAAATGATTATTTATGTAACATTATTAAATATTCGAATATTTTTATGTTTTTTCAAAACTTAATTTGGAAATTTGAGGGGAGGGGGGATGAAGTGTCTTCTGGACATTTGATTGTGTTTAATATCAACAGGCTTTCCGTATTCAGTGATTGTAATTTTTGCACTAAATTTCGCTTGAAACGCTCCATTTGTTCGTGAGATATAGTCTACACACACACACACACACACACACACACACACACACACACACACACACACACACACACACACACATCTAAAAAAGAATCGATTCGAGTTCAGGGATACTTGAAACGCGTTCTTACTTCAAAAATTCGAATTCTAATTTACGACCCCGTTATAATACTTTACCTATATATTATGCAAAGTAATAAATAGGAGCACATTAGGTTTCGGAACTTTCATGAATATTGTTAATTTAATTCGACTAATTTTCGTTATACACTACATAATTTCGTAGACCTTTAAGAACAAGTATTTTAACAATATTTTTTGAACATCTTTTTTGAAAATTGTCGATGAAGTACTGCTCGTGACAACCTGACCTAATTGGCAGTCTGACGCATTTTTAATGATGGTAACTTGCTCGTAAACGGAAACGTAAATCACAATTACAAAATTTTAAAACAATTTATCCTAGAGTATAGGGAACTACTTTCATCTGTTATGTTTTCAAATTACACAGAGAAAGTGGTACTTAATTAATATAATTAAGCATTTTTTATATTATCTGATTTTCAGCTCCAGTTTAAAAAATCTGATGTGGGCAGCACATGACTTTCCCTGTAGACTCAAATTCATATATTTTTTTATTTCTTTAATAATTTATGAAATTGAGTTTAATTGCACAAAATATCACTAAACTTGCATTTTCAATTCAATTTTTGTTGTTGTTTTTTGGAATTGCACATTTTTCCAAAGGCGGCGTGACAAAAATGCGGAAAATCTCAAATATCTCGAGAAGGGTTAGTCCTGGAGTAATGTATAAATAGTTGAACTTATTATTTTCCTCGTCAAAAATTACGTGTAAAACAAGCATTTAACTAATACATTTGAGCATACGTAGTCTAATTTTTAGATTTTGGCGATTTTTGCAGGCCATTTCGTAAAAAAAGGCAGACTGTTCTTTTCTGAATCGTACCAAAATCTAATCAGTACCAGGGTGTTCTACATGTGACTTATCTACCAAATTTTGTGAACTTTGGTCCATTAGTATTTTAGCTAGAGTGGATACATAAGAGGTTTGCGGGTCATTTTGCAAAAAAAAAGTCATTTTCCCTGAATCGTACCAGGGTCATACCCAAATTTCCAGGGGATTCCAGGCTCATACCCAAATGACTTACCTAAAAAATTTTATAAAATTCGGTCCATTAGTATTTGAGTTAGAGTGGATACATACATAACACAGACAGATACACAGACACACACACACAGACAGACACACACACAGATGTCAAGCTAAAATATTTTTTTGTATTCTAGAGGTCCCGAAACGTGTAGATCCGTCGAAAACACGAGTTGTGATTTTCGGCATGGTTCCAATACTTTCCCTATACATTACCATGTATTGCAGGGAAAGTAAAAAAGTCACTTCATTTATTTTCAAATTTCACCAAAATCTAATTAAGATTAAATACCCATATAGCTAGGATTTCAATAAGAGGGGAGGTCAAAGATGGAATAGGGGTTACTTCTTTTTAGAGCCAGACCGTCCGACCAACCGTGTAAGATATATATTTGGACAGCAGGGATGCCACCCAATTTAGTCCGGAAGCCAGTGGGGGCCATACACACTTTCCCTTACCACCAACTTCTCAGGACTTACGCATTCACATAGTTAACTTGCCCGTACTTCACGTTAACACGGGGACAGTTTGGGCAGAGCCGGTAATTGAACTCAGGTCGTCCGACTCAGACCCCGTGTACAAACCACTGGGCTGTTCCACCCTGGGATGTAATGGAGGTTATTGCCGGATTTCGATGTGGATCCTATATAAAATAAATAAGATTGTTCAATCAATGGAGCTAGGTCAACTAAAATCTTTATTTCCTAAGCCATATAATACAATAGATCCTACTTCAAGCTTATAAAACAAGAAAATTTTATGTGCTTCTGTAGAATAGTCTTTGGACTAAAAATGGAGTATAGAAATAGAGATAGAAATATACAAATAAACTGACAGACAGGCTCTCCCATTCCTAATACCAAAAACTCGAATTTGAAGTTGTAACACAATTTCATTATAAAGAAAAATCCCAGAATTGTGTTATCAGAGAGCATGAGAAACCTTCATTTAATCACAAAATAAAAAAAATGATGTGAGCATCACATGACTTTTCCTACAGACTGATATTCATTTTCTCTTTATTTCATTAATGTTTCATTAAATTGAGTTTAATTGCGCTAAATAATACGCACAATTATTTGAAATTACGCTAAATTTATACTTTTAATTTAATGTTCGTTATCATTTGGTAAGTGGACGTAATTTAAAAACTAGCGTAGCAGAAACTCGAAACAAAATATCTCGAGAACGGCTAGTCCTTGAGTAATAGGGTTGGTATTATTTTCATCGCCAGAAATTATGTGTAAAACAAACATTCTATTGATACAACTGAGAATTCTTAGTCTTTTATATTAGATTTTGAGAATTTTTGCGGGACATTTCGCAAGATATGGCAGGTTCTTTTATCCTGAATCGTACCAAAATCTAATCAACACCAGAGGAACCCGCAAGTCACTTACCTATAAAATTTCTTGAAATCCAGTCAATTAGTTCTGGAGTTAGAGTGGATACATACATTGCACAGACAAATACACACACACAGATACATACAGACACACAGATACACACAGACACACACAGACACACACACATGCTTCAAGCAAAAATAGATTTTTCGTGTTCTAGAGGTCCCAAAACGTGTAGATTGTTGAGAAAAATTTAGAAAACTCGAATTACAACCTTCGGCATGATTCCAATATTTTCCCTATACATTACTGTGTATTGCAGGGAAAGTAAAATTTACCTCATGCATATCTGACCTCAGAATATACGAAGTTCATTCCTAAACTTTTAAATTAATTCCCAAAAACTCAATATACATACCACATACCTGATTTTTAACTTTTATCTTTTAGAAACGTGATTTAGTAACAATTTTCCACGTGCATGTTGAAGGAACATGATCAGGAAGGAAATTAATAGAATAATTAAAAGGCATTTAATGATTAGACTGATCATCATTATTTGCATAAAAATACCATTAATATCGTCTGCTACAAGGAGAGGAACATGAAGTATTCAGTAAATTATCTGTTATCTCGTCTTCTAATCTCACGCATGAAACTACTCAAGTAGCTACATATACGGTATTGATGTAGCATTCGGCTGCCTTTACATGTAACAGCATGCGTGGATCGGTTTAAGATTTGCATCGGTTAAGATTTACCTTATACAAGGTAGGATCAAAAAGTTTGGAGACTGTGCTGATATCTCCAACCCTGATTGGAGGAGAGTGGAAATATTTTACCTTGACGTAGAGGCTCATGTGACGCGAGATGTGAAAAGGAAGAAGCAGGTCCGCAGTGCAGGGTTTTTCCAGACAATGCGTGTCAGTGAACTCTAGTCGTTCGCGTTTGTCGAAAATGGAAATAAATGACGTTTGAAGAACAACGTGCGAATATCAAATTCTGCCAGGAGTTGAGGGAAATCGACGGAAGAGACATTGTCAACAGTTTATTGATTTTTGAAGAGCTTTGACTACAGTAATTTATTTAATTGTTCGAATTTGTTATCTGAGAACAGAATATATATATATATATATATATATATATATATATATATATATATATATATATATATACATATATATATATATATATATATATATATATGTATATATATATATATGTATATATATATATATATATATATATATATATATATATGTATATATATATATATATATATATATATATAATATGTATGTCTGTACATTTATTCCTAGGGACTAAAAAACTGAAGAAGTTTAGAGGTGTCAAATGAATTACATTGATCGTACTTGGAACACTTTAGCAAAATTAGTTTGCGATTCTTTTTTAATTATAGAGCCTTTAAGATCAATTATGCAGCAAAAGTTTCCAAACTATGAAAGAAAAACGGGAAAAAATAAATAATCACCTTTAAGGATCTTCATAAAAAATAAATGTTAATGTTTTTCTGGACATTCTTTAATATTCTGGCGTTTAATTAACTTGATGGGTTTTTGTGATTGCTTAAAAAAGACCAGAAAATATAATGCCTTTTTTATGACGGGTGTTTTGCTAAAATGTAAATCCATTTACGTCTTGGTCAGAAGAAAATATTATAGTAATTTTAGGCATGAAAATAGGAAATAGTTTTTTAATTGTGTTACATCAAAATACAAAATTAAATGCTTTTTAAAAGAAGGAAATAATTTATTGTATTTAGCTAATAAACACATATATTGTGTTTAGCCATGTGTTGAAGCAGAATTAGAGTACTACGGGGATGTCCTTTAATACCATTTTAGCATTTTCATTATAGCATATGCAAGGGGATTATAATGTTTTAATCTTCAAATATGGATATTTAGATCTACGAATAGCGGGTTATTGTTGGATTAGCAATGTTTCTATAATTGTTGCAAATTTACTGAAATGTCGCCAAAAGGATAAAAATGACTCTAAATAAATGAAATTGTGTTTTGTTAGGAGATAATACTGTAATGATATTTTGTAGCCTGTGTTTGTCAGTTCAGCTGTTCAACTCGGTAACAAATTTGGCGAATTTATAAAATGTCGTCAATTTATAAATATACGCTAAATCAATTAAATGTGTTGCATTTCGTAAGAGAATAGTATTGAAATGATGTTTTGGTAGGTTTTGACTCTCATTCCTACCGTTTTAATTGGTAAAATTTGGTGACTTTTCAAAATGTCCCCAAAGCGATCAAAATATCGCCAAATTTAAGAAAATGATACCTAAGTGATGCAAATGTAATGTTTTGCAAAATGAAGTACAGTTTCTTTAATAATCTCTATCGTTTTGTGGGAATTAAAAAATATATTTTGTAAATTTGTGTACAAACGAGACCAGGAAGTTTTAATTTTCAGATCTGTCCATCTAGATAATTTTGTATAGCGAGAACATAGATTCCTATACTTCTTTTTAGGAGAATTAAATTGAATATTTTAATAGAATGTTTTGAATAACGATGTTATTTAGAATACTATAAGAAATTGCACATAGATATGAATTCTAATTTTTTTTCACACTGTGCTGCAAAAAATATATGCACTTATAAAAAATTGAGCTACGACCGCAAAACGTCAGCATGCAAATGTCGTTCTAAGAATTATGCAAATGATTAAACTGTCAGCGGCATATATGTTATAGGGCTCATGCAATGCGTATGAGTACGACGCATGGGTAATTGGGACTAAGTTTTTTGCTTTGATACTTCAACTTATACACAAAAATATGTCTTATACGTTCTCCACTGTGCTACGAATAGTTGGCGGATTTAGAGAGAGGTCACATCATAGGCACTTGAAGGTAAAGGTACTTTAACTTCATGCATAGAAAGACATATTAGTCGCCATCTTGGTTGGAGCGATTTGGTAGATGCTTGGCGTTGGCAACGATGGATCAGAGAAGACACATGTTAACGTCGCAGAGGCTCAGAACGCCCCACACAGACGACTGTTCAAGAGGATCGTGCAATCAGAAGAGAGATCACGTCTACTCCAATGGTGTTGCTATCAGTCGTTGTAAGGCATTTGCCATCCTCCAAGCATCCTGTATCAAGGGATACCACTCGAACATGACTCGCAGGAGGTAGGATTTGGTGTCGATGCTCATTAAAACGCCTAAAACTGATTCATCAATATAGGCAGAGCCGTCTGGATAGGTGCCGATCTTAGTCAGCCTGGACAGTGCCCGATTGGAAGCATGCTGTTTTTAGCTACAAATATCGTTTCTCTCTCAGTGCTCATGGTGTGACAGTCTGGGTAGTCATCTTGTAGGACAGCTGATCTCCTCTAGTTGTTTTGCAATTCAATCTAACTGCGATCTTGTACGTCGAAGATATTCCCAACTGATTGCCCTGCCTATGACGTCAAGAGTCCCGGGTTCCATTTGCCAACAAAACAACACTCGACCACTTACTGCATGACATTCTGAAAAATGTTTTGGAGGATTTAATACCCTCCCTTGGCCATCTAGGTGCCCAGACCTATAATCAGCCGAAAACGTCAAGGACATGCTAAGACGGCAATTGCAACCTTCTCAGAATACCACTGAATTAGCTGACTATTTGCAACTTTTGTGGAAGAATATCCCATAGAGGAACATAAGCAACTTGATTGACTATATGCCACACCCAATATCAGCTGGCATAGATGTCAGGGGAGGATTTACCACGTGCTAATATGTAATCTTCTTGCTGCCATCATTTCTTAATAAAATGCCTTTTTGCTCCCAAATTCTTATCAATTGCATAGCTCCTCAAACGATACACTCATAACGAGTTTCGCGGATGTAGCTTAATTTCTTATGGCTGCATATATATATTTGCAACAGAGTGTATTATATATTACTTGCAAAGGACGGGTGTACTGCTAGCTGTATAATACGAAGCAATAACGTTTGCTGACACTCAAATACACATAAGATGAATTAGTGACGTCAAGTGCACCTGCTCCCGTGCACTAGTACGAAATCTAGTTTGAAGTTGTTGTTGAAACCCACACCGTCCGACCTACCAGAAAGGTGTTCTAGTTTTAAGTGGTAGTCCTAGTCAAAGTAGTCCTGGTGTACATACAAATTCTTCGGGGGATTCACTCCAATGGAGGCGAAATGGTTTGGCGTTAGTAACGTCTTGTAAAATAAAATTTCAGTAAAATTTAATACATATATTCGTAGTTCAAAAAGCTTAATCTTTCTAAGTTATGAGCTACAATCAACTATACGAGTCTAAGAACCCAATCCGCAATTCAATTATATATGTCTGCAGAGTTTTTAAGATTTATAAATTCTTTGCTTATTTTTCATAACTAGACTTTTAGTGATATAAGCATTAAAATGTTCAAAAATGTTCAATGTTATTTAACACGACGATTGCTTAAAAACTATAAGAGCATTATAAATATAAATTATTGATATAGAAACTGAATTTTTCTAAATATTTTTGCATTTTTTTCACTTTTTATATCTATTTTTTATAGTTTAGAAAATATTTTGAATGAAATTAAACAAAGTATTAAAAAAACTTGCACAGACAAAATCATTTTAGGTTTTCGAGAAATAAGTAGTTTAATATAATGAAATATCAAAATTAATTTTACCTGTTTATAAATTTTTCTTAATTTTGATGAAATAAGTAAAAATTATTTAAATTTTTATTTATTATGTTCGGAGATATAAGGCTCGGAGGTATGATCCGATTTTAGCATTGATACCCAAACCACAGATAACCACAGACACCCAAACCACAGACAAGGTACTTTAAACATAAGGTAGGTCAGAGAAAGGGGGTTGCTTTTCGACCGGGAGAGAAACTTGATGCGTGACGTCACTGACTTACAAGTCAAGAAGATGGGACATAGAGATACGTGTATAAAGTTTAGAAAGTTCGCGTTTATCATTCGAAAAGGAGATAGATTCGAAAATTTTAGAAGAATGAAATTAAATGGTTCTACTCATAAATGCATAGGGCTATCATTAAAATATTATAATACATATATTATTTATAATAAAAGCTGAAATATGTCGTGAAAAGTGTAGTAAATATAAAAATTACATTTCAAGTGTTTTAATACAGATATGATGATATGAATAAATATCTAATCATCGGATTTTTAAAAATATAGTATCCATTATCTTAAACAATGATAATACTTTCTACATGTAATATAAATATGTATTTCAAAAATATCTAATTGCGTAAAAAATCCCACATACATATAACATATATTGATGACTATGAAATATCATCAATCTAGTAGTTACATAACTATATATTATATTAAAAAGCGTAGATCGGATCTTGGGAAAAGGGGGGAGTTGACGGTCGAATGGATGGTCAATGGCAGTAGATTTATTTTATTTACCCAACAAAAAGACGATGCATTTTGTGAGCTAGTAGAGTATTATGACTCTTGGTTAAGCCACTGGATCTGTCAGTTTGACAAAGATATTTTAAGCATACAAAATTGATGTCATTAAACTTTATAGCGTTTAAAATATATAAACTATGTACAGTTTTAAAATTTTAAAGCAATGTTCACGTGGATCATAAATAATAAATCAATACATACCATTTTTATGCCATGATACTGCTTTTACACCATTTAGAGGCTTTTCTTTGCTTTTTTCTCTCTACTAATGGTGACATGAAAGTCTTATTTAAGCGTTTAATGCAAATGAATGTTCTGGTTCGTGAAAACAAAGTTATGGCTTTTAGTGGTATAGAAGGTGAAATGTTTACTAACTTTGACTGCAAGTTCTTAATGACGCATTTCTCTTTTGATATATATGCGCCATGCATTTTTAAGAAAGTAAGCTCCCACTTTTTTATTTCTTCTGAAAAATGTGCAGCTGGCTTTTAGTTTTATTGTAAACTAGCCGCCTTTGGCGACCAGCCTGTTCGCTACCCTTGAAAATTCTGACCGTGGCAAATTCTAACCGTGGCACACTCGCTGGCGCGACCTACCAGAAGGAACGACCTACCAGGAAGTGCCACCCAATTTAGACAGGAACTCAGTGGGGGAGGCATCCACAGGGACCGTACCTTCCTTCCCCTACCACCAACCTCTCGGAAGGACTTACGGTCCCGCATGTTTAACGTGATCGTACTCCGCCTGAACACGGCGGCAGTTTTGGCAGTGGCGGGAATCGAACCCGGACCTACCTAGTGCAAATCCCGCGCGCTAACCACTGGGCTACCGCGCCCTCCGCGACAATCTCCATAACCTTCTTTTTATTCACCCAATTTAGACCGGAACCCAGTAGGGGAGGCATCCACAGGGTCCGTACCATCCTTCCTCTACCAACAACCTCTCGGAAGGACTTACGGATCCACATGTTTAACGTGATCGTACTCCGCGTGAAAATGGCAGCAGTTTTGGCAGTGGCGGCAATCGAACCCTAGCCTACCGAGTGCAATTCCCGCGCGCCAACCACTGGGCTACCGCGCCCTCCGCGACAATCTCCATAACCTTCTTTTTATTCACCCAATTTAGACCGGAACCCAGTGGGAAAGTCATCCACAGGGTGCGTACCCTCCTTCCTCTACCACCAACCTCTCGGAAGGACTTACGGACCCACATGTTTAACGTGATCGTACTCCGCGTGAACACGGCAGCAGTTTTGTCAGTGGAGGGAATCGAACCCGGGCCTACCAAGTGCAAATCCCGCGCTCTAACCACTGGGTTACTTCGCCCTCCGCGACATTCTCCACAACTTTCTTTTTATTCACCCAATTTAGACCGGAACCCAGTGGGAGAGGTATCCACTCGGACCGTACCCTCCTTCCCCTACCAACAACCTCTCGGAAGGACTTACGGACCCACATGTTTAATGTGATCGTACACCGCCTGAACACGGAGGCAGTTTAGGCAGTGGCGGGAATCGAACCCGGATCTACCGAGTGCGATTCCCGTGCGCTAATTTTAATTTTATAATGACCATATGGTATTTAAAATATCCATAAAATTAAAATATCCATCGTTCCATCACTTAAAATATCCATAAAATTGAAATGTCCATTTAAAATATCCAGAAATTCAAATATTCATTTAAAATAACCATAAATTAAAATATCCATTTAAAAAATCCATATCATTCTATGAATCATCCATATCGTTCCACCAATCCATAAATATAATAATTTCAAATACATCACCAGAATTCTATCCACCATAATTCAATCATTTAAATAATTTAAAATATCCATTTAAAATATCATATAAATATAATAATTTCACCCGATGTATCTATCCAATACAAATGCTAAGCTCTTAATACATTTAAAACCCGAAGCCTGGTCTCCATGGAAACGGGGGAAAAACTACTGCGGGGGGAAAAATGTCGGGGAAGAATCGGTTCTTCGCCGAGTATTGGGCAAGAAATATAAAATCATCACGTCTTTAAAATTGCGATCCTGCAGGCAATTTTCAATATTTCTTAACCAGATTAGACTTGTAAGAATGCCAGATCTTTGGCCTTTCTAAAAATGTAAATTATTAGTCGAAATTATGAGTAGTTTTTACGATGGAAGGATTTAAAAACAAAAGTTGGTTTTTTTTAACCGAAAGTGACTTTTGTTTTAAAATCTTTAAAAAATATTAGAAATCGAAATTGAAATTTGAAATGTATATATTTTTACTCGCAATTGTCTGCTCTTTCCGATGGTGTGATTTGTTTATTTCTACGACGTCCCGATCGTGGAGAAAAAAGTACAAAAAGGGCAAAAAACGGTCGAAATCGCATAAAACATTAAATAAATAAAAAAATAATTCGAATTTTGAAAATCGGTTTTCACGTGTCCCCTTCCCTCCCCCCCGGGTGTCCGATTGCCAAATTTCGTAGCTCTCCGACGCGCGGTCGCGAAACGTATAGTGTATAAGACAGACAGACACACACACACACACACACACACACACAGACATTGCCTTTTATTATTTAAGATAAATTTTTTATGCATTATATTTCAACTTTGATGATTTTAGTTTTGTATTCTAAGCTTTTTACATATCAAAACGAAATGTCCCATAACTTGAGATGATGTGAATATAATGTCAATATTATGATTAGTAAAGAATTGCGTTTTATGATTATGTATATTAATAACAAAGTAAAATGCTTAAGGTATTTAAAATTAACTTTACATACATTTTGCAATAAACTGAACTGCGTAAATTAGCTTACAAAATATATCCCCTCCCCTCCTCCAAAAAATGAAAGAAAACTCCATAATTGCTAGTATCAGAAGTATAAATTATATTTATATATTTTAGATACTGCATATGAAGTCGATTTTATTTTATTAATTTTGTTTTTTGGATTACTTAGAGGACCACCTATTTTACATATCAATAAAACATGTCAATCATAAGTATTTTCTATACTGCTATATTAAAAACATTATTTTTAACTGCGGTATTAATGGTATGTGAGATTTTTTTGCCGTTGGCTTCTTGTTTTAATCGTTTAACCGGCTTCAAATTCAAAAATTTATCCCGAAAATCTTCTTCAAAATCTTCATCAGAAAAGTGACTCGAACAGACAGTTGCGTTAACAATGGTTATTTTATCCTCTCTTTTGCACTTCACGATCTATAATTTTTGGAGTGTAGGATCTTTTGGAAGTCTATGAAAACTGATAGATCCCATTGACTTCTTATAATAATTTGAACACAAAGCAACCGAGCATCAACCAGGCATTTTTGTGCTCACCAAAATTATACTTTATATACGTGAAAATACTAATATATATACATCTATAATACACAAATTTACACTTAAACTTCACTTTTACGATAGAATTACAAATTATATTAAAACAACGACTGACACAAAATATGTTTTCCCATAGAAATGAATGCTACTCGGAGAAACTGGCACTTCTCCTTCTAAACCAGTGACGTCACAAACGGCGATAACGTCCATCTTCTAGAATACTGTCAACAGCGGCATTCTGGTCTTTTGATCTCTGACCCTCCCTGAACCACAGATACCCACAGATAACCACAGACACCCACATTGATACCCAAACAATAGAGAGCCGAAAATAATACAATAAAAAGAAAATCAGGAGTTGCAAGCATTTGCGAAAACTTTTTTTTGTGTGTGTTAAGTTATTTATTTAGAAAACTTCCTGATTCCTACTGAGTATCTAAATGAAGAAAGCGTTCCTAAAGTCCTCCTATAGAAGCTTGGTCAGCGTGTGTTCGAGGATATTAGGACGACAAGTTGTATTCAGCTACTTCTCTCTATCAATATTATTAATCACTGTTCCACAAGCAAACAAATCATATAAGGCCATCAGACAAAAAGTACCTGTCTCACGAACTGTGAAAATAGTTATATTTTTAATCAAAATATTAAATTAATAATTTCCGCCAACGGCAGAGGTGATCAGAAGTAAAATTTTATTTCCGTATAATTTGAATTATCGCCAAGTTGGCAAAGTTCTTAAACAGTTACTAAGTTGGCTATATTTCACAAAATGTATCGCTAGGATAGCAAATTTTGTCACCAAGCTTGACAGGTAAACAGCGAAATTGTTTTTTATGATGTGTATGGTTTTAAATCAATGCATAAAGCATTATAACTAAAGAACGGAAGTTCACACAGAAAAAAGTACTAAAATAGGCAGATAAATGAGTAAAATTAACGTCAAAATATGCAGCAAATATAGGCATTAAATAAGTGTAGAAAACCCAGACCACACGACCAACCCAAAGGCTAATGATGCATTAAATAAGTGTGTAGTGTTTGAAAAAATTCAAATTAAAGATATTTAGTTAGTTTTACAAAATGATTTATCATACTACTTTGCGGTTATTATTGTAATTACATACAATTGCTACATGATTTTACTTTCCTTATATACAGAGTGATTCAAAAGTTTGGAGCAAAAGTAGAACGCTATAAAAAATATCTATGGGTCGGAGATACATGCGGTTTGCAGATTAATATTCACCGTGGTGGGTGGGGGTGGGGGGTATGAAATGAAAAAAATATAGTTCAAAATCTCGACACTAGGGGAGCGCTGCTGCGAAGAAAACAATGCGAGGTAATAATTGTGAAATGAGATATTTTATTTCAGCATGATTTACAGCTGCAAGTGCTCAATGTGTCCACCACCACATTCCAATACTGAGTGCAGTCGCGGTACTACGGCTGATATAGCATGAAACAACGTATTAACAGTAATGACTGTTCCCCTCTGCCGTAAGGCGCCTTCCAGTGCTGATAAGCACTGGGGCTTTCCTCTATTATAGACCCGTGATTTTAGTTATCCCCACAACGAGAAATCACAGGGTGTCAGATCTGGGGATATCACAGGCCAGTCATATGTGCAATGACCTCCATGCCTAAGTCATCTCCATGGCTTTTTCTGCCTTAGGCTCCCGAGTGTCGAGAGTTGGAACTATTTTTTGTTCATGCCACACAATATCTCCCACCACGGTGAATAATTATCTGCAAACCGCATGTCTCTCCGACTCATAGATACTTTTTTATACATTTTACTTTTGCTCCGAACTTTGAATCACCCTGTACATAGTATAATGCATATTACTTCCTTATATACATAGTATAATGTATATTACTTTCCTTATACACATTAATGTCTCTCCCGGCCGTCCGAACAACTGCTCAAGTCTTAAGACGAGTCGGAGAGTCTGGGTCTTCAACATAGTAAGGGAAGTATTATGACGAAGTCGAAAATTCGAACTTTTTAATTCGATCAAAAGATGGGCATACCTTCTAGTATATAAGAAATGCTCTTCTCTCCGTTTGTTTGTAGCACTTGACGATACATTTGGTGAACTTGACGAATAATCTAGCGAAATATCTCCAACTTAGAGCCAGATTGACTAAATTATCGTGACGAATTGCAAGAATGACGCCTAATTGATCAATTTATTATCAAACTATTTTAATATATGGACTATATTGCTTATTGAGGATGCCATCAATATTGATAATTGTTAATTTAGAGTTGCGTAAAATATAAGTTAATTGGGTGCAGAGTGGCTTTACATGCTGCCATCCGAAAAAGCCCCCAGTGTACGACAATTCAACGTTACAAACACTATGCCGTGGATCTTTTCATCATTTTTTAACTGTGAAAGAAGTAAATACATTGCGTTATATAAGGAAAGTCATGTGCTGCCCACATCAGATTGTTTTTATTTGCCGGAAGTTAAACTTTTCATTCTGAAACTTAGAATGTGTTTTAGAATCGAAAATGAACTTACGAATTGTACGAAATGTAATAAGAGCATATTTAACATTTAAGATATTCGTAAGGATCCGTTTTATTCAAAGTTGAATTAGTATAACCTTCGAATATATTAGTAATTTTATTTATTTATATTTTTTTAAGTTATTATTTGCTTAAAGAACTCGCTTGCATTTTTAATCACTATGTGACCCTTTCCTCCAGGAGCAGAACACGACATTTACTAACCTTCTGTTCCTTTTTTCCAGAGAAGTAAAAATGTTAGGTAACTTTGAAAAGTGTGCTTGGATAAAAGTTAAATGGTAATGTGACGTTTGAAAAGGAATAGTTAAAGATTAATTAGCGGTGATTTTAAAATGGCACGATGCCGACGTAACTCATTATAGTTAACTTTTGGGTTTCTTATGTAGTAGTGATTAGTACATGTGTAAGTAATAATCCACCATATTAATTTAGTATATTGCCCGGTGTTTCTTCTGAAAAGCAATTTGATTAATATCATAAAATTAATTTCACTTATCCTATAAACATACATTAAATTTCTCAAACAAAACTTTATTAATTTTATCATTAAATCTTATTTATCAAATTTATCAATTATTAACATAATAGTTACTAGAGCTGTTTTTTTGTTGTGATACAGAACGACTACTATTCATTTAGTACACTGGCTACTGACCCTTCAAAATCTTTCCTCAAAATGTTTATGTAAATGGTTTCCTGATTAATACTTGATGCCTCTCGTCGGGTCTGACCTCTTTGTTCAGTCATCTGCCATTTTCACACATACTTGCAAAGAGCACACATCGACTTATTAAAACCAAGGTAATTGTAATGCACTTTCATGCTACCAGTAAAAGCAGTATTCTCTGCACGCCTTTCCGTGGAAGTGGTAAGTTCGGTGTCTATGTCCGTCATTTTATATTACCCGTAAAATCAGGAAAATATCTATACGTCATGTCATGTCAACCGTAAGTTAGGTTATCTCTCTTTTTCACAAACTCTCGTATTGGGTACTCTGTGTTTTCCACCCTTCAGCTCATTGGCTTAGGCGATTTATTCTGCCATTGGTTCCAGTTCTGTGGGCGGAGTTTCTGTTAAGCTCCATTGGGTATCTCCTTTTGCCTTGGAGTCTTGTTTACGTCGTAAAGCGCACGTGTTACGATGTCATAAATTTATTGCTTGGGCAGTAAATTACTGTACGGCTCATCATAAAAACTGGCGTCTCAAAACTGGTAATAAAATTGGCTTGGCTCCAGACTGTTGCTTTTTGCATATGTAGACAAAAATATTCTATCTATTAGTAAAGCATTTATATTCGTAAATTTTTAGTGGTTATATTACCGTACTGTATAACACTCTTCTCACATGAATGGAATCTTCAGATATTATCTGTTTAGCAATTCGTATTGACCTGGATTCTTCTTGATCTAAACTGTTAATAATGCGGGATTCATTTGAAAAAAAAAATATTGGCATTTTCTTTGCAAAAATTTGTGTCACAGATTTCAACTGCTCTTTTCTTTAGGAAAAAGGGATATGAAACAAATTTAAGTCAAATATAAGTTAAAAAGCATTAAAATTGTAAAAAGGCATTTTCTCTAAATATGAGACAAAAAAGAGAAACAACTCGTATTTAAAGGCATTTTGCTTTAAACTCCAGACTTTATTTATAACCACTAGAACAATTAATACACTTCGAAAATTCTTTTCAGATAGCTATTCTTACGTGTTTCGAACTAACAAAAATCTGATGTGGGCAGCACATGACTTTCCCTGCAGACTTATATCCACGTTCTCTTTATTTTAATTAAATTTATTTCACTTTTAATTCAATTTTCGTTCTCATTCGGTAACCGGACTTATTTTCAAAGGTGGCGTAGAGAAAATACGAAAAACTAAAATATCTCGAGAACAGCTAATCCTATTGTAATGGGGTTGGTCTTATTCCTTTCTTCGTTAAAAATTACGTATTAAACAAGCATTTAATGGATATATTTGAGCATACGTAGTTCTTTAGTTTAGATTTGGGCGATTTTTGCGGGCCATTTTGCAAAAAAAATGCTGGTTATTTCTTTCCGAATCATACCAAAATCTAATCAGCACCAGGATGACCCACAAATGACTCATCTGTTGAATTTTGTGAAATTCGGTCCATTAGTTTTTTAGTTAGAGTGGATACAAGCTTTTGCGGGCCATTTCGCAAAAATAGGCGAGTTCTTTTATTCCGAATCGTACCCAAAACTAATCAGCACCTGATTCGCCCACAAGTGACTTACGTACCAAATTTTGTGAAATTCAGTCCATTAGTTTTTTAGTTACAGTGGATACAAAATCTGCACAGACAGACAGACACACACACAGACGTCACGCTAAAAATGGTTTTTTCGTATTCTAGAGGTCTTGAAACGTGTAGATCCGTCGAAAACTCGAGTTGCGATTTTCGACATGATTCCAATACTGTCCCTATACATTACCATGTATTGCAGGGAAAGTAAAAACTAATGTTAAATCTTGCAAAATATATGTCTTAAACAGATGCTAAACATACTTGCAACCAAATTAAACCCAACAATGCAAAACGAATTTCAGACAGCCAGAAAATACATTTTTTTATTGCCATCAAACTTTATTAGATTCATATGTTAAAAGCATACGAAACTGAAATATCTTATCAGTTTGCATAACATTAGTGAAGCAGAACAAAATAAATTTTCAATTTCTGTATAAAAATACTTCTCCACAAAAATGAAAGCACATCGTTGAAGGACATCTTAAAAAAACATAAAAGAAACATTTAAACGCCTGACCACTTTTTGAAAATATTCCGCTATATTTAGCATTTTAATTAAGTTAATGGGAAAATCTCGTGCGGCAGTGTAAAATAAAGCCTTTACTTAAAAAGAGTTATTTTTCATTTTCTTCAAAATTGCATGACATTATAGAAGCTTATATTTCTGTCAGTTTTCTGATAAATTTTATAGTGACTGAGTGTGTAGCGTTGAAAGTAAAAATGAGCTTTCTATATACAGAGTTCATAGAAACGTCCTAACTTTGACAGAAAATGTCCATAAAGTACACTTTAGGTCTATTTATTGTAATATGACGACGCTCGTTCGAATAAAAGTGAGCAGAGAATTAAAAAAACCCTAGCGGAGAATTAAAAAACTTCGCATAATGAACTCGTCAACAAAGTGCGATCGAAAAAAGTCAATTGCAAAATTGTCGAGCATTACTTAATGAGCAGGAACTGTGAAAATATTTTGTTAAACCGAAATGACATGGAACGAAGAATTTTACATTCGACATACCAAAATGCCACAATGTTTGTCAACGCCCAAACACGCATCAAGATAGCACGGCAACTAATAAATGAAACCACTAGCAATTTTAACCACCTGTGAAATATTTTTAATCTGAGAAAGAAAGTAAAAAAGTCAATATATCATCGCTTTTTTTCGTATTAGAATTAAGAACGCATTTTAATGGGAATCAAAACATAAAATACTTTTCAAGCGATAGCTGAGCATTTGGAATACTATAAACTTATTAAATATACGGGGAAGGAAAATTCATATCACAAGAAAAATAAGGTATGTGCCATCTACATATAATTGGCCTTTCGTTCGAGGTTTTAAAAACTATAAAGGAAACTTTGACAACACTTAATTGGTGAAATCGATTGGTATGACAGTATGTTTATTTAAATTAATGCGACATTGTGTGAGACCAGCTAAAGAATGGACCAGACGAAACGGCGACTGCATTGCCATTAATATCGGACAATATTTATGGCACATAAATTCACTAACTTGCAATGAAACCAACACTTAATGGAGACACAAAGTCTGGAGGGACTTCGCCCAGACTACCGAGCCCAATTATAAGTATCTACGTCAGTAAGGAGAGGGGCGAACCAACATCGAATCAAAATCCTGCCCTATTCAGAGGCACTGGTGAGGTCACCCAATGCGACCAACACCCAATCAAGTTTACAAGATTGAGTGCTTATCCTGTAGCCATGTGTTCAAGACCCAGACCACACGACTGACCCTGAGGCTTACAGCAACTTAATGTGTGGCCAGACTGCAGCCATGTGTGAAACTGTTACACAACTAAATAAGTTAGTTCATGATTGATGTTACAAGAAATGAGTTGACCATAGTCCAGCTGTCCTCAGTCCAGTTGGAAGTTATGAGTCAGAAGTTGGAAGTTGTGAATTTGCCATTCCTCAATTACAAGTCTTCAGTTAAACAACTAGACATTGTCCAGTTAAACAGCTAGACTTCCTCGAATACAAGTCATGTACACACCAGAAATATAATGAAGTTTCAAGTTTCAAAATATCTATATTCAATATTTCTATCTTTATGCAAAGTTCGTTATTTTCTTGAACATACAAAAACTTCTTTTTCTTAGAAAGAATATTAGAACAAGCAAAATAATATAGGCTATTTACATTTAATCTAAATTAATGAAACAAAAGGAAAAAATATTAAGCTCGGAGCAAGCCTATTAGATGTTGTTTTTCTCGGACATATTTTCTTTTCCATTTCACGCATGTGAAGGTTCTTTATAAACTATATCATTACATCCACTCGACTACCATTTTAGCAATTTTTACGTTGTCATATTTTTTCCCGTATCTTTATTTTTATCTTTAGTACAGTTCTTACTGTGCTCTTTTTCGCTTCATTTTATTATCTTAATGCGTAAGTTATTTTTTCTTCTTCCTTTAATCAGGATTACTTTACTAACTGATGCAGAGAAAACTTTCTTTCTTAGAAAATCTTTTAATCTTGAGAGAAAGAATTACATTGCAATACGTGAATAAATAAAATATTTACATCAATATTCTATTTTATACGAATCTTGAAATAAGAATGAAATAATGGCGATGAAACAAGAAATGGCGATAAAACAAGAAATATATGAAATGTCTTTCATATGGAGAAGAATTATTCTTGTACTTCATTTTTGACGCAATTGATAAGTTTTTTTTTCTAGTTTGTATATTTATTTCGTACAATCATACGGATTTTTGGAAAAATTGAAAGTACTGTTACGGCGTATCTATCCTCTGGAATCGTAAGTATGAGCTCAGGATACAAGAATTCTGGATAACTAACTTGTTTATTCACAATCACAATGTAAACAGGAACAATACAATAAAGCAGCACTTAAATGCTCCCCAAATTTCACAAAATAACTGATACTATTCTCAAAGCAGTGGCGTTTTTCCTTTCACAAAGCATTAACAAAAGTCACAGTTTAATGTAGATAATATCTCGTCAACTGATATCCAACTGAGTGATGACTCATTTTATAGATTCTTTATAGAAACCTCTAGAAATCTCTCATATCTCGTAGAATAGCTGTTATTTAGAGATGTTTCTCGAACATTCAAGAAGTCGCCAAATTGGCGATAAATCACAAAATCTGGCAACTCTCCCCCAAAATTTCAACATATGACAACCTTATAACGCGTCATTTATAAGGTATGTTTGCATGTGTGCTTTCTCCGTCTGGTCTTCGAAAGAGGCGAAAATGAGAGGGGTGTGTGTGGAAAGGGTCACGTCATTTTCGAAGTTCGTAACAGCATCATCTCCAGAACTGAAAATGTTAATTTTTAGTGAACACCGCTAGCCCCTTGGAATTCGTTGCTGAATCCATATCTGTCATCATCTAAGTCCTATCTGCAGCCAATCCTGAGTATATGGTTCAAAGAACAATTTTAAGCCGGAAATGGAAAAAAATATTGAACCATCTAACAACCTCTTTTGACATTTAATGCTGAATTCATATCTGTCATCTTCTAAGGCATATGTACGGCAAATCTTCAGAAATAGACGTTTAAAGAATTTTTTTGAGGATCGAAAGTGGAAATTTTTAGTAAATCACATGCAACTTACTCAGAATTTTATTCTGAATCCATATTAGTCATCAACGATACTCTATCTATATCAGATCCTTAGAAATGGAGGATTGAAGGCGAAATAAAAACATGAAAGGTCAATCACGCATAAAGCATTGATTATGAAACACTTTTCAATTGAAATGCAATTTCACTTAAACATCTCTAATATGCGATACATTCAGCGCCGATATATTTTACATTATCACAGTTCTACAATATTTTATTATATTTGAAAACTTAATCGAAAACAAAAGACCTTTATTCGAATGACGTCGTCAAAATATAAATCGTCTGGCTCTCTATGTAAAAGCAATGGATATTTCATTCATATCACTAATATTCCAGACTCGAGCTAAATAATTTTGCATGAAATAAAATTCAGTAATTCTAATATAACTCATCTTACAATCACTTGTTTACATTCTGCAACCATTAAAATTAGGCTTCGTAGCAGAAATAATCAAAGTTTTATGATCATTTAAATTAAAAAGATTATTATTGCTTTGGCACAGAATATAGATGCACAAAAAATACGTAAAAATAAAGTGGTTTTAGGACGAAAGTAACACTAAATATAAATTTAAATGAATTTTAAAAATTACGATTTTTACACTGGGAAAAAAGATGGATACCATATTTTATTTTGAAGTGGGTCACGTGATCTCTTCATATAACATAGGTGCAATTATTATTTTAATTTTTATTTAAGAAATTATCGAACATATTTTGCTGAAATTTCTTTTATATAGTTTATATAACAATTAATTTGAATATTTGTAGGACGGAAGCAACACTAAATATAAATTTAAATGAATTTTAAAAATTACGATTTTTACACTGGGAAAAAAGATGGATACCATATTTTATTTTGAAGTGGGTCACGTGATCTCTTCATATAACATAGGTGCAATTATTATTTTAATTTTTATTTAAGAAACTATCGAACATATTTTGCTGAAATTTCTTTTATATAGTTTATATAACAATTAATTTGAATATTTCCCAAAGTTTTGGAAGTAATTTGTGAATTTTCAATTCGCTTGAAAAATATTTGGAAAATTAGGTCCCATAGGTTTCAATGTGTTTCATTTTTTCAACCCGTGTTCAATCCAAAACTAATTGAGTGATATTGTTCATTTTTATTTCCATATGTTCCACAGGCCGTCTCAACAACATACTAAAATTTCATTTTGATACAGTCATTTTTACGGCAGTTACCATGGGAACGGCAAACAGACATACAGAATGAACAAAGTCATAAGCTCTTTTCAACTTAGAAAGTGGCAAAAACCAATAGCATGTCGACATTTATACCAACAGTAATTTATCAATTTGCAAATTCAAAAGAAACCCATTTTAACACGTTCAATTATTTGATCATTATTTTGATTTATTGTTGCACGTGGTCTTTCTTGATACAGTCATATTTCTAAGGAGGAAAAATTATTCTTGTTAAAACTTTTATGGTAGGAAAAAATATGTGCATGTAAGGTTTGTATTAATATTTGGATCTTGAGTATTGATAAATATATATCAATATCTTGTTTTCTCACAATAAATCTACATTAGAGTTCTGCATCGGATAAGGAATTCGCTATTATTCGCGAATTACCAGCTTTTCATTGGTTTCGGAAAGAATTTCCTTCATTTTCCAAGTTGCGGGTCTGTATAAAATAATATTTTTAAGGACTATATATTATCACAAATTTTTATGTGAGTAATTAGATAAGTGCATGAGCGGATGTTACGCATTAAAAACTGCTGAAAATTGTGCACAAGTAGAAAATTGTGCACAAGAAAATTGATCAAAATGTACTTTTGTTTAGTCTTACTTTAGTTTGCTAAATAAATTTTCATTTCTCAATCCTATTTTCTATGTGTTATTTACGTGCCTATTCCTTCTTACGTGGTAATAACTTTATGTTTCATTTATAAATTTTATCTTAAAAATCTTATTACGGTGTGCGCCAGCGTAATAGGGTCACTATTATGTTAGTGTAGTAAAAACAAATGATTATTTTCTTTTTTAAATAAATCTTTGTCCTCTTAGTGAAAATGTATTTTAGGAATGTTCATTTCTACTTAGCAGTAATATGCAATAAAGCTATGTTTTATTAGTATTTTAGATTTACATTAATTTTTATGGTAAATATTTTGGCAATATTTTTCTTTATATTACAAAATATCCTCTCAAATCGTGGCAGATATAGGAGCTGGCTAAGAATACGAATATGATTCCGAAATTCTGGATAACTAGCGCTTTTATTTATAAAAAACACCAATAGCTATAAAAACAGGAGATGACAGGCACTATTGTTATCTTACAACATAACAAAACAACTATTAAGTACAAAAATAGCAACTAAATGCGGAACTAACTCACAAGATTGCGCCATCTGTTCCCAAAACACTGACATATCCCACAGTTCAATTTGCCTCATTACGTCCTTCAAATAAACGATGACTTCCGTATATACTGTCCATGGAAATCTCTATAAAGAGGGC
The DNA here is from genome assembly GCA_951213105.1 of Amaurobius ferox. Classification (NCBI taxonomy): domain Eukaryota; kingdom Metazoa; phylum Arthropoda; class Arachnida; order Araneae; family Amaurobiidae; genus Amaurobius; species Amaurobius ferox. The sequence continues at coordinate 14,718,293 of OX578148.1, read as the reverse complement.
GTATCTTCGAAACTAGTGGGTAAAGCTAGAAAGTTCTAGTCAATTCGAAAATTCAGCTGAAGTCGCCAAGTCGGCTATATGTCGCCAAATCAGGCACCCAGGCCACGAAACTGTGGCCAAGTTTAGGCTTCTTATTTTCACATAATGCAAATGGTTGAATATGAAAGTGTTTTCTCCATCAAGGGAAATAAAGCGCCTTGAAGCTTTTTGCATATTCGTAACAGTATTATTTTTGTCAAATTTGTAAATGCTGTTTTTTGTAAATTTTGTTACAACTTTGTAAGTAGTGATGTCAATGCTGCTGCATTGGGAGCCCTCTTACAAATTTTAACCTTTAATCTATGACCTAATTGATGCTGGCACATTTGCCAGCATCGTTTAATCGCTTTTACTTTCGTTAGATCGCATCAGCAGCAAATAACCGTTAAGTGCACTGAAAGCAAGAAATCTTTCCACATGTAATCCTCTCTTGTAACTAAATCAATATACAACAAATATTTTCAAAATTGCTGCTAACATTGAGAAAACTTTAGACATATATTAGCATCAAATTCTGGAAATCGGAAATTTCCGTATAAACAATACTTTATTCTATAGTATGAGAAATTAAAATTAATCTATAACTATGATAAATGTGTATGTTCGTCAGCCATACGTATGTTATGCAAAAGATCTCCTGTGTTGAGTCTGATTTTTCAACTTTTCTCTTAACCCAAAACTTACATCATATTAGCAAAAAGCCGGGCATTGAAATGCGTGTATGGAGTATGCGAGCTGTGGGAGATTTCAAATTAGATATATTTAAGAATCCTAATACAAAAGAGCATATAACTTTCCAGAATTTGAATTTTAAGTTAAACAAATTAGAATACAGAAAAAATATGAAATCAAAGTAACACATTTATATCATAAAAGCGTATTTCCGTAGATTTGTGTTTTATTATTGTACTTGAAGGATAAACCTGCCATAACACGAGATAAAGTTGCAAAATATTATCTCAAATCCGCATTCCTAAAATTACAAATGTTATATTGTTCTAATCAACTGATACATGCTAGCCATACCTCCTCCTATTCAATATTATTATTTCTTATTCGATTGCCTACCAAAATACACACACTCTACGATTCACTAACATAACGCAATTAATCTAGTCTTCCTTAGATACTGTAACAAACGAATTTATCAAGTTTAATGCCTCAAACTTTTTTTTCAAGGTTCCGGTTAGGTTCATACCATGAAGGTAAAAGGGATTAACTCTCTCTAACTTCATAAGTCATACAATTCAGCTCAAAGTAATGTAACTATAAATCAATTTTGCATTAATTCCATTGTTTAAAACGTGAATTGTAAGGTAAAGGCGGAAGATTTTTTTTTTATCTCCATGGTTTAACTATTCAAATTCTGATTTTTACTTTCTCTGCAATACATGGTAATGTATAGGGAAAGTATTGGAATCATGCCGAAAATCGCAACTCGAGTTATCGACGGATCTGCACGTTTCGAGACCTCTAGAATACGAAAAATCTATTTTTAGCGTGACGTCTGCGTGTTTGTGTGTCTGTGTGTCTGTGCAGATTTTGTATCCACTCTAACTATAAAACTAATGGACCGAATTTCACTAAATTTGGTACATAAGTCACTTGTGGGCGAGTCAGGTGCTGATTAGTTTTGGGTACGATTCGGAATAAAAGAACCCGCCTATTTTTGCGAAATGGCCCGCAAAAGCTTGTATCCACTCTAACTAAAAAACTAATGGACCGAATTTCACAAAATTCGGCAGAAGAGTCATTTGTGGGTCACCTGGTGCTGATTAGATTTTGGTATGATTTGGAAAAAAATAACCAGCATTTTTTTGCAAAATGGCTCGCAAAAATTGCCCAAATCTATTAAATTATTAATCCCAAATCTCCCAAATTAATTTTATAGTTGGACTTCTAATAACACATTTGGGAGTCATACACGTCGAAATTGTTTTTTTTCTTTCCCTGCAATACATGGTAATGTATAGGGAAAGTATTGGAATCATGTCGAAAATCGCAACTCGAGTTTTCGACGGATCATTTCAAGACGTCTAGAATACAAAAAAAACATTTTTAGCGTGACGTCTGTGTGTGTGTCTGTCTGTCTGTGTGTCTATCTGTCTGTCTGTGCAGATTTTGTATCCACTCTAACTAAAAAACTAATAGACCGAAATTCACAAAATTTGGTAGGTAAGTCACTTGTGGGCGAATCTGGTGCTCATTAGTTTTGGGTACGATTCGTTATAAAAGAATCTGCTTTTTTTACAAAATGACCCGCAAAAGCTTGTATCCATTCTAACTGAAAAACTAATGATCCGAATTTCACAAAATTTGGTAGATAAGTCACTTGTGAGTCACCCTGGCGCTGATTAGATTTTGGTAGGATTAAAAAAAAAACAATCTACCTGTTTTTTCAAAATGGCCAGCAAAAATCGCCACAATCTAAAATAAAAGAACTACGTATGCTCAAATATATTCCTTAAATGGTTGTTTAATACGTACTTTTTGACGAGGAATGAATAAGACTAACCCCATTACACTAGGACTAGCCGTTCTCGAGATACTTTAGTTTTTTCGTTTTTTCTCTACGCCACCTTTGAAAATGAGTCCAGTTACCAAATGAGAACGAGAATTGAATTAAAAGAGAATTAAATTTAATCAAAATAAAGAGAACGTGTATATAAATCTGTAGGGAAAGTCATGTGCTGCCCATATCAGATTTTTTATATTCGGAAGATTTCTCATTATTAATTTGTCTATTCAGCTGAATCATGAGGGCATTGGGATGGTATCATCTCTAACTCCATGAGCTTACAGCTTTCATTTTAATTTATTTAGGCTTTAAAGTATCATGGCCATGCAATTGCGTTATGTTGTGGCAATAGGACGTGAGATTCAGACCTGAGATTTAAACCGTTTATCTCCCCTCGATGGACATGGATTGAGAGTCGTCTTTTATTATATAGGATCTGTATCATGGATGTAAAGGGTAACGCTCTAACTCCATGGTTACAGTTATCTATGTATATTAACTATTATCACCTTAATAGAATTATGTATGTATGTTGAAATATAATGAAATGAAACAATGTTAAAAATTAAAATGTAAAAGTAATATATTTTTTGTATTTTGAATTTTTGTATTTTGACACAGATATGTGCGTTTTATTTTTTTTTTGTCTTAAACTAATTCATTAATTGTAAAATCGATTCCTAGAGTTATAAAATGCACTGTTATAAACATAATAAAAATCGTTGTTGACTACTAAAAATTAGGAGAAGGATTTTTAGAAATGTTATTTTTCTTTTAATTTAAAAATTTCGGAATTTCTATCCACAATATGCTTGTTGTTTTTTTGTTAAAATTGTTTTATCGATATAACAATCTTTTATAATATGCATGAAAGTTAAATTAAAATATCTAATTAGAAAAAAAAATCATTCAAAGGGCAATGATTCCACTTAAGTATCAAATGCAATATTTCTTTTATTTATCTATGTATAAAAATCTTATCAAACATTGACATACTTATGGAACATTGCAATTTCATGCTGTGTAAGAAAAAATTTCTGATAGCAAATTTAGATGCACTTGAAAGCTCTCTCATTCTCTGATCTTCAGCAGTCTTCCAACTGAGCTACTAGGGCTAAGGTAAAGCCTCACATAGTATAATGAAACTAAAACATGACATCAGAAAATATCTACAAACCTGATAAAGATCCCATTGACAAATAGCTACACTGTTACAAAAGTTAGGCGTTTCAAGTTAAGGTTGTAAATAAATCCCTTTAAATTGTTCTCTCTAATCTGGAAGCTTTTATAAATCACCAGAAATAGCAATTCATCGTATGAGACAGTAAACGCCTTTTGCGGATAATTTATCGCCAAGTATGTCACCCGGAGGGGCAGAAAAATTGTTAGAGGTGAATTGTTTATCATTTAGAAATAAATTTAAGAAAGATGTAATTTTTCATATGGATAAGAATATCGACTTGAAATAGATTTATTCTGCGTGTATAAAATTAAAAGGTCGTTGTATCTGTATGTTTGTTCCCTGTATAATGTTGCATTTACTTTTCATGATCATTCCTTGCTTGGATGTGAATAATTAACAATATTTCGAATTTCGTGTCAAAGTTTATGTAGAATTTGTTAAACATCTAATTTCGAAAACAGCATCCATAGACCAGTTTCGTGCTTATGTGCTCATCAGCATGTGTTTCTTGATGATGAATGCATCATCATCATAAAATCCGTGCTAATGAACTCATAATAAGTCCTGGGAAAGTATGAGCCTAACTTTGAAAACTTCTTCTCATTTAAGTTGGTTCTTTGATCACCGTGTTATAAAACTACTGACACGAATTACTTTTATGCTGTAGAGATGTTTCAACAGTAATAAACTAATTTGAAAAATTAGACAAGGTATTTTCTATATTCACTTCAATTTCAATGATCCTTTTAGATTAATTATTTTTTTCATGGTTTTGCACTTTTTAGATAAAATACATTCTTAACTATTTATATCAATCTTTATTTCCTTTACCTAACCCTTCCTTTGCCTAATCCATCCTTGCCAATCCTTCCTTTGCCTAATCCTTCCTTTGCCTAATCCTTCCTTTGCCTAATCCATCCTTTGCCAATCCTTCTTTTGCCTAATCCTTCCTTTGCCTAATCCATCCTTTGCCAATCATTCTTTTGCCTAATCCTTCTTTTGTCTAATGCTTCCTTTCTTTTACTAATCATATATTCATTAGGCATATAATATAGGTACAAATATGATTTTGCTCAGATTGGGCTTTATTAATCCGGGGAAAGTAAGTATTGATATGTTATACTTTGTGTTAAATAATTAAATTTAGCGTAGCAAAATAAAATATTTTTAGCTAGAGGGGGAATCTTAATAAATGGAGCTATAAATTATATTTTTTAGAATTATAGACTTGTACATTCCTACTTTCCTTACTATGCGATATAATATAAAGAAAATATTGCTTTCACGAAATTTTTCGAATTCTAGATTTTGATGCAAATATATGTTTTAAGACCTCATGAATGTGATTGGACTATTTTTGGAGAGATATCCTTCTGTTTATCTGTCTGAAGTCTGTGGTCGATTTCTGCCACAAACATTACTGGATTTTTACGAAAATTTATATTCAGCTTTGCTATAGGAAAACCTAGAACTTGATAGAATTTTTTTCGTATTCGAGCGAAAACTTCGAAATTTATTCGAAATTTTATATTTTTTTAACATGGCAGCATAGTACAAATATGTCATAATCATGCAAAAGAGTGTTTATTTATGGATCAGTGATCGCGAGACTTAATAGTTTCAATCATTGTTGGGAAAAATAGCCGCCATTTAGTTTGTCTTTTTCGTGACGTCATTAGCCCCCCTTGGGGCAAGTAGGGGGAGAGGGGGGACATTGTTAAGTATGGTATCAATCAAATTACTTTTCAAGATCTTTAAAGTGAAGGGTAACACGCTATAATTGTAATAATTTGGTCTCCGCTACCGATTTTTCAAAATTTTTCTTTTGAAATTTGAAAAAAAAAATGAATTCTGGTTTGGCAAAATCGAGTAACACATATATTTTTTATCTTTGATAGAAACAAATATTATTTTGTATAAATGTAAGAGTTTGTGTTGTATTGGGAGTTTGTTCATTGATTAAATCTCGAATAATGATAGATATATATCTCTGCTAATAAAACTGTAACGATTGAAGATGAGAAGCTAGTCTAGAAATGTACTTATGTTTCCAGTAATTTTAAGGATTTTGTGATTTATGTATTACTACAAAATATACCCGGCGCTGGCCCGAATTTAAAGAAGTGATTAAGTGCATTCATTCGTTTAATTTTTTCAATATTAGTCACACACTACGTGGACGCATGTTCCCCTCACCGCTACGTAGGCGTAATACGCCCTAAAGAAGTACTTAAACCCACTTTTAACCGCAAATACATCTGTATAAGATAGAAATTTCACAGAATAACCATAGAAATAAAAAACATTTTTACAGTTTTGAATACTGTAATGCTTTTAGAATACCTCACATTTAAGAAAACAAAACGAAAAATAGAACAAAGTATTTTATATTTCAATCATAAATAAACAAACAAATTTCAAATATAATTTCACAAAACCTATGCATTCGTTATATTTAGGAAGATTTAGATATAAACTTTTGAAACTCACTGCGAATTCTTGAAAAGAAAAGATTGCTTTATACTCTTTTCTAGAGCAAGAAATGGAAAATACGTTGTGAAATCACGACTTTTAAGAGTGCAATGCCTTATTTTTTGTTTATAAAATCCGTAGCTACAGACATGCTTGATGACACATTGGATATGCTGATGCATATCCAGTGTGCGCTGATCAGGAAAAGTTCAAACTGCTGAACAGCGTTTTGAAAGATGAAGTGAAAATTTTATAGTTTGTTGATGCCTTATAAAATTATAATTAATAAACGGACGACCCCAGAAACACATACATTATTTTGAAACAGTACATAATATTCAATGTAGCATCTGTTAAATTTGGATTTCCAGTCAATTTTTCTACATTGGAATTTTAAGTCGATTACATTTTCAAAATGCGAAAAGTATATATAATTTTTAAATTCAAGAAAATTCGTCTATTAATTGTACGAAATTAATTGTTGAAAGAAAATTTTCTTCAATCTTTCTGGTGACGTAAAGTTGGAAACTCTGCATTAATATTCTCGATCGCTAAAGACTCGATTTATTTTAATATCACTCAAAATTGGGCTCCAATAACTACAATAAAGAAATGCTTCAAGATATGTTCATATCTGATGAAAAGTATATCTGTGCCAAATTTTTGTAGCTGTGGTTTGCTTAGATTTTCTGTTACTCAACCAACAGACGAACAAACAGCATAGATGGACTCATTTTGTGACAAAACATTAAATAGTGCTTCTTGATTAGTAAACTGAATTGAACTAACTAGAACGTGAGCCTCCACTCGACTCTCTCATCTTACATAATAAAGGAAAATATATATGTGTGTATGTGTGTCTGTGCAATATTTAATGTGAAATCTAAGCATCGTACGGCCATGAAATTTGGTACACATGTACGTCAGGATCCGGAAAGGTGAACCTCGACATTATAGTATCTAATATTGAATGTTTTAATTATTTTATAATTTAGCCTAGTTTACAACGATTTTGGACGATATTCCCACAAATCGATACCTTATCAACTGAAAATATTATAGCAGCGTTTCCATCTTTATACCATTAAAGAGACCGAAAAATTACTATTCAAACTAATTTTGAACGGAATCCATGCAATTAAAAGAAGACTTTTCGGGAATTTAAAAATATTATACACTTTTCGTGCGTTTAAAACCTCCCTGATTTTTAAATTGCAATACAAAAAAAAAAGTGACGGTTAATCCGCTGTTTATAATTTAACACCAGCTATTTTACACACTTCGCGAAATTAAAAATCAATTTCCTGAAGCTATCCGTTTATTATTTATATTTTTTTTATGCGAGCAATTTATTAAAAGTTTTGAATCAGCGGACCTCTTCCTCCATTGAACTCCGAACCGTTTGATAGAAATTACTTGACCTACTAAAGCCAAGCCCCCATTCACGCATGCGCATAAGCAGGAGTGTTGAAACCATTTACTTCCTTTCGCGTTTACATGCGCGGTGTACTAAATGCATGATCAATTGTGATTCTCACTTCATGATTTGAAAATTTTATTTGTAGCGTGAGAATGATTTTACTTCGAAACAGGAGATTTTGAAATTGAGTATGGTGTTATCTGTATCTGTATTATTTAAGTAGCGGGAACTTAGTATTTTAGTGAGAGCTTGTTTAGGATCCGATCGGGTAACTCGTACTAGTGCATTCATGCAGGACAGTTTTGCTTCACCAAAAATCCATTTTCAATATCATAATACGTGAAATCATTATATTAATATTTTATTTTATAATAATATTTTATAATAATATTTATTAATAATTATATAATATCATATTATTAGATAATTATACTTAATCCAATATCATTCACGGTCCACGGCATAATGTTTTTGGTGTTGAATTATGCATTAATGTTTGAAGCGGTCCTCAATGACAACATCTAAAACTATTTCGAAGTATCAGATTAAATTATATTTAATGCTTGATAATTAGAAAAATGGCTATCATCAGCTAATCAATAGTCCATGCATTAAACTATTTTTTAAAATTATAGAACCAGGCATACATTTAGTATATAAAACAATAGTTTGAGTTTCATTTAATAGATTCCTAAAATTTGAAATCCGAATTACGTTTTCATATGTCAGTAATGTATTTAACTTTTTCTTATTTATTCTGGAAAGGTCTGATACTGCGGTATGGCCGCATTTATACGCCCTATGTGCGCACAAAGACAGCCATACCGTAGCGTTATTAGATTTGAATTATCATCACGTAAATTTCAATTTGACCTTCTTGATGACTTTTTGTCAAAATACAATGGCATTATTCATTCTCACGTGCAAAATCCAAAATTCACATGAAAATGTAACTAATGTCTAAACTAAATGGAAATTGTCACTTGTTTGACGGCAAACTATAAAACAATTACAAAATGCGTCTAATCTAGTGAATGGAACGAGCTAGATCTACGAAAATGATGTCAGTAAATGTGTTTTATAAAATCGCATATGGAATATCAACATTTTTAACAATACTTACTACTATATTTATTTTTATGTAGCTATTTTTATAAATTTATTTTAAAAACGTAATATATCTTAAAAAAGGTTCATGTTGTTGATACTGTTCTCGTTCTTATGATAAATTACATTTAAAATGATTATTTATTCAACATTATTGAATATTCTGATATTTACGTTAACCGAGCACAAGAACATAATAACTAATTGCATCAGGCACTAATAATTACGTATGTATTAAATTTTTTATAGAATACGTTCCAGGTCAAGTAGTGTTTTAACTGTCGTTAACATGAAATAAGGTAATATAAAAAAAATAAATAAACCCTCAAATTCATCGCTCTTTATACACAATAGTTTGCCTGCATTTCTAAAAAAATCTGAAGTGGGCAACACATGACTTTCCTTATATAATGCAATGAATTTACTAATTTTACAGTGAAAAAATAGGTTTTTCTTATAGTAGATACTTATATTCTTTCCAAGATATTGAATTTTCTTCAATTAGTCGTTATTTTCATTCATTTGGCGTCATTTTTATCCATTTGGCGATATTTTTGTTAATTTGGCAACATTTCAAAAAGTCGCCAAGTTGGCGACATTCCGCCAAATTCGTCGCAAAAATCGCGCCAAGGGTTATGGACGAAGAAATAAGTTATTCTTATAGCAGGTATATGACTATTGGCGTTCAAATACAAATGTATTTCTCAAAGTACCTTTTCTCAGGAATGGAACGAACTAGATCCACAAAAATGGGTGTCACCCAATTTATTGCATGATATTACATATGAAAAATGAACATGTTTCTCAACAGTTAATATTTTTTTTAATTTATGGGATTTTTTAATAAATTTATTTGATAAATGTGCAATATCTCGAGAACGGTTCATGCTAGCGTTCTAAAGTTTATGTCAATCGTTTTCTAAAGAAAAATTACATAAGAAATGTCTATTTGCGTAACTTTATTAAAGGTTTTAATTTTTTGATGATTTTTTCAAAATTTCACTCGAAAATTTAGGCGGGTTCTGAACATTCGATTGTGTTTAAAAACAATAGGCTTCCAGTATTTTTGTACCAAATTTCATTCGAATCGCTCCATTCGTTCGTGAGATATCGTCTTCAAAGACACACACACACACACACACACACACACACACACACACACACACACACACACACACACACACAAACAAACAAACACACACAACAAACAAACAAACACACAAACAACACACACAGACACACACACATACACACACACACACAGACATCACTCAAAAATGTTTGATTCGTGATCATGGATGCTTGAAACGTGCTCTTCCGTCGAAAACTCGAATTCGTATTTTCGACTCCGTCACAATACTTTCCTTATACATTATGTACGAGTATATAAGGCAAGTAAAAATAGCAAATATATTTCAAAAAGCAACTAGAATTCGTAAAAAATTTGAAGCACATAGAATGCTGGGAACTTAGTGCTTGATTGATAGAGGATATTTTTATTTATCGATGGACTTCAATTATTACTCAAGTTGGATAATTTAGGTCAAACTGTAGACAGCTTATCACTCGATGCTTTCAAAAATATCAAGATAAGCTTTTTGCCTAAAATTCATTTACAATTTATTTTCCTTTAGTACACATTTATCATATTTAACAGGATTAATTGTTGAATCATTTAATTTATAAATAAAAAAAAATAATCTGTCAAAAATCAGAGTAAACAATGAGGTTGTAGTTTTAATCAATCGCGTAAATTTACAGACATAATCGCATTCAAATCAAGGCATATTCATTAATACAAAAAACAAGAAAATACAGACAAACACAGCAAGAGATAGGAAAACATAACATAAACACCGAAAGCAAACAATTTGTTACTAAGCAGCCTAGAGACTAGCAAGTTTATTCAGGTTGCAAAGCTAAATTTAAAAAAATCTGATGTGGGCAGCATATGACTTTCCTTATATAATGTAATGAATTTACTACTTTTACAGTCAAATGAAATAGATTATTCTTATAGCAGATATTCATATTCTTTCAAGATATTGAATTTTCGGCAATTAGTCCTCATTGTCATTGATTTAGCGTCATTTTTATCCATTTGGCAAGATTTTCGTTAATTTAACAACATTTAAAAAAGTCGCCAAGTTAGCGACATTCCACCAACTTAGTTGCTAAAATCTCGCCAAGCATTAGGGACGGAGAAATAAGTTTTTCTAATAGCAAATAAATGACTATTGGCGTTCAAATACAAAAGTATTACTCAAAGTATCTTTTTTCATGAATGGAACGAGCTAGATCCACGAGAATGATGTCACCCAATTTATCGCTTGATATTACATAAGAAAAGTAAACATATTTCTCAATAGGAAATATATATTTTTTATTTTATATGATTTTTTGATATTTTTTTGAAAAATCTGCAATATCTCGAGAACGATTCATGCTAGAGTTCTAAAAGTTATGTGTGTGTGTGTGTGTGTCAATCGTTTTCTAATGAAAAATTACACAAGAAAGGTCTATTTGCGTAACTTTGACTTTGATTCTTTGATGAATTTTTCAAAATTTCACTCGAAAATTTAAGGGGGTTCTGAACATTCGATTAGGTATAAAAACAATAGACTTCCAGTATTCACGGATTGTAATTTTTGCACCAAATTTCTTTCGAATCGGTCCATTCGTTCGTCAGGTGTTGTCTCCCCAGACTCTCTGACACATACACACACACACATACTTTCTCACACACTCACACACACACACATCACTTAGAAAATGCTCAATTCGTGATCAGGGATGCTTGAATCGGATTCTCCTGTCGAAAACTCGAACTCCAATTTTCGACCCCGTCACAATACTTTCCTTGTACATTATTGTATATAAGGAAAATAATACGAAATCGGACACAGATGTGGTGCATTATAATCATTAACAAAATATACTACTTAAAATAATGGGAAAATACTTTCGCATTGGTATACGAGTAGAGATAACATTTTAACTTAGACTTAAAATAGTTAGACTTTTCAGAATTAAGCTCGTTAGCTAGAATATTAATATTTTTAGGAGCTAACTACAGAAAGTTCTTATGCAAAATTTCATGATCAGCTTTAGGAATAAAAAAATTGTAGTTGTAAGAACCAGTTGATCTGATGTAGCCATTGATTTCTAAATAGTTAGGGTCTTTAAATAAAAGGAAAATATATTTAGAAAAAGTTGACCAGCAGTTAACATGTTAAAGCGTTTTATTTACATAATAAAAGAAGAGCGTCATCGTTACAATTATGCAAAATGCGTTGATACAGCTTCCGAATTTCAATCAAAAGATACAGATTAGAAAAATAATCAACACCCCAAATAAAGGTGCCATAAAAGAGATAGTGCAAAGCAAAGGAGTTAAATAAACTTTAAAAAAATGACTTCCTGATATATTTCAACTGAGATAAAAATCTGATGTGGGCAGCACATAACTTTCCTTATGTAATGCAATGAATTTACTACTTTTACAGTAAAAAAAAACATTATTTTTATAGTAGATATTTATATTCTTTCCAAGATATTGAATTTTCGTCAATGAGTCGTCATTTTCATTGATTTAGCGTCCTTTTTATCCATTTGGCGAGTTTTTCGTTTTAAAAAATCGCCAAGTTGGCGACATTCTATCAAATTCGTCGCCAAAATATCGCCAAGCGTTATGGACGGAGAAATAAATTATTCTTACAGCAGATAAATGACTATCAGGCGTTCAAATACAAAATTATTACTCAAAGTATCTTTTTTCTGAATGGAACGAGCTAGATCCACGAGAATGATGTCACCAAATTTATCGCATGGTATTACATATGAAAAGTGAACATGTTTCTCAATAGGAAATATATATATTTTTTAATTTTATATGATTTTTTGATTATTTTTTTTAAATGTGCAATATCTTGAGAACGACGGTTCGTGCTAGCGTTCTAAAATTTATGTCAATCGTTTTCTAATGAAACATTACTTAAGAAATGTCTGTTTGCATAACTTTATTAGAGGTTTTGTTTTTTTTGACGATTTTTTCAAAATTTCACTTGAAAATTTACTGGGGTTATTAACATTCGATTGCGTAAAAAACAATAGGCTTCCAGTGTTTACGGATTGTGATTTTTGTACCAAATTTCATTCGAATCGGTCCATTCGTTCGTCAGTTATCGTCTCCACAGACACACTGACACACACACACAGACATCACTTCAAAAATGTTTGACTCGTTATCAGGGATGCTTGAAACGTGCTCTCCCGTCGAAAACTCGAATTCGAATTTTCGTCCCCGTCACAATACTTTCCTTATACATTATGTATTTAAGGAAAGTAATAAAGATTAAATAAAGTATAATATAGTTTAGACATAACATTAGCCACTCGGGAATGACATTTGATAATACAATCGATATGCATACACAAATTTATACGATCAATTATCGGACAAAAGCAGAAATTTTGTGTCTGAACAAGTAGACAAATGGTATCTCAGTCTAATGATGTGCTATTAGATGATACATAAAATAACGAACAATTAGTTTTAGAAATATAAATATTTAATTTATTAACTAATAAGAAAGATCAATCATGCATAAAGCATTGATTATGATACACTTTACAACGGAAATGCAGTTTTATTTAAACATCTCTAAAATACGATGCATTCAGCGCTGATTTATTTTAAATTATCTCAGTACTTCAATATTTTATTATATTTGAAAACTTAAAAATTCATCGAAAAAAATAAACTTTATTGAAATGACGTCATCGAAATATAAATCGTCTGGTTCTCTATGTAGAAGCAATGAATATTTCATTCATATCGCTTTTACTCCAGAGCTAAATAATTTTCCGTGAATAGAATTCAGCAATTCTTATGCAACTCATCTTACAATCACTTGTTTACATTCTGCATACATTAAAAAATTAGGCTCCGTTGTAGAAATAATCAAAGTTTGATGATCATTTAAACTCAAAAATATTGTAATTGTGTTGGCTCAGAATATAGATGCACAGAAGACACGCAAAAATAAAGCGGTTTTAGGACGCATGCAACACTAAAAGTAAATGTTGTTATTGTTGCTGTTGAGATCCAGACCGTCTGACCTACCAGAAATGTGTAAGGTAACCGTTTGAACGGCCGGGAAGTGCCACCCAATTTAGACCGGAACCCAGTGGGGGAGGCATCTATAGGGACCGTACCCTCCTTCTCCTACCACCAACCTCTCGGAAGGACTTACGGACCCACATGTTTAACGTGATCGTACTTCGCATGAACACGGCGGCAGTTGTGGAAGCGTGCAAATCCGGCGCGCAAACCATCGATCTACCGCGCCCGAGAAGTGTAAACAGCACGCGGTGTTCCCAGGTGGTCACCCACCCAAGTACTAACCGCACCCGATGCTGCTTGACTTCGGTGATCTAACGAGAACCGGTGTTTTCAGCACGGTAGGGCCGTTGGCGTTACTAAAAGTAAATGTAAAAGAACTTTGAAAATCACGATTTTTACAATGGGAAAGATGGGTACCATATTTTATTTTGAAGTAGGTACGTGATCGCTTCATATAAAATATGGGTGTAATTAATATTTTAATAAACTACCGAACATATTTTGCTGAAAGTTTTTTTTTTTTATATATTTTATAAATAATTTGAATATTTCCAAAAATTGTCAACACAATTTGTGAATTTTGAATTTGCTAAAAAATGGCTAAAAAATTAGGTCACACAGGTTTCGATGTATTTCACTTTTTCAACGCGGGTTCAATCCAAATCTAATTAGATGATATTATTCATTTACATCCCCATATATCCCACAGACCGTGTCCGCAACAGACTAAAATTTCATTTTCGTAAAGTCATTTTTACGGCAGTTATGGTGTGAGCGAACAGATAGACAAACAAACAGAATGAACAAAATCATAAACACTTTTCAACTATGTTGGAAAGTGCTAAAAATCTGACGTTTGCAGCACATGACTTTCCTTATAATATAATGCAATGAATTTACTACTTTTTCAGTAAAAAGAAATAGATTATTTTTATAGTTATTTATATTCTTTCCAAGATATTGAATTTTCGTCAATGAGTTGTCATTTTCATTGATTTCTTGTCATTTTTATCCATTTGGCGAGTTTTTCGTTAATTTAGCAAAATTTAAAAAAGTCGCCAAGTTGGCGACATTCCACCAAATTCGTCGCTAAAATCTCGCCAAGCGTTAAGGACGAAGAAATAAGTTATTCTTATAGCAGATAAATGACTATTGGCGTTCAGATTAAAAAGTATTACTCAAAGTATCTTTTTTCATGAATGGAACAAGCAAGATCCACGAGAATGATGTCAGCTAATTTATCGCATGGTATTACATACGAAAATTGAACATGTTTCTCAATAGGAAAAAAATTTTTTTTGAAATTTTATATGACTTTTGATAATTTTTTGAAAAATATACAATATCTCGAGAACGGTTCACGTTAGCGTTCTAAAATTTATGTCAATCGTTTTCTAATGAAAAATTACATAAGAAATGTCTATTTGCGTAACTTTATTAGAGGTTTTGATTTTTTGACGATTTTTTCAAAATTTCACTTGAAAATTTAAGGGGGTTCTGAACATTCGATTAGGTATAAAAACAATAGACTTCCAGTATACACGGATTGTAATTTTTGTACCAAATTTCTTTTGAATCGGTCCATGCATTCGTCAGGTGTTGTCTCCACAGACTCTCTGACACACACACACACACACACACACACACACACACATACTTTGACACACACACACACACATACTTTCACACACACACACACACATACTTTCTCACACACTCACACACACACACATCACTTAAAAAATGCCAGACCATAAATTTACACTATGTAGTATGTTTCAGCGCTGCAACGAGTATCAAAACTGTCTTCATGAACATTACTGCTACCAATTTTCTAATAAAATTTTGTACAATTTTTTTTATCGTGGACTACGTCTCCAGGGAAAGTCATGTTCTGCCCACATCAGATTTTTTCTAATTGTTCTCATTTTTAAAAGGTAGGATTTAATCATGCAAATTAAATATATATTATTATAAAGCTAGCTCCATTAAATCTTTCAGGATCGATTACAGAATAAATTATTTCAGATTTGTTTTTATTAAAATATGCTGTATAGATAATTTAATAGTGATGGAAATGAGCTTTTCATTCAATATATATATATATATATATATATATAAATTAATAAAAGGGCTTTATTTTAATAAGGTTCCCTCAGACACAAGCGTTTGAGCCAAAATTAAAATTTGTTGGTAATTGTCAATAACATCAGCATAGATTTCAGGTTTATGTTCCTTTATATATTATTTTCATATATATATTTATATATTTTCAAATATATATTTTCAAATTTCACATCGCGTTTTAGAAATTATAAAATTGTACAAAATTTTATTAGAAAATTGGTAGCAGTAATGTTCATGAAGACAGTTTTGGTACTCGTTGCAGCGCTGAAACATACTACATGGTGTAAATTTATGGTCTGGTTTAGATACTGTCCCAAGGCAAATTTGGGACATTGCAAATTATGGAGGAGCGTAACCTACAAAGATGGTCCCTGTACTTCTCTTTTAATGCATATACACTTCCCTAAGAAAACACCTGCAAAAGGATGAGCAAGCCATGTTTCTGGGAAATATGGACAACGACCACCCAGTTACAAAGGGGCGCAGCAGGGCGCTCTTGGGGAGAGCTGACCCTTGTCCGGTTCGGCTGCACATACACGCAAGGTCGTGAGAACCCTCGGTCCACCTGCCAGACATTAATTCTGGGGTGACCGCCATCCTCCTGTCAGCACAGCACCCAATAGCTGGACATTTTTTGGAAATGTCCAATGAAGATACCAGGGGCTTTGATTGGGGGGACCGGTAAAAAACCTGGGGCTGAATTGTGTAGGAGGAGACATTTTTCCGATGATCGAGAGAGTTTGAGAATTTTCAGAAGGAACGAAAAAGAATTGAGTTTAAGACTTCAGACAGAACGGAGAATTGGTTTGTGTGCTCGAGAGAGAGGAGTCTCTCAAAAATTACGTCTGCAGCGATGTCCGGCGATTCCTCCACCGAAGTACCCCGTATCCAGTGTCACATCCAACGATATTCGAAGGTATGAAATGCATGTATCACATATTTAGTCTTTTGACACAGTTTTAATTAATGTTTCACTCTCTCGACATCTTGTTAAATCCACACTTGAGTAAATAGTAGGGACGAATTTAATTGCAAACATAAATGGAGATTTTAATTACATACATTCTTTAAATATTCATGATTTTTAGAAAATGTCAATGGACAGTCATTGTAATTTGTTAAGAATGCTAATTGGACCAATCAAATATGTTTTTATTATTATTATTATTTCTTAATTTCATTTTTATCAATAAACACATTGTTATTGTTTTATATCATGTCCGTTGTCCTCATTTGCCACTAATTTAATTCTATGTATTTTTGTTCGACACGGCCAATGTCGGAGATGAGAAACTACACTAATTTATGCGTTCTAACAGGACGTGTGGTGAAAACCCACATAACAGATACGATTATTTCAGTTACACAGAACTTACTTCTTCCTCAAGATATTCCAAATTCCGATAAATGGCAACTTCTATTTTCAAAACGGATGTTTCTTTAACAGTGAAAATATTTTATTTCTATGTTTGATGTACCCCATGGGACATTTAGGAAAGAACGTTGTCAGCCTCGCTTTTCGGGAGCTTTGCTAATGGAAGGCTTAAGGGGACTTTTTCCGATATTTTTAAAATTTAAAAGTTGCCCACTTATATGTAATGCCCATTTATTTGTAAGGGAAAAAATAATCAAGCTTTACTTGATCTGCTCAAAACGAAATGTATGGGCACTATGACTTAATCATCGCTGCCGCAATCTAGTTACAAGATCCAGACCTACCGCCTAAGAAATTTTACAAGAATTACAATGTATGGTATATGTGTCGTAACTTTGAACATGGTCAGAAATCCATATAGCGCTGTGTCCACGGATGTTTGAAACGGACGAGAATTTCACCTCCCATTCATACCAAAACAGGTTAATAAAATAATAATTCAAAAGTATTACTTTTCTTATATACATAATGTATAAGGAAAGTATTGTGACGGGGTCGAAAAATTCGAATTCGAGTTTTCAAGGGTAGAGTACGTTTCAAGCATCCCTGAACACGAATCAAACATTTTTGAGGTGATGTCTGTGTGTGTGTGTGTGTGTGTGTCAGTGAGCCTATGGAGACGATATCTCACGAACGAATGGAGCGATCCGAATGAAATTTGATACAAAAATCACAATCCATGAATACTGGAACCCTATTGTTTTAAAACACAATCGAATGTTCAAAATCCCCCTAAATTTTTGAGTGAAATTTTGAAAAAATCATCAAAAAATCAAAACCTTTAATAAAGTTACGTAAATAGACATTTCTTATATAATGTTTCCTTAGAAAACGATTGACATAGACTTTAGAACGCTAGCTCAATCTGTTCTCGAGATATTGCACATTTTTAAAATAAATTTATCAAAAAATCCCATAAATTAAAAAAAAATATTAACTGTTGAGAAACATGTTTACTTTTCATATGTAATATCATGCGATAAATTGGGTGACATCATTCTCATGTATGTAACTCGTTCCAATCACGAGAAAAGATACTTTGAGTAATACTTTTGTATTTGAACGCCGATAGTCATTTATCTGCTGTAAGAATAACTTATTTCTCCCTCCATAACGCTTGGCGAGATTTTGGCGACGAATTTAGAGGAATGTCGCCAACTTGGCGACATTTTTAATTGTTGCCAAATTAACGAAAATCTCGCCAAATGGATAAAAATGACGCTAATGACTATCAATGAAAATGATGACTCATTAAAGAAAATTCAATATCTTTGAAAGAATATAAGTATCTGCTATAAGAATAACATTTTTTTAAATTCATTGCATTATATAAGAAAAGTCATGTGTTGCCCACATCAAATTTTTTTTTAATTTGTAGAATGTCTATAATTAATTCATGCTGAATAATAGTGTATTGAGTAAACGGTACATCTATCCTAACTTATTCTTACATATGAAGAAAATAAATCAGTAAAATATCGAAAATTGCATGAAGTAGAATGGATTTCATCTGACTCTGAATTCCCTTCTAAACGTCTCACCAGAAACTCCACATAAATGCCGGACATAAATCAAACACGCCGTTCAAAACCAACTGCTTCTTTAAAAGTGGTTATCTAAACATCCATCATCAAAAACCGAACTTGGCATGTCAGAAAGGAAAAGACCCTTAAACCGCATGTTATTTATCGCCTTAAAAGCCGCTGAGAAGCAAAAAAGAAAAGAAAAAAAAAAGCATTTCCAGTCAAGCGTTATGTTAAAAATATGTTTAAGGGACATGTAGCTTCTGTATCGGTCTTTTCGATTGGAAAAAAGTTATAGGTTATAACACAAAAAAAAAATGTTTAGAAATGAATTTATATGTTTACAGGATAATAAAATGAGATTAGAAGGTTTCAAAAGATTGAAAATTTTTCAATTTTTTTTCCTGCATAAAGTATCACAATCCAGTAAATTCATGATTTGACAAATATTATAATAATTATTTTCAGGTAAAATTATGTAAAATTTACATGCAAATGCAGTACACACCTTTATCACCGGACAATCTTAACACGAATACTATCGCTGCCACATGATTTTATTGAAAACTAGTGCAATACTTTGTTATTATGCACTCTATAACAAAAAAAATCGACGAACCAAGAAGGAGTTGTCCGATTGTAATAAAAATCGGTGGATGTGAAGAACAGACATAGAAAAAGAAATGATTAAAATTTCAGAAAAATTTAATGATTTAGAGTTTGACCGTATACAAAGGGAGGAAGTGAATAAGGC
The DNA here is from genome assembly GCA_951213105.1 of Amaurobius ferox. Classification (NCBI taxonomy): domain Eukaryota; kingdom Metazoa; phylum Arthropoda; class Arachnida; order Araneae; family Amaurobiidae; genus Amaurobius; species Amaurobius ferox. Next base: position 14,698,590 of record OX578148.1, on the reverse strand, counting down.
TTTGGTCCACCTCTTGCCTGGGTGTAAGATGTCACCCGGCGTGGCATAGACTGATAAAGTTCACGGATGGTGTCCTGCGGAATGTCTTGCCGAATTGTCTCCAACTGTCGGGCTAAATCGTTAACATTCCGGGATGGTTGCAATCGTCTTCCCATAACGTTCCAAATGTGCTCTGTGAGAGAGAGATCAGGAGACTCAGCTGTGTTGGGCAAGCTTGAAGACAATTCATAGCAACACGTGCCGTGTGCGGCCGGGCATTATTTTGTTGAAAAGTAAGTCTGGGACGTCGCAAAATGAACGGTAGCACAACCGGTCGTAGTATGTTGTCTACGTACCGCTGTGCTGTCAGTGTGCCAGAAATGACTACAAAAGACGTAAGATATCCGCAGTCGAAATGCAATAGAAATTTTGACAGATTCAGAATTGCCCCTTATATATACCTGCTGAATGAACAGTTCCGATGCACTGGGGCTCCCACTATTTATTCATTGGACACCAAATTTTATTCATTTGCATGTTCGCTCAAAATGTCTTTGCATACGAAATTTTATTACAACCGGACAACTCCTTCTTGGTGCGTCGGATTTTTTGTTATACAGTATATATTTAGAGTATTACACTAGAAGATCCATCGGGTTTCAGCTTGTCCTCAAAATGAAATCATCTGTATTATATAAGAGGACGTTTTTATCTATATAGTACCGACATATGTTTATTGTACCTATGCACGAGAATATAAAAGAACCTCCCTCCCAAAAAACAAAAAATAAATGAAACCAAATTCTAAATCCGCCACCATAGATTAACATAGTGTTGCTGAAACGGAGTAATGCATTACTATTGCAAAGTAATAAAGAATAATGCGTACCATTGAACCATCGTGCAGTACGCGTGCAGAATGCGTAGCATCGTATTATCGTTGGGAAAAAGTGTATAATAAAAGAGTGCTGGGTGGGGCATCGCAGCTAGTTTTGCCTTAATTCTTAAATTTTTACTTTCTCATACATAGTATTGAAATAATATTATTTTTACGACAATTTTCGATTTCGAGCGTTTGACGTCACTATAAACTTTAAGACCTCCTGAACACGTTTTGACTATTATTGGAGTGATGTCCGCCTGTCTGTCTGTATGTCTGTGGTCAGTGTCTTGTGTACGCGAATACAAATATTAAAATATTAATAGGTTTCCATAATACTTTATATCCAGTTTTGCTATAAAAAAATCTAGAACTAGATAGAATTTTCTTAACTCAAGCGAAAGCTTTGAAATTTAATTGAAATTTTATATTTTTTTAACATGGCAGCATGAGGCAAAATTGGACATTTATGTCTCAATGATCACGATACATCATAGTTTCCATCATTATTGTGAAAAATAGCTGCGATACATTTTTTTTTTGTGATGTTATTATCCCTCCCTTGGGGGCAAGTTACCCCCTGGGAGGGGTAGATTGTCAAGTATTTTATCAAATGAAATATTTTTTTCAAGCCCTTTAAAGTGAAGGGCTTGAAAAAACGCTGTAATTGTCATCATTTGGGCCCATAATACCGATTTTTCAAAAATGTTCTTGTAAAATTTAAAAAAAGCTCCTAAAATGGACTCTGGTATAAGAAATTTGAGTTAACTCCAGTTTATATTAAGTAGGTAACATGTCTATCATTCCAATGAATATAAAGAATTTAATTAATCTGTGTTATGTATTGCATTAATATCCTCTACAATCTATATAGAATATAAAGTGCTCCGCGTGCACGAATCAGATTGTGGGTTGGGTGTTCCAGAGTTCGTTTTGATAATAAATTATTATTACTAATGTAAAAACGATTATACAAACAAAATTCACTTATATGCACTTTAAATTGAACTTTATCTAAGGTATCGATATGAAATTATATTTAACGATCTGATACATGATTGAAATATGTATTTTTTTTATTATTTTTTTCTTTCGATCTGAGTAATAGAATAGAGAAATAATCAACATTCTTTAGATTTCCATCATTTCTTCCAAAATACAAGATCAAATTCGATGTTGAAAGTATTTCTGCATCGCGGAATTTCTTTTTGTGTATCCTTCAAAAGTACGGAGAAGCAAATAATGGCGAAAGTAAATGGTTTGTTTTCTGGTAATAAGCTTCCAACAAAGAATTGCCTGCAGCAAAAAACGACCGTTAGGTTTTTCCCGTTCTCAAGTACAATTTTTCTTTAGAATTTAGATATATTTTCGTATCGGAGAAATCAATGCGCTGTTTCAAGGAAATCTGTGGAGATCAATATATATTTTTTTCAATATTGGTAGATTGACTCTCTTATTAGTGAAGTACTCTCTTATTAGTGAAGTAATATTTTTAAAAATATAACCATGTACTTAAGGGAATTATTTTATTTTGAAAAAATATATATTTTCCCGAATTATAAATCTCTCTATAAAAAAAAAGAAAATATGACGTGGGCAACAAATGACTTTCCTTATATATTGCAATGAATTTACTACTTTCACAATTAAGGAAAATGTTATTCTTATAGTAGATATTTATATTCTTTCAAATATATTGAATTTTCTTGAATCAGTCGTCATTTTCATTGATTTAGCGTCATTTTTATCCATTTGGCGAGATTTCCGTTAATTTGGCAACATTGAAAAATGTCGCCAAGTTGGCTACATTCCGCCAAATTTGTCGCCAAAATCTCGCCAAGCGTTATGGGCGGGGAAATAAGTTATTCTTACAGCGGATAAATGACTATTGGCGTTCAAATACAAAAGTATTGCTCAAAGTATTTTTTCTCGGGACTGGAACAAGTTAGATTCACAAGAGTGATGTCACCAAATTTATGACATGATATTACACATGAAAAGTTATTTGAAAAATATGCAATATCTCGAGTACGGTCCATGCTAGCGTTCTAAAATTTATGTCGACCGTTTTCTAAGGAAAAATTACATAAAAAATACCTATTTGTGTAACTTTATTAAAGGTTTTGATTTTTTGATGATTTTTTCAAAATTTCACTCGAAAATTTAGGAGGGTTCCGAACATTCGATTGTGTTTTAAAGCAATAGGGGTCCAGTATTCATGGATTGTGATTCATTCGAACCAAATTTACCAAATTTCACCAAATTTCATTCGAATCGCTCCATTTATTCGTGAGATATCGTCTCCACAGCCTCAGTGACACACCCACACACACAGGCATCACCTCAAAAATGTTCGATTGGATGCTTGAAACGTGCTCTCCCGTCGAAAACTTGAATTTGAATTTTCGACCCCGTCACAATACTTTCCTTATACATTATGTATATAAGGAAAATAAAAAGTAGCGGACGCCGCCGCTGTTTGACAATTTGCATATCCGTCGCAATTATATGTCATGTACAGGAAAAAGCTATAGCATACACTAATATGAAATTTAGTACATTTGTATAGAAATATTATCGAAATACGCTAATATAAACCAGTTTTCGATTTAAAATTTAGATTAGTAAATATTTAATGTCAAAGTCAGAGAAAGGGTATTTGAGCTGCGAGTTCGAGTCCTCTACAAACTGGAAATAGCAAGATCTCGATTTTTTGTAGGCATGTATCTACATAGTTTAATTTTTGTAAGCATATAACTACATAGTTGAGTTTTTGTGGGCATGCACCTACATAGCTGAATTTTTGCAGGACGGAGCTCTTTTGTTAAATTTCGATATATTTAACGAGTTATGCACTTCTGTAATGAATTATACAGGCGCAGATTCGATTGGTCGATCCGATTACCAGATTCTCTCTGATTAGTTTTTGGCAGAAACGTTACAAAACGGTCGAGGACTAAGTTATTCAAGCATTAAAAGCAGTAAAAGTTTAAATATTTAATTTTAAACATGACTACAGCGTTAGTTAGTGTACTTGAGACTATATAAAATGTGGACAATTGTGTCTGTTCTTACAAACAAACACAGTGTTTTGCAACTATTGCTGTCATGAATATTGCGATTTAATTGTTATATTGCACAACAATTATATATTTTGTTGTTATAAAAATCTCTGTTCTAGAAAAGTAATACGATATTTTGTCAGGGCGCGGTAACCCAGTGGTTAGCACGCTGGAGTTGCACTCGGTTGGCCCGGGTTCGATTCGAGCCACTACCAAAACTTGGCACTTCCCGGCCGTCCAAACAGTTACCTTACACCTTTCTGGTAGGTCGGACAGTCTGGGTCTCAACAACAACAACAACAACGATATTTTGCCATTATGTTACGAACAAATGGCAAAACGTACAGTTATGACATTTTGCCGTTCGTTGTTAATATAGTAAGCATATGTTCGTAATAGCAAGATGCAGTCTCTGCGAGCGCTAGGAAGTAGGAAACTAAGTCTCCTGACTCACGAAGCGAGTTATGGGCTGCTGAGCGTAGTGAGCTAGGGAACCTGGGAGCTCAGCATGGTGAAATTGTTTGTAAAGCGAGTAAACGGAGTTAGTGAGGCTCAGTTAATAAGTGGAGTGAAGCCCCAATGGTCGCATTACGTTTATAGTGAACTCCGATTAATGAGCAGCAACGAATTGGGACCAACCACCTTAACTCGCAAAGCAAGTTACAGTGGTTAGTGAGCGTAGCGATCAGGGGGTGGTGCCGCTAGCTGATTTTAATAAATGTATTTCCTTTCTTAAAATTACACCCATCAGCGAGTGAAGCCATTTAGACGCTTATTTAGGACATAATAAGTCCAATGCGCCGTGAGCCCGCCCGGTGAGCTTACCCGGATTTCATACGTGAATTGCATGCCTTTGGACTAAGGTTGTATACGCGGCTGAAAACTATTGCAAGATAGATATTGCAAGCTAAGAGTTTTAAGAAAAATCAACCTGGCTGGTCATCGAAGTTAGCTTATAGTATATTTAATAACTATATAGACTACATTTATGTGTGTGTATATCGTTTGCAGAAAATCGAAGCTTCAGCCAGCTATAAAATTTGCTACAGAGGTACTTCAGCTCTCCGTCCGATGTACCGCGGGGAGAATTTTTGTCAAATTCGTACAAGTTTAAAAGTAATAAATATTTAAAAACTGAAATAGGCCATTTTCCGCCATTTTGTCAAATCCATGTATTCTGTCGATTGTGATCGAATGTACTTTTCTTTTGCTGATGGTTTCCAAATCCGATCTCAGATTTGTGTCTTGACATGGAGAGCCATTTTAATTGCTATATCCTAAATTCGTGAATTTAACATATGCGTTTTCATGTTTTGGAATACATAATTATTTCACTGTTATAGATGTTCTCTAAAAATTTGTTTGACTTTCGTCTGATGAAAACTCTTTGAGATAGCAATTATTATTTTTTATTTTCCTTCTGGAAACGATAACCGGTTTTTTTTTTTTGCGATTTCAAGTGTTTTCATTTATTCGTGTTTATTTTGAGCAATCTAATAGTCTAACTTCTTGAATATCGATTTTCTAACTTCTAAAAATTAAAAAATATATTTTTGGGGCACTTTACAGACTTTTGACAAATCAGATGTCTGTATCAGGTTTGGCGTGTGTAATACAGCGCGCTTCTTTATAGCTTTTCAAAGGAACTTATTTAAGGCCTATCAAGGAATTTTAGATCATTTTATGTCGGCGTTGTAAAATTGACACGGTTGCGCAAGGGAAAATCGGAGCGCAGGAATGGTTTTAGTTTTGAATAGGCAATTTTGAAATTGAGTGATGTGATGTATGTTTCTGTATTATTTATGTTAGCGGGCGCTTATTTAGAGGAAGCAAAGTATCTAGTAATTGGTTTATATATAATTTATATAGGTAATTATATCTTATTTTTCCGCGAGCTCTTTGCTAATCAGTGGCGGATTCTCGTCTACAAACCAGGCCATGTGGAAATGCATTTTACATCCAATTCGCTTTATCAAACACACCACAGTATTCTAGGGATTTAAAGGCGATAGCAGTAATGATAACTAATAATGTCACAGCTATTGCGTTTTATGTTGCAACAAAGAAAGGGTTTTATCGCTAATTTGGTATGGCGGCGCCATACGTGAGGTTTTGAACTTCTCTGTAGGAAAAACTACTGGATAAATCGCAACCAAATTTCATACACATACTTCCCTGAATATGCAGTTTGGCTTTCTGAAGAAAAAAAAAGAGTTCAAAGTTCAGCCACCAGGGGTGAAATATGCTGCCGCAAACCAGAATTTGCCTATTATTTTACTTATCTAACAAATATCAGCAAAAAACGTTCAGAAGATTACAAATGATGAGTGGACTTTTACATAAACCTTTTAACCGTCGAAATGTCTTAAGTGCAACAGAAGCATTGGTGTTTCCTTGATAGAAGAGTTTTACAAGTGATGGTAAGACTCTCCGGTAAGGTGAGCTTCACGACTCTTCACTACGCGTGGATATGTGAAAACAACAACTTTGTGACGCCTTTAAGAGGCGGTGATTGTAAGATATGCTTCGCAATATGCAAATTACGGAGAGAGCAACGCCAGATTTCACCATTTGCGGTCAAAATTTGAATTTTTCCTTCACAAATCGAAATCGTATACTCAGAAAAGTATGTGTACAAAACTTAGTTGCGATTCACCTAGTCGTCTCTCCTACAAAGAGGTCTAAGACCTCATGTTTAATTTGAATCACCTTGTATCTTAAGAATTATAAATTAAGTTTATTCCATGCATGCAGGTTTCAGAATTTAAAGCATGAGTTTTCCTGTGTATAAATATTGTATTTGTAAATAAATTTGCATCTGCGTAGATATTACTCTTTTCTTAAACATAATTGATGTCACAACACTCGCCAGTAGAGTGCCAAAGCGAAAAATTCTGACTCCAGTGCAGAGATTAACATCAATAGACCGGTTTTGCGATTGATAGCTTTTTCCAGCACCTAAAATATATATTCAGGTAGCATAAAACTTGCTTTGCGCCCAAACTCTGCAATACATTGTAACCCACAGTCTGCTTTAAAAATATAGAAGATTGCTCAGATTCCACAAAAATGTAGTGGATAATACTCAAAAAACCAGTTGATACAGTTCAATGCTTCGGAAACTGCTTTATCGCCATATTTATTAATACGGAACTATCTATAGCAGTCTTGCAGAATCTGATCACAATTGTATAAAAAATTGTCTGTTTTGGTCAGGTGCGCATTAAGTTCTTTTGGTCATCAAGGTGCTTACAAAATTCATAAAAAATATTTTTACTGCCAGTGTATGTATATGCGATTCTGTGCTGAAAAGCGTTAATACCAGCGCGAAATCTGTACATAATGCTTGTCTCTAAATCTGTAGAGTGATTCCTAGATGATTAACACCGAAATTACTCCGGCTGAAGTTCGGTGCTTAACTACTGACACAGGTAAACAAAGAATTTCATACATGCAGTCGCTATTTATGTAAATACAGGGAAGTTAGGGTTTAATGCATTGCAAGTCAGATCATGCATTGCAAGTCATAATGCATTGCAAATCAGAGCAGCCATCGATCGGTTTCGTACGTGGTCTAAATTTGCTAGCCTTCATAGTAGCTACAGAGTCCACTTAAATGATAAGAGCTTGCAATTCCATCCTAGTAGTCCAACGGTAGAGGGTCGACTGGCTAGTTCGGGAATCTAGGGTTCGATTCCCGGTTGGGGCATCAAGGTTCTTTGCAATGGCAGCTGAACAGACCATCCTTGTAGGTTAGTGCAAAGATGTCGGAGATGTGACGACACCAGACCGAACGACTCACATAGTGGGTTTAGAGTAGCTAGCTGCACGGCCGGGAAAGGATATCGCCTGCACTTAGGAGGCACCCAAGTTCTACCATCCCGCCAAAAGAACATTTATTTAGGTCTAGAAAGATAACAATTGATGAAAAATAGTGTTATTAAACAGACAGTTTTACATTATATTTGAACTTGACAAGTACGTCCATTTTTCAAAAATGGGAAAAGGGTTATTGCGAATATAGATAAAAAGATCATTGAAAAACAAATTTCAGAGTGAGGTATAATAACATAATGAAAAATAAATTAAAATTAAAGGAAATAATAAAATTTGAAGAGTAAAATTTAGAAAATATATAAAAAGAAAATATATGAAAAGGAAAACAAAAATTAGGCACATGAAAAACAAAAGCAGAAATTCAGAATAAAATTTAGAAAAGAAAGATTAGAAAAAAATACAAATAAAAAAGATGTCCGAGATCTGAAAGTGGCCCTAATACGACAAGTACGGATTCAGTGGAGTCCAGAAGATTGAGCGCTGATTTCACATTAAGAGGATAACGATCAAGCAGGATACTAACTTGGGTAAAAATAGTAGTAATAGGAAGCTAACCTGGAGTAAAAATAGCAGAAGGTCGTCAATAAGGTTGTCAGTTGTACGCCAGTCTGACATTAGATGAAGGAAAATGCAGAGTCCAATACGGCGTTAAGAGCTTGCAATTTCGTCCCAGTAGCTCAACGGTAGAGCGTCGGCTGGCTAGTTTGAAGATTCAAGGTTTGATTCCCGGTTGGGGCATTAATGCTCTTTACATTCCTAACAGCATTTTTTATCACAGTGACGTAAGATTTACGTTCCACTATCACTTTGGGACGTCACAGGACGTCGCAGTACGTCTCGGCAATGTCATATTGAAGTCACAGCGAAGTCATTTTGGTCATTTTCATGGTCGTTTGTGACGTCGCATATTAACTTGTTTGTGACGTTACATTGTATTCGCCATTGTAATATCATCACATTGTTACGTGTTAATTAAATTGTGGAAACGTCACAGAATATAGTCACAATGAAGTTACAAAGTTACTAATACGTGAAATCGCATAGAAGTCACAAATATGATGTAACATTTTGACCCAGGTGTCACGTGACTTCAATGTCACTGTCACACATGTGACGATCTTTGCTGTGAGGGATAGTTCACACAATTATAGTACATATTATTCCATATTGCCCAGCGCATAATTAGTGTGAAACCGGTCCATCCATACTGTTATCAGCAATAGGAGAGGAATTCGCAAATTGAGGAATGCCCTCTATAAGTGGTTTCCGTAAGTACAAATTAATAAATGATTGATACTTTCTTAGCCATCCTTTAAAACAATTCTTCTATTTCTCAAGTAGAAAGTTAAAAGGAAGTGTTCTTGTGTTCAATCAAATTATTTACGAAAGGATTTCAGAGAAGTTCAATAAAGATACTCTTGTTAGGTAACTACATCCAAAAAACTCTCTTGAATTGTTCAGTAAGCTACTTCTCTCACTTGAAACAATTAGATTACTAAATAAAAGTTATAATCAATAGCAATGCTGATAAGGCGCACAATGTTTCTTTTGTTAGCGTAATGATCTCAAATGAATGATTAACAAGTATAACGAAAGATAATAGTATAAAAATTGAAGGAGTATGTTAACATATAATCTAAGACGTATAAGTAGCATATATAAAATGTTATGTAATTTAACAAGATAAATGATTAAAAATCAAATATCAGACTTTAAATGAAACCCTATAATTTACGGAAGATTAAAATAACCTAAAATAAACAGTATCAATTAAGGAATAAAAAAGCGGATTTATATTATTATACTTAACAATTTAATTTTTTGTAATGGTAAATTCTGTCTAATATAGTGAGAACTTACTATATCTAAATGAATGAAAACTCTTGGTATTTACTCCCTTAATTCAGGCATTGTACTAGGGTTTATTTTATATGTAAGTATAGTTTATGATATAAAAATATTAGAACTTGAAACAAATGATTCAATTGTAACTTACGTAGAAATATACTTTAGGGGAATAGACAATTTGTCTCAAAATGTACAAAATAAACTTTTAAAATAATATAATCATCTCATTAAAAATGATCAACTTCGAAATGAACGTGGTATTGTTAATCAAAATACTTAACATTTAAAACTGTTTAAATGTTTTGCTAATTTTTTAGCTATAAAAGAGCTAAACTTAGCCAAGACGTTGCGATATATTCTCAATTTGAAATGATACCAGCTTAAATGTATGTTTTTGCACTGAACAGATTCTACGTTTTTATTAAAATCCACATTACCTTCAAAATCCACATAACCTTCAAAATCCACATAACCTTCAAAATCCACATAACCTTCAAAATCCCCATAACCTTCAAAATATTGAACAGTATTTGCCCTCTTACCTATAACAGAAAAAAATGCACTTAAAATATATTTGATTTTAATACGAAGAAATAAAACAGCCAAAAATATAACAGAAATAAAAGTATGGTTTAGATATTCACAAAAATACAAATATGTATATTTTGTATAAATATACAAATTAATGCACGTAGTGAAATAAATGATAAGCAAATCAAAAAGATAATTTAATATGTTATTCATATTTAGAAGAGCATCACAGATAACTAAATTAATGAACGGCAAAAATATATAAATTTATTAAAGTTAAACACTTTTTCTGTAGTTGTGACACTATTTTCAAAATAAATTACTCATATGAACAGTACTTTTTATTTTAGAATATTATAAGAGGTGATTTTGTTATAATGATAAAATCAATTTCGCAAATTAACGATAAAAAACGATAATTATTGTAAACGATATTTCATGCATATGGATACAACATATTTCTAGACATATTGTAAAGGTGTCGCATTGAACCCTCAGGTATATTTTGATAAGAACAACAAGTTTATTCTTAAACTGTAGAAATCACATAATAAACTCCATTAACGTAATTTCCAAATAATAAATCACAATGTACGAGGTAGTCCCTTTCTACCATCCTCTGCATCCACACACGCCACGCTCCACGTTCCAACTTGTACATTCTCCGACCATCTCCACTCGTTTCATCTCTAACTTCGCACTTCGCCTTTTTATAACCTGGTTGCCAGCATTCGCTAAAGTGCGCAATCTACGTGGCTGTATTTAAATTTATACTCTTCTTTCCCCGGGGAAGACACTGCTTGAAAAATAAGAAGTCGGTATTAGAAATTGTTAATCCTTAAAATATCATATCAATATATATTTTTCTTTTCTAACACTTTACAACAAAGTTGAAAAGTGTTTATGACTTTGTTCATTCTGTCTGTCTGTCTGTCTGTCTGTCCGTTAGCACGATAACTGCCGTAAAAATGACTTAATCAAAATGAAATTTTAGTATGTTGTTCAGACGGTCTGTAGGACCTAAGGAAATATAAATGAATAATATCACCCAATTAGTTTTGGATTGAACCCGGGTCGAAATAATGAAATACATTGAGCCCTATGGGACCTAATTTTTCAAACATTTTTTAAGCGGATTTAAAATTCACAAATTGCTTCGAAAATTTTAGGTAATATTCAAATTGTTCCATAAAATATATAAAAGAAAATTCAGCGAAATATATTCAGTAGTTTTTTAAATAAAAATTAAAATAATAATTACACCTCTTATATGAAACGATCACGTGACAATGCTATGAAATGATCACATGACCCACTTCAAAATGATATATGGCATCCATCTTGTTTCAAAATCGTGATTTTTTTAAGTTCTTTTTAATTCATATTGAGTGTTGTATCCGTCCTGAAACTACTTTATTTTTGCTTAAATTCTGTGCATCTACATACTGAAACAACGCAATGACAATATATTTGAGTTTAAATGCTCATCTAAATTTGATTATTTCTACAAAGCCTATTTTTCACCTATGTAAAATGTAAACAGCAAAATATATAGAATGAGTTGTATTAGAATTCCTGTATTTTTTTAACACAAAATAATTTAGTCCATGGAGTCTGCATGGCTGATATGAATGAAATATTAATTGATTTCATAAAGAGAAGGACGATTTTTTTCGATGAAGTTTCAAGCATAGAGTTTAATTTTTTGTAGCTCCATGGTCTTAAACAAAATGTTTAAATAAAATAAATTATTATAGTATTGTGATGAATGAAATGAATGGGAGAAAATTATGAATGAAATCCTATTTTCATAGAGAGATCCAGGCGTGTTCTTTTTTCTATGACGTCATTTGAATTAATTTCAGTTGTTTTCGATGAAGTTTTCAAATATAATAAATTATCGTAGTATTATGATAATTCTAAAACTATTACCGAGGAATGTATAACATTTTAGAGATGTTTAAACCAGGCAATTTATATTTCAATGCCGTCATTTGAATGAAGTTCGTTTTTTTCGATGAAGGTATAAGTTTTCAAATATAATAAATTAATGCAGTATTGTGATAAGTTTCAAAATATTACCGAGGAATGTATTGCATTTTAGACTTGTTTAAATAAAATTGCATTGAAGTTGGAAAGTGTTTCATAATCAATGCTTTAAGCATGATTGATCTTTCTTATTAATTGTGATCTTGTTTTGTGAATAAGTGTATCATATTTTCAGCAATATTTATTTTATTTCAGAAAGTTATAAATCGTGATTTCGTTATGATTAACGACATTTTGAATATTTTTCTAATCAACATTTACCTGAATTTTGTAATCGCTTTTAACACGAAAACTACAATAGATAGAAAGATGAACATTTGCAGACATACGTTAAATTAAACACGAATGTGCAAAATCACAATATTAACAAAAAAGATGAATCGTACATAAAGTATTGATTATGAAACACTTTCCAACTGAAATGCAATTTTATTTAAAGCAACTCTAAAATGCGATACATTCCGATGTGATATATTTTAAATTATCACAGTACTACAAAAATTTATTATATTTGAAAACTTAAAACTTCATCAAAAAAATGAACTTTATTCAAATGACTTCATCGAAATATAAATCGTATTTCTCTCCATGTAAAAGCAATGAATATTTCATTCATATCACTTTTATTCCAGACTCCAGGAATAAATAATTTTTCATTAAACAAAAATTCAGCAATTCTTATACAACTCATCTTACAATCACTTATTTACACCCTGCATCCATTAAAATTAGACTTCGTTGTATCAATAATCAATGTTTGGCGATCATTTAAGCTCAAAAATGTTGTAGAATGTACAGAAAATACGCCAAATAAGGCGGTTTTAGGAAGGATGCAATAATAAGTATAAATTTAAAAGAACTTTAAAAATCACGATTTTTACAATTGGAAAAAAAGATAGATGCCATATTTGAATATGAAATGCGTCACACCATCTCTTCATGTAATATGGGTTGTTGTTGAGACCCAGACCGTCCGACCTACCAGAAAGGTGTACGGTTACTGTTTGGACGGCCGGGAAGTGTCATCCAATGTAGACCGGAACCCAGTGGGGGAGGCATCTACAGGGACCGTACCCTACTTCCCTTACCACCAACCTCTCGGACGGACTTACGGACCCACATGTTTAACGTGATCGTACTCCGCATGAACACGGCGGCAATTGTGGCAGCGTGTAAAACCGGCGCGCAAGCCACCGGGCATTTTATGTGATCATTTGAATATTTCTTAAAATTTTGAAAGCAATTTGTGAATTTTAACTCCGCTTAAAAAATGTTTGAAAAGTTAAGTCCCACCGTGTTTTTCATTTTTTCTACCCAGATTATTTCATTTTTTCTACCCAGATTATATTTAAAACTAATTGGATGATAATATCCATTTTCGTACCCAAACATCCGACAGACAGCCTCAAAAACATACTAAAATGCCATTTCGATAAAGTCATTACTTCGGCAGTTAGCGTGCGAACGAACAGACAGACAGAATTACCCACGCCATAAACACTTTTCAACTATGTTGGATAACTTGTTGGTCAACTTGTTGGTTGTGCCAAAACCAACGGCAGTTTAAACGCATCTGATTTAATTTCATTGCTGAGCAGCATGATATAATATTCCTATAAATAAATAATCAGGAAATGTGTCGTCTGGATAATTTCATTTCTACAGAACGTTCGTTTTTTATTAATATCTCGACAATCCCTTCTTCTACAAACTCCAAACATGGACTAAATGCCATGAGGAACTGTTTCACGTTTAACCATAAAATTGCATAAAATTTGGAGCAGCCGCTCTCCCGCGTTGATGAGACAAATAAACAAACAGACAGACAGATTTTAAATATTATGTATATAGATTTTACCCCAAAGTAAAAGCCTTCAAGAGAAACATAAATTATTCAAATTTCGAATATCATTATACTAAAAATTTTATCGGGTTTGCCAAGGCCACTTTAATTGTACACGCAAATATTCATTATATGGATTTATTCTGATAGATGCATGTTTTTGTTCAACCTTTAAAAAGATGCACATGGTGCCAGGAATTATTAAACATTATGCAGATGCAGACAATACAGATTTCTGCCAGACGTCACTCATGAAATATGAAACATGCCGACAACTGGGACAAAACCAATCTCATGAAATATTTAACGTGTCATTCGGAAGTCGGAAGCACACAGGTAAAGGTAACACCAGACTTTTCTGAGGGTTTCATCTGTTTTGTGAGGTATGAGACGACTACATGCATATGATTATGTTTTATATGATAAAATCGTATTACAATACATAGCAAAATAATATTACAGTAACCTGCAATAAAAATCTATAATATCAGCGTAAAATGTCGTTAAGAAGTATGCGCCGGTTTCAGGGCATAAAACGGTGAAAATGACTTTATTTATTTTATCATAGAGCACTTAAATTTGTACCTTTATTCACTGTGAAATGTGTCGAATCTTTCTTCAATTATTTTCATTCTTCTTTGGTATTTCATTTCATTTCTTCGATTTATTGTTGGGAAAAGATTTACTTAGTGGGCTATCTGATACAACTTTGCATTGCCTGACACATTCTTTTTTTTTTGGTGGTGCAGCTATATTCTTCTCTCTGTTCTCATGAATTGAGGCTGTTTTATGTTTTTGCTTTGAAACCAGTTTATACCTTTAATCAACTTTTAAAGCTGTTATTAACGCAGTATTTTTTTTTATTGAAGATTAAGTTCCATAGCAGTTTGATCGAGTTTTTATAAATATGTATAAGTAACCGGAACAGAACTTTATTTTTAAGATTATATTTATTTCACAAAGAACACTCTAAAATTATTATTTACAGTATTACGAAAAATCAAACCAAAACTATTGCTTTTCACCCTTCTCATAACTAATGGACGAATTCTGTACACCCCCCCCCCCACACACACACACACATATATATATATATATATATATATATATATATATATATATATATATATAAATACATATATTTATATATATATATATATATTTACACATATATATATATATATACATATATATATAAATATATATATATATATATATATATATATATATATATATATATATCTTTTCAGTAAACAGATATACGTAATAAATATGAAAATCACTAAAATACTCTACTCTTGGACAGTATCCAACAAAGAAGTAATTTATAACGTCAATAAATGTCGTGCACTTCTAGAATGATTTTAAAAGTATAAAAATAGTAATAGAATAGTGAAAGAAAGGTAGAGTGGAAAAGAGAGACAGAAAGTAAGAGATATAAGGAGAGAGGAAGGGATTATCTTTCATAGAATTGAACAAAATGTGTACCACAACCCCGTTATTTAGTCTATAACATTGTATATTGCGCATCGGATTTTTGCATTATTTTTATTATATCACATTTTGGTTGTGCAATCGAAACTATTATGCTTAGATTAGTATATAACTAGAAATAGCAGATATACTCTATACTAAGAGTTGCTCGTGATTTTAAATATGTCAAATTTTGAAAAGATTCATATTGCTTTTTAAAAATTTTAATTTAATTTTTGCATAAATATTACACAAAATAAGAATCTCTGTTCCTGATATACAAATTTATTTAAACACACAAATAAGAAGAATGAAGCATCCAGATTCCATTTGCTGTTGTTGTTGTACCGAGTTGAATTGTCGAGACCCAGACCATCCAACCTACCAGAAAGGGGTAAGGTAACTGTCAGATTCCATTTGTAAAACAAATTACAAAAATATGAAGTTTGGGCAACACACGCCGAAACGAAGACGTTAAATGGGTAGGAAAAGCTTTTTTCGCGTCATTTTCCCCCCGATCTAACAATATTAACAACGCTGTCATTAACAATATTAGAAAATCAATCACAACATCAGTTCCACTCGTTCTTGCAATTATAACTCTGTTATTCTTAAATCGAATTATGATATTTTGCATAAGAACTCCTTGTGGTCAGCCCCTAAAAATTGTAATGTTTTATCTAATGAGCAGAAGAAGTCTGTAAAGTCTAACAGTTTTAAGTATAATTTAAAAATTTATATATACGGATATGGACGTATTTTTCATTATTCTAAATAATTATTTTAAATACAGTTTTATTAATAATTGTATTGCACTTGTTGTTAATCTTTCCTCATTATATAGTTTATCTTACCGAGCTAAATGGACTTGTTAGTCCTTAAGCCACATTGTCACAAAATTTTATATTCTGTGTTTATATTGTGTTTTTCTGTCTGTTGTTGTGCTCACATGTAGTGTCTTGTTTGTTGTATTAAGACATTTGAATTTGAAATACATGAATTTAAACAACTTTTTGCCAAAGTAAAAGTCGCGACTTATATTGCCGATTTTGTTTTATCGACTGAAGATTACAATTCTTGCTTGCCCTAACAAACCGATTGACACAATTAATTTCATGTTATGCTTCTTTATACGGATTTATTACTTTCAATAGACTAATTGTTGATAGTGATTAAAATAAGCATACTAAATTATATTGAAATCGATTGATTCTTTAAAGAGCTTAGTGGGAAGAACGTAAAGTTACTGACCTTAATAAAACTGTTTACGATTTGATTGATTATTCATATTTGAAGTAGAAATATGTTGTGGTAGTGTGCATCGCTGCTTGATTTGCTAAGCAGAAATCTTTTGCTCTTATGTGCTGTTATTTCTACAGCCAGAGGTTATTACTACGATTCTTGCTGAAGACAAAATGCCATAAAATAAATGGCTAAAGTACCCTGGGCATGCACAATTCTTGACTAATACTGACTTGGTAGATGTTCTTATTCCTAGTCTTCTTTCCAGCAAAAAAATGGGGGTAAACTTAACTAGACAGGATGAGTGTAAGTCTTTATATGTTAGTCAGGAAAGAAAACAAAAACTGTATTTTACTTATGTTATAAGTAATGATTTATTATTTTACTTATGGTAATACTTCATTTTATTTATAAGTACTGATTTATTATTTTACTTATGTTAATACTTTATTTTACTAATGTTATCAGGAAAACAAATACTTTATTTTACTTATGCTACTACATTATTTTATTTATGTTATTAGGAAAGATAACAAATACTTTATTTTACTTACGTTATAAGGAATGATTTATTATTTTACTTATGTTATTGAAGATGCAAATCCCTGATTAAAATCGAATTCGCAGAGAATTTTTAAAAAACAAATAAATCTCTAGCAGTACACCTGCTTAAACGAGAGTAAAAGAACAGCCACGTGGGTGCACAGATGGCTAAGTCGACGACCCCTGCGCTTTTCTAAAAGCTCTTAACTGCAATAGCTTTTTACACTAGCTCTCGACCACATAAAAAAAGTACTCAGAATATAAAGCAGGCATTAACTGAATTCAATAAACCAGTTTTTCAAAAATTCAAATTCCGATGCATACGCATACGTGTAGCTGCATCAACTCGCTAAGTGGGTGTCATACAACCCAAAAAGCGTATAAATTCGCTTTAGCCTGCTGCGTGTGCATGTACACTTTGTGTCTGGCGCCTAGGCACATCGATGCCCTAATAAATCAACCCTGTAGGTTATTGCCAAGATATCCGAGGTCTGAAGACCCCAGACCGTGCGACTCACATAGTGGGTTTACGTTTAGAATAGCTAGCTGCACGCCCATGAAAGGATACCTCCTGCCCTCAGGAGGCACCCAAGGTCTACCATTCCGCCAAACGAACATTTATTTAGGTCTAAAAATATAACAATTGATGAAAAATAGTGAGTTTAAACAGACAGTTTTATATTATATTTGAACTTGACAAGTACGTCCATTTTTCAGAGATGGGAAAAGGGTTATTGCGAATATAGATAAGAAGATCAATGAAAAATAAAATTTAGAGTGCTGTATATTAGCATAATGAAAAATAGATTAAAATTAAAGAAAATAAGAAAATTTTAAAAGTGATATTTAGAAAATATATAAAGAAAAAGACAATATATGGAAAAAGAAAGGAATTTAGGCACATGAAAAACAAAAACAGAAATTTAAGAAATTTAGGATAAAATTTAGAAAAGAAAATTTGGAAAAAATACAAACAAAGAGGGTAAAAAAAATAAAGGAGAAAATAGAAACAGTTAACATATCTTTTTTTTTAATAGAAAATATGGAATGACCACAGTAAGTCCAAATAAGTTAATGAGAATGAAATAAAGGGATTCATTGATCAAAATTAATTGAGAGCAAAACCAAATTGGTTCATTAGAGAGGGAAGTAGGTTTTCAAATTGCTTGCAAAGATGAAAATTTTTAGAAAAAGGACAATCTAAAATGTAATGGTCAAAGTCACCAGTCAAGAGATGTCGGAGGTCTGAAAGTGAACCTAGTACGACTAGAACAGATTCAGCAGATTAAAAGATTGGGCGCCGATTTCAAATTGAGAGGATAACAATCACGCAGGATGCTAACCTGGGTAAAAATAGCAGTAGCAGGAGACTAACCTGAGGTAAAAATAACAGGAGGTGGACAGTCAGATTGTCATTTGCCTGCCAATCTGACATTACGGAATGGAGAATGCAGAATCCACTTCGACGATAATAGCTCGCGATTTTGTCCCTGTAGCTCAAAGTTAGAGTACCGGCTGGCCAATTCGGAGATCCAGGGTTCGATTCCCGGTTGGAGCAGCAAGTTTCTTTAAAGAAAACTAAACAAGATTAAAATCAATTTAGCACGTTTTCTAAATGGAAATATCTGCTTTCCAAAAAATTCTTGATCATCACTTACTTTCGGTCAAGGAACCGATTTGTGTGAAAATGCTAAAATATGAAATAACTACAAAGTTAATTCGAAGTTTAAAAAATATATATATCACTGAGGCACATCCCCGGGTCCCGAAATACCTGCGTACCAAATTTCATAGCCAGATGCTCCTTTTTCACGTTACAAATATAAAGCCATCTTCATTTATAAATTAAGTTATATATATTAATTTCTGGAGGATATTATCAATTCATAAAAATAGAAAAACTAAAAATGTAAAAAAAACTGTTTATTTGCTTGAATATTTATAGAATTTACATATTACACATATTTTATCCATGGTAATTTTTTTATCATTGGTTCAGACATATTTTTTCTGAAAAGAGGATAATTAAGATGCATAGAAGAATATTTATCATCAAATTGCATTTTTATTTACTTCAGTATAAAGTGGCGTACTCAATAATAAGTTATCACGCGCATTTTCAATAAACGTCGGTTATGTTTACTATCTTTGATAAACGGCTTCTAGTAAATATTTTCTTTGACAAGAGTTTCAAATTTAATTTTAAATAAATATAGATGATTGAGTATTCAGCTACTTTAGGTGTATTTAAAAATATATATTCACGAAAGCAATTTTATTCTTTGCAATAATATTTTTCTTCTTATTTCTCTATAAAACGATTTATTATCATTGATGCCATGTCAAATTTCATGTCTAGATTATTGATAAAGCACACTTCTTCCAGCATAGATTATTCATATTGAGCGTTATAAATAATATCCCCAAATTATTTTGAAGTTTACCCGAGTTGAAAAAATGAAATACATTGAATCCTATGGGATCCAATTTTTCAAACATTTAGAAGTTAAAATTCACAAGTTGCTTCGAAAATTTTAGGACATATTCAAAAATAGGTTAGGTAGCTTTTAAAATAAAAATTGAAATAATAATTACATCCATGATATATAAAGAGATCACGTGACTCATTGCAAAATAAAATATGTCATCCATTCTTTTCCATGTGTAAAAATCGTGATATTTAGTGCTGCATACGCCATAAACCACTTTATTTTTGTGTATTATCTGTGTGCCTAAATTCTGTGCTAACGCAATTACAAAATTTTTTATTTTAAATGACCACTAAACTTTGATTATTTCTACAACGAAACCCAATTTTTAACATATGCAGAATGTAAACAAATCAAGCAAGTGTAAGGTGAGTTCCATAAGAATTGCTGAATTTTTTCACGCAAAATTATTTAGCTCTGGAGTCTAAAATATACGTGATATGAATAAAATATTCCTAGATTTTACATAGAGATGCAGACGATTTATATTTCGATGAAGTTTTAAGTTTTCAAATATAATAAACTACTGTAGTATTGTGATAATTTAAAAAATATCTCCGCTGAATGTATCAGATTTTAGAGATATTTAAATAAAATTGCATTTCAGCTGGAAAGTGTTTCATAATCAATGCTTAATCCATGATTGATCCTTCTTGTTTATAACTTACGCCTTGCGTAAATAACTCACCTTGTGCATTTCAAATATACCAATAAAATTATTTACTACTATTATTATTTTATGCAATATATTTGTAAATCCTTGTATTAGAACATAATTCCGGAATTTTGTTTAACTTACATATCAGATGTTTCACCACTTTATTATCAATGAAAAAATATATTTTGAAACATATAGATTCAAAATCGCAACAGCCAGTATAATATAGAATAAAACAGTATCAACTGATTACCTAAGCAAAAATTAGCCTCCTTTGTCAAGAGCGATAAAATGGCGAAGTCACCACCATCTAGCAACATAAGGTATGTTTAACACCTTGCTGTTTTTGCAGCAGTAACTGCTTAAAGTCAGTTTTAGATTTTACAAGAATTATTTTTAACTTCTAAATCAGTTAATACTTTTAGTGATTGATATGCTGTTTTACTAAGGAATAGTTTTATTGCAATATAAGGGGATAATTTCAAACACTGTTTAATCGCTAGTAGTGCCGAATGATTGCTACCTCTTGGAGTTTTCTTATGTTCTTACGAGAATAAACATATAAACTTAGTTAAATCTCTAATATCAATAAATAAAAATATATTCCAGAAATATTATTAAAATATATGAAATAAATACTTTTGCATAGTAAGTAATTTTGTAATTGATTGCAATTTTAAAATAAACTCTGGAAATAAAGATCATGTTTTTGTCAGGTCTTGTAGCGAAGATAATTAGAGGATAATTTCAAACACTGTTTGATCGCTAGTAGTGGCAAATGATTGCTACCTCTGGGAGTTTTCTTATGTTCTTAGGCTAATACAGATATAAACTTAGTTAAGTCTCTAATATTTATAAATAAAAATATACTCCAGAAAAATTATTAAAATATATGAAATAAATATGTTTGCACCACAGTAGTAAGTAATCTTACTAGATTGCTAGAATAAAATTCTAGAAATAAAGATTATGTTTTCGGAGATCTTGTAAAGAAGAAAAAAATTACAATGACAATCAAAAGCAGTGTATTTTTCCGGAAATAGAAATTTTGAAAACGCTGACATTATTTAATACGCGATTTTGATCGAGCATAGATAAGCAATTAACTGGATTACATTAGTAGAAAATATATTTTACCAACAGATTCAAAAGTAAAAAAAAATCAGTTCCAGCTGAAATCTAATTGTACTTACATCTTAAGCTGCTTCAAAATTTGCCATCAACAAAATTAATCTTAAAACTTCATCAAAATCGATATATTCTAGTTACAGAGAATGAACGTTATTCAAATGACGTAATTTTCCAAAGTGTTTACAATGGTTTTACAGTTAATATTAAGTCACAATTATAATGCTTCATTATTAAAAAAATTGCATAGTTTGCTTATCTCGTGTTAAATTAGTTCTTCGAAATTGTAACTATGACAAATCATTCCATTTTATAAATCGTTTACCTCTCTATGTAAAATCAATGAATATTTCATTCATATTACTTATATTCCAGACTTCAGAGCTAAACATTTTTTCTTGAAAAAAAAAATTCAGAAATTCTTCTACAACTCATTTTACACTCGTTCGATTTGTTGACATTTTGTATGAATTAAAATTTGGCATTTTATTTTGAATAAGTCAAGTGAGCTCCTCATATAATATGCGTGCAATAATTATTTCAATTTTTATTTTAAAAAACTACCAGCATATTTTACTGAATATTTTATGTGACAATTTGAATACTTCGTAAAATTTTTCCAGTAATTTGTTAATTTTAACTTCGCTTAAAAATGTTTGAACAATTAAGTCCCTTAAGGTTCAAAGTATTAAATTTTTTCAATCCTAATTGGGTGATATTATTAATTTACATTCCCAAACATCCCACAGACCGTATCAGCAGCATACTAAAATATCATTTCTATAAAGTAATTTTATGGCAGTTATCATGGGAATGGACGGACAGACAGAATGGCCAAGTTATAAACACTTTTTAACTATAATGGAAAGTGTTAAACAGAGTCTTTGTCTGGATGAATGTGTCACAGAACAGGTAACTTCTTAAACACACAACATATAAATGTTGAAATAAGATTTGAATTGGTTTCAAAAGCAAAAGAAAAAATTCTTTGCCAGTATAAATGTGACTGACCACAAGTACCCAAATTAAAACACAGTATAAACGGGTTGAAAAAAATGTATGAACCGGTTCCAATGACAAAAAAGCTTCTTCCTTGCCAGTATAAATGTGACAGGTCACCAGTATTTAAATTGAAACACAGCATATACTTGTTGAAAGAAATGTATGAGCCGGTTTCAAAGACAAAAAAGATTCTTCTTTACCAGTATATATGTGACAGACCACAAGTATTTAAATTAGAACACAGCATATACGGGTTGAAAAAAAATGTACGAACCGATTTTAAAGGCAAAAGATATTATTCTTTAACAGTATAAATATGGCAGATCACCAGTACCTAAATTCAAACATAGCATATACGGGTTGAAAAAAAATGTATGAACCGGTTTCAAAGGGGAAAGATTCTTCTTAGTCAGAATACATGTGACAGAGCACCAGTAATTTTATCAGAACACAGTGTTAAAAGGTTGGAAAAAGGCATCAACCGGTTTCAAAGACAAAAAAGTATTCGTCAGGAAAATGTTATAGAGCAACTGTAGCAGTAAGTAGAACAAACACGATTTTGGCTTCGTTGGTGCTGGTTCTCTGTCACATTTATCCTGACGAATAATGCTTTATTTTTTGTCTTTAAAACCTTTTCCCAACATTTATATTGGGGCGAACGTGTAAAATGATTGCAAAAGATATAAATGCGAGTCTTTCTGAAGATGTTATCATTCTTATTTTTAGTTAGCAACTTGAAAAATTAACAGCAGCCGATTACCGCCAATTTATATATACTTAGCCTTCACAAAGAGAATTATAAATGAAACTTAATTGAATACTTTTCCGATTTACAGTGTCGTTGGAAAAAAATTGCATAATTATTTCAAATTTTTATATCGTCTATTTTCCTCCCCACGACTCGGGACTGATTTCCTTAAATCATAATTTACAGATTTAGTTGATTTTTTTAAATTTTGGAACTATTTTGTTTTTACATTTCAGTAGTTTATATTTAAATATTTTGGTTTGTTTTAAATATATTAAACAAGGAAATTCCTTAATATTGTGTTTACTTTTCATCATGTAGCAAAAGTAAATGTACGTCTGATGGGCATTGATTGCGCCGCCTTAAAGGAACTGTAAATAGGCAAGAACTTTTCATCATCTCTCGTTCTCACTTTTGGAACGTGCCCTGTCTGACTGTAACTGACCATGACCTTACATCCGACACGGTAAACAAACAAAAATAGTTTATGATCGAAAGAGTAAGTAAAGTCGTGGTCGGTCAAGGCCAAGGCAAAGGAATGGGACAGCCCAGTGATTAGCAGCTAGCGTGAATTGCACTGGGCTGACCTGAGTTCGATTTCCGGTCTGCCCAAACTGTCCCCGTGTTCACACGGAGTACGGACACGTTAAATATGTGCGTCTGTAAGTCCTTCGGAGAAGTTGGTATTAAGAAAAGGGGGGTATCTTCTTTGTGGATGTAGCCCACACTGGGTACCGGTCTAAATTGGTTGACAGTTCCCGGCTGTTCAAACAGTTACCTTGCATTTTTGAGTTGGTCGAACGATCTGGGTCGGCATACCAAGTGTTGATTAGAACGGCTAGCATAAATATTAAAAGCACTTCAGTGAGATGAACAACGAGATTAAGTGACCTATGATATATAAATACCATTAATGCATAGAATATTGCTATTTATCCCGATTTTCTTTCTTGCTTGGTCTTGCATGTCATCTCTTCCCACGTTTGATAATCGTTTTCCACCTTAGCCACGTTTGCTATTCTACTAAAAATGACGATCTTGCTCCCATGAGTGCACATCGCGCTGTTTAGAAGTTCTGGAAAGAAAGCTGTATTTTGTCTTCGAAACCGGTTGAAGTACTTAATTGACGTTTTATGCTATTTTATTTAACGTTACTTTTGGATTTTTTGCGTGAGTTGCGTGTATTTCGAAATCTGCTAGTCTAATAATAATTTATTATTTTACAGTTATTATATTAGATAGGAATATGAAGATAATTACATTTGTTATTACATTACAAAAGAAACTCTCTGTAATCTTCAGTCTCTAATCCACTCTCTCTATGCCCACTGACTTTCTCTTTTATTTAAGTCCCGTATGGCAATATTTCATGCTTCTCCAGCACGAACTGACTGAGGTTTTCTAACTGTAAGGGTATCGGTACAAGCAAGCATTGAAATGTATTTCAAAATATAATTTTTAGATTTTCTTTGATATTTTTAACAATTTCTACAGTAGTAATTACATGCTATACCATTTTCAACAAAACTTACAAAATCTTACAGCCATATATTATTTATAACACATTTGGATATTTCTACAATTTTTAAAGATCCAAAAATCAACCTATAATCTCCGATTTTAAGTGCTTAGGCGTGGCCTTTTTAAATATTTATTATTTTCCCTCTTTCTACATGACTATTTTAAAAAATCTTGCGATTTATTAGACACTAAATTACAAACACACGGCAAGACGTACAGGTCTGAAATTCTACATAGAGACTAATATAAACCCGTAAATGGTTTGAATTTTGAATTTTGATTAAACCTTTGAATTTTGATTAAACCTTAGTCAACTAAGTAGCAATTATTCAAATTTTGCATCGCAAGTATAGACAAAAATTTAATGGGTCCACTCGGTTTTCAACTTCTCTGAGGTTGGTTGCTGGCAGAAACGTCACAAAGACGGTTGAGGATACATTTTTGTTACGTCTTATAAACACAGAGTTTCATATCTATTGCTGACACGAGCTTACTCCGCTTTTGTGAATTATGAATCCAACTCGAATTTTCATATCTACGTGAGTTTTACAAATCCCCGGCCGTCCAAATAGATACTCTAGTCCTCAGGACGAGTCGGACGGTCTGGGTCTTCATTCTCAACTCATTAGTTTGCAAATTAGACACAGCTGTCATTAAGTGACATGGCAACATTTAATCTATTTATAGATATATATGTTATCGATCATTATAAATAATATAACATCCCATTGGACTCCGAGAAATTCCATCATCTATATTCTACTGTTCGTGAGAGAGAGGGTCCAGAAAGCAAGTGTCTCTTTTAGTTGAAGACCCAGACCGTCCGACTCATCCATTGGACTTGAGTAACTATTTTAACGACCGGGTGTCTCTTTTAGTATCGTTCTTCGTCTCTTCATATCACTACCCAGACAGTTTTTGCGATTTCGCCCCTAGTATCACATAACCGGGCCAGCTGTGAATATTTCGTAGAGACAAAATGACAGACTAAACTAAACGTTTTTTAGTATTATTCAGGGTGTATTCGCAACAGTTGTCACGAACAATTCCGATTGATTCTTATAAACAAAAAATCTGATGTGGGCAACACATGACTTTCCTTATATAATGAAATGAATTTACTACTTTTACAGTAAAATAAATAGGTTTTTCTTCTAGTAGATACTAATATCCTTTCCAAGATATTGATATTTTCGACAATTAGTCGTCATTTTCATTGATTTAGCGTCATTTTTATCCATTTGGCGAGATTTTCGTTAATTTGGCAACATTTCAAAAAGTCGCCAAGTTGGCGACATTCCGCCAATTTCGTCGCCAAAATCTCGCCAAGCGTTATGGACGAAGAAATAAGTTATATATATATATATATATATAACTTATTAGATATTAAAATTTTCGACATATATTATAGAACTATTATTATATATTTATATATTATATAACTTATTAGATATTGAATTTTCCACAATTAGTCGTCATTTTCATTGATTTAGCGTCATTTTTATCTATTTGGCGAGATTTTCGTTAATTTGGCAACATTTCAAAAAGTCGCCAAGTTGGCGACATTCCGCCAATTTCGTCGCCAAAATCTCGCCAAGCGTTATGGACGAAGAAATAAGTTGTTCTTACAGCAGATAGATTGGTGTTCAAATGCAAAAGTATTACTCAAAGTATATTTTTTCATGAATGGAACGAGCTAGATCCACGAGAATGATGTCACCCAATTTATCGCATGGTATTTCATATGAAAAGTGAACATGTTTCTCAATAGGAAATTTTTTTTTTCTATTTTATGTGACTTTTTGATAATTTTTTTGAAAAATGTGCAATATCTCGAGAACGGTTCATGTTAGCGTTCTAAAATTTATGTCAATGATTTTCTAATGAAAAATTACATAAGAAATGTCTATTTGCGTAACTTTAATATTGGTTTTAATTTTTTGACGATTTTTTCAAAATTTCATTCGAAAATTTAGGGGGGTTCTGAACATTCGATTGCGTATAAAAACAATAGGCTTCCAGTGTTTACAGATTGTGATTTTTGTACCAAATTTGGTTCGAATCGGTCCATTCGTTCGTCAGTTATCGTCTCCACAGACCCACTGACACACACACACACATACTTTCACACACACACACACACACACACACACATACACGCACACAGACATCACTTCAAAAATGTGTGATTCGTGATCAGGGATGCTTGAAACGTGCTCTCCCGTCGAAAACTCGAATTCGAATTTTCGACCCCGTCACAATACTTTCCTTATACATTATGTATATAAGGAAAGTAATAATTGACAATAATTCATGATCTTGATTGTTAGAGCTTTTAGTATGCTAACTGTTTGTTCAATTGAAGTAATTTTATGTGTGTACATTTTAAAACATGGCGTTGCACAATCAATTAAATATATTGAATAGTATTTACCTGGTTATTAATATACAATAGTTTAGAACGGGCTCCTTACATTGTTATAGAATTCCACCAAAGCAAAAATTATCAATTCGCACTAAAAATAACACCATTGTACTAGAGCTGCTTATATGCTGACAGATTAAGGGGCCGGGGGTGGGATGACACAGAACATGAAGCGACCTCTAGCGGTTTGTGAATGTCAGTGAACAAAGGGTGGAGTTCCCAACAAACTTCTTACGATTGCGTAGCAGGTTAGTTGAAAGAGCTCATGATACGAGATCTGGTGGTTGGTGAGCGTCAGCGAGAAAGAGGAGTAGCTCCCTAATGTGATGGAAAAAAGTTAGCAGATTTCTGTTAAAAAAATGAAATAATCAAAATTTCGAAACTGGACATAATGGTAATTTTGCATCTATCAATAGGCTACAAATTTATGACTACTTAGCTAAACTGGAATTTGATCTTCTAAAAGTCCCAAATTATTTTTACATCTAGCCATAAAATGGAACTGTTGGTTACACTGGAATGTTACACTATGCTAAAAATATCATGTAACCTCAGATTTGCGAAGATTTAATAGAACTGCTAGAACTTTCTAGATTTAATAGAACTGCTACAGCAAGCAGTGGAACTTGCTATATAAATTTTTTATATAAACATAATTACAATAATTTTTCTGGAAGGTAATATAGATTCTCATGAAATATAATTTACTGTGTTAACCCATTTTTACTTTCCTTACATACATAATGTATAAGACAAGTATTGTGACAGGGTCGAAAATTCGAGTTCGAGTTTTCGACGGAAGAGCACGTTTCAAGCATCCCTGTGCACGAATCAAACATTTTTGAGATGATGTGTGTGTGTGTGTCCGTGAGTCTGTGGAGATAACTGACGAACGAATGGACCGATTCGAATGAAATTTGGTACAAAAATTGCGATATGTAAACGCTGGAAGCCTATTGTTTTTAACGCAATCGAATGTTCAGAACCTCCCTAAATTTTCGAGTGAAATTTTGGAAAAATTGTCAAAAAATCAGAACCTCTAATAAAGTTACGCAAATATTGCATATTTTTCAAGAAATTATCAATAAATCATATAAAATAAAAAATAAATATTTCCTATTGAGAAACATGCTCACTTTTCATATGTAATTCCATGAGATAAATTTTTGACATCATTCTCGTGGATCTAGCTCGTTCCATTCATGAAAAAATATACTTTGAGTAATACTTTTGTATTTGAATGCCAATAGTCATTTATCTTTATGTAAGAATAACTTATTTCTCCATCCATAAGGCTTGGCGAGATTTTGGAGATGAATTTGGTGGAATGGCGCAAAATTGGCGACTTTTTCAATGTTGCTAAATTAACGAAAAACTCGCCAAATGGATAAAAATGACGCTAAATCAATGAAAATGACGACTCATTGACGAAAATTCAATATCTTGGAAGGAATATAAATATCTACTATAGTATTAATCTATTTTTTATTGTAAAAGTAGTAAATTCATTGCATTATATAAGGAGAGTCATGTGCTGCCCACACAACAGATTTTTTTTAAGGGAACATATTTAAAGACCAATAGAAGAATAAATTATTATTAATAACTGCGGTAATGATATTTAACTTACAGAACTAATAATGAGAATATATAAATACGTATCCAATTCTATATATATATATATATATATATATATCAAAAGTCAAAATTGTCTGAAACATTTACAATAAAAAACAAATGCAAACAATCCAAAAGGCGTCCTTTCAGCCATTGCACATCGCTTAGCACATAAATCTCCAAATCGAATATGTAAAAAAGAGATAGCGAACAATAAAAAAGTGCAACACAAATTGGCCGGGGGGGGGGGGGGGGGGGGGTACGCCCACTCCACCGTTAAAGCATTCTTAGAGCCTCGGCAACACTCCCGGTGGCCGGTACTTATTTTAGAAGATCAATTACAAAAATATATATATATAAAACCACAAATAAAATAAACATTATAGGAACGGAATCAGTAGACTATACTGAAGTCACCAGGCAATCATATACAATACCACTTCAGACTTATTTATTGCTATATTCTCATCGAAAATCATTAGCTGTACATACAACACCATTATTTCATACATATTCACTCCTTCACCAAAGGCCCGCATAAAAAGAACCAAACACACACCTCCCCCCCCCCCCCCCAACAGCATATTAAACACTATACTATACTGCTGATTTGTTGATAAAAACTCTTACCATTAAAAAGCACTATCTCGTATAAAACCAATCTAACCCAAACCTTAATTTTTCCGATAGCCAATTTTCCTATATGAAATTATTATAGAAATATATGAAATATAGGAGTTTCAAACTATATTGACTACAGGAAAATTTAAGGTTTGGGTTAGATTTTATTATATTTTTCTGTCGAAATAAAACTTGTCTTAGAAAAAGTCATATGCAAAAAGAAAGTATTACATTTTCTTAGTAGACTCTTACATATAGACTCGCGTACCTCCATTTAGGAGACCCCTGCTCTATTGAATGTGAAATCGGTTTCACACTTTAGAAAATTTTATATTTAAAAAGAAATACTACATTTGATTAAAAAAAGAAATACTGCATTTAATTAAAAAAGAAATACAGCATTTGATAAAAAAATGAAATATTGTATTTAATAAAAAAAGAAATACTGCGTTTGATAAAAAAGGAAATACTGCATTTGATAAAAAAAGAAATACTGCATTTGATAAAAAAAGAAATACTGCATTTGATAAAAAAAGAAATACTGCATACGATAAAAAAAGAAATACTGCATTTGATAAAAAAAGAAATACTGCATTTGATAAAAAAAGAAATACTGCATTTGATAAAAAAAGAAATACTGCATTTGATAAAAAAGAAATACTGCATTTGATAAAAAAGAAATACTGCATTTGATAAAAAAAGAAATACTGCATTTGATAAAAAAAGAAATACTGCATTTGATAACAAAAAAATAAATACTGTATTTGATAAAAAAAAAGAAATACTGCATTTGATAAAAAAAGAAATACTGCATTTGATAAAAAAGAAATACTGCATTTGATAAAAAAAGAAATACTGCATTTGATAAAAAAGAAATACTGCATTTGATAAAAAAGGAAATACTGCATTTGATAAAAAATGAAATACTGCATTTGATAAAAAAAAATATACTGCATTTGATAAAAAATGAAATACTCCATTTGATAAAAAAATGATTTCTGAAAAAAAATGAAGCACATCTGAAGGAAATAAGTTAATAAAAAATATATCGGAAAATTCAGGACGTTAAATATATATATCGCACGATTCCAAATTCAAGTAAAAGTGTTTGTCCAGAAACTCTACATCCGTGTTGAACATAAATCAAGCCGGTCGTCCAGAACAACTCCTTTTGAAACAAGTTAACAAAATATCAATTTCAATTCGAGACTGGTAGGTCGCAAACACCTTCAAACTCTGCGTTATTTATTGTCTTGAAAATCGCCGAGAAACGCAGTAAAAACTTTTATTGAGGAGTATTAAGTTGAAATACATTTACAAGATAGGTTACATTTGTATTAGTTTTTAAGATTGGGGAAAAGTTATCTGGTACTAACATAAGGAAATTAATTGAAGTGTAGCTCAATTCGACTTTCAAACCCAAAAACTCATTTATTTTCTTATTTTAAAAGAAAATTTTTGAAAACTCTGTAGTACGGATCCATATGATTACAACTATAGCATGTTACCCTTCGCTTTAAAGACCTTGCAAAAATATTTCGATTGATTTTATACTGACAATGTATTCCCCGGGGATTGGGTAAGTTGCTTCCCAAGAGGGGGGGGGGGGGTAATGACATCACAAGTACAAACACTGTATTGCGGCAATTTTTCACTACAATGATTGAAACTGTTAAAACAGATCATTGAGCCAGAAATAAACCATTTTATTCATGATTATGTAAAATTTTGTTCTATGCTGCCATTTTAAAAAAAATAATAAAATCTCGAATACTATTCACAGCTTACGCTTGAATTAAAAAAAAATACTATCTAATTCTAGATTTTTTTTATAATAACGCCGGATATAATGTTTCGTGGAAATCTATTAATATCTGTGACTGCTATCGTGCATACAAGAGGTCGACCACAGTCAGCACTTACTTGTCCTACAAAATGCAATGACAATATACCTCTTTCACAACGAAATAATGGTGCACAAGACCAACGGTACAATGTTTTAGGCATTGAATTAACATAACATAAAATGAAATTTGGCAACTTATTAATTAACAGAGAATGACTCACGTCTAAGATCGTCGTCAAAATGCGATTGACATTTAAATAATATCGGCTAAAATACGTGATTATTGGCGAATTCTTAGGCGTCAAAATTATTAACAAAAGCTTCTTCTATAATCAGAAGAAAAAAATACACCCCGCGGAAAGAAATCAGATTTGTTGAATAATATAGCAGGTGGAAAGTAAACAAAACATATTGGATGATGAAGGTAGGCACTCCTATTTCAGATAACAGTATCCATTAACCGATTTCGCACTTATTACGCTCTCATCAGCAAGGAACAGTCGTTAACTGCAATATCATCAAGCAAACTTGATATTTGCCGCGATTTTGCGAACTTCTATGGGAACTGACTATTTTAGTGCTTTCAAGTAGGCGGCATAAAATTCGTTTTCAATTCAGATTGGAGATACGAAGCTGCAAAGGCTAAGTTCAAAATCACAAGAACCTGCCAAGAAGGGGCTTCCCTCAAAATACAATATTTTTCTTCGACCTAGACCATCCAACCTGTCCGACGGTGTAAGGTATTTGTTTGGACGGCCTGGAAGTGCTACCCAATTTAGACCGGAACCAGTTTAAGCGGCTTCCACAGGGACCGTACCCTCTTTCCTCTACCATGATCCTCTTGGAAGGACTTCCGGACCCATATGTTTAACGGGATCATATGTCACGTGACATGGCGACCCCGAGTAATTGTTTACCTGAGGATGAAGTAAGTCATCCGCCTTCTGGGTCCTCGTTAAATGTGAAGCTGCACCCCCCCCAGACCTTAGTCAGTGATGCTTGCTTGTATTAATAAACTTTGTGCTCTCGTCTTGTGTCATTCTTTGTCCTTCTTCTGGCGTCACTAGTCCTGTATTCGGCTCCGCCAAAGCAGGAGTCATAAGAAACAACAACAACAACAATATGGCGACAGTTTGGGAAGAGGCTGAAATCGAACGTGGGTCGTCTGAGTGCAATCCTCGCGTGCTAATCACTGACTATCGCCCCCCCCCCCTCCAATGATATATTAAATGATATTTGCTACTTTTTAAATTTTAAGTAATTTTTTGATAAATTTACCTGTAAAATGTGAAATTTCGTGAGACTGATTAGGGCTAGCGTTTTGAAGTGTGTGTCATTCGTTTTTGAATGACAAATTATGTATGAAATGATTATTTATTTATCATTATTGTAGATCCAGGCTTTTTAAGAATTTTTGAAATAGTCATTCGTGCAAAATCTCCAGGAAGCTTCATGTTAGCATTCAAAAGGTTGTGACATCCGTTTTATAAACGGAAATTTCGTATGAAGTGATTATTTTTGTATCGTTTTTGGAGATCTTAATTTTTTGAATTAAATTTTCAAAATTTCATTATATCGAGAGGTCTCGTTCGAACATTCAATTACGCTTAAAATAAATATTTCCCCTGTATTTTACTGATTGTAATAATCATACCGATTTTTAAACACTTAATTTGTGAGGTATCGCATTCACAGACTGTCAGATACAAGCACACTAACATACAAACTTACATACATACATCCCCTTGAAAACGCCCAGTTTAAGTTTAGGGATAATTTAAACGTGCCTTTCGTTCCAAAACGCGAATTCGAACGAAAGTTCAGTTTTGTCTTTATCCAAAAACTTTCACTATACATTAAACTATGTATGTATGGAAAGTAAAACTAGTGTGGGAAGTATCAGATTTTTTTTTTCAGAAGTACCTGTTTTCCCTACAGTCTCAAATTCCTTTTATCTTTTGATATCAATAATATTGATGATATCACTGGCTGGAATCAAGGAAAACGTAAAATTTTTTAACACATATTTCCAAACCCAATAGATAAAAAAAAAATACTTGTTTTCTCTGAAATATGGCTCTAAATATGAATATATAAAATAATTTCAATAATTAAATAACTTTGAACTTTTGTTTATGAGAAAACTAAAACGATTTTGTCCGAACGAGTTTTTGCCACGCTTTGTTTATGTGATAATGCTTTCACACTCTGCCCCGTAATAGTGCTTAAATGATGAAATCTTGAAATTAGAAGCATTTTATTTATTCATTTTATTACATTCGATTTATTCATTCTCATTTAAACCTAGTAAGAAGAAAGTAATTCACCTAGTAAGTTACTTTGTAATATTAACATTATTTTCGTAAATAGTTGGAAACCGTTACGAGGAATAAGCAGTCATGATACAGCAAATTGTTTGTTTTCTGTATTCTGCTTCCTACAGAGAATTGCCCGCAAGTTATGAAACAATCGACTGTTAGATTTCCCAACAGTTAAACGACCCTTTTTCCTTTAGGCCTACTTTTGCATCGGTAAATCGATATGTATTTTGGATTAAATCGGTAGATTTCACTGATTACATATCTGACAATGTTGATTTGTTTATGTATAATTCTTCAGTTTTTTGTAATTCAACAGTAAATTCAGCGTCTTTGTTTTATTTAAGAATTATTATTGACTCATATTCAGTATTTCAGCCGTTTGGAATATTTTAAGTCAAAATAATCTACAGTACGATACTTTATATACATGTTGAGCATCCTTTAAATAATCTGATGTTGACCGGAAATGACTTTACCTACAGACCCAAATTCATGTTCTCTTTCACAATCCATTAAACTGAGTATTAATTGCACAACATGAATAATTATTTGAAATTGCACCGAATTCGCAGTATTATTGCTACAGCTACACTTACACACACACAAAAAAAATGCTACAAGAGCACTTATACACAGAGAGAAATGCTATAACAACACTTACACACACACATACAAAAATGCTGCAACAACACTTATACACAGAGATAAATGCTACAACAACACTTACACACAGAGAGAGAAGCGGCCGTCCAAATAGTTGCTCAAGTCCTAGGATGAGTCATATGGTCTGGGTCTTCAACACGCAGAAAGAAATGCTACAACGACACTTACACACGAAGAGAAATGCTACAACAACACTTGAACACACAGAGAGAAATGTTACACCACTCACAGACTCACAGCCGCATATAAATGCTACGACAGCAGTTACACACACAGATAGAGACAAATGCTACAGCAACAGATCACACACATAGAGAAATGCTACAACACTTACACACACAGAAGAAATACCACAACAACACTTACACACACATAGAGAGATATGTTACAACAACACTTCCACACTGAGAGAGAAATGCTACAATAACACTTATACACGCAGAAAAATGCTACAACAACACATACACACACAGAGAGAGAAATGCTACAACAACACTTACACTCAGAGAGAAAAATGCTACAACACTTACACACACAGAGAGAGAAATGCTACAACAACATATGTGCAAAAAACTAATATGCATCCTGTTAATATAAAATACCCTTCTTCACCAATAATGCACATTTGTATTTGAGGAAGAATATTACCACGTATTTTGGTAAGTATTAATGGTTTTACTGTGTTACATGTCCTGATGATACGACTTTTTGACAGGTATTTGCTGCCTTCCATATATGCTTGTCGTTCGTTCTGCTGCCGATTCTTACTAATTATATAATGCTCTATGACGTTACAATTTTCTTTTCTCGTCTATCTTGCATTGTTATAATAACTTTTTAAATATCTCTCTAAGGGCGCTGAAATCACTTTTATATGATTGGGAATGGTTATTTTACTTTAACTAGACTTATCGTGCACACACATGGACATTTCCTTACAAAGTTTTTGGGATGCTGTATACAGGATTTGGGTACATAAATCCTTCTGTATTTTTTCTATTTGTGCTCATTTTGTCGTTATGACTTTCAGCTTGTTGGCTCTCTTGCCCAGACCAAGGAATAGTCTCTTGCCCAGACCCAGCGTATCTTCGAAACAGTGTATGTTACATTGTTATTTTACGTGTTTTAAATATGTTGCTGAAGTTTTCCTTAGCTAAAGACTAGTTTATTTGCTAATTTATTTTTTTAGCTTATTTATTTCTCTGTAATATGCTTACACGGCTGAAAAAAAGATTGTGTGGTAGCGCCCGATAAAAAGAAACACTTTAAAATTGAACTTTTTCCTTTAGTGTTGACAGACCTACAGACTTAACAGTTGAACAAATTTTCATGAATAATGGCTTGGTTTGTGCGTTCTGGTGGAAGGTATATACTTTTCTTTCAAAACATGAACATACCTTTGATTTAAAATTGAAAACATTGAAGAAAAAATGACTTTTTGGCCATTTTCTTCAGTGCTAACGTACCCAAGGCCAAACTATTTAACCGATTTTACTCAATAGTGGCTCATTTTGTATGTTCCTGGTGGGAGGTAGCTACTTTTCTCTTAAAACTTGTTCCGTTTAGTTCGAAAGATAAATTTAAATTATAATTTCAAAAATTAAAAGAAACATGAATAAATGATGCGCGGGTGTGTGTAAAGTACAATTTGTAATGCAAGCTATATTACTGTTGAATAATCATGTTGGTAAATATTTCTGTAAAATGTATTGAAAACTTACAAAAAAAAACATTTCATGGAAGAAAACTTTCTATCAAGAACAAAAGAAAAGTATTTTTTAAAAACGTTATGAAATTTCAAAATGATTTGCGCTAGACAGATGCTATACTTTTAGCTTTAGGGTACCCTGTTGAAGGATCCTAACCATGTTTTATATCACACGAAGTCTATTTGTAGTCAGTTCGACCTGAAAGTACAGCTCAGGTCCTGAGGAAACTTGACAAAAACCATTTAGATATTTTATATCTTTTTGTAAAGAGCTTTTTATTTCTGTTAATGGCAGAGTGTATTTTATTACCATAAAGTCGTGTTTTTGAAAACAAAATATTATTTACCCCCAAATTCAGAAGTTTGTGCTCGAAACCGTTTTGCCAATTCTGGTCATTGCACTGGAAACAAAATTCCACATTGACTTTGTTACAAACAATAAATGTATCTGAAACATATTTTTCACATGCCACATCTACAAGAAATAAATGCTTTTCAAAAAATATAGCAAAATTCAAAATGTAAAATATTTATCATATGTTTCAAATATTCGAAGAAGTTTCTTTCCAGAAATTTAGTTCTAATAATAAATCAAACACACCGTCCGAAACAACTGCTCCTTTGAAAGTGGTTATCTAAACATCCATCATCAAAACCCAAACTATATTATGTCACAAAGTAAATACCCTTAAACTGTATGTTATTTATCGTCCTGAAAGCCACTAAAAGAACATCAAAATTATTTCCAGCGTAACTTTAAGTTGAAAGTACATTTCAGGGACATGTAGAATCTGTAGCATTATTTTCATTTGGAGAAAAGTTACCTTGTTATAACAAAACACGAAAAATGGCTGGTGATCTATTTCTATTTTCATGATAATAATATCAGATAAAAAAATTTCTAAAGATTGAAATGTTTTTATTTTCAATAATGAAAATGATTGAAAAATAATGAAATAATTATGTTCAAGCTGACAAAATCAAGAAACATCATAAAAAATCTGATGTGGGCAGCACATGACTTTCCTTATACAGTGCAATGAATTTACTACTTTTACAGTAAAAAAAAATATTTTTATTATAGTAGATATTTATATTCTTTTCAATATTTTGAATTTTCGTTAATGGGTCGTTATTTTCATTGATTTAGCGTCATTTGGCGAGTTTTTCGATAATTTAGCAACATTGAAAAAAGTCGTCAAGTTGGCGACATCCCAATAAATTCGTCGCCAAAATCTCGCCAAGAGTTATGGACGGAGAAATAAATTATTCCTACAGTAGATAAATGACCATTGGCGTTCAAATACAAAATTATTACTCAAAATATATTTTTCCATGAATGGAACTAGCTAGATCCACGAGAATGATGTCACAAATTGATCGCATGGTATTACATATGAAAAGCGAACATGTTTCTCAATAGGAAATATATATTTTTTTATTTTATATGATTTTTTTATATTTTGTTTTGAAAAATGTGCAATATCTCGAGAACGGTTCATCCTAGCATTCTAAAATTGATGTCAATCGTTTTCTAATGAAAAATTGCATAAGAAATGTCTATTTGCGTAACTTTATTAGAGGTATTGATGTTTTAACGATTTTTCAAAATTTCACTCGAAAATTTAAGGGGTTCTGAGCATTCGATTGCGTATAAAAACAATAGGGTTCCAGTGTTTACGGATTGCAAATTTTGTACCAAATTTCATTCGAATCGGTCCATTCGTTCGTCAGTTATCTTCTCCACAGACTCACTGACACATACACACACACACACACACACACACATACTTTCACACACATACTTTCACACACACACAGACATCACTTCAAAAATGTTCGATTCGTGATCAGGGATGCTTCAAACGTGCTCTC
Organism: Amaurobius ferox; assembly: GCA_951213105.1. Lineage (NCBI taxonomy): Eukaryota > Metazoa > Arthropoda > Arachnida > Araneae > Amaurobiidae > Amaurobius > Amaurobius ferox. The sequence continues at coordinate 14,660,681 of OX578148.1, read as the reverse complement.
CCGTTGAAAACTTCTAGCGGAACTATAGCGGAAAAATGTAAGCGTCGTACGGCCACGGTACAGAGTAAACTGTCGATTTAATACACAGGTTCTTCAGAACACTCAACCGGCTGCTCATACCCAACGCTGAGTCAAGTGGTCTGGGTTTTCTCACAGGTTCTTCAGGACCCGGAAGTGCACCTCAGTATTATTATGTTTAATTTGAATTAATTTTTGAGTTTTTGTTTTAGCACAGTTTTGGGCGATCTTCACACTAATCGGTTCTTTAGCTACCAAATTGTTATCATCTTAGTGCCATCAAAGATATCGAGAAATTCTCTTTTGAATAAACGTTAAACGGAATTTTCAAACAATAGATGAATTTTCGTAAATATATATATTTTTTTTGTCTAATGGCCAGGCAGTTGATTTTCAGCATTCGCCTATACATCGGCCAGGAACGTGAACCATTTAGCCGTCCGAGGACGTTGCCCCAGACGCACCAGAAGGGGGCGGAACACACTGTGCCCAACAACACAACATCCATGCCTTACGTGAGACTCGAACCCACAACGTGGCGGTCGAACGATCGCTTGGAAACGCTCGCCTTGACCGCTCGACCACAGCGTCGGCCATAAATTATATATATATATATATATATATATATATATATATCTTTCGTCTCTTTAAATCATTTTTGATTTTTATATTACGATGGGACAAATTTGACTGATAAATCCCTAAAATATGAAGATCTCATCTTCATATTTTACCAGATATTTATATCTGTATATCATACACTGCTCTAATCGAAAAATTTTGTTTTTGTTGTATTCTATTCATTAATTTTGAATTTTTATGCAAAATCTCATCAATTTTCAAAAGATTTATAATTGCGCACTGAATGAGTGATAAAACAGGTTTCCTCCGTTTTGGGGACGGGGTCAAGAATTAGTATTTTAATGTGATACCATCTGCTTAGGGATTTATTTGGATTACAACTAGGAGCTAGATTCAAAACTATTATCAGACCTTTCAAGAATTTTTTATCTAAAACGTGCAACTGCTTTTAATCGAATGCGCTTATGCAGTCAATCAAAGGAACATATTTAAATCATATTACGCCCCCACAGAGAGTAAAAAGCGTATCTGGATCTAATCAAAGGCGTATATTTATGGCGTATCAAAAGATCTTATTTAGGGTGTATTGAAAGATCTTATTAGGGTGTATCAAAAGAGCCTATAAAAGACATATCAAAAAGCTTTCTCAGGGCGTAACAAAAGAGCTTATTCAGTGTGTATAAAAACAGCTTATACGCCCTCACAGAGAACAAAAAGTGTATTTAGGGCGTAATACGCAGCTGTGTTAAGACGCAGCATTTGACGTGCTCATCACCGGGACCAAGGTGCATTATGTACCCCAGCAGCGATCTAAGGGGTGATTAGGTTCTTATTTATGCTGAGTATGTGCTCGAGTGTGTTTTGTAATTTAAACGTGTGCTCGCGCAGCTGGTGGCTACGCCTTTCGAAAACTTAATGAATGAAATGATTTAATCCTTGCTTTAAATCCCGGATAACGTCGGGTGCAGTTTAGAGTTAGCACATAATTATATGCAAATACTAGACTTATCTTCTTTCTTAAATAATAAAAGGCAATGTCTGTGTGTGTGTGTGTGTGTGTGTGTGTGTGTGTGTCTGTCTGTCTTATACACTATACGTTTCGCGACCGCGCGTCGGAGAGCTACGAAATTTGGCAATCGGAGACCCGGGGGGGAGGGAAGGGGACACGTGAAAACCGATTTTCAAAATTCTAATTATTTTTTTATTTATTTAATGTTTTATGCGATTTCGACCTTTTTTTGCCCTTTTTGCCCTTTTTTCTCCACGATCCAGACGTCGTAGAAAAAAACAACTCACACCATCGGAAAGAGCAGACAATTACGAGTAAAAATATATCAATTTCAAATCTCCATTTCGATTTCTAATATTTTTTAAAGATTTTAAAACAAAAGTCACTTTTGGCTCAAAAAAACGATTTTTGGTTTTTAAATTCTCGCATAGTAAAAAGTACTCATAATTTCGACTAATAATTTACATTTTTAGAAAGCTGAAATATCTGGCATTCTTGCAAGTCTAATCTGGTCCAGAAATAATGAAAATTGCCTTCAGGATCGCAATTTTAAAGACGTCATGATTTTAAATTTCTCGGCGTTCCGTTCGTTTCTCCCCCGCTGAAGCAGGGAAGGTGGTGGGTGGGGACGTCAAGTTGGAGGTGACGTCACGGTTCTAAATAGAGCGCCTTTGCTCTATATAAATTATTATATTTATATTTTAAATGATGGGACGATCTGGATTTTTTAAATGTATATTTTAACTTTTGGATATTTTAAATGGATATTTTAATTTTATGGATATTTTAAATGATGGAACAATGAAACAATGGAATGAGGATGATGGAATTAAGCATATGGTCATTTTAAATTGCAAATTAGCGCGCGGGAAGTTAGCGGTAGGCCCGGGTTCGATTCCCGCCACTGCCAAAATTGCCGCCGTGTTTACGTGGAATACGATCACGTTAAATATGTGGGTCCGTAAGTCCTTCCGAGAGGTTGGTGGTAGGGGAAGGAGGATACGGCCCCTGTGGATGCCTCCCCCACTGGGTTCCCGTCTAAATTGGGTGAATATGTAGAAAGTTATGGAGATTGTCGCGGAGGGCGCGGCAGCCCAGTGGTTAGCGCGCGGGAATTGCACTCAGTAGGCCCGGGTTCGATTCCCGCCACTGCCAAAACTTACGCCACGTTCACGCAGAGTACGATCACGTTAAACATGTGGGTTCGTGAGTCCTTCCGAGAGGTTGGTGGTAGGGGAAGGAGGGTACGGTCTAAATTGGGTGAATAAAAAGAAAGTTATGGAGATTGTCGCGGAGGGCGAAGTAGCCCAGTGGTTAGCGCGCGGGAATTGCACGCGGTAGGCCCGGGTTCGATTTCCGCCACTGACATGGAGTACGATCACGTTAAACATATGGGTCCGTATGTTTTTCCGAGAGGTTGGTGGTAGGGGAAGGAGGGTACGTTCCCTGTGGATGTCTCCCCCACTGGGTTCCGGTCTAAATTGGGTGGCACATCCTGGCCGTCCAACCAGTTACCAGGCCCGGGTTCGATTCCCAAAATTGCCGCCGTGTTTACGCGGAGTACGAGCACGTTAAACATGTGGGTCCGTGAGTCCTTCCGAGAAGTTGGTGGTAGGGGAAGGAGGGTACGGTCTAAATTGGATGAATAAAAAGAAAGTTATGGAGATTGTCGCGTAGGGCAAAGTAGCCCAATGGTTAGCGCGCGGAAATTGCACTCGGTAGGCCCGGGTTCGATTCCCAAAATTGCCGCCGTGTTTACGCGGAGTACGATCACGTTAAACATGTGGGTCTGTAAGTCCTTCCGAGAGGTTGGTGGTAGGGGAAGAAGGGTACGGTCCCTGTGGATGCTTCTCCCACTTGGTTCCGGTCTAAATTGGGTGAATAAAAAATAAGTTATGAAGAATATCGCGGAGGGTGAAGTACCCCAGTGGTTAGTGCGCGGGATTTGCACTTGGTAGGCCCGGGTTCGATTCCCAAAATTGCCGAATAAAAATAAAGTTATGGAGATTGTCGCGGATGGCACGGTAGCCCAGTGGTCAGCGCGCGGGAATTTCACTCGGTAGGCCCGGGTTCGATTCCCGCCATTGCCAAAACTGCAGCCGTGTTCACGCGGAGTACGATCACGTTAAACGTGTGGGACTGCAAGTCCTTCCGAGAGGTTTGTGGTAGGGGAAGGAGGGTACGGTCTCTTTGGATGCCTCCCCCATTGGGTTCCGGTCTAAATTGTGTGGCACTTCCTGGCCTTCCAAGCAGTTACCTTACACCTTTCTGGTAGGTCGCGCCAACGAGTTTGCCACGGTCAGAATTTTCAAGGGTAGCGAACAGGCTGGTCGCCAAAGGCGGCTAGTCTTAAATAATAAAAGGCAATGTCTGTGTGTGTGTGTGTCTGTCTGTCTGTCTGTCTTATACACTATACGTTTCGCGACCGCGCGTCGGAGAGCTACGAAATTTGGCAATCGGAGACCCGGGGGGGAGGGAAGGGGACACATGAAAACCGATTTTGAAAATTTTAATTATTTTTTTATTTATTTAATGTTTTATGCGATTTCGACCGTTTTTTGCCCTTTTTTCTCCACGATCCAGACATCGTAGAAAAAAATAAATGACACCATCGGAAAGAGCAGAGAATTTCGAGTAAAAATATATCAATTTCAAATCTGAATTCCGATTTCTAATATTTTTTAAAGATTTTAAAACAAAAGTCACTTTTTGCTCAAGAAAACGATTTTTGGTTTTTAAATTCTCGCATCGTGAAAAGTACTCATAATTTCGACTAATAATTTACATTTTCAGAAAGGTCAAACATCTGGCATTCTTACAAGTCCAATCTGGTCCAGAAATAATGAAAATTGCCTTCAGGATGGCAATTTTAAAGACGCCATGATTTTAAATTTGTCGGCTACCGGCTCAGTTCCTCAACTGCATTTTCCCCCCATCCGCATTAGTTTCTTCCCCGTCTCCATGGAGACCGCGCTTTCGGTTTTAACTGAATTACGAGCATAAGTGTTGTATACATCGGGCGAAATTATTATATTTATATGATATTTTAAATGGATATTTTTAAATGGATATTTTAAATAATTTAAATGATTGAATTATGGTGGTTTGAATTGTGGTGATGTATTTGAAATTATTATATTTATGGATTGGTGGAACGATATGGTTGATTTTTTTATTTTAAATGGATATTTTAATTTATGGATATTTTAATTTATAGATATTTTAAATGGATATTTTAATTTTATGGCTATTTTAAATGATGGAACGATGGAACGAGGATGGTGGAATTAAGAGCCTAGCATATGGTCGTTATAAATTTAAATTAGCGCGCGAGAATTGCACTCGGTAGGCCTGAGTTCGATTCCCGCCACTGATGCGGAGTAAGATCACCTTAAACATATGGGTCGATAATTCCTTCCGAGAGGTTGGTGGCAGGGAAAGGAGGGTACGGTCTCTGTGGATGCCTCCCCCACTGGGTCCTGGTCCAAATTGGGTGAATAAAAAGAAAGTTATGGAGATTGTCGCGGAGGGCGCGGTAGCCCAGTGGTTAGCGTGCGGGAATTTCACTCGGTAGGCCCGGGTTCGATTCCCTCCACTGACAAAACTGCTGCCGTGTTCACGCGGAGTACGATCACGTTAAACATGTGGGTCCGTAAGTCCTTCCGAGAGGTTGGTGGTAGAGGAAGGAGGGTACGCACCCTGTGGATGACTTTCCCACTGGGTTCCGGTCTAAATTGGGTGAATAAAAAGAAGGTTATGGAGATTGTCGCGGAGGGCGCGGTAGCCCAGTGGTTAGCGCGCGGGATTTGCACTAGGTAGGTCCGGGTTCGATTCCCGCCACTGCCAAAACTGCCGCCGTGTTCAGGCGGAGTACGATCACGTTAAACATGCGGGACCGTAAGTCCTTCCGAGAGGTTGGTGGTAGGGGAAGGAGGGTACGGTCCCTGTGGATGCCTCCCCCACTGAGTTCCTGTCTAAATTGGGTGGCACTTCCTGGTAGGTCGTTCCTTCTGGTAGGTCGCGCCAGCGAGTGTGCCACGGTTAGAATTTGCCACGGTCAGAATTTTCAAGGGTAGCGAACAGGCTGGTCGCCAAAGGCGGCTAGTCTTAAATAATAAAAGGCAATGTCTGTGTGTGTGTGTGTGTGTGCGTCTGTCTGTCTTATACACTATACGTTTCGCGACCGCGCGTCGGAGAGCTACGAAATTTGGCAATCGGACACCCGGGGGGGAGGGAAGGGGACACGTGAAAACCGATTTTCAAAATTCTAATTATTTTTTTATTTATTTAATGTTTTATGCGATTTCGACCGTTTTTTGCCCTTTTTGTACTTTTTTCTCCACGATCGGGACGTCGTAGAAATAAACAAATCACACCATCGGAAAGAGCAGACAATTGCGAGTAAAAATATATACATTTCAAATTTCAATTTCGATTTCTAATATTTTTTAAAGATTTTAAAACAAAAGTCACTTTCGGTTCAAAAAAACCAACTTTTGTTTTTAAATCCTGCCATCGTAAAAACTACTCATAATTTCGACTAATAATTTGCATTTTTAGAAAGGACAAAGATCTGGCATTCTTACAAGTCTAATCTGGTTAAGAAATATTGAAAATTGCCTGCAGGATCGCAATTTTAAAGACGTGATGATTTTATATTTCTTGCCCAATACTCGGCGAAGAACCGATTCTTCCCCGACATTTTTCCCCCCGCAGTAGTTTTTCCCCCGTTTCCATGGAGACCAGGCTTCCGGTTTTAAATGTAGCTTAGCATTTGTATTGGATAGATACATCGGGTGAAATTATTATATTTATATGGTATTTTAAATGGATATTTTAAATTATTTAAATGATTGAATTATGGTGGATAGAATTCTGGTGATGTATTTGAAATTATTATATTTATGGATTGGTGGAACGATATGGATGATTCATAGAATGATATGGATTTTTTAAATGGATATTTTAATTTATGGTTATTTTAAATGAATATTTGAATTTCTGGATATTTTAAATGGACATTTCAATTTTATGGATATTTTAAGTGATGGAACGATGGATATTTTAATTTCATGGATATTTTAAATACCATATGGTCATTATAAAATTAAAATTAGCGCACGGGAATCGCACTCGGTAGATCCGGGTTCGATTCCCGCCACTGCCTAAACTGCCTCCGTGTTCAGGCGGTGTACGATCACATTAAACATGTGGGTCCGTAAGTCCTTCCGAGAGGTTGTTGGTAGGGGAAGGAGGGTACGGTCCCAGTGGATACCTCTCCCACTGGGTTCCGGTCTAAATTGGGTGAATAAAAAGAAAGTTGTGGAGAAGGTCGCGGAGGGCGAAGTAACCCAGTGGTTAGAGCGCGGGATTTGCACTTGGTAGGCCCGGGTTCGATTCCCTCCACTGACAAAACTGCTGCCGTGTTCACGCGGAGTACGATCACGTTAAACATGTGGGTCCGTGAGTCCTTCCGAGAAGTTGGTGGTATTGGAAGGAGGGTACGGTCTAAATTGGATGAATAAAAAGAAAGTTATGGAGATTGTCGCGTAGGGCAAAGTAGCCCAATGGTTAGCACGCGGAAATTGCACTCGGTAGGCCCGGGTTCGATTCCCAAAATTGCCGCCGTGTTTACGCGGAGTACGATCACGTTAAACATGTGGGTCTGTAAGTCCTTCCGAGAGGTTGGTGGTAGGGGAAGAAGGGTACGGTCCCTGTGGATGCTTCTCCCACTTGGTTCCGGTCTAAATTGGGTGAATAAAAAGAAAGTTATGAAGAATATCGCGGAGGTTGAAGTACCCCAGTGGTTAGTGCGCGGGATTTGCACTTGGTAGGCCCGGGTTCGATTCCCAAAATTGCCGAATAAAAATAAAGTTATGGAGATTGTCGCGGATGGCACGGTAGCCCAGTGGTTAGCGCGCGGGAATTTCACTCGGTAGGCCCGGGTTCGATTCCCGCCATTGCCAAAACTGCAGCCGTGTTCACGCGGAGTACGATCACGTTAAACGTGTGGGACTGCAAGTCCTTCCGAGAGGTTTGTGGTAGGGGAAGGAGGGTACGGTCTCTTTGGATGCCTCCCCCATTGGGTTCCGGTCTAAATTGTGTGGCACTTCCTGGCCTTCCAAGCAGTTACCTTACACCTTTCTGGTAGGTCGCGCCAACGAGTTTGCCACGGTCAGAATTTTCAAGGGTAGCGAACAGGCTGGTCGCCAAAGGCGGCTAGAGAATTGCACTCGGTAGGCCTGAGTTCGATTCCCGCCACTGATGCGGAGTACGATCACCTTAAACATATGGGTCGATAATTCCTTCCGAGAGGTTGGTGGCAGGGAAAGGAGGGTACGGTCTCTGTGGATGCCTCCCCCACTGGGTCCTGGTCCAAATTGGGTGAATATAAAGAAAGTTATGGAGATTGTCGCGGAGGTCGCGGTAGCCCAGTGGTTAGCGTGCGGGAATTTCACTCGGTAGGCCCGGGTTCGACTCCCTCCACTGACAAAACTGCTGCCGTGTTCACGCGGAGTACGATCACGTTAAACATGTGGGTCCGTAAGTCCTTCCGAGAGGTTGTTGGTAGAGGAAGGAGGGTACGGACCCTGTGGATGCCTCCCCTGCTGGTTCCGGTCTAAATTGGGTGAATAAAAAGAAGGTTATGGAGATTGTCGCGGAGGGCGCGGTAGCCCAGTGGTTAGCGCGCGGGATTTGCACTAGGTAGGTCCGGGTTCGATTCCCGCCATTGCCAAAACTGCCGCCGTGTTCAGGCGGAGTACGATCACGTTAAACATGCGGGACCGTAAGTCCTTCCGAGAGGTTGGTGGTAGGGGAAGGAGGGTACGGTCCCTGTGGATGCCTCCCCCACTGAGTTCCTGTCTAAATTGGGTGGCACTTCCTGGCCCTCCAAACAGTTACCTTACACTTTACTGGTAGGTCGCGCCAGCGAGTGTGCCACGGTTAGAATTTGCCACGGTCAGAATTTTCAAGGGTAGCGAACAGGCTGGTCGCCAAAGGCGGCTAGTAAATAATAAAAGGCAATGTCTGTGTGTGTGTGTGTGTGTCTGTCTGGCCTGTCTGTCTTATACACTATACGTTTCGCGACCGCGCGTCGGAGAGCTACGAAATTTGGCAATCGGAGACCCGGGGGGGAGGGAAGGGGACACGTGAAAACCGATTTTTAAAATTTTAATTATTTTTTTATTTATTTAATGTTTTATGCGATTTCGACCTTTTTTTGCCCTTTTTGCCCTTTTTTCTCCACGATCCAGACGTCGTAGAAAAAAACAACTCACACCATCGGAAAGAGCAGACAATTGGGAGTAAAAATATATCAATTTCAAATCTGAATTTCGATTTCTAATATTTTTTAAAGATTTTAAAACAAAACTCACTTTTGGCTCAAAAAAACGATTTTTGGTTTTTAAATTCTCGCATAGTAAAAAGTACTCATAATTTCGACTAATAATTTACATTTTTAGAAAGGTCAAACATCTGGCATTCTTACAAGTCCAATCTGGTCAGGAAATATTCCGTATTGCCCACAGGATCGGGATTTTAAAAGTTTCCGAATTTCAATTTCTTGGCGTTCCGCTCGGCGTGCCGCTTAATTTCTCCCCCGCTGAAGTGGGGAAGGTGGTGGGTGGGGACGTCAAGGTGGAGGTGACGTCACGGTTCTGTATATGCATAGCGATGGGTGGGACAATAAGAAACCGAATTAGTTTTTACTTTCCGTTTCCCGCGCTTCCGATTTTAAATGAAATAAGAGCTTAACATATGCACTGTAGAAATTATTATATTTATATTTTAAATGATGGAACGATATGGATTTTTTAAATGGATATTTTAATTTTATGGATATTTTAAATGATGGAACGATGGATATTTTAATTTTATGGATATTTTAAATGATGGAACGATGGATATTTAAATTTTATGGATATTTTAAATGATGGAACAATGGAATGAGGATGATGGAATTAAGAGCTTAGAGAGCATATGGTCATTTTAAATTGTAAATTAGCGCGCGGGAAGTTAGCGGTAGGCCCGGGTACGATTCCCGCCACTGCCAAAACTGCCGAAGTGTTCACGCGGAATACGATCACGTTAAACATGTGGGCCCGTAAGTCCTTCCGAGAGGTTGGTGGTAGGGGAAGGAGGGTACGGTCCCTGTGGATGCCTCCTTCACAGGGTTCCCGTCTAAATTGGGTGAATATAAAGAAAGTTGCGGAGGGCGAGGCAGCCCAGTGGTTAGCGCTCAGGAATTGCACTCGGTAGGCCCGGGTTCGATTCCCGCCACTTCCAAAACTGCCGCCGTGTTCACGCGGAGTACGATCACGATAAACATGTGGGTCCGGAAGTCCTTCCGGTGAAGGTGGTGGGTGGGGACGTCAAGGTGGAGGTGACGTCACGGTTCTGAATAGAGCTCCTTTGCTCTATATTTATATTTATATTTTATATGATGGGACGATCTGGATTTTTTAAATGTATATTTTAACTTTTGGATATTTTAAATGGATATTTTAATTTTATGGATATTTTAAATGATGGAACAATGAAACAATGGAATGAGGATGATGGAATTAAGCATATGGTCATTTTAAATTGCAAATTAGCGCGCGGGAAGTTAGCGGTAGGCCCGGGTTCGATTCCCGCCACTGCCAAAACTGCCGCCGTGTTTACGTGGAATACGATCACGTTAAATATGTGGGTCCGTAAGTCCTTCCGAGAGGTTGGTGGTAGGGGAAGGAGGATACGGCCCCTGTGGATGCCTCCCCCACTGGGTTCCCGTCTAAATTGGGTGAATATGTAGAAAGTTATGGAGATTGTCGCGGAGGGCGCGGCAGCCCAGTGATTAGCGCGCGGGAATTGCACTCAGTAGGCCCGGGTTCGATTCCCGCCACTGCCAAAACTTACGCCACGTTCACGCAGAGTACGATTACGTTAAACATGTGGGTTCGTGAGTCCTTCCGAGAGGTTGGTGGTAGGGGAAGGAGGGTACGGTCTAAATTGGGTGAATAAAAAGAAAGTTATGGAGATTGTCGCGGAGGGCGAAGTAGCCCAGTGGTTAGCGCGCGGGAATTGCACGCGGTATGCCCGGGTTCGATTTCCGCCACTGACATGGAGTACGATCACGTTAAACATATGGGTCCGTATGTTTTTCCGAGAGGTTGGTGGTAGGGGAAGGAGGGTACGTTCCCTGTGGATGCTTCCCCCACTGGGTTCCGGTCTAAATTGGGTGGCACATCCTGGCCGTCCAACCAGTTACCTTACACCTTTCTGGTAGGTCACGCCAACGAGTTTGCCACAGTTGGAATTTGCCACGATCAGCATTTTCAAGGGTTGCGAACAGGCTGGTCGCCAAAGGCGGCTAACGGAGGGTGAAGTACCCCAGTGGTTAGTGCGCGGGATTTGCACTTGGTAGGCCCGGGTTCGATTCCCAAAATTGCCGAATAAAAATAAAGTTATGGAGATTGTCGCGGATGGCACGGTAGCCCAGTGGTTAGCGCGCGGGAATTTCACTCGGTAGGCCCGGGTTCGATTCCCGCCATTGCCAAAACTGCAGCCGTGTTCACGCGGAGTACGATCACGTTAAACGTGTGGGACTGCAAGTCCTTCCGAGAGGTTTGTGGTAGGGGAAGGAGGGTACGGTCTCTTTGGATGCCTCCCCCATTGGGTTCCGGTCTAAATTGTGTGGCACTTCCTGGCCTTCCAAGCAGTTACCTTACACCTTTCTGGTAGGTCGCGCCAACGAGTTTGCCACGGTCAGAATTTTCAAGGGTAGCGAACAGGCTGGTCGCCAAAGGCGGCTAGTATGTAATAAATAGGTGGCTCTTTTGTAATAAAAATAATATTATTATACCTAAAACAAAGGTTAGCAATTTTCCGTTTTCTGGTTAAGGGCGCTACAACATTTTAATTTAGTATTTCATAGAACTTATTGTGACAAAGCTGAAGCTGAATGTGAATGTAATAATGTAGTAAAATTTCGTGAATTATAAGGACAAACCTTGCCATTATTTTGGATCAGTTGTTAACATGGAAAGCTTGCATAAATAAATTTATGAAATAAAACTAGATTGGATTGTTTCGAATATTGATTTACTGATTTTTTTTTAAATATTCTACGTATAATTTATATTTCATTAATTCATGAAGCTTATTCGAATGTATTTAATTCCTTATTTTGTACATATGCACTTTGTTTAAACTATAATACCTAAAAGGCATTTTTCACTTTCCTTTATATTATTTTAAAGTTTTAATATTATTTTTTTGAGATATAGATCTGTGTATAAAATATTACGATTATTTAATTTTAATTTGGGGTAAGGCCTCTAATAGTTTATACACTATTACTCCTATAGATTTTATGTTAACAGAATACCATTTACTCCATTTACACAATGTAAGATATTTTCTACATTTTTTGGAGCTAGGAAATATAATTTTTTTACACGATCACATGAAAACTACTGTTATATTTTCTCTTTATTGGTATTTGTTTGTGTTTGGGTTATTTTGGTTACTCTGTATGGGACTTTTTTAATGTCGTCTATAAAAAATAATATAATTTTTATTGTGGTTGTTATGGTATATGTATTTTTTTAAACTGAGGGGGACGCATCTTTTTAAAGAGTAAATGAGGCAAGGTATGCTGTTGATAACTATGTTTTTAACACTTTGCAACATAGTTGAAAAGTGTTTATGACTTTGTTCATTCTGTCTGTCTGTCTGTCTGTCTCTCCATTAGCACGATAACTGCCGCAAAAATGACTTTATCAAATGAAATTTCAGTATGTTTTCCAAACGGTCTGTTGGACCTATGGGAATATAAATGAATAATATCACCCAATTAGTTTTGGATTGAACCCGGGTTGAATAAGTGAAATGCATTGAAACTTATGGGACCTAATTCTTCAAACATGTTTTTAAGCGGATTTAAAATTCGCAAATTGCTTTGAAAGTTTTAAAAAATATTCAAATTATCCCACAAAATATATTAAAGAAATCAGCAAAATATATTCAGTAGTTTTTAAAATAAAAATTAAAATATTTACACCCTTTATATGAAGAGAGCGCGTGCCCATTATATGAAGAGATCACGTGATCCACTTCAGAATAAAATATGACATCCATATTGGTTCTAAATCGTGATTTTTAAAGTTCTTTTCAATTCATATTTAGTGCTGTTTCCGTCCAAAAACCGCTTTATTTTTGCTTAAATTCTGTGCATCTACATACTGAAACAACGCAATTACAATATATTTGACTTTAAACGACCATCAAACTTTGATTATTTTTGCAACGAAGCCTATTTTTTAAAACCTAATTTGCATAATGTAAACACCAAAAGATGTGGAATCAGTTATATAAGAATTTCTGCATTTCTTTAACGCAAAATTATTTAGCTCATGGAGTCTGCAATACAGCTGATATGAATGAAACATTCATTGATTTTACACAGAGAACCAGACGATTTTTTCGATGAAGTTTTAAGCATAGAATTAAATTACTTGTACCTCCATGGTTTTTAGTTTTTAAATAAAATAAATTATTATAGTATCGTGATGAATGACAGAGGCGATTTATGTTTCGATGACATCATTTGATTAAAGTCCATTTGTTTTCGATGAAGTTTTCAAAATATAATAAATTATTGTAATATTATGCTAATTTTAAAAATATTACCGAGGAATGTATTGCAGTTTAGAGATGTTTAAACCAGGCAATTTATATTTCAATGGCGTCATTTGAATGAAGTTCATTTTTTTCGATGAAGTTTTAAGTTTTGAAATATAATAAATTAATGTAGTATTGTTATAAATTTAAAAATATTATCGAGGAATGTACCGCATTTTAGAGATGTTTATATAAAATTGCATTGAAGTTGGAAAGTGTTTCATAATCAAGGCTTTATGCATGATTGAACTTTCATGTTTATTTTTACCTTATTATCTACTTTTTACACTATCCAATACAGTTGAAAAATGTTTATGACTTTGTTTATTCTGTCTGTCTGTCCGTTTGCACGATAACTGCCATAAACATACTGCCGTGAATCTTAATAAACTTGATAACTGCCGTAAAACTGTATCGAAATGAAATTTTAGTAAGTTGTTGAGACGGTCTGTGGGACATATGGGAATGTAGATGAATAATATCACCCAATTAGTTTTGGATAATACCAGGGTGAAAAAAAATGAAATACATTGTACCCTATGGAACATAATTTCTCAAACATTTTTTAAACGAAGTTAAAATTCACAAATTACTTCGACAATTTTAGAAAATATTCAAATTATCCCATAAAAGATATAAAGAAATTTCAGCAAAATATGTTTAGTAGTTTTTTAATAAAAATTAAAATATTAATTACACCCATATAATGTGACTCACCCGGTCACGTGGCCCACTTTAAAATAAATTATGGCACATTTTTCCCCAGTGTAAAAATCATGATTTTTAGAGTACTTTTACATTTACATCTAGTGTTGCTTCCATCCTAAAACCGCTTTCTTTTTACGTATTTTCTGTGAATCTATATTCTGTGAACGCAATTACAATATGTTTAAGTTTAATTGATCATCAAACTTTCATTATTTCTACAACGAAGTCAAATTTTAACAGATACAAGATGTTGTTGATGTTGAGACCCAGACCGTCCGACCTACCAGAAAGGTGTAAGGTAACTGTATGGACGGCCGGGAAGTGCCACCCAATTTAGACCGGAACCCAGTGAGGGAGGCATCCACAGGGACCGTACCCTCCTTCCCCTACCACCAACCTCTCAGAAGGACTTACGGACCCACATGTTTAACGTGATCGTACTCCGCATGAACACGGCGGCATTTGTGGTAGCGTGCAAATCTAGCGCGCAAACCACGGGGATACCGCACCCGAGATGGCCAACAGCACGCGGTGTTCCGAGGTGGTCACCCACCAAGTACTAACCGCGCCCGATGCTGCTTGACTTCGGTGATCTAACGAGAACCGGTGTTTTCAGCACGGTACGGCCGTTGGCCCCAGATACAAGATGTAAACAAGTGATTGTAAGATGTTTTTTTCACGCAAAATTATTTTGCTCTGGAGTCTGGAATAGCAATGAATTTTTCAATGAAACAATATAACAATGAAATTTTCATTGCTTTTATATAGATAGCCAGACGATTTATATTTCGATGGCGTCATATGAATGAAAGTTTTTAAATATAATAAATTATTGCAGTACAGTGAAAATTTATAATATATTATCGCTGAATGTATCGCATTTTAGAGATGTTTAAATGAAATTGCGTATCAGTTGGAAAGCGTTTCATAAACAATGCTTTATGCATTATTGATTTTTCTTGTTATATATTGCTTATATATATATTATTTTGGAAGAGATCTACACTGCTGCGTAGCGGTCTATATGCCTGTGCAGCTGGGGAGTGCGTGTTTTAACTTTATCTGTAAAAAAAATATTGTTAAAGAAATGACCACTTGCTGCGGGCAACCAACTAAGTACTGTTTTCGCAGTGTTTTATCTTTGAATTTTTAATAATGCTGAAGAACACGTAGATATAATGAAAAAAAAATAGTACGAGGCAAGGCCTAGTTGGCTTGTTAACTAGAATAACATGATTCATGAGCTGAGCAACCTGGTCTAATATTGGAATATATATATATATAAATATATATATATATATATTTATATATATATATATTTATAAATATATATATATATATATTTATATATATATATATTATATATATATTTGTATATATATATATATATATATATATATATATATATATATATATATATATATATATATATATATATATACATATGTATGTATGGGTGGGGGGAGGTGAAAATGTTTTTTCCACTCTAGTTTTAATAAATATAATAAAAAGTCGTGGTTGAAGGGTCTTGACCAATAACTTTAATTTGCTGTTTCTAATTTCTAGCCGAATATAAAACTATCGTGTTCATTGAAACAAGCACAGATATTTCATTAGTTAGATAAGAGTTAATATTTTCTTCTAGTTATAAGTTAATAAAGTTAATGTTATTTAAAAGCAAAAAAAAATAGCTGATAACCGCGAAATTAAATTTATTAAAATGAAAAATAATAAATACATGTTATTTCTTTATATTCACTTTGCAACTCCAACACTTTTTTGTTCGTTTGTGGTGTACCACGAAATTCTGGGAATATCTTAGGTGTACCGAATGTGAAAAAAGTTTGCGGTGCTCTGTTCTACAAAAATGGCTAAACAAAAGAATATATTGTAGTAGCTTCACCTATCGTGGCGGTACTACCACAGAGACGAAATGATGATAATAAAATGCGATGAACATGAACGCAACGAGAAGTATGGTGTCATAGATAAATTATTAACCAGCTTGTTAAAATATGTATTGTTAAATATATCTATCAGTAAAAATTCCACCAATCTTATTAATAATTTGTTTATGTCATCATATTTCTAAGAATTTCCGTGATTAATTACTTTATTCTCCCTGTCTCATTATTTTTCAATATTTTCTGTGTATTTTTCAATATTTACGTATAGTTTTTTCTCGTTTTCTTTTACCATACTAGGTGTAATTAACGCACTGGGCTCTGTAATTTAGCCATTTTTTATAATATAATATAATTCCACGGTATGATTAAGCTCTCATTAGATCGTCTACTGTCATTGTTTCATTTACATATTGATTTACGTTGTGTTTCCTTTATTTATTACTTTATTTATTTTAAAAACTGTGTTCTTTAATTTTTTTATCGAGATAAATTGAATTGTAAACAGATTTTTATAGCCAAACTATTTTTATGTATTTTTTTCGAAACTACAACGTGTGACAAATAATGGCGAACGTAAGTGATTTGTTTACTGTAATAAATTGCGAGCAGAACTTTTCCACAGAAAACTATTTTATAGATTGTTTTAGGTATTATTTTTCCTGAAAAATGTATGTTATATTTTTATACAAATATGGAAAATGAAAAATGAAAATAACTCTACGGTATTATATATTTATGGGAGGTGGTGGGGATTTCAACGGTGGAGTTAAAGGTATTTGTTTATTTTTGAAAATAGCGTCTCACTGTATATGTGAGGTTTAAAATTGATTAAATGAATTCAATATTTCTGTGAAAAAACGGAAACTTTGTAAGAAAATTACATTTCTTAAATAAATATGCAGAATCGGATATTTTTATGAGAGCACTTTCACAAGAGCTAAACAAACTTTATCTCTGCTGTATATAGGAAATAAATGTGTTCTTTTATCCTTTTATTTAAATTCCTAAATAAAATAAAGTTTAAGTAAATATGGATATTGAAATAAATTTCTTGAGTCTATATTCCTGTGACATTCATAATATTTCTGACAAAAAACAAGTAACACCAACGATACGCAGCAGGAGGCCAGGACGCAATGCAGTACCAGGGTAGAATATTAGATCTTTTAAAACAGATACCCTAAGGAGATATTTTTGCATTCTAACGTAATGGTTCTTACAGTGTGTCCTTGTCAAGTACTCGCTGACTCAAGACATGAAGAGAAAAACAAGCTGTTAACGAGAGGATCCTGAGACTGTATGAGTTTGAGCCCTGGACTGGTTCTGTGGGTTTTAGACCATGTGACTTGGATCTGACGTTGGGTACAATTGCCTTAACAATAGCAAGCAACGCTCAATAGCTGGTCTAGTATAAAAGGTCTATATGTAGAACAAGGACATGGTCTATTTCCCAGAAGAGACACAGGAATAAGATGGCACTCTCTGAAACTCTTCATTAACACTTTGCACGTCGTTCAATAAAGACGTGTTGATTACTACTCGTCGTTGACATAGTGTTCGAAAAACGCAGCTAAATCTTGTAAGCTATTTTTAATAATTTGAAATGTTTGAAAGAAAGTATGCGACGTTTCACATTTTCACCCACAATTTCACGTATAAAGCATGTTTTTAAGTATTTTTTTGCATGACGCTCTTGTTGTATTTTCTCAAACAATGTTTTTAGGGTGCAAGGGGTTTATAATGTTTGACCAGATCCACTAATACAGATCAATGATAACATCAGCATATTCTGCTACTGATGTTTTATTTTATTCGATACTTAATCCACCTCCAAAACCTAGACTTCAATGTTCCTAGATGCCTGATGTTTGTATCATCAACTATATTGTGTAAGGTTCTCAACCCCATGCAAGTTCCCAACGTAAGGCTAGGACATTAACGAATAGCAAGGGAGAGATGCAAAACTTCAATTCTTACATGATCTCCACGCAAATCAGAGCAAAATTAAAAATAAGTAAAAAATAGTAAACAAGTGAATAGGAATAAAAGAACCACAAAACTGCTAAATAGGAAAGTGAAACTACGAGAAAAAAGACTGAAGTCAAGAACGTAAAAAGAAAAAGTAGAGAAAAAGGATGAAATCGAGGAAAATGAATGCAGCAAGTATTGTATTGTAATAAACTGTATTCACCGAAATAAAAGGTTGAGTTTCATGTATTGAATACATACAGTAGACACATAACCGTTGTGCCAAGATTGAAAGCGACGAGTATGTATATACGTATTTTTTGGTTACCTTTGTCATTGTTTGTGTTTATTTGGGGTATCTTTCGTAAAAAAAAAAGTGGTTCCCACACTCTGCACTACATATGGGGCAAATGCAATTTTTACATTTCTTGTTTTTTAAAATATTACCTTTTTCAATTTTTGATTTTTATATCTCATCTGAGTATAAAATTGTCTGAATAATTTCCTTTTCATTTTCTGATTTTTTCCCCCTTATCATTTATATTTTCAGAATTTTCCTCCAAACATTAGTTACATCCGTTCCTCTCCTGTTTGCCTCGCTCTTCTAACTGAAAGGTGTAACTTTTTTAATTGTGTCAGCATTTTTATGTTTATTTAATTGTTAAAAATACAGAGTGTAAAAATTAAACTTTTATTTGAAAATTCTCTGCCTTGCATATGTCAGAAAATTCTTATTTTTTCCTTCCTCTGAGTCCCATTGGGTTAAATTTTAATAAAATAATACAATTATAACCCCCAATCTCAGTATCTTGTATGATATCTAATGTTAAAAAATAATGGGATTATTATTGGAAATATATAACAATTTTTTTTTTAATCAAATGACCAGGCACTTGACTCATGATCATCATTCGCCTTTAAATTATATAACAATGACATGTAAAGCCTTAATATATAAAAGTAAGGAATATCGAGGTTTGTTAGCCCGGTTGGCTCAGTGCTAGTAGCTCTATATGTTTTAGTCAGATGACGTTTTAGGAATCATCGTCCAATTACTCATTGAATCTTTACGTGTATACAAACATTCATCGCTTTTTTACTGGAAAATTCGCATATTTAAGAGTTTGCCTGTTTTTTTTTATTTTTTTTATTTTTGTATAGAGCTATATAATTTCTATGGCATCATAAATCGTGTTAATGTATGTTTACAGTATTTTCTGTGCTTACAGTAATACATGCTTATAGTATGTTACAGTATGCTATTACTGTTCTGATGACAGAGTCTACCCGAGAATATCGACCGACACCTTAAGGAAACAAGAAAGGTGCTGGTATTGATCTCTGCGCCAGTCTGAGCAAAAATACTTTGTTTATTTATACAAAAAATATTTTATGCCCATATTTCGAATAATATATATAATTAAAATAAATATTACTTTATCGTAAATTATTTGGTTGCTGTCTCATTTGCGTCCTCTGGTGCTTCGCCACTGATGGCACTGAAATAGCATTTATTTGCATTTATTTGCATTAATACATATAATTAAAATAAATATTACTTTATCGTAAATTATTTGGTTGCTGTCTCATTTGCGTCCTCTGGTGCTTCGCCACTGATGGCGCTGAAATAGCATTTATTTGCATTTATTTGCATTAATACATATAATTAAAATAAATATTACTTTATCGTAAATTATTTGGTTGCTGTCTCATTTGCGTCCTCTGGTGCTTCGCCACTGATGGAACTGAAATAGCATTTATTTGCATTAATACATATAAAATACACTACATATTTTAAAGCCGATTGTCACTGTTTTCGCAGGTGCTGAAATGACCTGAAAAAATTCGGAAATGTAAAATTTTCTGGCTTATATTGGCACTTATTCTACTGTTTCAAATTTAATATTAACTTTATTTAATAATATACTGACAGGTCATAGATGAATTTTATGACTGCAGCCATTTAGACAGCCCTTGGTTAATCTCAAACTGAATAAATTTATTCAATCTCCCTATAACGAGATTACGAAAAATTAAAACTAGAATATATTCAGATAATGGTCATATCTACCGGTAATATTTTAAAATATCATTCTATATAAAAAAAATAATTTTGCTAAATCTGCAAGTGACGATAGAGCACGTCGGGCTAAGTAATCTTCAACTTTTCTGTGTATCGCCATTTTGTGCTGTTCGAACTTGGATTGCCACGTGTGTTTTTCCCACGTGGTTGTGCTTTTCGTACTTCGAGTTATTTGACCCTGATTTATGATGGATCTTGGCAACGACCTTTTGGAGAAGACGAAGGAAGTTGCTAGTGAGCTGGAGGGTGACGATGCTCGGCCTCTCAAGGATGCAATGGATGCGTATCTTGGACGCCTGCCGGACGCTGGACTTCTTGCCGCAAAGACCCAGGAAGTGAAGGATGCGGTGAACTATTGTGGAATGGTGATCTACGTGCTGACACTTCATATCCAGGATATGCTCAAGTATGGACTCCTCGGACAGGACAAGGACCAAGTCTCCCGGATTCTAGGTTCGTTCAATTTTGTGAATTCTTTTTTGTTCTGCTGTGACATTAGTAAATTTAGAAATTGTGATAGTGATATTTATGTGATCTTTAACTCAGTTGAGGAGTATAATGATAGAGTAATTAGAGCTAAACTGTTAGAGTTAGGACTAATAAATGAAATTAAACTTGTTGACAAAACTGAAACGGTTGTAAATCCATGTAAAAGGGCTAGGATAGAGGAGTCTCACACTGAGGGAACTCCTACTAAAAACCAGGATGGAAATTTAAAATTAAAATCTAATGACCATGATAACATGGACTGTAATGCTGCTAGTGATAGTGTTGTAAATGAAAAGGTTAGTGATAATGTTGTAACTGTAAATGAAAAAGTTAAAACTAAGACTTATGCTGAAATTGCCGCGCAACCGGTTCAATTTAAGAGTGCACCTAAACCTAAAGCGGTTGAAAATAGTGTTAGAGAAAATATTATGGAGGTAGAAAAAAAAGAACCAAAAGCAGAATGTTTCTTCATAAAGTTTAGAGACAACTACCAGGCTCTCCTTAAAAAGCTAAATGAAATTACAGGCAATAAAGTATCTGGCAAACTCTCAGGAGATATGCTCAAACTCATACCCAATGACGCTGACTCCTATAGGGTTGTTCAGCGCCATTTGACTAGCGAGAAAATCCCCTTCCATAGTTTAAACCTAAAAACTGAAAGGCCAAAAAAGGTAGTTTTGAAGGGGCTACCAACTAACTATGACATTGAGGAGATTAAAATGACGCTAACATCCATTGGATTAGATGTAGTCCGGGTTTCTCAATTGAGAAACACAAAAACAAGATTACCCCTGCCGATCTTCTTACTCAGCCTTAGGCCCACGGAAGACTGGCAGAGGATTTACAGACTGACAAGGTTAGGATACTTGGCTGTGAAGGTAGAGGCCTTCAGAGCACGGGGCTTTAAGATTTGCTACCGGTGCCAGCAGTTCAACCACTCCTCTGAGAACTGCAGTATGCCACCAAAGTGCCTGAAGTGTGCACAAGATCATTTCACACGGGACTGCCAGAGACCCAGGACAGAGAAGGCAACGTGTGCAAATTGTAATGGAGACCATCCAGCGAACTTCAGGCAATGCCCGAAGAACCCCTGGAACAGAGGAAAGGCACCGGAGTATGCCCCCCCTCCCCCAAAAAATCAGATACCACCTTGGAGGCAAAAGGCCCTCGGACTAAACCCCCAGGCACCCCCTCAGGGCTCCTCGCACATAGTGCCACAGGAAAAAAGACACCAACCTTCAGCACCTACCAGATCGGTGCAAGAGCAGGCCCCCAAATCATCGACCTCCAGAGAATTGACCCTGGAGGAAGTAAGAGCAGCTACAGCTGCCATTAAAAAGAGATCGGAAATAGAAAAAGCCAGACAGGCAAAGGATAGGCTTGACATTAAGGTTGAGGATTGGAAACAAAATAAACGAGTCAGGGATGAAGAGATCGCGCAAACCCAGCCGTTAGTTAAAACGGGTGAAAAAAAGCAAAAAACTATCGAGTTCCAAAAGGACACTCACAAAAAAGTGCAAACCGCGGTTGAGGCTGAGGAAATGGAAGCTGAGACTGAACCGACTGATAAATCTGATGCTGAAAAGATGGAGGATATCATCAACCTCATCAGAGGATTTATTAGCTTGTTCAATCTAGACGACATAAAACATCTGTTGATGCAGTTCGCAGAGTTAGTACAAAAAAAGAGCGATCCTATGGTAATGGTCTTTGAGGCCCTTAAAATAATCGCGGACTTTAAAAATAACAGTGAGAATCAAACCCGTCATGGCTAGGTCCCAAAAAGAATCCTTAAAAATAATATTTTGGAATGCGAACGGCTTATATCCAAGAATAAATGAACTTAGGAACTATGTAAATGAAAATGACGTAGACGCCTTATTAATTCAGGAAACTAAAGTTAGAGAAAGTAAAAAACTAAACATAGCCAACTATATATGCCATCATACTCTTAGCTCAAATACTAATGCTAGAACGCCCCATGGAGGAACAGCAGTATACATTAAAAGAAATATTCCCCACGAGGAACTAAACAACATAAATCTTCAAGGTATAGAAAATACTAGTATAAAAATTAAAATTAATAATACTAGCCCGTTTATCCTAACCTCAACATATGTCAAAAATATGAGTAGAGTAGATGTAGCTGCGCAACTGGAACTGCTTTTCGCGCGATATCCAAACACTATACTCGCAGGCGACTTCAACGCGCACCACCGAGCGTGGGGCTGTAGGAGAGCCAATTCACGCGGTACACAGATACACAGACTGCTGAACACGACAAACACTAACATTATTGTACCGTCGACACCAACCTGCTTCTCAGGCGCCAACGGCTCATTTATAGACTTTGTCCTAATGCGAAACATAGATTACGCTCACACTATTAGTACCTTGGATGAATTCGACTCGGATCATCTGCCGGTACTGGTGACATTCGACCTGAACACACCTCTTCCAGCCTGTTTGGGACAAGAGAGGGTCAACTGGGAAGTATTCAAAAGAGCACTCTTCGAGCCGCACTTAGCAGTACCTAACATAATGAGCACGGCGGATATTGACTCTGCCACGCACACACTCACAACAGAAATCAAGAGAGCAATTGCCTCTGCCACAACACATCGTGAGTCTCCAAAAATGCCCACACTTTCCCACCATGTCAAACAATTAGTCAGGCAAAGAAACAGAATACGTAAGACATGGCAGGCTAACAGAGACCCCGCCCTTAAAAGGGAGCTTAACAGACTCATGTGCAAAGTCAGGGAAAAAATTGTCGCAGAAAAGCAGCAACAGTATAAAGAACTAATCGAATCCCTTAGCCCAGAAGACGTATCGCTCTGGCAATTCGCAAAAAGACTCAGGAAACCTCAAATTCAGCTCCCGCCACTAATAGATGGTGCTAAAATCGCGTACTCAGACGAGGAAAAAGCCGAGGCGCTCGCAAGCCATTATGAAAAACAATTCCAACCAAACCACGATCTAATGTGTCAGGACACCCTAAGAATGGTCAGACAAACTTTAAATAATTTCAGGAATTCCCCGGTAACGGCTGAGATTAGCCCAGCCACACCGCAGGAGATAGTAGAAATCATTAAAAATCTCAAAAACCGTAAAAGCCCAGGGCACGACAAAATCAGAAATATTGCGGTTAAAAACCTACCCTTAAACGTAATATGTTACTTGACAATCTTAATAAATAAAATAATAAAACTAAACTATTTTCCCAAAGAATGGAAGGAAGCGATAATTATAGCAATCCATAAGCCTGGTGAGGATGCCACAATTCCAGCCAACTGTAGACCAATTAGCTTGCTACCGACACTTAGTAAAATTACTGAGAAAATTATTCTTAAGAGACTGCACACGCACCTTAGTGAGAATGACATTATCATTCCGGAGCAGTTTGGATTTCGGTCAAAGCACTCCACCACTCATCAATTGCTGAGAGTGGTAGAGTACATATCTTCTGGTCTCAATAACAAGACACCCACAGCTGCGATTTTTCTGGACATACAAAAAGCCTTTGATAAAGTATGGCACTGTGGACTAGCGTACAAATTGATCACTTTAAAAGTCCCTGACGCTATTGTCAAACTTTTAATCTCATACTTAAATAACAGACACTTTCAAGTCAGAGTAGGAGGTAACTTATCTACACCCAAGCTCATTAAAAGTAGTGTACCGCAAGGTTCTATCCTGGGCCCGACACTCTTTAACATATACCTGAACGACATCCCTAGGACTCCAAACACAGAGCTGGCACTCTATGCAGACGACAGTGCGATACTTGCAAAACACCCCTATGTCTCAGTAATGCACAGACAGCTACAACAACACTTAGACATACTCCAAACTTGGCTGGAAAAATGGCGAATAAAATTAAACCCCAATAAATGTCATTGGATTTATTTCTCAAGAAAACGTAAACCTCCGCCGCCTCTGTACATAAACAACCATGCCCTAAAAGCGGAAAAATCTACTAAATACCTAGGTGTAACGATAGATTCCCACCTAACCTGGAAACAGCACGTAACGAACTTAATCAAAAAAGCGTATATGGCCACAGGAGCCTTATACCCAATGATAGGAAACGGAAATCTAAGTTATCAAAATAAACTCCTAATTTATAAATCGGTCATCCGCCCGGGAATGCTGTATGCAGCATCCGTATGGGGATATGCCTGTAAAACTACAATAGACCTCCTAGAGACAAAACAAAACAAAATCCTACGGATTATCAGGAAAGCTCCCAGGTACTTAAGAAACTCGGTAATTAGGAATGACTTCAAAATAAAAACTGTTAGAGCCCAAATTAAAAAGATAGCGCTTAAATTTTACAGAAATTTGCCATCCGTTCCAAACGAACTGTTATTCAATCTGCATGACTATGATCATCGCAAGGCCAAATCTCGTAAGAGACCCCGTGCTGTTCTAAACATCGATAATCGGAATTAAATGATCCCACCTCAAACATCTGATTTTAAAATAAAACTCGCGACTATTATTTTATATATAAAAAAAAAAATATTCTAAACACTAAACTGCCAAAACGCTAGGTAACCCTTAGATCTGCATCAACCCCCCAAACTGCTTAAACTCTAAATGTGCAACAAACTGCCACACTAGGAGCTAGGATAAATAATAAAAAGTAGTAAATAAAAACCTCGAACCTCCAATTAGGGTCACTGAATTAATGTCACAGTTTGACGATAAGAACCACATATTGAAACTGGAGATTAAAGGCGCTTCGCTCCTGGTGCTCTGTCTTGTACGACACTACGTATCTAATTTGCAAGTGTCAGATAGTAACTTTGAGTGTCAGTAAACAATATTTAATGTTCCAGAACGCTGTGTCTAAAAAGGCCGCAGCCAATCGAAGGACCAGGAACAAACTATTACTGATCATCCTCACCAGAGGACATTCTCTGTATATGAGGAAACGTGTTGCGCAACATGAAAATACGCTGTTTCGGGTTGCTTAACACTTACCATTGTGAAATAACTGGAACAAAATGTTTCGAAAATAGTATCGGTTAATTTGTGAAGTTAGTGGAGCATTTAAGTATGTTTAACTGTATATGGTTCCTGTTTACTCAGTGCTTGTGATTAAATAAAATATATATGTGTGTGTGTTCTCTGCCTCGCCGTGCAATTGAAATTTAATGTACGTATGTGCCAACAAATAATTAAGAACTAAGATTTTATGAAATTTTCAGTTGCTGGAACAGTTTGGTGCCTCATTAGATTTTCTTAAAAAATTAATAAAGTAGAAGTAGTTCTTTACATCATGACCCGTAAAATATTTAAATAAGAGATAAATCATGCCCATGTGTGTTTTAAAAATGATTGTTTTCTGTGATATGATATGATAAATAGTTATTATTGGCGATTGTTCCGATATGACAGATAAACAATTTTTGGAGTTTCCGGCTTGTGGGTATTTTAACGATTCCAAGTCTATTAAAACAACGAATTTCCATTTAAAATCCAAATAATTGAAGATCTGGAAATTTGATTCAATTTTATGTAAACGTTAATTTTCTATGAAAAGGAATGCATGCCAATTCAATTAAATAGCAAAGGAGAAAGAGACAGAATTTAATATACAGAGCCATTTGTAACTCGTTGTACAATTTTAATGGGAGATAAGTGACACTAAAAGGAAACCATTTCGTTAACGAATGTATGCCCATAAACATAACCCTTTAGTGCTATAGGGCACTGTTGGAAAGCTCGGCAATTGGCTTTTTTTCGCCATCATCATTCGTAACGTGAACTCGCGGACTTCATATCTATGACAATCAGGATTTTCCGAATGCTAAGATGACCGACATGCAACTCGCTCTTGGAGCTACATTTGAGTCTTGTTAGTGATGTCTTGATGGTCTTAGTAATGACTATAAGTTTCATTGATATAAAATACAAATACTCATGTTTTATTGTTTAATGAATGAGCCATTTTTTTTTTAAAAAAAGGTCTTTGGTTATTCTAAATATTAGAAAAAATCGGTGGTAGTTCCCAGTCCGATGGACCCAAAATGATTTTGGGTGAATAAAATTTCGTACAAAAATCTCAACTTTTGTGATATCAAAAAACAAACTGGATCTAAAATCTGATTATATACACCTATAAGGCTTTTAAATAGTAACAATTTCTTAATTATTGTTTATAACTATCACTTTTAGTTTTAAAGATATAAGCACCACAATCTTGAAAAACGTAAAATTTTCATACTTCTTAAACTTGACAAGACGATTACTCGAAAACTATAAATGCCTTATTTAGAGAATGCATTCCCTCATATATACTTTTATCCTTTATTTTTTTTATCTTTTTTTTATAGTTTTGAAGATATTTCGAGGGAAAATATGAAAAGTAAAAAAGAAAGAATGTTGTTCGAAGATATCTTTATTTTTTTTTTAATTTTGCTTGTGATTCAAAATCCAATTATATATAATTGTAGGGATTTCAAAGAGCTACAAAGTCGTGCTTATTGTTTAAGTCTATTTTTTTTTAGTTTTTGAGATATAAGCATTGAATTCTTTAAATTTTCCTTAACTTGATAACGTTATTATTCGACAAATATAAGAGCGTTTTCTTAATAATAAATATAGATATTAATACTCCTTTGCACAGCAGAAAAAAACGGACGTCCTTCTTTATTTTGGAATGAGTCATGTGATATCTTCATGTAATATAGTTGTAATTACTATTTCAATTTTTATTTAAAAACTCTCCAACATATTTTACTGAAATTTCTTTTACATATTTTATGTGTTAATTTGAATATTTCTTAAAATTTTCAAAGCAATGCGTGAATTTTAACTTTAAAAATGTTTAAAAAGTTAGTTCCCGTAGGGTTCAATGTATTTCATTTTTTACACCCGGAAAATATCCAAAACTTATTGAATGATATTATACATTTTCATTTCCAGACATTCCATATACCGTCTCAACAACATTCTAAAATGTAATTTTGATAAAGTCATTTTAACGGCAGGTGTCTAGCGACATGAGACAGACACACAATCATAATGACCAAAGTCATAAACACTTTTCAGCTATGTTGGAAAGTGATAAAAATAGAGCAAAATATAAAAATATTGAAATTACTTATATATATTCATAATCTGGACCCTATTTCCGCAAAAAAAAAAAAAAAAAAGAAAAATTATTTACATCCTTATCTACCAAGTTCGGAGGTATAAGCAGCCAAAGTGCTTATATTTTTTGTAACTCTACGTTTTTTTGCCAGAGAAACCTCAACCATACATGCTATTCATATCCAAAAATGATTTTAATTATTTGCAAATCGAAAAAAGTAAATATACGGCACAGTCCCCATTACAAATGTATCTAAGAATTGTATACTACCTTTAACAATAAAGCCATATCTGACTGTTGAATACCACAAAATTTTCAATAGCTTAATGGGTAGAGAGCGTCATCCTATCAAACCTAAAATCTATGGTTCTATTCCCGTTTCAGGAATAGATTCGTTACAAGTGCCTGAAACGGGAACCTGGGGACCTGAATAATAGTACAGAAAATGACTGAGAACCCGAATAATATCCAAATTTCAATTTACCAGGATCTTACTAAATATGACAGGTAATTTCGAACTGAAGATAAATGTGGCTAGGACTATGTTTTCTAGTATCATAAGAGCAGATAAACGTGGAGGATGAACACATGTGAACTTACTCTGGACCCGAAATCGGAAAAATAATAGAGAATCAGTTTATATATAAAATACTACAAAGTGTGCACGCCAGTATCCGGGGCCAACGGCCGTACCGTGCTGAAAACACCGGTTCTCGTTAGATCACCGAAGTCAAGCAGCATCGGGAGCGGTTAGTACTTGGTGGGTGACCACCTCGGAACACCGCGTGCTGTTGGCCATCTCGGATGCGGTATCCTCGTGGTTTGCGCGCTAGATTTGCACGCTACCACAAATGCCGCCGTGTTCATGCGGAGTACGATCACGTTAAACATGTGGGTCCGTAAGTCCTTCCGAGAGGTTGGTGGTAGGGGGAGGAGGGTACGGTCCCTGTGGATGCCTCCCCCACTGGGTTCCGGTCTAAATTGGGTGGCACTTCCCGGCCGTCCATACAGTTACCTTACACCTTTCTGGTAGGTCGGACGGTCTGGGTCTCAACAACAACGCCAGTATCCGGCCGATAAAGCAGTAATAAATCGAATCTACAAATTTAAAAAATTACAAATAAATAAATCAATAAAAAATCTGATGTGGAAAACACATGACTTTCCTTATATAATGTAATGAATTTATTACTTTTACAGTAAAAAAAATAGGTTTTTCTTATAGTAAATACTTATATTCTTTCCAAGATATTGAATTCTCGACAATTAGTCGTTATATATAAGTACAGTCTGTACATTCTGGTGTTGATGGGATGGTCCACGGTGATTTGTTCTAGTGATTTCAATTGGGTGTTTGTTAGAGCCAGGGGCGTAAGTACCGGGGGGGTGTGGGGGGTGTCACACACCCCCTGACTCAAAAAAGTCGAAAAATTTGGCAATCACTCGGAAAAAAATTCGGAATAAGTGTGAGTTTTGTTCACCATAAATTTCAAAATCTTATATTTTACTTTAATTTTTTAAATGTTCACTACAAAATCACCGATTCTCTTGTGAAACAAAATCCTTGAAATCCATGTTGAAGTAAAGCCATCTGATGAACGTCGAGCAAATGATTTCTTTGCAGTGTCATAAATCTCATTTAAATACATTTGAGCCACCTGGAAGGGGGATAACAACGAGGTCGGTCCAGGAAGTCCCCAATCTTTTTCGGCCTTTTACTTGAGGAAATTCGGAGAAGCAGACCTTGCACCCGGAGGGTGCAGATCATTTGTAGTGCCCATATGTGGGGACAAAAGCATGCAACAGCAATTAGGTTTGGTAAGAGTTCTTCGGAAAAAATCTATTTTCTTCGCTATGCAATCGGCAAAACAGCAGGAGAAAAATACTGAAACACATTGTCCAGGGATTTGAAAAGCAAACCCAGTATGTATTCCCTTAAAAGTGTCTTTAATTGGGCAAGTAATTTATGACCCTCAGAAAATGTGAATGCATTTTCTGTAGAATGCTGAAAAGCATGGAATCTTCATTCAGCCTAGATTGCTTCAATTTTTCGCAGAGCTGGGTTGTGACCGCGTAAAGTAAGGTAGTATTTTTAAATTATTTAAAAGCATGCATAAGAATCGTTTATATACGTTTCTCATAATGATTATTATTTATTTTGATTCCTTTTTTAAATTTTGTTATAAAATGTTTGTGCTTTTAAAGGTATCATTTAACAAATCATACGTCATTTAAATAAATTTTCTGCGATAAAATAAAATAACAAATTGTGAATGAAACACTAAACTATACAAAAAGATCAGCAGTGGTTTCAATACGGGTCAGAACGGGCTGAAAATTTAGATTTTTTCCCTGTCTGGCATGACTGTACCAGTGCTTAAACCCTGCCCAAAGACCATTGAGTCTCGGCTTGATCCGGCCCGAAATAATTTATATTCATATATGTTAAAAACATGAATGTGTTGAAGACCCAGACCGTCCGACTCATCCTGAGGACTTGAGCAACTATTTGGACGGCCGGGAAAGAGTGAAATTTTTCGACGAAGAATTGAGATAATTTTCTTTAAACATTTATCTATATATAGGTGAAATAAAGACAATTATTTCAGGTATTCAATTAAAATTCATTTGAAAATTTTTTAAAATTAAATATGTTCGGCCTGGCGAAATAAATATATTCGGCCCCTGAAAAATTTTCAAAATATGTTCGGCCTTTTTTAAAAGCAAAGTTCGAGCCCGGCCTGAAACAGCGTTATAAAATTTCGTCTCGGCCCGAGTCGAAATGATTTCGCCTGAATAACATCTTTCTATGCAGATATTATGCCTTTTTTGACAATTTTAAAATAATTTTAAATAATTAAATAGAAAAATTAGAGCCATTTTTTTCAAAATGGTTCAAAATATTAAGACATCGAAATTAGAACCAATTTTTCAAACTATTTAAATTATTAAAATATCGATATTAGGACCACATTTACAAAATATTAAAATATCGAAATTGTTGCCACTATATTTCAAAAACTAAGAACCTATACAAATTCCAATTGTACACTCCAATATGGTTTTCAAAGGGCTACAAATTACCTAATATTGTTCATAGCTACCACTTTTCGTTTTCGAGAAATAAGAATTTATAAACTTAAAAAACAGGAAAATTTCAATCTTTTTAAACTTGATAAGACGATTCCTCGAAAATTGCATTAGATCTATAAAAACCAATTACTAAGCTAGAACTTGGATTTCCTACTAAACATTCTTATCGCTTATGGTTTATCTTTCATAATTTAGAAAATAGTTCGAGTGAAAGCAAGGAGACTTAAAATTCTCTCCGGCAAAAACTTTTTAGTGTTTCAAAAAAAAAATGCCAATATACTAAAATATTGAAATTATCTCTCTATATATACATAAAAGGTACTATATTTCCAACAAAACAAGTAAAAGTTGGTGATATTTTTATCTGTTAGGTTCGGAGATATAAGCGCCCAAAGTGTTTATATTTTTCGTAACGCCCCGATGTCTGCCAGAGACTCCCCAACCATACATGTTATTCATATTAAAATCTATAAAATCTATGCAATTTGTCCTTTCATACTGTGATTATTTTTCGGGAGAATATTATATATCAAATTGATGAGGACGAAAAAACTTAATACTTTTTATTTTTGCTTGTTTTTCTTTATGATGATGTATTTCCTTTTTTAAGTTGAGAGAAAAATAATTTGCCTAAACATATGTAAGTGTGTAAACGGGTTTAATATATTAATACATATTTGCAACTAATTATTTAAACCAATTTATTAAATAAAAAAGTTAGGCTTCGTAACCCTGAAAGATGTAACAAATGTATAAAATGATCGGGAGAACTCGGGAGAAAAAAATTTTAGAGATGATAGCAACAAATTATTTCTACAAATATAAATATTGAATAACATTGTGTTTGACTTATGGCTGCATATGCGGCAAAAATTAAAATGGAAGAATTGTAAAACTTGAAAAAATTTTAAAAATTGGAAGTTTGATTAATTAACTTAAAATGTTATTAATTTTATAACTTAAATAATGTTACTCTTAAATTGCAGTAAATTTTTAAGTTATAAATACTAACAGAAACCACCAAAGAGAGGCGTTCCAAAACATAGGATAGTCCCATTGCAGAATCCTACATAGATGCTAAAGTTATCCTAGTTTGGGGAACGTCCCCTTTAGGCGGGTTCTGTAACCATTAACGTTTGGTTTTGATCATAGTCCACAGATAAATTGTGTAGTATGGCCTCATTTTTGTGAAATTTAATGTCGACTGAGTGATAAGACTGAATTTATCTGTCTCTATAAAAGTTCACAAATTTGTAGAATATAGCAAGTTTTCGTGTTGCCATTCCGCATTAGGTATTACTTGCAGAGAACTAAAAAGTCCAAAAGCGATCTACAGATTTTGAATGGAGACGCAATCCTTATAGAATATAATTGGTTGATATATTATCAGAAAAAATGAACTATATTTACATGTTTGTATTTAAACTATTTGTGATTAAGGAATTTCAAGTATTTACAATTACATATTTAAATGCGGTCGTCATTCGTATGAAATTTTATATCTTCTGCTTTGCAATAAAAATGTTTTATTAATTCCGTCGTATAAATCAAATGCATGGTAATATGTATGTAGAAAGTTGAATAAATATTAGAATAGTATCGAAAATCAAAATTCAGTTTTATCCCAGCTCGGATAGTCTTGACATGTTGCGTGTATTAGGTTCTTTTTTGACTATCTGATCAGTAAAACAAATAAAGCACAATATCCATTATAAAATCCTTCACGAAAGATAACCTTTTCTTAGCAGCAGGACTCTGTTATGCTATCTTTGCCTTATTAAATCTTTTTCATCTCTTTCCCCCCCCAAAATGTTCTTTATAATCTTTTTAAGGAATCTATTGTAGTACAAATTGCGATGAAATTTATTTATAATGTTTAATTCCGAAAGAAAGTATTATTTTACAGGTTTTATTTGTACCGTATTTAAATTTCAATGTATTTTTTCAAAATTAATAAATTTCCTTAATTTTTAAAGTTAAGGTGTTTCATTTTCTTAAATTATTGTAATTAAACCTTTTTAGTACAATAATTATCTTAGAAAATTTTCTCCCTTCAATATCACCACAGAAAGAGCACTTGTGCTTTGCATTTTTTTAAAAGTTTCTTTTATTGAATATACGATTTCAATTCTATTACATTCTACAAATTTTTACTAGAAAGTTAAGAAATTTATATAAAGTTAATTTCAAGAGTTTTCAAATGCAATAAGTAAAAGAAAAAAAGCAGAATTATGCCATATAAGCTCTCATAAAAAATGCCTTTCCAGAGAAATTTCTAAAAGAAAGTAGATAACATTTTAGGTTACATGCTTGTCTTATAATACTATAATGACTAGCACCAAAATATATTGTAACAAAATTGAATTAGCAAACATAAACGGTTTTAGTGATATGGAGCATTAAGTCATGCAAGTTTTTCTTTAAAATGCATTCTTCTATACTGTAAAGGCAACCAATTCATTGGTTTTCCTGTTGGTAGCCGAGGCTATTGCTTGATAATTCCATTATAGTAAGATTAATCTAGACGAAAATAGAATTTAGCTTCTATTGCAAATAACAGTGATAATCTACTGTGCGGCCGCACATGCTACACGGGCGT
This sequence comes from Amaurobius ferox, assembly GCA_951213105.1. Lineage (NCBI taxonomy): Eukaryota > Metazoa > Arthropoda > Arachnida > Araneae > Amaurobiidae > Amaurobius > Amaurobius ferox. The sequence goes on along the minus strand of OX578148.1, from coordinate 14,627,453 downwards.
AATATGCCCTTTATAAACACCTAAATGATTCATTGCTATGTCGGTTTGCATATGTGGGCGCACATTTAATCTGCATGTGTAAACCGTACGCCTTAAATAAGCGCTTAAACACGCTTTTTCTCGTTTCGTTGCGACACCTTTAGTATTGAACAAAAAGCAAGGAGGTAAAAATCGGGATTATGGTTGTAGTTATCCCGTTTAAATGATTTTTTCACAATGCATTTAATGGAAAATAACTGTATTTTGAAAAATATAAATAATATCTTTAAAACTGAAGAAATAAGAAAACTTCTCAATTTAAATCACTTTATGTCTTTCGTCTGCTGAACTTTCATGAAATAAATGCCGAAAAGTAAAATTAGATAATTAAATACTATGTCCGAATATTTTCGTGCTATAGAAGATATTTATCGAGCGAATTCTTATAAAAATAAAATAATTGCTCATTTAAAAAAATCAAAATGATATCTGTAAAATTCTGGAACTTAGAAATTTTGATTTTATCACCCATATTGTATCGCGCTAATTGTCTATAAACATCTGCTATTCTTCAAACAATAGTCTGCTGGGAACTTTATGTTCTGAATATTTAAAGGCATGGATTTAGAAACAACGAAATTTCGATTTTAAATATTCATAACCTTTAAACTAATTGAAATTTAAAAGAAAAATAATCCCGGCGAGGTGCATATTTGCATAAGCTAAGATGCCAACTAAATCTATACAGATCTTCAAAACTATTGAAAGCTTGAATTTTCTGCTACGCGTTACACACACATAGAAACAGACATCTTTTTGAAAAATACTAAATAATAATAATGCGACCGTTCGATATTAAATTGTGTATAAATTAGAATGTTACACTAAAATGGTAGCAATGTCGAAATGTTTTTATAAACCTTTTATTAATCGAAAAAATATGTTAAATAGTTGAGCGTCCAATAAATAGGAATTTCCATTAGTTATAATTTTACTGCTGTACATTTTGTAGACACATTTTATATATTATATTTTTATTAATAAATAATCATTAATTTATTTATAATTGCTATTATTTTATTTTTAAATTAAAATATTTCTTTCTTGTTCAAATAAAAATCCCCTAAAATATTATTTAAAATTAAAGAGTTATTTCAAAATAATATACCAACATTGATAGTTGCGGAATATTGTATTCAGATTTTTTGTGGTCATTATTTGGTATTTTAATAGTTACAACCTTTCTACTAGAGCTGCCACTATAAGTAGGAAACAAAAAAGTAATAAAATGATCTTACATATTAAATATCGATGAAGAAGTCAGTAAAATAGATCAAAATAATGAATAACATAATTTTTCGCTTTTAAAAGTCAGCTGTCCATAAAATATGGTGATGCTATGATTTATATTACTTCATTCATTTCTGATTCTGTTTGCGCCACTTAATATGCACTCGTTTCCAGTAATAATTTACTTATACTAAAAATTTTGGTGTTCAATTAAAAGAAAATGTTTTTATATTTTGTGGATTTCCCGTCTCTGCAATTGGTTTATTTAATCTTACGTTCTTTCGAAGTATTTATATCTCAAAGACTTTGATCGAAGTTGAAATTTTTTTATAAACCAGCAAAGTTTTGCGCACTTCGGGCGCTAAGCTCGGTTAAGTACACCACGGCCATACATGAGAAACAGGAACCGGCAGACATTAACTGTCACCGATCCTCTCACCCGCTCCTAATATCCACAGTCACAAACGAGTCATACACCTCCTTATTCAATATTACTATCTCTTATAGGATAATATCTCTCTATAAAAACATATTTATTATACCAACTCGTAACATAACGCACGGGTTCCTTTCTCTAGGAGAGTGTTCAGGCATGTGCAATCTACTGGGGAGAAACCGCAGTCCTACGTATCTCATTAAGGGAGATGCATTTGTTGCTTTGATGCGTTTTCTTAAAAAAAAAATGTAGTAATTAAAAAAAAAATTGTTAGAATGCGAAGGTAAATACAACTTTCTGTAGAATTCAAACTGTAGAATTAAGCCAATCTTCCTGTTTTAGATGCGGCGAAATAAGTATCAGATAACCTAAAAAAATGTAATTTCAATGTATTTAAGAATATATGTGTAGCTACATGTAGGTAAGTTTTCTGGTGGACCATTTGGAATTTTTTTTTTTTTTACCTCCGTGTCTGGACAATTTTTTGAAAACAAATATCGAGGAAATGAAACAACGGCAACCCCTTATGAGCACTGCAAATCATGTCATATTAATTTCCTTTGAACAATGTATATATGCATGCTATTATACACATCCCGTGTTTTACAAAGCTAATTCTTAGCCTAGAAACGCGTTTTTTCTTCTTTTTGAGGAAATTATTTGGAAATGTGCAAAGTGCATTTGGAAATTAGAAAAAAGTAATAAAGTTTTAATAATTTATAAAAACCTAACAAAAGACCCAATTTTATCAAAGGAAAGATGCATGTTCCGAAATTTACACAACCAATTCTTGGCATAGAAACTCACGGGTTTTTAAGTGCTAGACAATCATCTAAGAATGTGTCAAGTGCATTCGAAGAAAAATCCCAAAATGTACAAAATTTAATACTTTTTCAAATATATTTAAAATTCTACTAATTTTTGCCCTAGAAACTTGCCTTGTATCAACTGGTAGCTAAAGATCTGGGCATTTGCATAACACATCCGATAATTAAACAAATGTAAAATTATTTATAAAACAAAACCCTCAAAACTAAAAATTTGGTTTTGAGACTATTTCTTTTTTTAAATTGGGGTATGATTTGGACATATATACCAAACATTCGAAAATTAAAACAAATAATTGCTGTGTAGACTTTGAAATGCATAAAGGTCACTAGAACAGCAATGCACTCGCTCAAAAACAAAAGTTAACTCACTTGTTTGTAAAGTCGGAAATTTTCAATATTAGTCGGAAAAATTTCCTTCACACACCCCCCAGACAAGATTGCCCACTTACGTCCCTGGTTAGAGCGGATACATACATTGCACAAACAGATACACAGAGAGACACACACACAGACGTCACGCTAAAAATAGTTTTTTGTATTCTAGTGGTCCCAAAACGTGAAGATCTGTCGAAAACTTTAGTTGCGATTTTCAACATAATTTCAATAATTTCCCTACGTTGCCATGTTTTGAAGGGAAAGTAAAAAGAACCGCCTAGCTATAGGGACCGCAGATGATAAATAATAAAATATGTTTTACATAGGAAAAAATCTGATGTGGGCAACACATGACTTCCCTTATATAATGTAATGAATTTACTACTTTTACAGTAAAAAAATAGGTTTTTCTTATAGTAGATACTAATATTATTTCCAAGATATTGAATAGTCTTCAATTAGTCGTCATTTTCATTGATTTAGCGTCATTTTTATCCATTTGGCGAGATTTTCGTTAATTTGGCAACATTCCAAAATGTCGCCAAGTTGGCGACATTCTGCCAAATTCGTCGCCAAAATCTCGCCAAGCGTTGTGGACGGAGAAATAAGTTATTCTTACAGCAGATAAATGACTATTGGCGTCTAAATACAAAAGTATTACTTAAAGTATCTTTTTTTCATGAATGGAACGAGCTAGATCCACGACAGTGATGTCACCCACTTTATCGCATGGTATTACAAATGAAAAGTGAACATGTTTCTCAATATGAAATATTTTTATTTTATTTTATATGACTTTTTGATAATTTTTGTCATAAATGTGCAATACCTCGAGAACGGTTCATTTTAGCGTTCTAAAATTTATGTCAATCGTTTTCTAATGAAAAATTACATAAGAAATGTCTATTTGTATAACTTTATCAACGGTTTTGATTTTTTGTCGATTTTTTCAAAATTTCACTTGAAAATTTAGGGTGGTTCTGGACATTCGATTGCGTATAAAAACAATAGGCTTCTAGTGTTTACGGATTGTGATTTGTGTGCCAAATTTCGTTCGAATCGATCCATTCGTTCGTCAGTTATCGTCTCCACAGACTCATTGACACACACACACACACAGACATCACTTCAAAAATGTTCGATTCGTAATCAGGCATGCTTGAAACGTGCTCTCCCGTCGAAAACTCGAATTCGAATTTTCGACCCCGTGTACAATACTTTCCTTATACATTATGTATACAAGGAAAGTAATAAAATAAAAAATAATATTCATATAAATAACAGTAAAAATTGAACGTAAGGGGCATGATATGACGCCATCCCTAAATTCTGATTGAGTGTGAATAAGTAATAAATAAATACATAAATAAATAATTGAACGAAATCATTTCTCCTTTGAAAGGTGAAAACGTGCGAACTTTAAGAACATGCAGAGGCGTGTTCAAAGGAACGCAGAAGGTAGAAACGATGATATGTGAATCGACTGCAGCTTGAGATTTTTTTAACAGTTTGCTCGCTTAAAAATTGCAATTTATGAACAGAAGGCTGCAGGACATTATTTTTAAGCAGTATATAATACTTAAAGGGGCTGCTTTCAAATTATAAACATTGGATTGTCAGTCCATGTTTTTAATATAGCAATATAAAAGTCAGGAATGTTTTAAACACATGGAAAGTATAGATATATTTTTAAACTCAAGAACATTCGTCGGATTTTTCCATATCTCAAATATCGATATGTTTCAATTCTCTGCATGTTTACTATTCGAATATTATAAACACGATCTATTTGTTCCTAATTTTTACCTTGCTTAATTTCGATAACTTGGATTTTTATGGATGACGTCGAATGTATTTAAGAATTGACTTAAGGAATTGGAGTTTAACATCACATGTTAAAAGCGCAAGTTTGTTTTCTTTATCGACACGTGCAGTGTCCACTATTGCTATTCAAAAGTCAAGTCAGTTAAGAACTTTTGCCCTATGAGTTCCAGTATCGAATGCTGTATCACAATTATTGTCTTTGTGTCAGGGTTTTGTACAGAGTTTAAAGTGAAGTATCAGTGTCAAGTTGAAAGAAAAGACATTGCTAAACATGCAACTGAAATTTGCTATCCCCATTGAGTACCGTCTAAAAACGGATAATCTTCAATAAGGATTGCATTGAATGACTAGATAGGACTGTTAAAACGTCTAAATCAATTGGAATATAAGGAAAACTGGAGCAATGTATATAAGCACAAATAACACAATAATGCACAATATAGCAATTATCCAGCAAACAGCTATTTCGAAGATACGCTGATTCCCCTTCGTCAGTGCAAGAGAACTAATATACCCGAAGTCCAAAAGAGGAATATGTCAAATCCATTCCTCTTTTGGACTTCAGACTAGTTCAGAAGATACGTTTTTAGGTTTTTTAAATATAAAATCTCAAAAAATGAAAATATTGATAACAAACAACAATTGTTTACATTTTTGTGGATTATTTTAGGAGTTATAAGTGTCCAGTTTAAAAATTTTCACAACTATTCGATTTCAGCCTGAGTTACCACAACCATAAATGTATGTACTTGACAAACTATACATGGATGTTTTTTAAAAATGGACATAGTTCATAATATATTTTTTATACTTTTTCTAATTACTTATTTATACTTTTAACTTATTTATAACTTACACTTTTAACTTACTTTATACTTATTTATATATAATACTAGTAGTATATACTACTTTTAGTAATGTTCTTGATAAACTTATTAGAGAAAGTTACAATACCTTGAGTACAATTCAAAAATTTATGGATCTTCCAAGTATTCGATTGCGTTTAAAAACAAAGGGCTTCAAGTATTAACTGATTCTAATATTTGTAAAAAATTTCGTTTGAAACGCCACTTTAGTTCGTGAAATATCGCTTCAACAGATTCATGGATACACAAACACACACAGACGTCCCCTCAAAAACGTTCAATTCGAGTTCAGGTATATTTTATTATTTATAAACAGGTATATTTTATTATATATAATTTGATTATTTATGTATAAATTGATTATTTATAAACAGATCATCGTATCTGGCTTTTTGCATGCCTGCCCAGTTTGGGGGGGGGGGGGCGGCAGCGAAAATCCACATACAGAAATTGTAAGTTTTCCAAAATGAAGTCTTGCGTTGCATTGTTAACGCTCCTAGATATATCCAGAATGAAGTTATTCACCACGACCTGAAAGTCTATGGCGTTACAGAGCAGATTTGGCAATTTACACAACATTTTTACAAAAAAAAAACTCCAGTAGATCCTGTATGAGAGACGGCAGATCTACAATCCGATCACGCCTTCCTATCTCAGGAAACACAGGCCTCAACATCTTTTATTTGGTTCCCACGGAACTAAATGGAAAAAAGTGTCGCTATCTCGTCCCTCGAAGAGGAGTTTCACAGTTTTTGCATTTCTGCTACCTTTCCCTTCATCGATCGAAGACGATAGATGGCGCCACCCCAATTCAAGGACTTAGCGCTACTAATCTTTTCTTTCGCAGCCCAGCCACAGGCCAATAGGATTGCTAGCTTTTGACAGCGTTACTTGTGTGTGACCAGTACTCTTATCCACATTCGTTATCATCACTTTTATTAATTATTCTTAACTTTTTACTTAAATCTTTAACGTAAACTTAACTCCACTTAAAAATTTAAATACTGATTATCACGTAAATTTCTTAATTTCTTAACTCTCAAGTAAACTTTTACTTAACTTACAGTTCCTTCCCCAGTCCAATCGTTCTGATTGGCTGACTACTTTCATGGTTCCCACCCTTCCCTTCCCTTTGCAACCTACTCCTTAGATCAGCCATCCAAGACAGAATCTAAATCTCGGATTGCAACCTATACACAGCACGCTTCAAGAGCTGAGTGCATAGCATCATTTTATCACTCGCTATATCAAAAGGACTTTCTCATATATTAGATGAGGGGGTAAGTGTCTTTTAGACGCAGGCACCCAGTAAAGAAGCGTCTTGGGTTGGCAGTATTCCATTAATCCTTTTATCTGAGATGCTGCGTAAAAAAAAAAAAAAAAAAAAGACAATTGAAATAAGAACAAATTGCCATGGATCATTCCACCCTCTCCAGAGGACTTCCCGAAAGTCCAAACAGCTACCTTGCACCTTTCTGTTAGGTCGGACGGTCTGGGTCTCAACAACAACAACCCTCTCCAGAGGATAGTGCCTGTATACGAGGATATCTCTTGTGCGACATGAAAATCCATTTTTTCGGGTAGCTTACCACTCGCCATTGTTAATTTAGAACAATTAACGCAAATTAAAGACATTTGAACATGATTTTTAACAGGGGCGTGTATACATGTTTCAATTTAAATTCATATTTCTAAAATATTCGTAAAATGTATTTATTTAAACTTAAACTTTTGATTTAATTTTCCTTTTTACCTATATGTAAAACATATTTTACTATTTATCAGCTGAGGTGCCCATAGCTAGTGGTTCTTCTTTTTACCCGTCACATTTTAGGGATGCCTGCTTTAGCAGGCATTTCTGCAGCAACCAAAACTAACGATAAATACAGCTCACTGTTTGAGAGCAATGAACCCTCAATAATTGAGCAATACATTTCTCAATAAATGCAAAAATAATTGCAATAATTTACAAATAGAAAGATCGCAATTTTGGAATTGAGAACTCAGCTATTTACTCTTCAATATTGATTCCATCTTTACATCCCCTGCAATACATAATATACTATAGTTACAAACTTGAAAACAGCGCCCCCCCCCCCCATCTTAACGCGAAGAACAGACGGAGAAAACACTTACACACCCATCTAACGACCCTTTTCTAATGACGTAAGTCTATATGGTCGTCACATGCCGAAGTCCGAAGAAGAGTTTCCAGATTTGGTGATTTACAGTAAACTTTTGGACATTTGGCGTGTTTCCAAAGATTCGAGAAAAGCCTCGAAATAACCAATATTCTATGAGATATGAAAGATTTCCATAAGTTTCTATAGAGAGTCTAGAAAAAGGAGTCATTAGTCATTCGGATAGCAGTTTACAAGGTACAAGCTATATTAAAATGTTACTTTCGTCAGTGTTTTGAGAATAGCAGCGACCAGAGATGGAGCTAGAATTTTTCCAGAAGAGTAAAAATACTTCCTGACTTGATTTGAAGGAGTATTTTACTTTTCAGAGGAGTAATTTTTAATAAATGTACAATTACCCTCAAAATACCAGGTATTTAATACATTTATTGTATTTTGTATAAAAAAAGGAAATACACTGTACTCTTTATTTTTGTTAATAAACAAAATGCATTGTACATCTGATAACACAATTAATTTACCTTATAAGCATTATGAAATGTTTATAAGGTAATACGCCAACCATATATGGATGTTCTTGACAAACTATAGATGGATGTTTTTGACAAACCATAGATGGATGTTTTTGAAAAGTGTACATATTTCATAACATATTTTTTATACATTTCTAATTATTTATTTATACTTTTAACTTATTTATTTATAACTTATACTTTTATCTTACTTTATACTTATTTATATATTCAAAACTGATAAAACAAACTTTCAGGGGGTGATAGAACAAATCAAAACAAACACTGTTCATCAAAGAATGTGTGGTCAAGCGGTCATGCACTAAAAGGCGCCACACTTTTCTCCACACATACGCAGTCTAGGGCACGGTAGCCCAGTAATTAGAGCGCTGGAGTTGCACTCTGTAGGCCCGGGTTCGATTCCAGCTGTTGTCAAAACTGCCGCCGAGTTCACGCGGAGTCCGATCACGTTAAACATGTGGGTGCGTAAGTCCTTCCGAGAGGTTGGTGGTAGGGGAAGGAGGGTACGGTCCCTGTGGATGACTCCCCCACTGGGTTCCGGTCTAAATTGGGTGCCACTTCCCGACCGTCCAAACAGTTACCATACATCTTTCTGGTAGGTCGGACGGTCTGGGTCTCAACAACAACAACACATACGCAGTCTTACGCAAATCAAATACATGACTGGCACGAAACATCAAAACAAAGCTGTAAAACTCCCCTTTACAAAGCTGCCGTTTCAGTGAGTTGGCCGTGCAAACGAGAAAGCATTCCGTGATCGGGAATACTCCTGTTGGAGAAGCGAACCTTTACGCTTCCCTGCCATTACTTTTGGCGAGACCGTAGACAAAATGCATGTCCGCCTTCTCCACATTAGTATACCAATCCATTCCTAGTCGTCGATGACCGTACATGCGAAAATCTCCGCTTTTATACGCGTGCACGAAAAAACCCTCTAAAGCGTAACCCTCTGCACTTCCGACCACGCAATCTATGATGAAAAGAGTTTGTCTCGCAGTGTTCTATCACTTCTCTCACCCTTAAAAGTTTGTTTCATTAGTTTTAAAACGCCCTGTATAATACTTTAATAATTTTTTATAATAATTTTGATAAACTCTCAATATCTTGAAAACGTGGTCATGCTAGTGTTCTAAAATTTATATCATTCGTTTTCTAATGAAAAATTACATAATAAATGATCATTTACGTAGCATTATTGAAGGATTTGGTTTTTAAATGCTTTTTTGTATTTAATTCGAAAATTTATGTGTCTTCCAAGCATTCGATTGCGTTTAAAATCAATAGGCTTCAAGTATTTACCAATTCTAATATTTGTATGAAATTTCATTCGAAACGCTGCATTAGTTCGTGAGATCCACAGTCTCCAGCGATTCACAGATATACATGAACACAGACATAAGCTAAAAAACGCTCGATTCGAGTTCAGGTATACTTGAAACATTGCGACATTCAGTCAAAAACGCGAATTTGAATTTATAAACACTGTCTTTCTTTCATTAGACACAAAACGCCCGACGCACCCGAATGTGTAAGGTATCTGTTTGGGATAGTGCCACTCAATTCAGACCGAAACCCAGTGGGACTGTATCCACAGTGCCACACCTTCCTTCCCAACCACCAACCTCTCGAATGAAGTTGCGGTCCCACAGATTTAACGTGCCCGTAATCACAGAGCTAGACTCACTAGAGGTAGACTTTCCTTTCCTTAGCCATCTTAAAAGCATGGCCAGTATGACAAGAAAATTTCCCCTTCGCTTCTACAAATGACCGCCAAATTTGGCACGGTCGCGCTAGACGGCGCTTTATAGCAGTTCCAGAAAATTGTAAAAGTGTGCCATTGTGGTAATTTGTTCATTGTTATACACAACTTTCTTTTTTCAGAATCTTAATCTACGTATTTTTAAATCGCTAAAATATACAGGTTCAACTGTTACACTGTTTGACATAGTGCCACTCAATTCAGACCGAAACCCAGTGGGACTGTATCCACAGGGCCACTCCTTCCATCCCAACCAGCAACCTCTCGAATGCAGTTACGGAACCACAGATTTAATATTCCCGTACTCTGACTGAACACGGGGATAGATTGGGCGAGACGGAAATTGAACTCTAGTCTTCAGAGTGCAAACCCCCCTGCTATAACCACCGGGATATAAACATTGTCTGATCTGAATAAATTATAGATTTGTATGAATAAATATCACACCAAAACACGTTAGACTTCCGAAAAGATTTTCGTATTTTTACCTCCAAAAATTGACTACGACTCGAATGTTAATAAATTCAGTTTTTCACAAAATTTATGGAGGGGGGGGGGGATTCTTGCATTTTTTTCAAACTTTACAAAAGTGTGAAAATGTACTAAATGCCAAACCAAAGAATAATATGCTAAATGGTTTGATAAAACGCCATACGTAGAATTTGGCATAAAAACCATGGCTACCCATCTCCTGTCTTGTAGTTAAGGACTTAGAAGACAGGTTTTTTAACAGTATGTAGTTTGGGTAAAAATTTCGCACATTATCTATAAGTTCCATTTTCAATGGAATTTCTCCAGTCTCTTGTAAACAGAGTTTCTTGAGGAAACAAGAAAAGTGCTGGTATTGAGCTCTTGGCCAGACAGATCAAAAATACTTTTTTTATTTGCACAGAATATTTTATGCATATATTTTTAATAATATATATAATTAAAATATCAGTCACTTGATCGTTAATTATCCGGTTGCAGTCTAATTTGTCTCCTCTGGAGCTTAGCCACTGGTGGCGCTGAAATAGTATTTATTTGCAATAAATTTTGTATAGTGCACATTTTATAGCCGATGATTTCTTTGTCACTATTAGCGCAAATTCTAAAATGACCAGGAAAAAATCAGATATTGAAAATCGTCGGGTTTATATTGCACTTGTTCTACATTTTCAAGTATAAATTTCACATTATTTTACTCCTAAACAGGTCACAGGTAAATTTTATGACTGCAATCATGAATAAAGCCTTTAGTTAAATCCGAAATGAATAACTTTGTTCTATCTCTCCAATATGAGATAAATAAAAAAATAAAACTGAAATATTTTTTAGGTATGGGTCATATGTTCCAATAATATTTAAAAATTTTATTTCTTAAGATAATTGATTTTGTTTTATATAGGATTGTTCTTGGGAAATTACTGAATCTAGTACGCTGTGTCGTAAAGAAGCCGCAGCCAATTGAAATCAGTGGAACATATGATTGCATCCTATTCTTTCAAGGGGATAGATTCTGTGCAGAGGGCGAGCTAGAACTTTTCCAGAAGAGTAAAAATACTCCCTTATTTGATTTGAAGGAGTATTTTGCTTTCCAGAGGGGTAATTTTTAACATATGTACAATTACCCTCAAATTTCCAGGTATTTATTAAATTTCTTGTATTTTGTATAAACAAATTACAGGCCCAATAGGATATAAATTTCTGACTTTTTTACGTTGAAAAAGAAAATAACATTTAAGAAATACACTATACTCTTTATTTGTGTTAATAAACAAATTACGTTGTATATCTGATTGAACAATTAATATACCTTATAGACTTTATGAAATGAGTTTTAAAATATTTACTAAATTTTGACTTTTAGGACCACATTTTTTAAAATGTCCTGTCAATTTTCTAAGTAGGGTAGCAATATTGAATTATAAATTTGATTTTTTTCAACAATTTTGTTTTTTCATAAAAATAACTAGTCATATAATTCATGTTGAAATCTCTTAAAATTATTACTCTGTACCTTTGACTTTATTTCTCCGTATGATTGTAAATCAACAAGGGAAAAAGAAAATTGACATTTTCCATTGTTAATTTCAAACAATGGAGAATTCCGATTTCTTTTAAAAAGCTCTTAAAACCAAGTGTTATTTATAAAGACTTTTTTTCTGCTTTCAAATATCCCAGCGAAAATCTCTTAAAATAACTATTTATTTAAATATCAAGAAATGAAAAAGCGCAAAATCTACTCAAGCACAAAACGGCCCGTGATTAGCCGTGACGTCACATGGTCTGTTTGATCTGTAATGCAACATTCCATCGCGTTTTGCCTTGGGATCTCTGCAGCGTAGTAGGGGTTTAATTTTGCGTACAATTGAAATTTTATATTTGTACTTGGTCTGTTTAAATTTAGATCATTTAATGATCATTTTATTGAAAACATGGATCCTGGTTTTGATCCTAGTTTTTGAAGAGGTATCTGACAATTTGCCTAAGATCGATTTTACTGTGATGGCGCTCTATTTCATAAACAATAAATATTTTGTAACAGCTGAAACTCGAGGTGTAAATTTGATACCCTTTCTTGAAGGTGTATTATTATTATTATTATTATTATTATTATTATTATTATTATTATTATTATTATTACTATGTGAATTACATCTACGTTTAGGGTATCTGTGGTGGAAATCGAAGCATTACGAAAAATGCAAACATTTTGGACTCCAATTTCTCCGAATCTGATAGATAAAAATATACATACTTTTTCTTGTTCTGTTAGTCCAGATTATGCATATATAAAATAATTTTAATACTTTGGAACTTTTTTAGAAAACCATCTATCTGAGCGAGTGACTTTTTCATTTTCCTTACTTTCACTCAAACTTCAAAAGATAGATATAACTAGTAAGCGACAAAAATATGTATTAGCAAATTTAGTTTCTGAATCCAATTTTCGAAAAAACAACTCGTTTATTGAACCTTACTGACTTAGATTTCAAGTAATCGTCTTGTAAAATTGAAAAAGATTGAAAAATTTTCGTGTTACAAATTTGTAATGCTTGTAAAAACTGAAAGTGCTAGCTATGAACAATAAGCAGTAATGTGTAGCTCTTTTAAAGTCTTGCAAGTGTATATAATTGGCTTTGGGATCGAGTGGTTATAATTTCGATAGCTTAGTTTTTAACCTCGATTTTCCAATAGCTGCTAAAGATGCAATATTTAAAATAGCACGATTGCTGCAGCTCTGTGTCTGTACCTGCTCCTTGGTGATGTTTGGATGCACAAGGATAAGATTCATTTAAGATTTCATTTTGTTTTTAAAAAAATTAGAAGGTTAAATAAATTTGGAGATTCTAAAGATGTTTAATGATTGGTGAGGTTTGAACATAATACATGGAAATACACACAATCAAGTACATAATTATGTGCCGCCAGACAAGTTCATAAATTAACTTGAATGTAAAATCTCGTCAGATATATTGTTAAGTTTAATATATATATATATATATATATATATATATATATATATATATATATATATATATATATACCGCAAAGCAAGTTAATAAAAAAAACTTCATATTTTGAGAAAATTGCATATCTAGACTGAGTATCCATATGAAATCGGGACGAAAAGTAAAAGTGCTAGCTAACTATAAACTGTTAGCAAGTAATTGTATCACTTTGCAAGCCTGTAAACAAATGAGACTGAAAAAAAATCGAACAAATTTAATGTTGCTGAAGTTTTATTTTACAAAATATTATTTACGCAAAATCATTTCGGCTACATCTAACTGGACGACCCACCTCTGAATTATGAGCGAAAGACCTCAGGATATTATTTTGTTTTGAAGCAGTCTGTGATATTTAAAGAAGTTGCTTTTATATTTAAACCATTGGATTGGCAGTCATTTTTATATCGCAATATAAATGTCGGAGATGTTTTAACTACACGAAAAATATTTACATTTGCACATTTCAGGAAAATTCGCTAATTAATCGTGTGGGTTCAGTCTAAGTTCGCTTGAAAGATAATTTTTTCGATATTTCCTATGGTTTTGGTATGCAAACTCTGTGATAATATTTTCTGTCACTAAAGAAACTATTTTTGTGAATATATCTCAAAATCGATCTAAATCTTGCTAAAACACTAATTCGCATTTAAAACAAACTGCCAAAGTGAACCTTCCCGGTCCTGAAGTACCTATGTTTCAAATTCCATGGCCATACGAAGCTCAGATTTTAAGCAACAAACTGTACAGGCAGGCACATAGATATTTTCCTCTATTATGTAAAATATAGTAGAAAAACCATAATTATATCAGTAAATTTATAAATTGTAGTATCCTGCCACTCGTTTTCCTTGGTTCTAACACTTCTCATATATCTTCATGGTGAATAATACTTTTTCCACCTTTAGCAATGTGAGTTATTCTGCTGCAAATACCAAACTTGGAATAAGTAAGTTTGCCCTTGTCTGTCCTGACGAAGGAAGCTATTTATTATTTCGAAACCGATTCCATCCAAATCCGTACTGTATGCTGTAGTTGTAAGAAGTTTTGCTATAAAATAAATTTTACTGCAGGTTTTGAGTGTATTCGGTAATTTAAATATGTCAAAATGTCATTTATTAGATTATCCAAACAAGACACGAAAACAAACGTATATAATAAGTGTGTTTTGACTTCTGGCTGAAATAGGATTATTGAAGAAGCTAATTTGTCATTGAAATTTTCAATCACTAGTGATTTTTGCTCCGTAGGTACTTATTTATGGCTTTAAAATACTTAAATATATTTCAGTAAATACTGAAACTAAGCACTTCTCACTTAAAAAATGTAAATTAATATTTTAACTTTATTATTAAAAATTACATGATATGTAATAACGTTTCATTTTCCTTAATGCATATGGATGATCATTGCAGAATTTAAACAGTCAGGTAACTAAAAGAATAAAAAATAATGTATTATACTTAAAGAAAATGTTTTAAGTATTTATCCGCGTACTTCCTGAGAATAATTCCTATTACAGTTGATTCTAATTGTTTCATGTTACAGTTGATTCTAATTGTTTCATGTTACAGTTGATTCTAATTGTTTCGTGTTAACGCTTTTTTAAAGAGGTAAAAATTCAAAGCACGCAGTAATAGAAATAAGAATAAAACTACTGTAAACTAATGTAATTAAATTCTTTGATATTTACCATTTTGTTTTTCATGAACAAATGGTCAAGTTCCGTGAATAAATGAGCTTATTTTGAAATGCTTAACTCCTTTGTAACACATCGAGTTTAATACGTTAATAATTTATGTTTTATAACGGACAAATTGATCAAGAATGTTAGATAATTTAATTATGTGCAATGTATAAATAACATGGATCATATTCAACGAATTTAGGCAATTGGCTGTTGCATCATCAAAATCACTAGCCAGAGGAAGGCAACAAAACAAAGTGGCAATAATCTGAAAGGAATGCAAGAAACTGGTGACACCAACGCATGACATTTCATACAGATTAACAAAATTTATTATTATGGGAAAACAATAACACCTTCTTATTATTGCTTATACGAAAATTATAGATCTTGAAATCAGAATACTAAATGAAGACACACAATATGAGTAGATTTGGCAAAGGTGCATAACTTCTACTCTAGAATATATGGAGTATGGTAAAATTCAAAAGGAAACGTCAAACACATGTGTTTGTCGTCCGGATAACTGAACAACTTCACCATGTTGATTTGAGGGCGCGGTAGCCCAGTGGTTAGCGCGCAGGAATTGCACTCGGTAGGCCCGGGTTCGATTCCTGCCACTGCCAAAACTGCCACCGTGTTCACGATTTCCTAAAGACAAAATTTATATTTTCCCAAAGAACCTCTGCATTGCAACTGCGCTGTTCAAATCGTGAGAGTTGAAAGGGCTGGACATTATCTAGTATAAAGAAAGAGAAGTGAAATCCAGGTTTGAAGTTTGATTTCGACTCAGATGAAGGAGACAATCCGGTGTCCAACAACTGTGAAATAAATTATTACTATCTATTTTTGTGTGATTTGTAAATTAATATAAAGTTTTTCTCCTGAAATATAATTCTGCATTCGATATCTTGAACTCGAAAACTAGAATATATCGATATCTGAAATAACGTTATACTTCAAATCCCTGCATGCTTACTATTCGAATAATGTAAACACCATCCACTAATATCTAATTTTTGTCTTGCTTAACTTCGATAACTGGGATTTTTATGGATGACGTCGAATATTTTTGGAAATTGAGTTAAGGAATTGGAATATAACAACACTTCTCAAAAGCGCAAAATTATTCTTTTTACGGACATTTGCGCTGCCCACTAGTTTTAGTCAAAATTGAAGTAAGTCAATTCAGAACTTTTGTCCTATGAGTTCCTGTCTCGTAATAATGTATAAAAATTGTTGTTTTTGTATCACGGTTTTATACAGAGTTAAAGGGAGCTATTGGCATCCAGTTGAAAGAAGTGATGCTGCTAAATATGAAACTGAAGTTTGCGGACTCCATTGAGTATCGTCTAAAGAAGCACAATCATCAATATACTTTGCATAAACAGATTAGATAGGATTTTGAAACTTCTAAATCAATTGAAAACTAAGGGAAATTTGAGCAGCGTATATAAGCACAAGGGACACAATAATGCAGATACAGCTATTTCGAAGATACACTGGATCCTCTTCGTCAGTGCAAGTGAACCAACAAACCTGAATTACGAATGAGGAATGGGCTAAATCCATTCCTCGTTTGGACTTAAGGCTAGTTCAAACTAGTTCAAAAGATAATTTTTCAGATTTTTCGAATAAAAAATTTCAAAATATTATAATATTCATATCAATTTTGTATATTCCTAAATGGTATCCTACTTTTTACAGAACAAATAAAAATTGCTTACGTTTTTATGTATTAGGTTCGAAATTATAAGTGTTCAAATTTTTTACATTTTTTCGTAACACTACGATTTCAGGCTAAGATACGCCAGCCATAGATTATGTTCCTGTTAAGGGAAATTATTTCATAATATATTTTTTATACCTTTACTAATTATTTATCTATACTTTTAACTTATTTATTTATAATTTACACTTTTAACTTACTTTATACTTATTAATATATAATACTTTTTTAATTTTTGTAATATTTTTGATAAACTTATTAGAAAAACTTCTTGAGAACGGGTTCATGCTAGCATTCGTTTTCAATTAAAAATTACATAAGATTTAATCATTTACATAATGTTATAGAAGGGTTTGATTTTTTAATGATTTTATTTTATTTCATTCGAAAATTCATGGGTTCTCCAAACATTTGATTGTGTTTAAAACGTTGCTGCCCTTCGCCATATGTAGCTAAGACTTAGAAAACAGGTATATTAACAGTTCGTAGTTTGGGTAAAAATTTCGCACGTTATCTTTCGGTTCCAGTTTCAATGGAATTTCTCCAGACGTGGGTAAAAGAGTCAGCAAGGAAATATTGAACGGCGCCTTGAGGAATCAAGAAAGGCGTTGGTATTGAGTTCTGTGCCAGACAGAGCAAAAATACAAACACAATTTTTTTCACATAAAGCATTTTATGCATAAAATATTTTACGCATGTATTTTGAATAATATATGCAATTCAAATAACAGTCACTTTATCGTAAATTATCTGTTTCAAGTCTCTTTTATCTCCACTGGAACTTAACCACTGGTGGCACTGAAATAGTATTAACTTGCAGAAAATAAAATATATAGTGCACATTATATAGCCGATGATTTCATTGTCACTATTGACAAAATGATAAAATGAGCAGGAATAATTCAGAAATTGACAATTTTCGGGTTTATATTGGCACTTGTTCTACAGTATCAAGTTTAAATTTCGCTTTATTTTATTCATAAACAGGTCATAGGTAAATTTTATGCCTGAAATTATTTAGAAAGCCCTTAGTTAACCAGTTGAGCGGCTATGACGAGATAAGTCGTCTGAAAGATTGTCATCGTTCGCCGGCCGGAGACGAGTTAACTCGTCGACACATTCTGTGAGACCACCAGCTTCGACAGCCCCTTTAAAGGGGCAGACTAGTTTTCTTACAATACAACTGTTTCATTGCCCCAAATGTCGGAAAGAAAAGAGGATGTTCTGGGAATCTGATTTATGGCCGGTCATTGTAAGGACCGAGACGCAAAGATCGCTTATCTTGCCTGCTCCCCACCAACAAAGCTCGGACATCTTTCTCAACGTTTCGTTTTCATGCCTATCGTTCGATTTCAGGAGCAGTAAATGCTGGGAAAATAATTCTTTGAGATTGGTATTCATTCGGTTATATATTGCAGATTATTGCATTTTTTAAGTGACGGTCACAAAAACAACGCATTTTTTCTTAATTACCCTCTTAAATCCTCTAATCAACAGCTTAATTATTTCTTAGAAAAATAATTTGCAGTCGGTAAAAAAAGCAGTCAAATCTTAGGTAAAACATATTGGAATCTACTACCTTATACTATTTATTTTAACAGCATACTAACAAATTTTTATAGTGTACTATAACGTCTATTTATAGCATACTATAATAATAGACATTTTCATATTTAATAGCTAGCTTTCGCGACATGTTTGAAATTGGATTCTTAAATTATAAAAGTTAAATTTTTTAAATCATAAATTACTTATCAGATATTTTAATAATACAAATAAACTAACATATTTTGTGAAAAATCATTCAAGTTAACATTTTCATACATTTTATATATTGGGATAATTACTATAGATATTTGTCAAATTCCCGGTTTCATCTGATTAATTTATTTTATTAACAATTCATAATAGTTTTCTACAATTGACTTAATTTAGCTGTATTAATATAAACTATTTCAATACGATTTACAAAATTATAAATTTCCCTCCAGGACTAGGTAGTTAGTTCTTAGTATGGGAGGGACATCATCATTGTTTTTAAAGAAAATGCTATGGAAATTTTAAAATTCCAATAATTGCACATCTAAAAATTCTTTAGTTTTAATTCTTCACATAATGTATATAAAATTAAAATTTCATAGAGGTATTATTTCTTGAGTTATTGTGACTACACCCGACAAGCATAGGATCACACTCGACATGCACATATATACTTACAGATATTTTTTCAAAAGTATTCAAAATGCTTTCAAGGAATTTAAACTTGTTTATCCGACAAAATCTCGATTTCTTTTCATAATAACAATACTTTTTCTTTACAGTAGCATAAGAATGTAAAAATATGTACAATAATATACATTGTTTTCCAGGGAAAATTGGAATTTTAAATTTTAACACAATAAAAGAAATGAATGTTTTAAATGTATATTTCTTCTTGTGAATGAACGTTTTTGGAATATAAAGAGTAATATGTTATTCCTCGTATCACTGCAGCTATACAAGTTTTAAAAATATCTTTAATAAATATATGAAACACATATTTCAAATATTTTTGTTTGGAGCCACACCTTTTAAAATTGAAAACTTCAATCAATTAAAAACGAACACTTTATTTCACCATTTTAAAATATTTTATATGTTTATCTTACACATAACGTTATTTAAAGAAACACATTTATCAAACCAATTGGTATTATATGTATTTCATGATGAATTTTCAAGGAAATGATAATTTTTTGTATTCTAATATTCTTAGCTAAACTCATTTTTTAGATTGTCTGGATTACAAAATTGTTGAAAATACAAAGTAAGTTTAGGGGGATCGCAAATTGAAGTATCTGATCATGAAACTTTGATTTAAATATTAGGTTAATAATAGGTTAAATATTAGGTATACAAAAACTGTAGTTTATAAAAAAAAAATCGAATCAATATTTCGAAACAATCACCTAGTGAAATGTTTCACATTATGTGATCATTATTTGCATAAATGTCATTTCCTTATGATATAATTTATAAATCATATTTAATTTGCAAAGTATTTTATAACTGTAAAGTGGAACCATTATAAATAAATAATATAAAGAAATGTTGTTATAATACCTTTTAAAATAAGATATATAAGACTAATTGTAATTTACAAAATTATTTTAAGTTTTACATACTGTCCTATACTCAACTGCGGCTTAATAACTCATGCCTGTGTTTCTGAAGAATAGGAATAGTTATCTACATTCAGGAGTGAGAGTACTTTGATAACTAAAAACCCACCAATCAAACGCATTCCCAAAGTTTGGAATCGCGCTTCCAGTGTAGCAACCAGCATTCGGAAACCATTATACCGCTCTTCAGCATGGTGTAGACGATAATTAGATTCGCAGCAAGATAACTTGCTATATTCCGATATTTTGTGAACCACTGTATGATTGATAAGTTAGTCATTCCATGCAACCAATTTCAAATTTCACGAATACAATAAGGATAAAAGCAGAGCCTCGTAGATTGTGGTCATGCGTGCTATCAGATACACCACTCGTGCCATGTACGAAATTACTTGAATTAGCATACATTGTCTCCCTTTTAAACAATGCTAGAATGGGACACCAACACCCTGCGGTTATAAACATAAAATATTTTATAACCGCATATATATTTAATGTATATCTATATAAATAAAAATGAAAATCTGTCTGTCTGTCTGTCTGTCTGTTTGTCCCATCATCACGGGAGAACGGCTGACCCGAATTTGATGAAATTTTGTGGGTAGCCTAGAAATAGCCCCACTTAAAATTTAGTCCGTATTTTGAGTTTTTACGACCAGTGGTTCTCGAGACATTAGTAAAAAACGAAATTTTCGTTTGTCTCATCATCACGGAAAAACGGCTGAACCGAATTTAATGAAATTTGGTGAATAGCCTTGAAATATCCCCCCATAAATTTTGTCCAAGTTTCGAGTTTCTAAGACCTGGGGTTGTCGAGATATTAATGAAAAACGGAACTTTTTCCTAGGAGTTCTACTCCCTAACTCCGTGGTTTATCCAAACGAAAAGCTTGAAAATCGTTTGAAAGTGAATTAAAATTTAATCTCGGAGTTTGATGGGAATCTTCTAGGAATGCACGGGTATATCTTCTAACCTACGAGAATATAAGTAGTACAGGTATATTGGCATATATTTTGACATATATTGGCATATATATTGGAATCAAGTACAGTCTTCTGGTATGAAGATTAAGGGGATTAATTATATATTCAATTTATTACGTCGTCTGTTGTATTTTACCAAAAAACATTTGTGACTCATATTGCAAAACGGGTAATCTTTTACTAATAATCGGACATTATAAGTAGTACGTGTATATCTTCCCATATAATTTTAGCACTTTAATTTTGACAGATATTGGAATAAATGACTGTCTTCAGATTTAAAGATTACGGGTTTATTGGTATTTTCAATTTATACATGTAATCTACTAATACAGGTTATATTTTCTAATATTCGCGTATATAATTAGTACGGGTCCCATACAATTTTAACGCTTTTATTTTGCATATATTGATTCAATTCCATATTTTTTTTATATTTGCTTACATAAGGGGTCCAAGATGTTTTATTCTTCAGATATGTCCATGAAGATAATTTTATATAGCGAGAACAGAGATTCTTAAACTTCTTTTTAGGAGCATTACATTAAATATTTTAACAGAATATTTTGATTAAACATGTCATTTAGTATACTATAAGAATTTGGGCATGATTATGAATTTCAAGTTTCTTTATATTATATACTCCGTACGAAGAACGGGTATGCTGCTAGTATATTATATATTTAATAATATATTTAATGTATATATATTATAAACATTAAATATTTTGGTTCAAGTATTTTGGTTCAATTGTAATAAATTTATTTACAAACAATACTCGTTCATAGTTGGGTATTGAACCAACGACTCATGGATTACGTCCAATTATGCTGAAAACTACACAAATTCTGCCATGTAAAGAGTTATTTGAATTTATTTTCAACACTAGGACATAACTGTTCATTTATATATTTTTAATAATTGTTACCGTTTGAGAAAAATTAAATCACCCTAGAAGACTAATATTCCACACAAATATTTTTTCCTACAAGTCGTAATTGCACCAAATATTTGTTTGTATTGTGCAATAAAACGACGTCTGTGAAAGCACTTGAGGTGGTCTTTGTTATATCGTGGGAAGGACGTGCTGTAGACATACAGTCACTGATTCTTGACTGGAGAGTTGAATGGGCATAGAAAATCCTCCGTAATCAGCTGCACGGAGCGCGCTCCGGGCAAGAGGGTTGCGGGGAAGGGGGGGGGGGGGGTTAAATACTTGTTGGATTCATTCTATTCCATGCAAGCTCCCCCACAGTAGCACAGTTTAATACTAAAAAAAGAAAGGAAATGAGGGATGTCCTTTTTATGCAAACACATCTCAAAAATAACTCAAAAATATATTCAAAATAACATAAATTTGAAGGATTCTATGTATGTGAATATAGCCAATAATTCTCTTAAATATACAATCTTTGCTTCAAAAGTGTAACTTTTGACCTAAGACAATTTAATAATCATGTATCTTGAATAGTATTTAAAATAGTCATTTACCATGAGACAACCAGTTAAAAATATTTAACTGTATTTTGCGCCTGTAAATATTTAACTTCATATATATTTGAAATGTTTGAGACACTTCATATAATGTATTATTAAAATTATTATTATTATTAACATTATTGAATTTTACTTTAGTTTAGAAACTTTAATTGTTATGAAATTTGTCATATATTATTTTGCTTTTGTTTGGAAATAGTCCGTCTTTGTATAGCATCTAAGCATATTGTTTTCCACCAATTTTTGATAAAATTATATATTTGATAACCACTGGTTACAAAAGAAAACCATACAAAAGCAGTATGGCTGATTGTAGTTTTCCAAAAAAGTCAGAGTATAAACCTTGAACGTTTTTGAACGACCTGTTTCTATACAATAGTCAAAGATTGATCACTAAATATTTAAAAGCTTATGTACAGGTATATCATGTTAGATGTTATGTATATTATATAGTATATCATGCATCTCTTAGCAGACCCAATACAAAATATCTAGAGTAGAGTGGGAGTCGACTTTCTCTTATATTCATATTCTACATAATTTACGTAAATTTATACTATATGAATTCCACAGCAAGCCAACATTTGTTCTTGCGTAAGCGTGTTCAAGACTTCATTATAATAATTCGAATTATTCGTCTTCTAATCATACAATTTATAAAAATATTCAATCTAGTTCGATTATTCTGATAATGAATGTACACATACGATTTCAGAGAAACAAACATTCGTTATTGAGTTATTGGCCGCACTTTATATCTGCATTTAAGTTTACCACTGTTTCGAAAACACTTTGGATCACTTTCCTCAGTGCTAAAAAGACCAAATAATTCACAAAGAAGACGATTAGTTTTATTTTGACCCAAGTCTGAGTTTATTTGCTAAAAATATTTTTGGTACTAATATTGGTAGTTATTGTTAAATTAATAACTTTTATAAACTTTACAACAGCTTCTCTGGTGATCTTGATGTTTTGCATTCATCTGGAATTACTTTTAAAAATCATTTGTTGCAAATACTTTGTATTTTAGTTTTCTTATATATATATTTTTAATATTTTGTATTATATTTTATCTTGCAAGATGTTTCTGGGACCTTATCCTGTAGTTTGCCTATTTTAATTAAATAAATAAATACGAGTAAATAAATGAATATTTAACATTTAGTAATTGAATGCAATTTATGAAATTCAGAAGTTTTTGATTACAGAATAGGCTATAATTTTCTTGCCTATAGTCACTTTCTCAGAAGACACTAAAAATAATTCGTTTTTAAAGATAAATATCCTTTGAAACTTCCTAAATAATGTACACATGGAAACATAATGACACAAGTTACAAGGACTTATTTTTTAATCTCCATCTTTATATCAAAGTATATGTAAAAGTGAGCCTACCGAAAAAACTTTGTCGCAAATGCATTATATTTGTGAAAAAAGTTTTTGCATGTAATATTTTATTAACCTGAAAAGGCGGCAACAATTACCTTTTCCTTTCTTCATTGCAATATGTCTTTAATTATGGGGGTTCGCCATGGATACTATATTCTTGCTGGCTGAAGGCCCTATATTTACTGGGCATAATATTATATAGGATCGCGCTCTCACTGCAAATAACATTATTTATGGACAAAGTTAATTCTACTCTCGTCAGCATGGAATAGTCAATATTTGCAAAAGTAGTAGGAAGACTTGGTATGTTTCATAATTTTATGTTCAACATATTCAATCCAACCATGCAACTAGCTTCACTCCGGTTACGTAGAACATTAACGCCGCAACATATTCAGTCCTTTATGCCGGCTATTAAAGTATGTAAAATTATGTAAAAGCACACAGAATTAAGGAACATAGTACATTTTTTGCTGAAATTGCAGTTATCGAATATTAACTGCTGACGACCACATAAATGCGAAAACGGTCCATGAACGTGGATAATGTTGTTTGCAATGGACACACTATGATCATTTTAAGAGAGTTTCTCTATAGGCCGTAATATTAAGAAAAAGATGTTTGAAAAATGGGAGTTAGACATGTTTAACAAACAAGCATCTCGCATGCAACTTCGCATCAGAAAACGAATGGTACTTATTTTAGAACACTAGAATGGATCTTCCTCAAGATATTGCTTGATTTTCAAATAAATTTATAATAAAAATATGAAATTTTAAATATGTTTAAATGAGTTAACATCCCCAACATTTCCATTCAGTTAGCACATTCATTCGTAAGAAAACAGACACAAACAAAAATTTTCTCACCATGCAAACATTAACTTTTTAAAACGATTATCTCTTTCTAGAAAATTGGCAATTAAGGAATATTTGTTGAAATTATGCAATTTAAAACAGTATAAATTCATAATAAAAATAATTTATGAATAAAAGTTTACGCTGCTGCACATTAACAATGTTATTTTAATTCTTATAAACAGAAAAAAAAAATTAACCTCGTAGTTTGCTGGCTTATACATTATCGGTCCTTCTAATAAATCAACAGTTTTTAAAAGATTCTATTTGAGTATATAGAAAATGTATAAAAGATTTTCTTAAACCTCGATAAATGATAATCAAAGCTAAATCAAATTTGATTTGTAAAATAAATTTATAATATTTTCTTTGCATGCTTTACGATAAGAAAGAGGAAAATGAAACAAAATGTTGTATAAAAATTTTATTAATCAAAATACATTTATCATGCAATTTAAATTTCAAATAGCGTTTGCTTAAAAAATAAGGAGAAAACGGCTATTAAAAAATTAGCTATAAAATCTAAAGGGATTATAAAAAAAAGAATGATATTTTGGCCAAGCAAGATCCATCCAATTCTTATTTTGTAACCCACCCTATTTTGTTTTTCCCTTTCTGAGGGGTTCATGTCACGCGGTGCAAGCAAAGTGGGGTCAGACACCTGCTGCGCAAACTAATGACCATTACGTTGTTGACAGGCGTGATAGGGGGAACGGGACTGTTCAGTTGGAAAACAAACATTTGACCAGTCTCGCTGCGATCAGTTTAGCTACAAAGCTGCTTCTTGAAAAGGAACGAAACTGGGACAGTTAGATAGAGTTTTCTCAGCCGGCCAAGTGGTTAAGACCCAAATAACTTTGTTCAATCTCTCCAGTATGAGATTAAAAATTTAAAACTGACATTTTTTTTAGGTATTGGTCATATGTGTCGATAATATTTTAAAATTTTATTTTATATAATGAATGAATTCGTTATATCTATGTTCGATTATCTCTGCATTTGTAATCCAGGACGCTGTGTCGAAAAAAAGCTGCAGCCAATTGAAATAATTAGAACACATAAATTATCCCATAAAGTAAACCATCGCATCCTCTTGATATAGTTTGTATATTGTTATGTGGGTTTTAACCACACGTCCTGTTAGAACGCATAAATCAGTGGTATTGTTTATTAAAACAATCTCCGACATTGGCCGTGTCGAATAAAAAATACATGAAAGTAAAATTATCGGAAAATGAGGACAACGGACATGATATAAAACGTTAACAAAATATTATTTATTGACAAAAGGAAATTAAAATAATAATAAAAGAACATATTTAATTAATTCAATCAGCACTCTTACTAAAGCATACTTATTATTCACTGACATAAGTGTTTAACATTTTTTAAATCATAAACATTTAAAATATACATATTTAAATCCCCTTCATTTAAGTTCCCTATTAAATTCATTCTAATTATCTTACTCAAATATAATTTGGCTATAGATGTCGAGAGAGTGAGACATTAATTAAAACTGTGTCAAACAGACTAAGTATGTGATACATGCACTTCATACCTTCGAACATCGTTGGATGCGCCACTGGATACGGGGAACTTCGGCGGAGGAATCGCCGAACATCGGCTGCAGACGTAATTTTTGAGAGACTCTTCTCTCTCGAGCACACAGACCAATTTTCCCCGTTCTCTCTGAAGTCTCAAACTAATTCTCCGTTCTTTTCGAAAAATCTAACACTCTCTCGATCATCGAAAAAATGTCTCCTCCTACACAATTAAGCCCCAGGTTTGTTACTGGTCCCCCCAATCAAAGCCCCTGATATCTTCATTGGATATTTCCAAAAATGTCCAGCTATTGGGTGCTGTGCTGACAGGAGGATGGCGATCATCCCAGAATTAATATCTGGCAGGTGGGCCGAGGGTTCTCACGACCTTGCGTGCACGTGCAGCCGAACCGGACAAGGGTCAGCTCTCCCCAAGAGCGCCCTGCTGTGCGCCCCCTTTGCGCCAGAGCCATCGCTGTCCATATTTCCCAGAAACATGGCTTGCTCATCCTTTTGCAGGTGTTCTCTTAGGGAAGTGTATATGAATTAAAGGAGAAGTACAGGGACCATCTTTGTAGGTTACACTCCTCCATAATTTGCAATGTCCCAAATTTGCCTTGGGACATTCACCCCCATCCCTGTAGTAGAACCGTGGCATAGTCCAGTATTCACCTAAAAACCTGTAATTGTATTTACACACACACACACACATATATATATATATATATATAACACAATAATGTCACAATTCCGATCAATGACATCAAACTCATGGAAAAAGAAAGTATCAAATGTTTTCTGTCCGACATATCTCTCAGTTCTATAGCAATTCTAAGTCCGATAAATTGGCTGTCCAAAAGTTGAAAGAATGTTCATGGTAACAATGATAAACGCAAAGTTCAAAAGTTTGTAAAGAGTGTGAAAAAGTTATTTTACAAAGAATTGTAGCAGAGGGTCTGCGTCTCTATATCACGCCACTGTTTCCTAGTTCAGTGTCCTGGAAAGTGCAAAGAAAATCGAGAACTTGGAGATCTGCAGATGGAGCACATCACTGTGTAGTTTCGCTGTGAAATAAACATATGTAAAATGAAAGTTTACGTATAAAGCACGTCACTGCATCGTCTATCTCACTGTCATGGAGGTGTGAAAATTGTAGACTTTGAAAATTTTATGTGAAAAGCACGACACTGCATCGTCTATCACACTGTCATGGGAGTGTGAAAATTGTGGACTTTGAAAGTTTATGTGGAAAGCACGACACTGCATAATCGTATCACTGTGATGGAAGTGCAAAGAAAATTGTAAGTCTGGAACTCTGTATGTGGATGACGTTACTGCATCACTTCTCGCTGTGGAGTAAACATGTGGGAAAATGAAAGTTTTCTTGTGAGAACAACACACCACTGTTTGCATCATATAACTGAATTATGCATGGAAGAATCTTAATTGAGGCACACACTTTATCGATACACCAATGCATACATATACATACAGTCTGATGACACAAATTCTCTCTCTCGAATTTACAATACCTATTAAACATTAAGTCCTTGACTTTTTTTTTTTTTTTACAAAAACTAATTCCCTTCTTAATTCGCCATTATTCAATTTTCAAAATACAGTACTTTCTCCTATTTCACTGTTATGTATAATTTATCTATTCTCTGGTCTTGCAAAGTGAACATTATCCTCCCATCGTTATTATTATTATTTTTTTTTTCTAAATTCTCTTTCTTCGTTCCTTTCAACATTTATGTAGGCTACAAAGTTTTCTCACTGATTAAACATCTCACCATTTACTAATATTTACAAATACCTTATACTATCTCATTGAAAATACAAAGAAAAACAAACAAATAAATTTTTGTCAATATTATCACGAATTGTCATGCCATATTACGTTTCCTAATAAATTCATAATTTGTACAAACACAATAAACATATATATATTTTTTTTCAAATTATCAATCAACTCTCCTTTATCTATATCCCTTATATACATATCCAAAATTGTGTATTCCGAATCTCGCCTTAGCGTTTAGAATTTTCATTTAATAAACCATTTCCTAAAAATTTCATACTTCTCTTACATTTATTCTTATCATAAATTTTTGCAAATTTTCACTTCAATAAACCACTTCCTAACAAAATTTATAATTATCTTACACTTATTTTTATCATACATTCCTTGCAAATTTTCCTTTCAATAAACCATTTACAAATAAAATTCATAATTCTCTTATCCTTTTTTTTTTATCATAAACTCCTTGGAAATTTTCCCTTTAATAAACCAATTCGTGTCCGTAGTTCTGTGTAATATTATCTGCCATAAATCCGTAATTATCTTACATTTTAAAACTCCCTTATATTTCTTTCACGGTCTACATTCGTAATTCCTTTACAGTAAACATTCCGTAAGCAGTAAGTATTTACTTTAATTTTTTTCTTGTACTCCGTCAGTTATCTTTTCTTTTTTTTTTATTCGCTCATATAAACCCGTGAGTACCTATGCACAGAATAAACTTTTCCCGTCAACGTCAGTAAACAAGCCCTTTTCATGAAACCAGTTTTCCCAGGGTTGGCAAGGCTAGTTTTTCGGAAAATTCCGGATTTTCAAAGGATCCCGTGCCCTTACAGTTGTGGCCCCGCAGAATAAATCCTATATGTTTGACCGACCGGCCTCGTGTGAGATGGATAATGCGTGTGCGTTATATTATATTTATGCTGTGCAAAGGAAATATACAGTGTGTAGTGTTTTTGGATTACCTGGTGAAGAGTATCCCGATGAAAGGGGTAAGTGTTTTTATTTATCCATTATCTTTTAGAACTTAAAAAAGAAAAATTACTTTATCGCGCATGGCTAAATGTTAACGTGGAACCTTACCACGGTTTGCTAATGTGCAATATAAGTACATCTAGGAAGGTAGATCAGTCCTCTAGTTTCACTCAAAAATGCATAGATATTCCTTAAAGTTTTAATTTTTAACTACAAATTTATTATATTAATGTGTTAGTATTTTTAAATTTTTACATATGTCTCATTGTCATCAATTCCTATTCATTGCTATCCCTTATGTTAAAATAATTGTATGTTATTCTCATTCCTTATTTATTTATTTTTTTTAAAACGTTTATTTACTTTATCCCAATTCCGTGTCATTACTATCCGCTTATTCATTTTAATGTAATTTTCCTTTATTCTTATATGTAAATTCTTGTTATTATCATAAAAGTAATTTTCGCCATATCCATTCCTATATATTTTATTTATTTATTCCGTTTTTCTTCTAAATCACTCGCTTATAATATTTAAAATGTCGCAAAGTCTTTTCCGTTACAGTCTTACTTAAATTCATTTTTTTTTTGCAATAATTATTTAGGATTCTGTCTGTTTATAATGCACTAGTTATTTAAATTTGCTAAAATCCCCTTTAATTGCACTCCAATATTATTTTAAAATTTCATGTTAATTTAAACTTTCCTCTAATTAATGTAACATTTATTTAAAATTCCCTAATTAATAATTCAATGTTTATTTAAAATTTCCTAATTAATGTAATATTCATTTAAAATTTCCTCTATTTTTAATTCAATGTTTATTTAAAATTTCCGAATTAATGTAATATTTATTTAAAATTTCCTAATTTATGCAATATTTATTTAAACATTCTTCTAATTAATGTAATATTTATTTAAAATTACTTCTATTTATAATGCAATATTTATTTAAAATTTCTTTTATTTATAATTCAATATTTATTTAAAGTTTGCGCCCCGTATTTTTGATGTATATTTTCTCTCGCCCTTTTTTTTTTCTTTATATATATATATATTTGTATATAAAATTTGTTGTAATCGTGTTTCCAAAATTCACCCATATTTCTCTTCAAATTCTTACCTAACCTTATTTTTCTTTATTTACAATTTCAATACCGAGTTTAAAATATAAAAAAAAATTTGTATATCTATTCCTACATTTATTTTAAATTTTTATTCTTTTCTAACCTTACTTCTTAAAGCATACGTGTGAGAAGGCATTGGCCTATGTACTGATGTCTTGTTAAGTTTCTCTTCATCCTGTATACTCTCCCCGATTCTGGAACCTTCCTGCGCAGAATTGACTAAGGAGAAATCCCTGTGTTTTTCCCTTGTATCAGAAACCAGTTCTTGCGATTGTGCTTGTACTGTTTGCGTTTGTACGGAATCAGTCCCCTTTTTATTTTCGATGTTTTCCTCTTGCCCAAGCTGGGGAGGGGGGGGGGGGGAATCGTCAAGTTGCACTTGACGCTGGTCCAGAATACGGTCCGAAATAATGGCATTCTCGTTGTTGGTGCTCTCTGGCATGTGATGAGGAGGGATGGCATGTTCAGTGTTAGTCGCATTTTCTATCTCTGGCACGGCTAGGTTCTTTGCCAGGGGAACGGGTGCGCAGTTGTTTGTGAGAGGAGGAGGGGGCGTTCGTTCATCCTTATTGTGTTGGCTGTTGACATTCTGCGATTGGCGTGCGTTTTGTTTACTTATAACTTGTGGCTCAAACTCGTCAAATAAGAAGTACGAGAAGGAATTGTTGCTTTCCGGTTGAGGAGATTGAATTGGTTCTATATTTGGGGTGGGTAAAAGTGGCGATTTGTACTTAATAATTTTCGTTGATTCCTGTGGGTGTTTTAAGTGTTCCCTCCTATCGATGATAACTCTCAGGCGATTTATGTGGACTCTTTGTGTCTTAGCGAAAGGTTTTTCACACAATTGGATAATGTATATGAACATGTTTATTCTATTTATTATTCGGTATGGACCTGAGAACTTTGCTGTACCAAACGCATTTTGCCCCTCTAAAAACACTCGACTCCCTATTTTTAACTCTTGCATGTTGGCTCTGGAAAACTGCTGTTCTTCCTGTCGGTCTTTTGCCTGATTTAAATTTTTGGTTACTGCCCTAAAAGTATTTTGCATGGTAGTGATTTTATTTGAAATGTAATTGGGATATGCTGTGTCCTGTTCATTTAAAATCTGTGACTCGAATAGTGTTGGTATGTCCCGCCCGTAGAAAAGAAAATTTGGTGTTTCCCCTGTTGATGAATGTACTGTTGCGTTGTATGTCATCGTGTGAATTTGGACTGCTGTATCCCAATAAGGCGAGTTTTCTGTGAGTGTGTATATGGTATTTTTAATGGCATGGTGTGATTTCTCTACTTGTCCATTGACAAACGGGCACCGAACTGACGTGAGTCTTGATATTATCTGTAACCTCCTTGTCATTGCTTGGAAAATTTTTGATGTAAATTGGGTACCGTTGTCACTTTGGATCGTCCAGGGAAAACCTTTGTCTACAAAACATTCTAACAGCCTCTCCGCTATAGTTTCCGCCCGTATGTCAGGAATAGGGAATACTGTGAGGTACTTTGTGAATTGACAGATCATGGTTAGCAGATATTTGTTATTATTTACACTTGTTTTGAAAGGGCCGCATAAATCAATTGATACTTTATGAAGAGGGCCTTCCGGTGTAGGATTTCTGCCCATTACTGCTAATTGTAATTTTCCCTTCCTTGCACGGCATGTCTCACAAGAAAGTACATAATTATGGGTGTCACTGTACATCCCGTTCCAAAAATATCGATCTTCTAACAGTTTGAAGGTTTTGTCAACCCCTGAGTGTGTAACGTGAGCCATGGCTAAAACATTTCTTTGTAACCCCCGCGGAATAATAATTGTCTTCTTGTAATCCTCTCGCCAAGGACGATCTTTCCATCTACCTATATGCATTAGTAAGCCTGTTTCTTCGTCAATATAAAATGCCTCATAATTCTTGTTGTTTTTATTTTTATAACTCCTCAAATTTTCTCTTAGTTCTTTTATTTTTGCATCTCTATCTTGTTCTCTCAAAATGTCCCGAATACTGGGGATATCTATCATTTTATTTACATTATTTATATATATACTTTCTGCGTTGACATATCCATTACTTTCATCCTGTGTCCTGTGTTCAACATTGTTGATACACTGTCCGCTGGTTTGTTTATTTACAATTTCGCTCTTTTCAAATCCGCTGTGTTCCCCTCTGTTTACATATGAAAACCGGTCTTCGCTGCCCCTCTCCTGCGTCGGGCTAGTGTGACGAGCTTGTTCCGCATCTCTTCTCACATCGCGGTTGTTTGAAAAATCTTCCCGACTTAAATAATCGGCCAGAACGTTCTCTTTCCCTGGGAGATGGATAAATTTAAATTTATATTCAGCTATTTCAAGAGCCCACCTTTGCATAATTGTGGGGGGATTTTGCATTTTTAAATGGTCCCCTAAGGATCGATGATCGGACAAAATGAAGAATTCTCGGCCGTAAAGAAAATTTCTAAAGAACTGAATCCCCTGATGAATGGCGAGGAGTTCCGTTTTCACCGCCGGATATTTCTGCTCTTGTGGATTTAATTTTCTACTATAGTAGGCTATGGGTTTTAAAATTCCATCTCTTTTCTGAAGCAAAATTGCGCTGAGGGACACAAGACTTGCATCAGTGTTCAGGAAGAAGTCATGGTTAAAATTCGGTTGTATTAAAATGGGTTTTTCAAAAAAAAAGTCCTGCAATTTTTGGAATGCGTTCTCGTGTTCTGGGTTCCAATGAAATTTCTTGTCTTTTTGTGTTAAATCTGACAATACTGCCGTTATCTGTGCGTAATCCTTAATTGAATTTCTGTAAAAGTTGCATTCTCCGAGGAATCTTTTTAATTTTCTCAAGGTTTTTGGGACCGGGAAATATGTAATTTTTGTAATGTTGCTGTCCCTTGGACTTATCCCTTTATCTGTAATTTCGTATCCCAGGTAATTAATTTTGTGTGGAAAGAAGTCACATTTATTCGGTGACAGCGTTAAATTGTTCTCTTTGAGTCTTTTAAATACTTTTTGTAATTTTCTTTTCATATCTTCGTATGAATCGGCCGGTATAATAATGTCATCGATATAGGCCAGAACATTTTCTTCATATAAATCTCCCAAAACAATATCCATTATATTTTGAAAAATAGGTGCCGAGCTTATGTGGCCAAATACCATCCTATTATATTTAAAATTTCCCCAAGGAGTAGTGAAAGAAAAAATGTCTTGTGCGCTTGGATTTAGTACCACCTGATTAAATGCACTATTAAAATCTAATTTTGAGAAATATCTGAATCCTGATAATTTTGTTATGATGTCGTTAATTTTTGGAATATTGTAAGAGAATATAGTTGAGATATTATTTATTAGTCTGAGGTCTAAGCATAATCTATGCTCTCCGTTTTTCTTTTTTACGAGTAACATTGGACAGGCGTATTTGGATTGCGTTTTTGCGATAATTCCTGCCTGTTCTAAATCTTTTAACTGGGCTTTTGCCGTATTTTGTAGAGAATATGGGGTGTCGTAGGGTCTGGATTTAATCGCGTGGTTATGTGTTAACTCGATATTAGGTTGGATTATGTCCGTAGCTCCTATTGTTGAATTTCTCTTCGAAAAAATGTCCGCGTACTGTACTAAAAATTCCTGGAAGTCCAGTTTCATGTTTTCGTTCATATGTTGTAGATTGAAATCATCAGGTTTAATGTCTCGCCTCCTCTGTTCTAAAATTTCCGGTGTCACTTGTATTAAATTTATTATCTCTGTATGGTCTTGCAATTTTTCGTCATTTTCTGTATTTTGCTCCTGTTGAGTTTCAAATTGTTCAGATAGCGACCCTAAAATCATGTTTTTATGTAACGTTATATCTGATTGAGTGGTATTTTTTACATTGATCCAAATGCCTGTTTCTGTCATTTTGTAAACCCCATATTCCATATTTACGTATGATTTCTCCGCCGGCTCAAATAATACTTCTGTGCCTTCCTGAATTTCAATTTCTGGCACCACAAAAATCGATTTAGTCTGGTTTGGCATTAACTTAACTTTTCTGTTTGTCTTAGTCACGTTAGGTTTTAGTACGGTATTTTAAATTTGGTCTTCCTGTGATTTTTGACTGTGGGTATTTAGAGGGATTTCTGTATTACCAATTTTTAATACGTTACTCTGTGTTTCTAGGACCCCTGCATGTTTTTGAATAAAATCGTATCCCAGAATTCCTTTATATGTGTGAGGGAAAAGTGACCTAGTTATAAAAAATATATGCTTAAATTTTTGGTTATTAATCTTGAAACCAATTTCTACAGTCTTGGTATAAACGATGTTGTGTCCTGAAAGAGTCGTGATTGTTACCGCTCTTGAAACATATTTTACAGCAGTATTTTCCTTAATTTTCTCGAAAATATCATTCGCCAAAACTGAAATAGATGCGCCGGAGTCTAAGAGAATTTTCGTCTCAGTGTTTTGAAATTTAATTTTTACCGTGGGTAATTCCGTATTTAATTCATCTCCAACTGACGCGATAAGTTCAACTTTGTCCTTCCTGTCCTTAAAGTCCTCTCTTTCTCTATTATTTTGGGTTCTGTTATTACCAAAATTTTCTCTATCAATTTGAGTTTTATATTTTCCAACATTTTGTCCCTCGTTCTCAATATTTATTTTTGTAACATGCCTTAAATTTTTATCTTCTCTGAAATTCTTTCTATCTATGCACTGAACCTCTCCTGAATTATTTTCTATGAAATTTGTATCTACGTATCGATCCTTTTCTGAATTATTCTCTGTGTAATTTGTATTTGTAACAGGGATTTTATAATTTTTATTTAAAGGAGACTGTACCCTATTTCTACGCCTTTGTTGACGATCATCCTCAATCTCCCCTTCTAGTTTAAATTTCTGTTAAAATTTGTATTTCGTCTAGAATCATTTCTGTTAAAATTTGAATTCCGTGTAAAATCGCTCCTGCCATTGGCGTATCTGTCCGAATTATCCGTATGTTTAAATTTTTCTTGGTTTTGCCTCTGAAAATCATTTTTGTTACGCGGGACCTCAAAATTCCGTTCGCCATTCCTATGTGTATATTTCTGGCTACCCATTCTTCCTTCATTAACATTTCTATCGTCCACAAACGTACGCTTTCATCCCCTAACGTCTTGAGTATATGAGGGGTAAAATCTATCTGGGGACCGTTGTATGCCGTATTGGGAAATCTCTCCGCATAATTTGTTCCGTAACGAATGGGGGATATTCTCCGTGCATAATATTGTGTTGGTCTTTGGGAAGAATTATGCGTGGTCTGAAATGCTATGTGTGTCTGATTATTTTTTTCTCTAATATAATGCCAGCAATCCTGCATAAAGTGTCCAAATTTACCACAAAAATTGCATGAATATGTGTCCGTTATCTGATAATTATTTCTGTTTTCTCTAATTTTAAGGTGATTTATTTCTTGTGTTATTTTATCAAGTAAGTTAGAATTAAACTCTTGTTGTTCTTTTTTGAACATTTGAATATCGCTGTATTGAGATATGTTATTTAATTCAACTGTTGTTGTAAGGTTGGCCGCTTCTAAATTTTGAGCAATTTTTACTGCGTCCCAATGAATTTTTTGGATCATTTTTCACAATTTCTTTCCGATATTCAGGCTCAACTGCCTCCAAAAATTTACTTAGGCTGAGTTTGTCCATAATTGCGTCTGTGTGTTCATTAAGTTGTGTTTCACCCACGTAGTTTAAAGTTAATGTTGTAATTCTATGTGCTAATTCTTTAATACTTTCTCCCTTTGCTTGTTTAGCTGTTGAAAAAAGGATTTGGTTTGTAGTGACATTAGGTTCGGAGGTGAAAAAATCTAAAAATTTTTGTTTGAAATTCTCGAAAGATGTTTCGCTACGCAGATCTTTTGAGCTGATGTAGAATTTTTTTGCGTTTCCGCGCAGACGGGATTTAACGATTGCTAGTTTTTCTAAATAGTTCCAATTAGTTAGTTCACTTAAAGATTCCATCTGTTCGAAAAACATGGAGGTCTCATTTTCGTCGCTTCCGCTCAGTTCTCCTAACAAGGAAATAATCCCAGGGATTCTACTTGTAGGCGTTACCGTCATATCACCCCTTTCTGTCATTTTTAAAAAAATTGTTAAGTTTTCCCTTTATTTTCTAATCCAAAATTTCTATCCCTACGAACAATGCGCGTTTACATAAATACAACACTTTTCATGCAACATAAAATACAATTATTGATACTCAAAAATCTTACACATAAAATCATACTCCTACGCAATTCTTATTTCCCAAAAATTTAGCTCCCAAAAGAATATTACCATCCATTATTAATTTTCTCCAATTTTTCTCCCCTAACTCAATATATTTAAATCCTATAATTCTTTTTCTTAAATATACACAACATTTATTAAATACACATTTCATATACATATGGCATAACACTTGTGACAACATCTATTTTCTTAAATGTCCTCATTTCCTTACGTTAAGTTTACTTTTAAAGTTTAAGTTTTTTATTTTAAATTTATTTCAAGATAATTTTATTTTATTTCAAGTTAATTCTATTTTAAATTTTATTTTAAGTTAATTTTATTTTATTTTAAGTTGATTTTATTTTAAATTTTCCTATCGCGCACATTAATTTTAACTTATTCACAAAAAAAGAATTTCAGTTATTTTAACAATTATTTTTACTTCGAATCCTGGTCATCGGAACCATTTTTGTTATGTGGGTTTTAACCACACGTCCTGTTAGAACGCATAAATCAGTGGTATTGTTTATTAAAACAATCTCCGACATTGGCCGTGTCGAATAAAAAATACATGAAAGTCAAATTATCGGAAAATGAGGACAACGGACATGATATAAAACGTTAACAAAATATTATTTATTGACAAAAGGAAATTAAAATAATAATAAAAGAACATATTTAATTAATTCAATCAGCACTCTTACTAAAGCATACTTATTATTCACTGACATACGTGCTTAACATTTTTTAAATCATAAACATTTAAAATATACATATTTAAATCCCCTTCATTTAAGTTCCCTATTAAATTCATTCTAATTATCTTACTCAAATATAATTTGGCTATAGATGTCGAGAGAGTGAGACATTAATTAAAACTGTGTCAAACAGACTAAGTATGTGATACATGCACTTCATACCTTCGAACATCGTTGGATGCGCCACTGGATACGGGGAACTTCGGCGGAGGAATCGCCGAACATCGCTGCAGACGTAATTTTTGAGTGACTCTTCTCTCTCGAGCACACAAACCAATTCTCCCCGTTCTCTCTGAAGTCTCAAACTAATTCTCCGTTCTTTTCGAAAAATCTAACACTCTCTCGATCATCGAAAAAATGTCTCCTCCTACACAATTAAGCCCCAGGTTTGTTACTTGTCCCCCCAATCAAAGCCCCTGGTATCTTCATTGGATATTTCCAAAAATGTCCAGCTATTGGGTGCTGTGCTGACAGGAGGATGGCGATCATCCCAGAATTAATATCTGGCAGGTGGGCCGAGGGTTCTCACGACCTTGCGTGCACGTGCAGCCGAACCGGACAAGGGTCAGCTCTCCCCAAGAGCGCCCTGCTGTGCGCCCCCTCAGTAACAGAGCCATCGCTGTCCATATTTCCCAGAAACATGGCTTGCTCATCCTTTTGCAGGTGTTCTCTTAGGGAAGTGTATATGAATTAAAGGAGAAGTACAGGGACCATCTTTGTAGGTTACACTCCTCCATAATTTGCAATGTCCCAAATTTGCCTTGGGACATATATGAAGAAACGTGTTGAGCGACATGAAAATCCTTTGTTTGGAGTTTTTTAGCATTCTCCATCGTTAATATAAAGCAATTAACAACTTTCGAACGCGATTTTTAACAGGGGTGTGTTTACCTGCTTTAATTTATATTTGTAACATATACGTAAAATGTATTCAAACTTTAAAGTTTGATTTATTTTTCCTTTTTATCTATATTTAAATCATATTTTAATAATTACCAGCAGCGGTACCCGTAGGTAGAGGGTACTTTTTTACGTATCACATTTTAGGAATGCGCTCTTTTGGCAGGCATTTTTACAATAGCCAAAACTGGCCATGGATATGCTCACTGTTTGAGCGCAAAAAACCCTCAATAATTGATCAATAAATTGCTTAATATATGTAGCAATAAATGCTGAAGTTCACAAAAAAGGTGATCGTATTCTCAATATAGCCGTTTTGCACTATTTGTAAATATTCAAATACTAGAGGCCAGTAATTAATAATATTCATATTAATTTCATATTAATATTCATATTAATTTCATATTTCTTATAAACTTTTGAAATAACTTTTACCTTTTCTGACAGAACTTTTGGACCTGAGAACTCAGCTCTGTACAGATTTAATAACACTACAATATTGCCTGTATTTTTACATTCCCTGCAATAAGTAATACACTGATGTAACGGGCTTGAAAAATGTTTTGGAGTTTCCCATTCATTACTCGAAGTCCAGACGGAGAAAACACGCTTCCAGTAGTATTTCCCATGACTGGATTTTAGGATTCCCATTCCGAAGATCGAAAAATATTTTCCAGATTTGTCGGTTTACCGTAAATTTGTCGATTTTTGACGAGTTTCTCAAGCTTCGAGAAATACCTCGAAAAAACAAATATTACGCGAGATATGACAGATTTCCAGAAGTTTCTGTAAGTAGTCTATTAAATGGAGCAAGTATTCAATTGGAGAGCAGTTGACGAGATACGAGCTACATCAAATTGTGACTTTTGTCAATATTTTGAGAATAGTATCTTTGATTTTGTGTAATTATCGAAATTTTTAAATGCTGTTTAGCTGTATATAGTTCCATCACCCCATGGCGGCCCCACCGTTGATGTGGTGTACGGTTCATAGCTCTGTAGCTCTGGTCCTCCAACTCTGGGGGGGGGGGTAAATCAATCGGGCTCCTTGGTAGTCGATGAACTGTGACTTTTCCGGTTGATCGTGACCACTGGACTGCGCCTATTCATGACCTGAGCCAAGGTCCGGTAAGTGACTGGGGTTGGGATTGGCGGGTGTTCTTCGGGACCCTGCCCGGTGAATGATCCCGTCGAGAACGTGGTCCTCGGCTGTGGCTTTGCTGGGTGAGATTTGGTTAGTCTGTGCTTCCTCACCTCGTAGACAGCATAAACCCTTTGGTTGCTGCGGGAGGTTGACTTTTCTCTTCTCTGTATATAGTTCCAGTTTACTCTGTGCTTGTGAATAAACGTGTTAGTTATCCAGAAAATTGGACTCATTCTTGAATCCTGAGCGCACACCTACGATTCCAGAGAATTCGATTCCAGCTACGATTCCAGATTCGCTGCACTATGTATAGGAATTGTATTATAACAGAGTTGATATACGAAATAGAGTTCTATTTCTAGATTTACACATTTGTGGATGCTGGAACACGATAAAACTATTTTCAGAAGTAAGGCTGTTTCATATATGTGTGTGTTGCATATTCCTGCAATTGAAATGTAATGTATGTATGCGACAACTAATAATTAAGAACTATAAGCGTGTATGAAATTTACAGTTGACAATTCATTTTAATGTTTATTAGATTTTCTTAAAAATTAAATAAAACAGAAGTAGTTCTTGACGTCAAGACCCGAAATATTTTAAATATTAAAAAGGAGATAAAATATGCACATCTGTATTTAGAAAATTATTGTTTTTTGTGAATTTTTCAATAAGAAATAACAGGCAATCAATTCCGATATAACATGATGTGATAAATAGTATTGATGAAGCTTCCGGTTCATGGAATTTCAACGATTCCAAGTCAATAAAAACAACAAATTACAAGGTAAAATTCAAATAATTGAAAAACTGGAATTTTTATTCAATTTTTAGTTTTTTTTTTTATTTTCTGTGAAAAGGAATGCATGTCAATTCAATTAATATTCACAGCAACAGAGAAAGGGACAAAAATTGATGTACGGAGTGATTCACTGTATAAACTTTAATGGAAGGTAAGAGACACTAAAAGAAAACCTTTTCGTTAACGAATGTATGTACAAATATCTAACCATTCAGCGCTAGAGGGTACTGTTGGAAATCGTGGAAATTGTCTATTTTTCATCATCGTCATTCCTAACGCGAATTCGCGGACTGCTTATTATGTAATACTGCGTATTTCAAGAATGTCAAGATGACCTACATGTGTCTCACGTATGGGGCTGCAAATAAGTCTTGTTATTGATGTCTTGATGACACTTAGTGGTGAAAATAAGGTTGATGTTATGTATAAAAAATCATGATTTATTGTTTCATGAATTTAATACAAATTTCTTTGGTTATACAAAATATTAAAAAATTAGGTGGTAGCTATAATCCGGTGAGGCCGAAATGATTTTGCGTAAATAACTTTTTGCACAATGAAACACAACTTTAGTAATATCGCCAGAAAATCAGAATCTTACAAGAGGCATTTTCAAATTGAGGTGAAATGCGGTAAAGACTGTGTTTTCTAGTACACATACAAGCAGATAAATGTGAAAGACGAAGAAATGTAATGCTGCACTTATTCCAAAGTCGGAAAAATAATAAAAAATCAATTCATATATGAAAGACTAGAAAATATACCCTCGGATGTCTGGGAGTTAAAGCAAGGATAAATTGAATTTATTAATCTAAAAAAATTACAGTACCAATTTTTAATATAAAAAACAGTGGCAATTGAAACCAGGATCCTGTGTCAAAAAAATAAGCCGCAGCCAATTGAAATAAGTAGAACACATAAACTATCCCATAAAGTAAACCATCGCATCTTCTTGATATAGTTTGTATATGAGGAAACGTGTTGTGCAACATGAAAATCCTTTGGAGTTTCTTAACATTCTTCATTGTTAATATAAAGCAATTACCGCAAATTAACAACTTTTGACCGCGATTTTTAACAGGGGTGTGTTTACCTGTTTTAATTTATATTTGTAACATATACGTAA
This sequence comes from Amaurobius ferox, assembly GCA_951213105.1. NCBI lineage: Eukaryota > Metazoa > Arthropoda > Arachnida > Araneae > Amaurobiidae > Amaurobius > Amaurobius ferox. The sequence goes on along the minus strand of OX578148.1, from coordinate 14,586,235 downwards.
AATGTATTCAAACATTAAAGTTTGATTTACTTTTCTTTTTACCTATATTTAAATCATATTTTATAATTATCAGAAGCGGTACCTATAGGTAGAGAGTATTTTTTTACGTATCACATTTTAGGGATGCGCTCTTTTGGCAGGCATTTTTACAACAGCCAAATCTGACCATAGATATATTCACTGTTTAAGCGCGAGGAATCCTCAATAATTGATCAACAAATCGCTCAATAACTGCAACAATAATTGCTGAAATTCACAAGAAAGGAGATCATATTCTCAATAGGGCCGTTGTACACTATAGGCAAAAATTCAAATGCTGGAGGCCAGTAATTACGAAATAATAAAGGGCCTATTTCCTTTATCCCTTTCATATTGCTTATAAATTTTTGAAATAACTTTTACCTTTTCTGACAGAACTTTTGGAACTGAGAACTCAGCTATGTACAACTTTAATTACACTACAATATTTGCTGTATTTTTTCATTCCCTGTATTACGTAATAAACTTTTGTAACGAACTAGAAAACTGCTTTGGAGTTTCCCCTTCCTTACTCGAAGTCCAGACAGAGAAAATACTCTTGCAGCAGCATTTCCCATGACGTGATTTTATGGTTGAATGCCACATTCCGAAGAACAAAGAAGGTTTTCCAGATTTGTCGGTTTATCGAAAATTTGTCAATATTTGACGAGTTTCACAAGCTTCGGGAAATACCGCGAAATAACACATATTCGGCGAGATATGAGAGATTTCCAGAAGTTTCTGTGGAGTGTCTATTAAATGGAGCTAGTATTCAATTGGAGAGCAGTTGACGACTTGCCAGCTACATCGAATTGTGACTTTCGTTAATGTTTTGAGAATAGTAGCCCCTCTTTGGTAGAATGACTTTTGTCAATATTTTCATAATATTATCGTTAATTTTGTGCAATTATCGAAGCTTTTAAGTGCTGTTTAACTATATATGGTTCCTGTTTACGTTGTTCTTGTGAATAAACGTGTTAGTTATCCAGAAAATTGGACTCATTCTTGAATCCTGAGCGCACACCCACGTTTCCAGAGAATGGATCATTGCACTATGTATAGGAACTATACTATAACACAGTTGGTATAGGAAATAGATTTTCATTTTTAGATTTATATATTTGTGGATGCTAGAACACGATAAATCTATTTTCAGGAGTACGGATGAAGTTTGTGTTGCGCGCATATTCCTGCAATTGGAATGTAATGTATGTTTGCGCTAATTAATAATTAAAAACTATAAGCTTGTGTGAAATTTACAGTTGGCAATTCATTTTGATGCCTATTAGATTTTCTTAAAAATTAAATAAAACATTAGCGTGTTCTTCTTCACGTCATGATCCAAAATATTTCAAATAGTAAAATAAGAGATAAAATATGCACATCTGTATTTAGAAAATGATCGTTCTCTGTGAATATTTCAGTAAAAAATAACACGCAATCCATTCCGATATGATATGATAAGATAAATAGTTCTGATGAAATTTCCCGTTTACGGGAATTCAACGATTTCAAGTCAATAAAAACAACAAATTACAAGTTAAAATTCAAATAATTGAAAAATTGGAATTTTTATACAATTTTAAGTACATTTTTATTTTCTAAGAAAAGGAATGCATGCCAATTCAATTAATATTCACAGCAAAAGAGGAAGGGACAAAAATTGATATACATGGGCCATTCACTGTATAAACTTTAATGGACGGAAAGGGAAACTAAAAGAAAACCTTTTCGTTAACGAATGTATGTACAGAGATGTAACCATTTAGCGCTGGAGGGTACTGTTGTAAATCGCAGCAATTGTCTATATTCCATCATCGGCATTCGTAACGCGAATTCGCGGACTTCATATCTGTAATACATGCTTATTTTAAGAATGCCAACATGACCAATATGCGTCTTGCGTATGGGGCTGCAAATTAGTCTTGTTATTGATGATTTGATGAGTTCTAGTGGTGAAAATAAGGTTGATATAATATATTAAAACATTCATGATTTAATGTTCAATGAATTTTAAAAAAATTCTTTGGTTATTAAAAATATTAAAAAAATTGGTGGTAACTACAGTCCGATGGAGCCGAAATAATTTTGCGTAAATAACTTTTTGTACAATAAAACTCAGCTTTGGTAATATCGCCAGGAAACCAGGATCTTACAAAAGGCATTTTTAAACTGAGTTGAAATGCGGTAAAGACTGTTCTTTCTAGTACATATAAAATCAGATAAATGTGAAAGACGAACATATGTAAAGTTTCACTTAATCCGAAGTCGGAAAAATAATAAAGGATCAATTCATATATAAAATCCTAGAAAATATACTCGCCGATGTCCGGGAGTTAAATCAAGGATAAATTGAATTTATTAATCTAAAAAAAATTACAAAACGAATTATTTATATAAATAACAATGAAAATTGAAAGCAACGGGGTGATGGAGCCTCATCCCTTAATTATGATTCCAGTCCCTTTGGACTAAGCAAAAAATAAAATAAAATAAAATAATATAAGCACAAATAAGTAAATAAATAATTAAATAATATAAAGAAAGAAAGAAAGAAAACAATCATAAGAAAATTCTTTCTCTTTTGAAAGGTGAAAACGTGAGGTTTCAAGAACATGAACAGACGTGTTCAAAAGGTAGAAACGATGATACGGGATTCTATCGCCGGGGGAGAAAAAATTTTAAAACTCGCTTAAAAGTTATAATTAATGAGCTGAAGGCTTCAGGATTTTATTTTGTTTTGAAGCAGTCTGTAATATTTAAAGAAACAGCTTTCATATTATAAACATTGTATTGCCAGTCACTTTTTGTATCGCAATATAAATGCCAGAGACGTTTTAAATACACGAAAATATGTAATGATATGGATTCCGTCAAAGTGCGTTTGAAAGATAACTTTTCGATATTTCCTATGGAGTCCAGATTTAAACTCTGCGATAATATTTTTGGTCACTAAAGAAACGATTTGTGTAAATATCGCTCAAAATCAAGCTAAATCGTGCTAAAACATAAAATAACTTAATCACAAATTCGCATTTAAAACAAATGCCAAAGTGCACTTTCTGCGGTCCTAAAGTAACTATGTATCAAATTTCATGGTCTTACTACGATTAGATGTTCCGCAACAAACTGCACAAGCAGAGACATAGATATATTCCTTTAGTATGTAAGACATAGCAGAAAAGACATAATTATATTTGTAAATTTATAAATTGAAGTATTCTGCCACTTGTTTTCCTGCCTCCTTAACTGTTAAGTTAAATGTTAACTTTTTTCTACCTTCAGCAATATGTATTATTCTACTAATTCTATTAATTTGTTTGAAGAAGTGAGGTTTTACTCTTTGCTTGTCCTGAAGAAGGAGCTCTGTTATTTTGGAACTGGTTGACACCCAAATGGGTAGTGTATACTGTAGACATACGAAGAAATTCTATAAAATAAATTTTTACTGCAAATTTTGAGTGTATCCGAAATTTAAATAGAACAAAATGTAATTTTTTAGATTTTCTAAGCAAGTTACAAAAAAAAAAACGCATAGAATATGTTTGTTTCGACTTCTGACGGAATCAGGTAATTGAGGGAGTCGGTTTTAATCATTAGTGGTTTTTGCTCCGTTAGCAGTTACTGATGGCTTTCATATACTGAAATCCGTTTTATTAGAAACTAAAACCAAGTACTTCTCACTTAAAAGAAATTCAAATTAACATTTAATCTTTAGTATTGAAAATTTCATGAGATGTATTTTCTTAATGTATACGGATGATCATTGCTGAATCTAACAATCAAGTAGCTAAAAGGGAAACGAAACGTATTTTCATTAAAAAAAATATTTGTAAGAATCCGTGTAGTTGACGATAATGAATCATACTATTATAGATCATTATAATAATTTCAAGTTAACGCTTTTCTAAAAGACTCATAGCACGCAATAACAGAATTAAGAATCAAACTGAAGTGCCTATATAAATTGTTCGATATTTAGCATTTTTTTTTCATGAACAAATGCACATGTTCCGTGAAGGAATGAACTAATTTCGAAATGCTGAAGAAATTTGTAACACTTGGATTAAAATACATTAATAACTTATGTTTTATAATTTACACATGAATCAATAATGCTAGATAATTTTACTATGTACACGCTATAACTAACATGGACAATATCCAACGAATTCAAGCAATTGGCTGTTGCATTACCAAAGTCACTAGTCAGGGGAAGGTAATAAAACTCAGTTGCAGTAATATGAAAGGAAGGCAAAAACTGGTGTGTAGAACAAATGACGTTCCCTACAGATTAAAAAATTTCGTTGCTATATGAAAACAATAACACCTTATTATTATAGATGCTTGTATGAAAATCACACAAAATAAAATCAAAAAATTAAATTTTGCAAACGCTATAAGTAAAATGGTAAAAATGTATACAGAACTTCTACCCTAATGAAATACATGGAGAATGGAAAAATTCGAATTAAAACGCCAAACACATATGTTTGTTGTTTGGATATTTAACTTAATCATGTTGATTTGATGAATTGGAACACTAATATCTCCTAACTGCCAAGTTTATATTTTTCAAAAGATGCTATGCTTTACAGCTTCAATTTTCAAATCATTTGTGTTGCAAAAATTAGACGCTACATACTATAAAAAAAGAGGAATAAGATCCAGATCTGAAGTTTATTACGACTCTGATGCAGGTGAATGCAGAGTTCCCAACAACTGTGAAATGAATAATTATTACCTATCCTTGTATGATATATATATTAATATAAAATTCTGCTACAGAAAATTAATTCGGCATTCGATAACTTGAGCTCGAAAACTGGAATATATTGATATATTTCAATTTCCTGCATGTTTACTATTCGAAAAATGTAACCACGATTTAATTATATATAATTTTTGCCTTCCTTAACTTCGTTAACTTAAATTTTTATGGATGACTTCGGAAAATTTCGGAAATTGACAGAAGGAATTGTACTATAACATCACTTGTTGAAAGCGCAAGATTGTTCCCTTTATCGACAATTGCACGGTCCACTATTGCTAGTCAAAATTGAAGCCAGTTAAGAACTTTTGCCCTATGTGTTCCCGCCTTCTAATTCTGTATTAAAAATGTTACCTTTGTATCACGGATTTATACCAACGTGTTAGTATATATGGAGGGAGCGCGGTCCAATCTTCCCCATGTTAGTAACATGGTCAATCATAGAGCAGGTGTAGTTGGTCGCGGAGGAGAAGAAAATTCATGATTTGGCGATTTATCGCCTAAACTCTGTAGTGTACCTTCTGTTTTTTTTTTAACTTCTAGAGGATGAGGGGGAACGGGAAGTTGCTATACGTGTTATACGTTATAGGATTTTAAAGAATATGAAAAATAAATACGAAATAGGATTAGAATATTTTATTACCAAAAAATTTTATTACTAAAGAATAATTTTGTTAATAAAGTCAATTCCGTAAAATAAATTGAACTACAAAGCAACTGCAAATAAAATATGATATGAAATAGATTACAAGTATACAAATTGAAGAATATGCATAATATATTTAAAAATAATTAAAAAGTATATGGAAAAATCGTATGCATGCTTGCTTAAAATGTAGAATTCTCCACTTTTATCTTTGAAAGTTGTGTTAGCAGTATCCGTATATGCTTTGAGGCGTAATACGACTGAGTCATTTATACATCTAATTTATTTTAATATATTGTATGCGTACTGTCAAATATAAAGCAATGTAATATTTGCAATAATAAAATATTTGACTTTATTTATATATATATATTTTGTTTTGTTCATAAAATGACATTTCTGAATAAAATACAAAAGTATGCCTAAATTCATTAATAGGGGCTCTATTGAAATAGCCATGATTTTTAAATTGTCAAAACGTGTTCAGAAGGTTTTTGCATGTTTAATCGATATAGAATTTCGAAATTTTTTAAAAATGTTTTCCTATAAAGTATAGGAAATAAATAATATTATAAAATATTATAGCACAAAATACAAAAATTGCATTTTATTATAAAAGTTTCTGAGATTTGGTTGCTAATAATTCGTTTGAAAAATGTTTTAAATACATATTTTGAAATTTGCATCCAGAATTAAATACACCGTAAGCACAATTGCAGTGAGCTAACTCAATCTGGTATAAAAATATCAAATGTTGTACATATTAAATATTAAAAACTTATAGTAAAAAATGCAGATCAATCTATCCCAAATTATTTTTAAAAATTTTAAAAACAACTAAAGCATTAGGACCAAAATTATAATAAAGCTATGTGCAGAATTAAGTTTTAATGACTTTTAAATAGAGTTAATTTTTTATTAAATGCTTCTGCATTTGTAATGTAAAATATGTAAGTAAAAATGTATGAAGTAAGTAAAAATATTTATATTGGTAGAGCTGTTTCTAGAACAAGAAGTCTATTACTTAAATTATGATGAGGAGAATGTGAGGTTATTTTAGAGTTAAGATTGCTCATTTAATATATTGCTAACGCATGATCAAGAAGTCGGTGATGCAAATACTTCTTTAGGCAAGGCATATTTCTTTCTCGAGAACTAAACAAGAGTTGTTGTTGTTGAGATCCAGACCGTCCGACCTACCAGAAAGGTGTAAGGTAACAGTCTGGATGGCCGGGAAGAGCCACTGAATTTAGACCGGAACCCAGTGGGGGAGGCATCCACATGGACCGTACCCTCCTTCCCCTACCACCAACCTCTCGGAAGGACCTACGGACGCACATGTTTAACGTGATCGTTCTCCGCTTGAACACGGCGGCAGTTTTAGCAGCGGAGGGAAACGAACCCGGGCCTACCGAGTGTAATTCCCGCGTGCTAACCACTGGGCTACCGCTCCAAAATAAAGAAGAGTGTTATACCAAAATATTTCTTGAAAACACTGGGAGTTTGATGATATATCCCTTGATTTTTAATTTGTGAATGGGGAAAATATATCATTTTAATCGAGATGTTTATATGAAATTAATTCTAACCAGCATCGGCACCTATAGAATTTATCTGGAGGGATTCAAGGATAAGATTAACAACATCGACTAGTGTGATGTCCGCCTTTGTGATTTTGAAGTGCCCCTTGTCATCCCCTATGGGCGTCCATGCTAACTAGTAATGATATTTATGTACGATTTACTCTGAACTAGAAATGAGATTATGCTCATATACCATATATCTTTATATAAAATGCACCGAAAAGTTATGATGTAAAATCTAGCTGACATTTTCAATGAATGGACACTATTATTATATTTTATTATGAACGTAAAATTTTATCATACGACACGTCTTTACTCTCATTATCTAAACTCCTATTTTTCTTCCCTAGTCACACAATCTTGCGAGTCGCCAACCGTCGCCAAGTTCTACCTCGAAAGGATAACATACGAGGATACCGAAATTAACTCTATAACTATCAGCAAAGTACTCAATGTTTTTTTAAAGTGTTAGAATGACATTATAAGTCTTTTGCAATGTCACAAACACCAAAAATAAAGCAAAACTTCTAATTAAACAGCATTAAAAGTAATGAAATTAATAGCGAAATGAAATTGACCACGCTAAAATCTAGCATAATTACTTTTTAACTATATTTGTAAGACATATACTGAAAACAAATCTTATCTATGAAAAGAGTAAAGCCCTCCTTTTACATGCTTTTACTTGCAGCCGTAAGTACAACAGTACATAACCATTATTTTACCATTTATATTTCTCGGTCTGAAATCGCCATTGAAATGTATAGGGTCACAGTGGGGAGAAAACGCACTGACGGGATATTCGTCCGTACAACACCTGTCTTTACGTTTGACGACGATTGCAACCTTTAAGCTCTCTCCATATATACTACCTCGATGATTCATACAGAGTGAAAGAGAAGTATCAGCATCCAGTTGCAAGTAAAGGCATTGCTAAATATGAAACTGAAGTTTTCTTGCTACATTCAGTATCGTCTAAATAAGTAAAATCTTTAACAAACACAGATTAAACAAGCTTTTAAAACTTTTAAATCGATTAAGAACTAAGGAAATCTTGATCAAACTATAAAAATACAAATAACACAATAATGCAGCAAACTGCAATTTTTTTCAAAACAAATAATAATTGTTTTCATTTTATGGACTACGATCGGAACTATAAGTGTCCAAACCATTTAAATTTTTTCGTAATACTGTGATTTCAGCCTGAGATACCCCAACCATAGATTATATTCTCTAAAAATTAGAAGTATTTTGCGATACATTGTTATACTTTTTCTAATTACTTATTTATACTTTTAACTTACTAATTTATACCTAAACAGATTTAAATTATTTTATACTTATTTATATATAATACTTTTTTATTTTTCTAAAATTTTTGATAAACTTATTAGAAAAACGTGCAATACTTTGAGAACGGGTTGTATCTAGCGTTCTAAAATTTGTGTCAATAGTTTTCTAATAAAAAGTTACACAGAATGTAATAATTTAAGTAGCATTATAGAATAATCTGATTTTTTTAATGATTTTATTTAATTCATTTGAAAATTTATGGGTCTTCCTTATATTCGATCGTGTTTAAAATAAATAAACTTCCAGTATTCACCGATTTTAATATTTGTGCCACATTTCGTTCGAAACGTCCCATTAGTTCGTGAGACATGGCATCCGCAGATTCACTGATGCACACACGCACAGACATCTCCTCAAAAACTTTCGATTAGAGTCCAGATATAGTTGAAACATGCTCTTCAAAAATTGGAATTCGAATTTATAAAAATTGTCTTTCATTTGACGAAAACCGTCCGACGTACCCGAAAGTGTATGGAAAGTGTAATTCAGACCGGAACCTAGTAGGGGCTGCATCCACAGGCACCGTACCAGTATTCTCTTTCACCATCCTCGCAAATGCAGTTATGGACACTCAGATTTCACTTGCCCATAATCTGAGAGAACGCGGGGGCAGTATGGGCAGAGACGGGAAATAAACTCTGGTTCTCCGAGTGCAATCCTCGTGCCTTTAACACTGGGGTATAAACTTTGTCTGATCTGAATATATTTATAGATCTTACCATATGAATAAATACCATATCAAAACACTTTAGGTTTACCGAACATCTTTCTTATTTTTACCTTGTGTGACCTCAACTCGAATGTTAATAATTTCAGCTTCTACCAAAATTTAAGGAGAAGGGGTATACATGTGTTGCCTTTTACGAACATGACAAAATTGTGAGAATGTGCCAAATGTCAAGCCAAAAAAAATATGCCAAAGGGTTTAAAAAAAGGGTTCGCGGGTTGTAAAACTCGATGCCATCCAGACTGTCAGTGTTGTTTGCCGTTTTGACCATAATAAGTAAACGGCATAAAACTGTCTGACCAAAGTGTGAGATCAATTTCTGATCTCACATATCTCCCCTCTGACAAAACACAAAAAAAACAACAACAACAGTAATGTTCAAAAAAAGTTCGAATCGCAGCTTTGTAATTGGCATTTTTTTCTTGGGACCAAGGTCGTCCAGAATGGCAGTCAAACACAGACTTTTTTGATCACCAACAGTTTTTTAACACATATATTATTCACTATATAAAAGTCATGTATTCATCAAATCCACCAGGTTAAGCTTTCAATTGAAGCACAATTAAATTTTGATTATTTTAAAACTATTTTATACATATGCACAATCGCTTTGAAATGTTACACACCATATATTTAACTTGATACCTCTCACAAAATTACACATTTTTTTTTATCAATTACACAGCATATATATATTTTTAACACAATTATTTTCCTCAATAATCTATCAATTTTCATTATTGATAGATTCATAAATATAATAAAATATATATGCTTAATCTTTACATGGTACATATTTCTTCATAACACCACGCAAATTTTTCCTCTAAATTCAGCCATAACTCTCTTCACATAATTTTACTACCATTTCCATTGCATATGGAGTTGACAACACACTTGACATTTTCCCTTTGACCTTCTTGGCCCAGAATGTAAACAAAACAGCTACCCCTGATTTGTGACAGCTAATTGATCGATTGACTTGCAAAAAGATCATTATAGGAACCCTTCATTTTTTTTTGTTACCGGAAGTTCGAAACCGGAAACGTTCCGGAACTTTCTTCGTACGGATTGAAAAACGATAACGACTGACCCACTGATTTTTCTTCTTTTAATTGTTTTTATACAAATGACAGACTACAAGCTAATGTACCACTCAACTATTTGAAGCATGACAATGCATTCTACAGTGTTGGATGACAACGTGCGGCGTGGATTGGAAAGCATGAAGACTGGAGATTCAAAGGCGTGCGCTCACAAAGGTTTTCTACAGACAAGTATCGTAATCTCTTATTTATCCCATTCGGCGTATATATAAACGTGGACTTAGTCTATCTTAAATATATACTTCCTCATCCATTTGTTTTAATCTTATTTTCGTGCAACCCACTTTCTATTACTGCAGATACACGTGGTATTTGAACAACCCCTTATTGCACTCCTTTTAACGTATTTTCTCTTTCTTTTCTTTTTAAACTCAAATTTAATAGTCCTCTATTTAAATTTTATTTAGTTGGTTCCTTTGGGGTGATTTTTATTAAATATCAGAGATACCTCTATGGTGCCTCCTATTACTTGATTGCATTTATACCTTTTATATTGACTTCATTCAATATTTTGAAAATCACTTTATTGTATTGTATTATTTAAATTTTATTTCACCTTTCCATTCCTTATTAAGATTCTCTCTTATTATCATTTGTTTTCTCTATACCTTCCCTATGACTTGCATGAATTTAAAAAAAAATTGAATTTTTTTTTTAATTTTTGAAATTTAAAAATTTCTGCTATTTAATTTGTTTACAAAAAAAATTTTAACTCTTTGCGTAACACTTTCATAATTTTTTTTCAATTTGATATAATTTTTTTTTTTACAGAAACTGGAATTTAATTTTTTTGTCTCAAAATTTTTATTTGTTTATTTATTTACTTATTTATTTATTTTGTTTATTTAACATTTATTTAAAATGACTATCGTGTATTAATTACTTCCTGGAATATTTTTAATAAATTTATTTATTTATTTTTAAGGCTTCTTTAAAATGACTTCCGTGCATTATTTAATTACTTGAAAATTTTTATTTTATATTTTTAACATCTTAGGAATTGAAATCCTTTTTATTTATTTATTTATTTATCCTTTTTAAACGCGGATTTATTTACTCACCGTACCTACAATATTTATCATATTTATATATTTCAATTTATTTTAATCCTTATAACATTGAATACTTGACATTTCTAACCATTTCTCACTCGCGACTGTTGCGCTTTATCAATCTCTGCATTATTTATTAAAATTTTCACTTTAAATTTTGAACTCGCACAAAAGCGTCACTGAAACCAAATGTGGCAACCGATAACTAAAGTTGTACTTTTAAATATTAAATTCATTAAGATTGACATGGCCGTAAATTCATACATAGTGAACTCCTTAATTAAATCGTACATTGCTTTATTGTGCCGCTATCAAACTCTCGAATTACTTAACTTTCGCGCGATTTCAGTAAAGAAATTATTAATTAATATAATACTAAAAGGATTGCACCAATTTAACTTTAACAAAAACATTTATTAAAAACATGAAATACTTATTAAATTTCATTACAATAATTACTCTGCTTATTACTTATTTAGGAAGATAGCATGTGAGAAGAGATAGCATGTGAGACCCTTAACCATATACTTAAGGTATTTAATAACCTGTGGATATTTGAGGAAGACATACCTTCAATTTGGGCCTTCTTAGCAGCACGTGGTTAATCTCGTACATAGTTACTCGCACTAACTCGTAGTTGTTGTTGTTGTTGAGACCCAAACCGACCGACCTACCAGAAAGGTGCAGTAACTCGTAGTGCAATGCATCCACTCGTAACTTCGTCGACCACTGCTGACTCAAACACTCCACTTATTTCATGCTCTTAGGCTGTTCTCTCCACAAGTCATAATTAAGTATCTGCACATGTCCTAATATCTCACCAATATTCACCAGTCTCCAACCAGTCGTTATTAAGTCATACACTAGTATATCTTTCCTCGTTCTTAAGTCATCACCATTATCTTTTTTACACTAGTCATTCTTCTTCGGTCACAGGTTGTGGTCCCTCCTTTTCGGGGGTGTCATTTCCCCCTTGCTTTCATTTGTAGCGTTCAGTGTGACGCAACAAGCTCCTTTTTTAAATTGGTTACTTATTTAACCAATGGAACCCTTCCACATCCTCGTAAGGGTCAGCTCGGCCCCTCTGTCATGGCACCCCTAAATTTATGGTTTTCTGTCCTTTAGGTTCACGGGTTGTCAAACTCGGTGCCATCCAGACTGTCAGTGTTGTTTGCCGCGTTGACCAAAATAAGTAAACGGCATAAAACTGTCTCACCAAAGTGTGAGATCAATTTCTGGTCTCACAATATGAATTTAATCTAAAACAAATGTAAGCGCCAACCAAGAACTATTTTCTTTCATATTCATTTTATTCTTGTAACCTTGCTCTGGCAGCACTCAGTGAGTTTATATTTTTTAAGTGAGAAGTGCTTGGTATTAGTTTGCACTGAAACATATTTCACTATTTTGAAGTCATAAATAACTACCTATGGAGCCCAAACCACTAATGATTGAAATTTTCAATGAAAAATCGTCTTTTCAATGAGAAATCGTTGCGCGAGAACTGTGAACCAATGAAATCCTACCAAAGCATGGCGCTCATTTTTCTTTTTATGTAAAAAAAACGGTGGCTTACTCTCCTGAAAATTTGTGGAAGATAGAGGTTGTGTTCTTTTCGTTTTGAATGTGGGGTGCCCCTTCGAAGGCATCCGTTACCTTTATCTTAGTATATTTATGAATAGAATGACTAAAGAGAGAGAGATAATGGTTCATATCTTTGATCATCTACTATATTCTAACTGTAATGAAAATAAATTTTTTATATAGCGATCATTTGTGGCTAAAGTGGTAATAATCGCACATTATTGGCAGTCGTTGTGTGACATTTTTTTCTTTCAGTAATTGCCGTCTTGAACTATGATGTAACATGGAAATATTTTATGAGATCATTCTAATCATGTAATGAGCCCTTCTTTTTATCAACTGACCTCTACGGATGGCATTGTTTTACATCATATTTTTAATGAACACTTGCAACAAGTAGCCAATGATGATAACAATTTTGTGTTCCTTGTAAATCTTCATCACCTCTTATCATTCAATAAAGTGAATAATCCTGTAAAAAATACTGATGCTAATGATTCTGCAGTGAACACTTGTTAATATTATATATTTTTGTATGGTAAAGGACATGGTGAATTTTGAAGAAGATACCAGATGTGATATAATAAAAAAATTATAAAATACAGTCATTCATAAATTGCCTACTTCTATTAAAATGATAATTATACAAGAATAAAAGAAAATAAATAATTCCTATAAACTGTATGTTGAATCTAACTGATTTTGTTTTTAGTGAATTCTTATGTACATTTAAGAATTGGCACCAATGGGAAGAAATTCTATCCAGATGAATTAGCAAACATTGATTCTATATTATACTTCACAACAAAGAACATTTTGGTTCTATGAACAAAGTCATGGATATTTTGTTACTTTGAAAGACTGCTAATTTCATAAATCAGTTACTTTTTTTATTATTAATTTTAATTCCAGGTACAAGATTCCAGTTAAGAAACATAAATTTATATAATTGGATATGATATTAAAATCTTACTATATTTGAATTTAAGGCACCTGTATGCAATATATGTAAAATTTAAATGTACATATTCATAACGCTTTGTGTTTGTATTCCAAATTCTATTTCCCCACTATACGATCACATTTGTTGAGTTTTGTTTTACAAAAAGTTATTCAAAAACTCTTCGGCTCCCTGTGTATTAATTTATGTATCTTTCTCTTTCGATATGGAAATTAATTGTATTGTCATCCATTTCTTTTTATACAAAATAAAACGTTACGTAAAATTGAATAAAATATCCAGTTTTCCAATTATTTGAATTTTAATAGGTAAATTGTTATTTTATTGACTTGAAACCGTTAAAGTTCCCATAAGCCGGAAACTTCATCAAAACTATGTATCTAATGTCGGAGTTAATTGTGTGGTATTTTTTATAAAAATTTTTACGGAAAACAATAATTCTCAAAATACAGATATGAAAATCTACATGAAAATCTAATGGGCACCAGAGTGATTCACCAACTATAAACTTTATAAAATCTTAGAGTTCTTACATATAAGTTGGTATATACTTACATTCAAATGTCGTTTCACTAATTAGCATACTGCAAAGACGAGTAACACACACTTTTATTCACTCTGAGTGAAGCTAGAACTCTGAGTGAACACAGAGACAATTTTGGCAGAGCCAGAAAATGATCTCTGACCCTTCGGGTGCAATCTCCGTGCCTTAACCACTGGGTTATAAACATTGTTTGATCCGAATAAATTTATAGATTTGTATGAATAAATATCGCAATATCGGACCAAAACATTTAAGATTTTCTGAAAAACTTTCGTATTTTTACCTGCAAAAAGTGACAAGCACTCTAATGTTAATAATTTCAGCTTTTGCCAAAATTTGACGAGGAGGTTGAGGATTGTTACATATTTTTTCAAACATGACGAAAATGTGGAAATGTGCCAAATGCCAAACAAAAACATATTATGCCAAAGGGTTTGATGAAGGGCCTGATTTGTAGAGTGTGGCACAAGAAACATTGCTGCCCTTCTTCTTTTGTAACTTAGGACTTAGAAAACAGGTTTATTAAAAGTACGTAGTATGGGTAAAAATTTCTCACATTTTCTTTCGGTTCCAATTTCAATGGAATTTCTCCAGACGTGTGTAAACAGAGTCACCAAGGTGATATTAGCCGGCGCCTTGAAGTATTAAGAAAGGCTGTGGTATTGAGTTCCGTGCCAGACAGAGCAAAAATACAAATAAGATATTTTACACATAAAATATTTTATGTATGTATTTTGAATAATATATATAATTAAAATAACAGTCAATTGATCGTAAATTATCTGGTTGCAGTCTTTCTTATATACTCTGGAGCTTAACCACTGTTGGCACGGAGATAATATTTACAGAAAATATAATATATAGTGCACAATTTATAGCTGATGATTTCATTGTCACTATTTGTGCAGATGATAAAATAACCATGATAAATTCAGAAATTGACAATTTTCGGGTTTATATTGCACTTGTTTTACAGATTCAAATTTAAAATTCACTTTAATTTATTCATGAACAGGACATAGGTAAATTTTATGACGGAAATCATTTAGAAAGCCATTAGTTAAGCCTCCAAAAATAACTTTGTTCAATCTCTCCAGTATGAGATAAAATAAATTTAAAACAGAAATAATTTTTAGGTATTGCTCAGAGTATTTAGGTATGTTTCGATAATATTTTATAATTTTATCCTACATAAAGAATGATTTCGTTATATGTTCTCTTTGTTGTCATCTGGTATTTAATCCAGGACTCTGCGTCGAAAAAACAGCCGCAGCCATTTGAAATAAATTGAACACATAAACCATACCATCCTCTAAAGCGGATACAGTCTGCATATGATCAAACGTGTTGTGCGACATGAAAACCTGCTGTTTCGAGTTCCTTAACATTCTCCATTGTTAATCTGAAACAATTAGTGCAAAACACCATTTGAAGGTGATTTTTAACAGGGGTAAGTTTGCATGTTTTAATTTAAATTAATATTTGTAACATATTCGTAAAATTTATTCAGAGTTTAAATTTTGATTTAGTTTTCCATTTTACCTATATTTAAAACATATTTTAATATTTATCAGCTGCGGCGCCCATAGTTAGCGTTTCTTTTGTTTTACCTGTGACATTTTAGGGATGACTCATTTAGCAAAAATTTCTACAGCAGCCAAAACTAAGATAGATATGGTCACTGTTTGAGCGCAAGGAACCCTCACTAATTTATCAATAAATTGCTCAATAAATACAACAATAATTGCTCAAACTCACAAAGAAAGGAGATCGTATTCCCAAGAGGGTCCTTTTACACTATAGGTAAAAATTCAAATTCTGGAGGCCAGTAATTTAAAAGGGCCTATTTCCTTTATCCCTTTCATATTTCGTATATATTTTTGAAATAAATTTTACCTTTTTCTGACAGAACTTTGGACCTAAGAACTCAGCTATGTACAGCTTTAATTACACTACAATATTGACAGCATTGAACGTAATTGACTACATTCCCTGCAATACATAATACACTACTGTTAGGAACTTGAAAACTGCTTTGGAGTATTTTGCCCTTTCCCTACTCGAATTCCAGACGGAGAAAAGACGCTTCCAGCAGCTTTTCGCATTACGTGATATTAGAGTTAAATGCCACATTCCGAATATCGCAGAATGGTTTCCAGATTTGTTTGATTATCGTTATTTATCGACTTTCCGAAGCTTCAAGAAATACCTCGAAATAACAAATATTCTAAGAGATATGAAAGATTTCCAGAAGTTTTTTTAGAGATTCTAATTATTGTCTATATTTAGTATTGATTTAAACTCTGTGATAAAATTTGTGTTCAGTAAAGAAACGATTTGTGTAAATATCGCTCAAATTAGAGCTAACTCGTGCTAAAACATAGAATAACTAAGACAAAAATTCGCAATTAAAACAAATTAACAAAGTTCACATTCCACGGTCCTAAAGTTCCTTTGTATAAAATTTCGTGGTCGTACGCCGCGTAGATTTTCCGCAACACACTACACCGACAGGCACATAGATATATTACTTTATTATGCAGGATATTTCAGAAAAGATATAATTATGTCAGTAAATTTATAAATCGTAGTATCCTGCCACTTGTGTTCCTTTACTCCTTAACTGTTAACTTCAATGTTAACATTTTTTCTACCTTCTTAAATGTGTGTTATTTACTCATTCTATTAATTTCTTTGAAGAAGTGAGGTTGTGCTTTTTGCTTGTACTAGAGAAAGAAGCTCTTTTATGTCGGAACTGGTTGACACCCAAATATGTAACGGTATGCTGTGGTTATACCAAGATTTTCTATAAAATAAATTTTTACAGCAGATTTTGAGCGTATTCCGCAATTTAATAAAACAAAATGTAATTTCTTAGAATTTCTATACAAGACACAAAAACAAGACACATATAATATGTTTGTTTTGACTTCTGACGGAAGCAATTGAATTGAGTTAGCCGGTTTTAATAATTAATGGTTTTGCGCTGTCAGTAGTTACTGGTGGCTTTCAAATACTGTAATACGTTTTATTAGAAACTAAAACCAAGTACCTCTCACTTTAAAAAATTGCAAATTAACGTTTTATCTTTATTATTGAAAATTACAAAGATGTATTTTCTTAATATATGGTTTTACTTAAATATTTGAAGTAAGAATCCGCGTAGTTCCCCATAACGAATCCTCTTATAGATCATTTTAATAATTTCTAGTTAATTGTTTTTAAAAGACTCATAGCACGCAAAAGTAGAATTAAGAATTAAAACTGAAGTACCTATTTCAATTGTTCGATAATCAGCATTTTTTTTTCATGAACAAAAAAAGGACATGTTCCGTAAAGGAATGAACTATTTCTGAAATGCTGAAGTCATATGTAACACTTGGATTAAAATACGTTAATAATTTATGTTTTATAATTTACACATGAATCAATAATGTTAGATAATTTTACTATGTACACTTTATAGATATCATGGATCATATGCAAAGCAATTTAAGCAAGTAGCTGTTGCATTACAAAAATCAGTAGTCAGGGGAAGGCAATAAAACTTAATGGAAACAATCTGAAAGACAGGCAAAAACTGGTTTGTCGAACAAATGCCGTACCCTACAGATTAACAAATGTCGTTGCTATGTGAAAAAAATTATACCTTACATGTATAGATGCTTGTATGAAAATCACCGATCGTAAAATCAAAAAATTATATACTGCAAATACTATACGTAAATTGGTAAAAGTGCATACAGAACGTCTTCCCTAATGGAATAAATGGAGAATGGAAAAATTCAAATTAAAACGTCAAACACATGTGTTTGTTGTCTGGATGTTTTACTTCATCATGTTGATGCAATGAATTGGAACACTAAGAATTCCTAACGATCAAGTTTATGTTTTCCCTAAGATACTATGCTTTACAGCTGCAATTTTCAAATCATTTGTGATGCAAAATAAGAAGCTACTTATAAAAAAAAGAGGAATAAGATCCAGGTTTGAAGTTTGATTACGACTCTAATGAAGGAGAATGCAAAGTTCCCAACAACTGCTTAATGTATGATTATTATCTAGTCCTGAATGATATTTATATTAATATAAAGTTCAGCTACAGAAAAGTAATTCGTCATTCGATATCTGGAACTCGATAACTGGAATATATCTATAACACGATTTAATTATATCAAATTTTTGCCCTACTTAACTTCGGTAACTTGAATTTTTATGGACTACGTCGGATAATTTCGGAAATTAAATGAAGGAATTGGACTGTGATATCACTTGTTAGAAGCGCCAGATTGTTCTTTTTATCGACACTTGCGCTGTCCACTAGCTCTAGTCAAAATTAAAGTCAATTAAGAACTTTTGGCCAATGAGTATTCGAATTCTGTATCAAAATTGTTACCTTTGTTTCACCGTTCCATACACAGTTAAAGAGAAGTATCGGCATCCAGTTGAAAGAAAAGGCATTGCTAAATATGGAACTGAAGTCTGCTGGCCCCATTCAGTATCGTCTAAAGAAGAACAATCTTCAATAAACACATATTAAATAGGCTATTAAAACTTCTAAACCAATTAGGAACTAAAGAAAACTTGATCAAAGTATAAACAAATACCACAATAATGCAGCAAACTGCCTATTTTTTTAAAACAAATAATATTTGTTTCCATTTTTATGGACTAGGATCGGAGCTATTAACGTCCAAATTATTTAAAATTTTTCGTAACACTGTAATTTCAACCTGAGATATCCCAACCATAGATTATGTTCTTGAAAAGTAGAAGTAATTTTCAACATATCATTTTATACTTTTTCTAATTATTTATGTATACTTTTAACTTATTAATTTATAACATATACATTTAAATTACTTTATGCTATTTATACATAATACATTTAAATTTTTGTAAAATGTTTGATAAACTTATTAGAAAAAAATGCAATACCTTGAGATACGGGTTGAGATACGAGATACAATTATTTGAGTGCTGTCTCTTAGGTCTTCACTGACGCTTCGCCACTGGTTGCACAGAAATAGTCTTTATTTGCAATAAATATAAAATGCAGTGCATATTTTAAACCCGGTGATTTCATTGTCACTATTTTCTCAGATATCATAAATAATAAAGGTCTTTGATAAATTTTATGACTGCAACAATTTCCGTAATCCTTAATAATGCCCAAAATGTATAACCTTGTTCAATCTCCGAATATGTGTGAAATTTCAGAAAATTAAAACAGAAATATATTTATGCACTGGTAATAAGTACCGCTAATACTTCCATATTTTATTTTATATAATGAGTGATTTCGTTTAATCTCTGATGTTATCAATATAAACAATTAAATCTAGGACGTTGTGTCGAAAAGAAAGACGCAGCTAATTGAAATAAGTAGAACAAACAACAGCGGACCACACCCCATCCTCACTAAAAAACACAGCTTGCATATGAAGGAATGCGTACCGTGACATTAAAATACGCTGTTTCGGCTTGCTAATATAGAACATTCGCTACTGCTAGAACACATCATTTTAATGTTGAGTGGGAAGAACAATTTTGTTTCATTTATTAAAAAGAAAAGTGTATGCTTATTGTGCAATTAAAGTGTAGCGATTGCTAAAAATTGTAACGTGGAGAGACATTTTTCATCACTACTCAAAAATATTGATACAAATTTTCCAATAAACTCGGAAATTGGAAAGAAAAAAAATTCTAGACCAATATTCAACTTAACTGGTCAGCAGAGTTTATTTACCAGGCCAAATTTCTATCAAGTAAAGCCATTTCTGTCTCTTTCAAAATTGCGCACTTATTGGCAAAGAAATTAAAACCGTTTGTAGAAGTTGAGATTATTAAAGAAGCCATGGTGTTAACTGCAGAACCACTTTTTGATGACTATAAAAATAAAAAAATCTGATGTGGGCAACACATGACTTTCCTTATATAATGTAATGAATTTACTACTTTTACAAAAAAAAAAAGGATTTTCTGATAGTAGATACTAATATTCTTTTCATGATATTGAATTTTCGACAATTATTCGTCATTTTCATTGATTTAGCGTCATTTTTATCCATTTGGCGAGATTTTCGTTAATTTGGCAACATTTCAAAAAGTCGCCAAGTTGGCAACATTCCACCAAATTCGTCGCCAAAATCTCGCCAAGCGTTATGCACTAAGAAATAAGCTATTCTTATAGCAGATAAATGACGGCGTTCAAATACAAAAAGTATTACTCAAAGTATCTTTTTTCATGAATGAAACGAGTTAGATCCACGAGAATGATGTCACCCAATTTATCGCATGGTATTACATATGAAAAGTGAACATGTTTCTCAATAGGACATATTTTTTTTTATTTTATATGACTTTTTGATAATTTTTTTTATAACAATGTACAATATCTCGAGAACGGTTCATGTTAGCATTCTAAAATTTATGCCAATCGTTTTCTAATGAAAAATTACATAAGAAATGTCTATTTGCGTAACTTTATTAGTGGTTTTGATTTTTTCACGATTTTTTCAGAATTTCATTCGAAAATTTAGGGGGGTTCTTAACATTCGATTGCATATAAAAGCAATAGGCTTCCAGTGTTTACGGATTGTGATTTTTGTACCAAATTTGGTTCGAATCGGTCCATTTGTTCGTCAGTTATCGTCTCCACAGACTCACTGACACACACACACACACACATACACACACACAGACATCACTTCAAAAATGTTTGATTCGTGATCATGGATGCTTGAAACGTGCTGTTCCGTCGAAAACTCGAATTCGAATTTTCGACCCCGTCACAATACTTTCCTTATACATTATGTATATAAGGAAAGTAATACTGAAAATCAAAGTACCTAGCAAGCCTCACTAACGTTAATTTGGACCAATGTTTGAGAACTGGGAATTCAACTTCTGTGTCACATTACAGCGAGTTGGCTGCAGGTTTGCAATGTCCAATATAGCATTAATTATCAATTTTAAAATTATGATTTTTCAAATGAAATTATAACTTATGTATTAAAAATGTGTTGAAGACCCAGACAGTCCGACTCATCCTGGGGACTTGAGCAGCTATTTGGACGGCCTGGATATTAAAAATATGTGTAATAAATTTATGTTGCATTAATATTTTCATGTTTAAATATTACTCTTTATCCCACGGTGCCAGCCGAATTCCCGCATTTCTGATATATGCTCTCCTATTAAAAAAGGTTGACGACCCCTGGTGTATAGGGATGAAATTGAATCTTGTTAGTAATTTCTTGATAAGTGTGAATATGAGGTTTATTAATGCAAAGTATCAAAAAATCATGATATATTGCCTTATGAAATCGCTATTTTTAAAAACGGTCATTGGTTATTCAAGATAATGATACAAAAAGTCGGTGGAAAGCTAAATAGGCTTTCAAATCAAGTCAGGGAGAATTTTTACTCTTCTGCAAAAATTCTAGCTGGATCTTTACTCAGTCTGATACAGTCTGTATATGAGGAAACGTGTTGTGTGACATGAAAATCCGCTGATTCGTGTTGCTTAACATTATCCATTGTTAATTTAAACCAATTAAAGCAAATTAACACCATTTGAACGTGATTTTTTAAGTAGTATTTTTTACATGTTTTAATTTAAATTCATATTTGTAACATATTTGTAAAATGTATTCGAACTTTAACGTTTGATTTAATTTTCCTTTTTATCTATATTTAAATCATTCTTTAGAATTATGAGGAGTGAATAACCATACCTAGCGGTACTTGTATAACGTGTCACATTTTAGGGAGAGCTCTTTTAGCAGGCATTTTCACAACAGCCAAAAATGATGATAGATATGTTGTTCACTGTTTGAGCGCAAGGAATCCCCAATAACTGATCAATAAATTGCTCAATTAATGCAACAATTATTGCTCAAATTCACAAAAAGGGAAACTGTATTCTCATTAAGACCGTTTTACACTATAGGTAAAAATTAAAATGCTGGAGGCCAGTAATTAATACAGGGCCTATTTCCTTTATCCCTTTCATATTTCGTATATATTTTTGAAATAATTTTTATCTTTATCTGACAGAACTTTTGTACCTGAGAACTCAGCTATGTACAGCTTTATTTACACTAAATATTGACTGCATTTATACTTTCCCTGCAATGCATAATACACTACTGTTACGGACTTGAAAACTGCTTTGGAGCCCTTTTCCCCTGACTTATCCGAAGTCCAAACGGAGAAAACACGCTTCCAGCAGTCTGTCCCATGATATGATTTT
Source organism: Amaurobius ferox (assembly GCA_951213105.1). Taxonomy (NCBI): domain Eukaryota; kingdom Metazoa; phylum Arthropoda; class Arachnida; order Araneae; family Amaurobiidae; genus Amaurobius; species Amaurobius ferox. The sequence goes on along the minus strand of OX578148.1, from coordinate 14,563,627 downwards.
AGGGTTGAATCCTGCATTCCAAAGATTGAAGATGGGTTACCAGATTTGTCGGTTTATCGTTCATTTGTGGACACTTGGCGAGTTTTTGAAGCTTCGAAAAATTCCTTGAAATAACCAATATGATACGAGATATAAGAGATATAAAGAAATTTCTATGGGGAGTCTATAAAAGGGACTCATTATTCAGTTGGAGAGCAGTTGATGAGAAACGATCTACATTGAATTGTGGCTTTCGTCAACGTTTAGAGAATAGTAGCAGCTGTTTTTTAAATGACTTTTGTCAATATATTAAGAACTAGCCGCCTTTGGCGACCAGCCTGTTCGCTACCCTTGAAAATTCTGACCGTGGCAAACTCGTTGGCGCGACCTACCAGAAAGGTGTAAGGTAACTGCTTGGAAGGCCAGAAAGTGCCACACAATTTAGACCGGAACCCAATGGGGGAGGCATCCAAAGAGACCGTACCCTCCTTCCCCTACCACAAACCTCTCGGAAGGACTTGCAGTCCCACACGTTTAACGTGATCGTACTCCGCGTGAACACGGCTGCAGTTTTGGCAATGGCGGGAATCGAACCCGGGCCTACCGAGTGAAATTCCCGCGCGCTAACCACTGGGCTACCGTGCCATCCGCGACAATCTCCATAACTTTATTTTTATTCGGCAATTTTGGGAATCGAACCCGGGCCTACCAAGTGCAAATCCCGCGCACTAACCACTGGGGTACTTCACCCTCCGCGATATTCTTCATAACTTTCTTTTTATTCACCCAATTTAGACCGGAACCAAGTGGGAGAAGCATCCACAGGGACCGTACCCTTCTTCCCCTACCACCAACCTCTCGGAAGGACTTACAGACCCACATGTTTAACGTGATCGTACTCCGCGTAAACACGGCGGCAATTTTAGGAATCGAACCCGGGCCTACCGAGTGCAATTTCCGCGCGCTAACCATTGGGCTACATTGCCCTACGCGACAATCTCCATAACTTTCTTTTTATTCATCCAATTTAGACCGTACCCTCCTTCCCCTACCACCAACTTCTCGGAAGGACTCACGGACCCACATGTTTAACGTGATCGTACTCCGCGTAAACACGGCGGCAATTTTGGGAATCGAACCCGGGCCTACTGAGTGCAATTCCCGCGCGCTAACCACTGGGCTTCTTCGCCCCCAGCGACTATCTCCATAACATTCTTTTTATTTACCCAATTTAGAACGGAACCCAGTGGGAGAGGCATCCACAGGGACCGTACCCTCCTTCCCCTACCACCAACCTCTCGGAAGGACTTCCGGACCCACATGTTTATCGTGATCGTACTCCGCGTGAACACGGCGGCTGTTTTGGAAGTGGCGGGAATCGAACCCGGGCCTACCGAGTGCAATTCCTGAGCGCTAACCACTGGGCTGCCTCGCCCTCCGCAACTTTCTTTATATTCACCCAATTTAGACGGGAACCCTGTGAGGGGTGAGGAGGCCCGATCACGAAGACAACACGCATTTTTCGCGCTCTGATGATTTCGTTCTGTGGAAGCGTGATTATTTTGTGTTGTGTTTAGTGTGTACATATGTTTTGATGTCCCTCATATCTGCTTCAATTTGATGTTTACCGCTTGTTTCTACGTCTACTTCTCGGTGAGAAATCATAATTTATAAATTTAAAAAGTTCCACGGCTTTAGATATCAATTGTAATGGAGAAATGGCTCGAATCGGCCCAAAATGACTGATTCTACGACTGTAAATCTGTTATTTTTGAATGTATTTGTATAATCTAAAGTATATATTAAGATGTTTTGAAGTTTTAACATTGATAACTGAAAAAATTTAACAACCTAGGAGCAATATTTATATTAGTAATCTGAATTTTAAAATTGTATCTTTTCATGTTTTTACTTCTGTTTTCAAATATTCCCCCTTTTCCTGTATTATGCATGTCCCATATAGGTGTTCTCATGTTCCTCCCCCCCGTAGTGGTAAAATGGTTTCTCCCTGCTGGCTTTGCTCTTTTTTACCTTGCTTTGAATTGACCCCCCTTCTCAATATCAGCGCATCGTTTTGCTTTCTCTGAATAGACAACCCGATTCAAGATATGTATTTTGGTAATGATAAAAGTTCTTTGAATCGTAAAATGTATATATTGATGATATGTTACGTAAAATGGTAAAAATAGTGTGTCTTATATTATACAACTAAACCTGAATTGTGCTTAACTCAAAAACTACAATGGAAGGAAAAACACCATATTCTTCTCCAATTCCTGAATTTCCACACCTAACATCTATTTCAAGATACAATTCACCGCTCTCTCACCCTACAAGATCACAAACACCCATGCCTTCAAATTACAATAGATTATCCCCGAAACAACTTTTGGCAACTAAATCTAAATCGACAGAAAATCTGCCTCAACAGCTTACAATTGTGCCCGATACAAACTTAAGAAAGCAATCAACTATAAGGCTCGTAGATGTGAAAACCATGCCTTCTACTTCCTCCAACTCATACTCTGAAGCTGCTGCACGATCGCCTCCTCCATACATGCCTCTTACGCCTCTTCCACCTAGGAAATCTGCCTTCTCTACGGTTGTCCCCCAATTTACTGTATTTACCAAGCCGCCTCCTGCCCAGAACCGTATGACCAAACTCTGGGCTTCAGCCCCTCCTGTGATCGGTGAGGACCCTGGGACCGAAGCCTCCGTCCCCCTGCCTTCTGGGACTGCCAGTGATGACACTCGAGAGGAGGAACCGGGAAATTTGACCTCTAGGGGGATGCTTCTGACGAACCATCCAACTGAAACTTCCTCCCCTGCTCACCTGGACCACTTAGAAGACACTACAGAAACCAACTCTATAATTGAACCTTCTGGCAATAATGATGATATGAATAATATGGATGATAATAACTCCGAAACCACCACAACAGATATACCAGATGATTCTGGTGACTCATGCAATGTATTCTTAACAAAGATACAGAGGTACTGTAGTCAACTACAGAGATACTTGGCAAAAAGAGTCCGTACAACCGTAGCCCACAAGAAATATCTGGACAGGAAATTTACTGATATACATTCAGCTTGTCAACGATTCGAAAGTGAAATACAGGAGACTCCCTTTCCTTTGATGCTGGACTCATCCTGTGCTCTACAGGGCATCAGAAATTCCCTTAACGAAGATCTAGATCAGCTCAAAAACTCAATAACCACCAAGCTAGATCTATTTACTAAGAGCATATCGGATGACCTCCCCAAACTTGTGGAAAAGGCAGTCAAGAAAAATCTGTCAGTAATTAAAATACCACCTCCTGCACTAAAAACTAAAGAACCAGTTGAAAAGCCAACCTTTGCAAGCATATTGCTTCAGGGAAAAGACAGAAAGAAAGATATAGAGCAATTACATCGCGACCTGATGTCCTCCCGTTGCCCCTCTTCAGTTCGGGTGCAGAACATCTCATCCCTCAGTAACGGTACACTCAAAATTACCTGCAGGGAGAAAGACGTAGATCAACTCTTACCAAAATTTGCTAATTCATCTCTGAACGAAAAATTTACTATCACTAAACCTCCCTCCCGGAAACAGGCAGTAATTCTGTTCAATATGCCAGACGACTTTCAGGAGCAGGACGTTAAGCTCATGATAATTAGGAACTTACCTCCAGAACAGCTACAGGACTTCCGGATACTAAAAACATTTAAAAATAGATCAGGATCTGTAAATTGGGTTATGTTGCTGGATTCAACTTCTGCAAAAATTCTGATGGACAATCGACGTGTATTTCATCACTTCCAATACTTTTCCATCAGGAAGTATTTTTCAATACAGATCTGCTTCAAATGCCAGGGGTTCGGTCACTCGGCTGGCAGCTGCTCATGGATCACGGGAAATTGTTCCCAGTGTGCAGACACTGACCACACATTCAAGACGTGCCGGGTGAGAGAGCCTGTTTGTGTCAATTGCTCCACTGCCATACACGATGACCCAACATTAGGTTGGAAAACAAACCATAATGCTCGAGATAGAGCAAACTGTTCAGCCATGCAAAGGGAACTTTCCCGCATTAAAGAACTTCAAAAAACGGCGTGAAGGCATTGAGTGATATATAGTATGTTGAAGTGTGCTTCTTTGTGTTTGTGCCTTATAAGTGTTGATATAATGTACCTTTTATTCATATATTTTTGTGCTTTGTTGATTCCCTCATCTGTGCTCCGTTGCGTTGAATTCTCCCGATGGTGATTGAAATATTACAAATTAATGCAAACCACTCACTCTCTGCTCACAACAATCTACTACAATACGCAATAGAAAAATCTTTAGACATAGTGAGCTTGCAGGAACCTTTTCTTTCCGAGGGGTCGGTATTACGCCCTCCTCTCGGAATCAAACAATTTAACTCCACATCCAATAAAGCCTCTTTACTTTTTCTTAACCCTAACATCCCTGCGGTCCTTAAATTTAAATCTACAGCCTTTGTGGCCGCAGAGATTTGCCTTCCGAATAAAAAAAAAATTAATATTATCTCTATATACTGCCCACCTCACCAACCAATTACTGAAATTCTCTCGGAGTTATCAGAATTCGATTTCTTCTCATCTGATTACCTCATCCTTGGAGACTTCAACGCCCGGGCTTTGATGTGGGGATATGCATTCATTGATCAACGGGGTTACAGCGTAGTGGACTTTTGTTTAGAAAATAATTTAATTGTGGTAAACGATCCCGCTTGTGGTCCAACATTCGTATCACACTCTGGTAAAGGATTCCCTGACTTAACTTTAGTTTCATACGGTCTATTCGACCATATTCAAAAATGGGAGATTCTCTCAACTGATTCCTTTAGTGACCACCGCTATATTAAAATAACGCTAGAACTTGACCCTCCTCCGGACACCTCCTTTTTTCTAAAAACTAATTATTCCATTGGTAAATTCATTTATCACTTTAAAACCCACCTCCCTTCCCTTTCTAGATCTCTTGACGAAATTTCTGATTCCACCACCCTTAACAAATTCATTCAAAACTTCATTCAAATCACTCAAACTTGCGCCTTTCAAAACATTAAAAAGAAAAAAGTTAATAACCGCCCTGGTTTTAAATGGTGGAATCCCTCGCTAGCTAAATTACGCAATTTTGTTACAGCCTTGAAGAAACGTATAATATCACTTGAGAGAAACTCTGCTCCCTCGGAACAGATTTCCGAGATCCAAATTAAATACAAACTTAATCGTGCCAGATACAAAAAACTAATCAATAAATCTAAAACGGAATCCTGGAGAAATTTTTGTACAGACTGCTCTTCAAAATTCGGCACACACTTTAAATTTGCATTTCAAAAAGAAAACAAATTTAACAACATTAATTTACAATTTCCTGACGATCTGAACATGGACTACTCTTCTAAAATTCGACGTCTTTTGGACCATAGCTTTAGAGATGATAGTTCCTTCACCGGCTTTCCTGAATATTCACTTCCGGACGATGGGATGGGTTCGGTTTCGGATGAAGAGCTCTCCTTGGTCATCAATAATCTCCCTAATGGTAAAGCTCCGGGATTAGATAAAATAGATTTTAAAATATGGAAAACTTTATATAATTCATTTCCCTTCCTTTTTTCAAGGATTTTTAACTTGTGTTTTAGATATTGCTATTTTCCCATATGCTTAAGAAATGCCAAAATTCTGTTTCTAAATAAACCAGGTAAAGACCCCACTCTATGCTCTTCCTACCGATCGATATGTCTCCTACCGACCTTCGGAAAAATTTTAGAAAAAATCTTCGTAAATAAATTAAACTACTGGCTTTTGACCAAAGGGGCTCTTCACCCTCTTCAATTTGGGTTTCGCGAGATGGTCAGCTGTGAGGAGGCTACTCACACCTTGGTCACTGAGATTCGAAAGTTTAAACCGGGTCATTTTGTTTCGCTCACCACTGTGGACATCAGCGGAGCGTTCGATTCATTAGATTGGAACATCCTTCCCTCTACGCTTGAAAATATCCATTTACCTCCAGAATATCAAACCTTTATATATTCATACTTAAGCTCCCGGCAGATAACCTACTCAGATGAAATCTATTCCACTTCCAAAACAATCTCTCTTGGTGCTCCACAGGGTTCGTGCTTGTCCCCTATCCTGTGGAACATCTACTTTAATAAAACCTTGCAACTGAATAATGACATCCAATATCTACAGGCTTTCGCTGATGATCTCGCGGTGGTGACGTTTGGTGACTCCCTCGCTCAGGTTACTCTCCGCACTAACTGCCTATTGACCTCCCTTACCTCTTCCCTCTCTTCCCTTCATCTCTCCATCTCTTCGGAAAAATCCCAGTGCATAATTTTCAACAAAACAAGAGCAAAACGCCGCCAAAATCCAAGAATAAAAATCCTAAACAAACCAATCAAAATTACACGTCACCTCAAATATTTGGGAATCATCATAGATGATAATCTTACCTGGAGTCCTCACATTTTTTATCTTAAAGAGAAATGCTTAAAGCTCTCTTCTACTTTCGGGAAAATCGCGGGTAACAACTGGGGTGTAAACAAGTCATACCTTAAAATCTGGTATCTTACTGTAATAGAGAAGATTATTACTTTTAGCTCTGGGATATGGGGTAAAAACTTAACGGGGGAACAAATTACACGTCTTATTTCTCTGCAAAGGATTTTCCTTTTAAAAATTTCAACCGGCTTTAGAACAACTTCGAGCATCTCTCTTTATTCAATCACAGGAATTCCCCCTATTCAATTCGTAATACATACTCTTTACAAAAAATTCCATTTTAGGCATCTCCAAACTGATCTTTTCCCTGACTCCTCTCTCCCTGCTCCCTCCCTTTTTGATTCCCTGGTCCCCTTCTCACTTACACACCCCTCTCTTCGAATTGTAAATCTCCGATCTTCAGAACCTTCATCCTTCTCTGACTATAACATTTATACAGACGGATCAAAGATGGAAGACAAAATTGGCTTTGCCGTCTGTATATATAACAAAAGTGACCTGGTTGAAACATTTGCATATAAACTCTCCAGCGGGAACACAGTATTTCAGGCTGAAATTTCAGCCATTAAGATAGCAATTCAATGGGCCATGGACAACAACTTAAAAGTCAATATATTCTCTGATAGCTTGTCCTCTATTCTGGCACTCAAATCCGTAAAAAACAAAACTAAACTTCTGAGAGATATCAAACATTTGGCACATTCGGCATCAAAATTAATTAACCTCCGATGGGTTAAGGCCCATGCAGGAATATTGGGAAATGAAGCTGCTGATACCCTTGCTAAAGAAGCTGCTAATTCTGGACTCCCTTATTCGATCCCCTACCCTTTCTCCCTTTTAACTGCTTATTGTAAAAAACACCTTCTAAACTCCTGGCAGCAATACTTAAACGACTATATATCCCCCCGAACTCATGATCCGTCGCGTATTATCGACTTCCTCCCTCAGGTAAATCCTTCCCTCCAAATTTTTAACAAAAACCTGATCTATTTTATTACAGGACACGGCCCCTTTTTAGATTACTTAAAATATTTTAAACACAAAAATACCTCTAATTGTATTTGTAACGTTTTCGGAGATGCGGATCATTATATATTTTCCTGTCCCCATACTAAAAATTTCCACCTCGTTCGTCCTTCCCCTAGTCATCGTGCAGCTTGGTTTTCCAATGTCTGCAAAAACAAAACTCTAATAAATAAAATACAGAACTGTGTTCGTGTTGCGAGAGAAATTTCTAATAAGGTGAAGTGACGAGGGTGTGATCTTTACTGCTATCAATGTCATGTGATCAATGTTTGTCTATTTGCTCCTGGGTTCAACTTGTGCTTGTAAATAAATATGTTGGTTTGGTGAATGGGTCTCCATTGCCTTGATGATATAGATAAAACAGATGACAAATATAAAGTATAGAAATAAATGAGTATTAAAAATCTTGTAAATATAAATATTATATAAAATCATAAATGTAAATATAGACATAGAAATATTATAAATCTACATTGATAATTTACATATATTGAAAAATTATAAAGCTGGAATATATAAATATATTGTAAATATAAATTTTATATAATGTTATAGAGGTAAACATAAATGAAGAAATATTATAGATCTACATAGATAGATTATATACATTGAAATATTGCAAAGCTTGAATATATAAATATATAAATATTACAAAACATTATATATATAGATATGTATATGGAAATACTATAAATTCACATAGAAATATAGAGATAATGTAAATCCATAATAAAGAGATATGGAACATAACATAAAATTCCAGGATTTCGAGACCCTTCACCTCGTGCATTTGTTACTTGTGAAGAGACTCGGCTTGGTGTTTGAGCCTCATCGACCTGTTGAACTTCCTCTCTAAACTTTAATTTTTGAGACTGAATTTTGATAATTTTACTTTAAGTTAAGAACTGATGTTAAATGTTTTACCTCAGATTATTCATTCTATTAAAATTGGTTAAATTTGGGAATACCTTGAACTTAGAAAAAGAATGAGAATTAAGATGTCTAAACTCTTACTTTTGATTTGTCTTCCCCTGTTTCGACATTAATTATCTTATTGATTGAACTTCATATTTAAATCTTTACTTTGAGATATTAAATCCTTTATTCTTAAATTCTTAAACTTTTAATTCTTTGCTCTTTGATTAATCAAAACCTTAAACCCTTACTTTTTGATTTTAATAGATCTTCTGACTCTTTTTTGTTGTTTGCAGTGTTTTTGTTTGAAGTGTAATGTGAAATGTTGTGTTTAATATCAATCTTGGAATATCTGTCCCCCGTCTGTTTTGGGAATTTAAATCTTCCAGCATAACTGTTGAAAGCTGTTGAACTTCTGTAACCGGAATGTAAATACTTTGATGTTAAAATAAACTGGTGTTGGTTGTTCCGGGCGGACGTGGGGTACCTGGCGGATGGCCTCCGCTTACAAAAATTTTCCCGACCATTCATTCTGATGCTCTAAGTCCAAGGACGAGCCGGATGGTCTGGGCTTTCGGGAACCCTGTGAGGGAGGCATCCACAGGGACCGTACCCTCCTTCCCCTACCACCAACCTCTCGGAAGGACTTCCGGACCCACATGTTTATCGTGATCGTACTCCGCGTGAACACGGCGGCAGTTTTGGAAGTGGCGGGAATCGAACCCGGGCCTACCGAGTGCAATTCCTGAGCGCTAACCACTGGGCTGCCTCGCCCTCCGCAACTTTCTTTATAATCACCCAATTTAGACGGGAACCCTGTGAAGGAGGCATCCACAGGGACCGTACCCTCCTTCCCCTACCACCAACCTCTCGGAAGGACTTACGGGCCCACATGTTTAACGTGATCGTATTCCGCGTGAACACTTCGGCAGTTTTGGCAGTGGCGGGAATCGTACCCGGGCCTACCGCTAACTTCCCGCGCGCTAATTTACAATTTAAAATGACCATATGCTCTCTAAGCTCTTAATTCCATCATCCTCATTCCATTGTTCCATCATTTAAAATATCCATAAAATTTAAATATCCATCGTTCCATCATTTAAAATATCCATCGTTCCATCATTTAAAATATCCATAAAATTAAAATATCCATTTAAAAAATCCATATCGTTCCATCATTTAAAATATAAATATAATAATTTCTACAGTGCATATGTTAAGCTCTTATTTCATTTAAAATCGGAAGCGCGGGAAACGGAAAGTAAAAACTAATTCGGTTTCTTATTGTCCCACCCATCGCTATGCATATACAGAACCGTGACGTCACCTCCACCTTGACGTCCCCACCCACCACCTTCCCTGCTTCAGCGGGGGAGAGACGAAGCGGCACGCCGAGAAATTTAAAATCATGACGTCTTTAAAATTGCGATCCTGAAGGCAATTTTCATTATTTCTGGACCAGATTAGACTTGTAAGAATGCCAGATATTTCAGCTTTCTAAAAATGTAAATTATTAGTCGAAATTATGAGTACTTTTTACTATGCGAGAATTTAAAAACCAAAAATCGTTTTTTTGAGCCAAAAGTGACTTTTGTTTTAAAATCTTTAAAAAATATTAGAAATCGAAATGGAGATTTGAAATTGATATATTTTTACTCGCAATTGTCTGCTCTTTCCGATGGTGTGAGTTGTTTTTTTCTACGACGTCTGGATCGTGGAGAAAAAAGGGCAAAAAAAGGTCGAAATCGCATAAAACATTAAATAAATAAAAAAATAATTAGAATTTTGAAAATCGGTTTTCACGTGTCCCCTTCCCTCCCCCCCCGGGTCTCCGATTGCCAAATTTCGTAGCTCTCCGACGCGCGGTCGCGAAACGTATAGTGTATAAGACAGACACACAGACACACACACACACACACAGACATTGCCTTTTATTATTTACTAGCCGCCTTTGGCGACCAGCCTGTTCGCTACCCTTGAAAATTCTGACCGTGGCAAACTCGTTGGCGCGACCCTGCAATGCATAATACACTACTGTTACGGACTTGAAAACTGCTTTGGAGCCCTTTTCCCCTGACTTATCCGAAGTCCAAACGGAGAAAACACGCTTCCAGCAGTCTGTCCCATGATATGATTTTAGGGTTGAATCCTGCATTCCAAAGATTGAAGATGGGTTACCAGATTTGTCGGTTTATCGTTCATTTGTGGACACTTGGCGAGTTTTTGAAGCTTCGAAAAATTCCTTGAAATAACCAATATGATACGAGATATAAGAGATATAAAGAAATTTCTATGGGGAGTCTATAAAAGGGACTCATTATTCAGTTGGAGAGCAGTTGATGAGAAACGATCTACATTGAATTGTGGCTTTCGTCAACGTTTAGAGAATAGTAGCAGCTGTTTTTTAAATGACTTTTGTCAATATATTAAGAACTAGCCGCCTTTGGCGACCAGCCTGTTCGCTACCCTTGAAAATTCTGACCGTGGCAAACTCGTTGGCGCGACCTACCAGAAAGGTGTAAGGTAACTGCTTGGAAGGCCAGAAAGTGCCACACAATTTAGACCGGAACCCAATGGGGGAGGCATCCAAAGAGACCGTACCCTCCTTCCCCTACCACAAACCTCTCGGAAGGACTTGCAGTCCCACACGTTTAACGTGATCGTACTCCGCGTGAACACGGCTGCAGTTTTGGCAATGGCGGGAATCGAACCCGGGCCTACCGAGTGAAATTCCCGCGCGCTAACCACTGGGCTACCGTGCCATCCGCGACAATCTCCATAACTTTATTTTTATTCGGCAATTTTGGGAATCGAACCCGGGCCTACCAAGTGCAAATCCCGCGCACTAACCACTGGGGTACTTCACCCTCCGCGATATTCTTCATAACTTTCTTTTTATTCACCCAATTTAGACCGGAACCAAGTGGGAGAAGCATCCACAGGGACCGTACCCTTCTTCCCCTACCACCAACCTCTCGGAAGGACTTACAGACCCACATGTTTAACGTGATCGTACTCCGCGTAAACACGGCGGCAATTTTGGGAATCGAACCCGGGCCTACCGAGTGCAATTTCCGCGCGCTAACCATTGGGCTACTTTGCCCTACGCGACAATCTCCATAACTTTCTTTTTATTCATCCAATTTAGACCGTACCCTCCTTCCCCTACCACCAACTTCTCGGAAGGACTCACGGACCCACATGTTTAACGTGCTCGTACTCCGCGTAAACACGGCGGCAATTTTGGGAATCGAACCCGGGCCTGGTAACTGGTTGGACGGCCAGGATGTGCCACGCAATTTAGACCGGAACCCAGTGGGGGAGGCATCCACAGGGAACGTACCCTCCTTCCCCTACCACCAACCTCTCGGAAAAACATACGGACCCATATCTTTAACGTGATCGTACTCCATGTCAGTGGCGGAAATCGAACCCGGGCCTACCGCGTGCAATTCCCGCGCGCTAACCACTGGGCTACTTCGCCCTCCGCGACAATCTCCATAACTTTCTTTTTATTCACCTAATTTAGACCGTACCCTCCTTCCCCTACCACCAACCTCTCGGAAGGACTCACGAACCCACATGTTTAACGTGATCGTACTCTGCGTGAACGTGGCGTAAGTTTTGGCAGTGGCGGGAATCGAACCCGGGCCTACTGAGTGCAATTCCCGCGCGCTAACCACTGGGCTGCCGCGCCCTCCGCGACAATCTCCATAACTTTCTACATATTCACCCAATTTAGACGGGAACCCAGTGGGGGAGGCATCCACAGGGGCCGTATCCTCCTTCCCCTACCACCAACCTCTCGGAAGGACTTACGGACCCACATATTTAACGTGATCGTATTCCACGTAAACACGGCGGCAGTTTTGGCAGTGGCGGGAATCGAACCCGGGCCTACCGCTAACTTCCCGCGCGCTAATTTGCAATTTAAAATGACCATATGCTTAATTCCATCATCCTCATTCCATTGTTTCATTGTTCTATCATTTAAAATATCCATAAAATTAAAATATCCATTTAAAATATCCAAAAGTTAAAATATACATTTAAAAAATCCAGATCGTCCCATCATTTAAAATATAAATATAATAATTTATATAGAGCAAAGGCGCTCTATTCAGAACCGTGACGTCACCTCCACCTTGACGTCCCCACCCACCACCTTCCCTGCTTCAGCGGGGGAGAAACGAACGGAACGCCGAGAAATTTAAAATCATGGCGTCTTTAAAATTGCCATCCTGAAGGCAATTTTCATTATTTCTGGACCACATTGGACTTGTAAGAATGCCAGATATTTCAGCTTTCTAAAAATGTAAATTATTAGTCGAAATTATGAGTACTTTTCACGATGCGAGAATTTAAATACCAAAAATTGATTTTTTGAGCCAAAAGTGAGTTTTGTTTTAAAATCTTTAAAAAATATTAGAAATCGAAATTCAGATTTGAAATTGATATATTTTTACTCGAAATTCTCTGCTCTTTCCGATGGTGGAATTTGTTTTTTTCTACGATATCTGGATCGTGGAGAAAAAAGGGCAAAAAGGGCAAAAAACGGTCGAAATCGCATAAAACATTAAATAAATAAAAAAATAATTAAAATTTTAAAAATCGGTTTTCACGTGTCCCCTTCCCTCCCCCCCGGGTCTCCGATTGCCAAATTTCGTAGCTCTCCGACGCGCGGTCGCGAAACGTATAGTGTATAAGACAGACACACAGACACACAGACATTGCCTTTTATTATATAGACTAGCCGCCTTTGGCGACCAGCCTGTTCGCTACCCTTGAAAATCCTGACAGTGGCAAGCTCGCTTTTTAACGATGCTGCTTAGCGAAAAAGTTTTTTTTTTTTAAGATTGTCCCCACCACCACCCGATGCATAAATGCACCGCGACAATCTCCATAACTTTCTTTTTATTTATTTATTTATTTATTCAGTGTTTAAGTTTTTTCATTGTGGTCCCAACCACCACCCGATGTAAACAATACATCGCCACAATTCAATCCAGCATAATGAGCCAGAAACCTTTAAAAAGCAAACACTAATTCAGTTTTTAATTGTGCCTAGGCTAAAAAGCGTGTAAAAAGCAAACACTTATTCGGGTTTTAATTGTCCTTAGGCCAAAAACCGTATAAAAAGCAATCAATGATTAAGTTTTTTCATTGTGGTTCCAACCAGCACCCGATGTAAATAATACATCGCCACAATTAAGTTTTTACAATACAACAACAGAGTACGCCACAACAATACGTCGCCACAATTAAGTTTTTTCATTGTAGTCCCAACCACCACCCGATGTAAACAATACATCGCCACAATTCAATCCATCATAATGAGCCAGAAACCTTATAAAAAGTAAACACTAATTCGGTTTTAATTTTTTTTTTTTTAAAGATTGTCCCCACCACCACCCGATGCATAAATGCACCGCGACAATCTCCTTAACTTTATTTTTATTTATTTTTTTATTTCTTCAGTGTTTAAGTTTTTGCATTGTGGTCCCAACCACCACCCGATGTAAACAATACATCGCCACAATTCAATCCAGCATAATGAGGCAGAAACCTTATAAAAAGCAAAGATTAATTCGGTTTTTAATTGTGCCTAGGCCAAAAACCGTGTAAAAAGCAAACACTTACTCGGTTTTTAATTGTCCTTAGGCCAAAAACCGTATAAAAGCTTTGGCGACCAGCCTGTTCGCTATCCTTGAAAATTCTGACCGTGGCAAATTCTAACCATGGCACACTCGCTGGCGCGACCTACCAGAAAAGTGTAAGATAACTGTTTGGACGGCCAGGAAGTGCCACCCAATTTAGACCGGAACTCAGTGGGGGAGGCATCCACAGGGACCGTACCCTCCTTCCCCTACCACCAACCTCTCGGAAGGACTTACGGTCCCACATGTTTAACGTGATCGTACTCCGCCTGTACACAGCGGTAGTTTTAGTAGTGGCGGAAATCGAACCCGGACCTACCGAGTGCAATTCCCGCGCGCTAACCACTGGGCTACCGCGCCCTCCACGACAATCTCCATAACCTTCTTTTTATTCACCCAATTTAGACCGGAACCCAGTGGGAGGGTCATCCACAGGGACCGTACCCTCCTTCCTCTACCACCAACCTCCCGGAAGGACTTACGTACCCACATGTTTAGCGTGATCGTACTCCGCGTGAACACGGCAGTTTTGGCAGTGGCGGTAATTGAACCCGAGCCTACCGAGTGCAATTCCCGCGCGCTAACCACTGGGCTACCGCGCCCTCCGCGATAATCTTCATAACTTTCTTTTATTCACCCAATTTAAACCAGAACCCAGTGGGGGAGGCATCCACAGGGACCTACCCTCCTTCCTCTACCAACAACTTCTCGGAAGGACTTACGTACCCACATGTTTAACGTGATCGTACTCCGCGTGAACACGGCAGCAGTTTTGGCAATGGAAGGAATCGAACCCGGGCCTTCCGAGTGAAATTCCCACACGCTAACCACTGGGCTACCACGCCCTCCGCGATAATCTCCATAACTTTCTTTTTATTCACCCAGTTTGGACCGGAACCCAGTGGGGGAGGCATCCACAGCGACCGTACCCTCCTTCCATTTAAAATATCCATAAATTCAAATATCCATTTATAAAATCCATATCATTCTATGAATCATCCATATCGTTCCACCAATCCATAAATATAATAATTTCAAATACATCACCAGAATTCAATCCACCATAATACAATCATTTAAATTATTTAAAACATCCATAAATTAAAATAACCATTTAAAATATCACATAAATATAATTATTTCACTCGATGTATCCAATACATATGCTAAGCTCTTAATACATTTAAAACCCGAAGCGTGGTGGTCTCCATGGAGACGGGGGAAAAACTACTGCGGTGGGATATGTCGGGGAGAATCGGTTCTTCGCCGAGTATTGGGCAAGAAATATAAAATCATGACGTCTTTAAAATTGCGATCCTACAGGCAATTTTCACTATTTCTTGACCAGATTGGACTTGTAAGAATGCCAGATGTTTGACCTTTCTAAAAATGTAAATTATTAGTCGAAATTCTGAGTACTTTTTACTATGCGAGAATTTAAAAACCAAAAATCGTTTTTTTGAGTCAAAAGTGACTTTTGCTTTAAAATCATAAAAAAATATTAGAATTTGTCCCTGAGATTTGAAATTGATATATTTTTACTCGAAATTCTCTGCTCTTTCCGGCGGTTGTTTTTTTCTACGATGTCTGGATCGTGGAGAAAAAAGAGCAAAAAGGTCAAAAAACGGTCGAAATCTCATAAAACATTAAATAACAAAAAAAATAATTAAAATTTTGAAAATCGGTTTTCACGTGTCCCCTTCCCACCCCCCAGGGTCTCCGATTGCCAAATTTCATAGCTCTCCGACGCGCGGTCGCGAAACGTATAGTGTATAAGACACACACACACACAGACATTGCCTTTTATTATATAGAAGAAGATAGTGTCGATTATTTTGTGAAATTTGTGGAGCATTTAAGAACTGTTTAAATCTATATTGTTCCCGTTTTCTCTGTGCTTGGGAATGAAAGTGCGTGTTGCCGGTGTGTGCTGTTTGCCGATCCGTGGAATGGAATTTTAACATACGTATGTGCCATCTAAGAATTAAGAATTTCAAAATTTTATGATAGTTGGTGAGTCACTATGAAACCCATTAGATTTCCAAACATATTTTCATATCTGTATTTTGAGAATTATTGTTTACAGTGAAATTTTTCATTAAAATACCACAGAATCAGTTCCGATATGATATAAGATAAATTGTTTCAATGAAGTTTCCGGCTTATGGGAATTTTAACAAATTCTGGTCAATAAAGCAGCAAATTACCTATTAAAATCCAAATAATTGTAAAACTGGAAATTTTATTCAACGTTACGTAAACTGATATTTTCTATGAAAAGAAATGCATGCCAATAACATTAATATCCGTAGCAAAAGGAAAAGATACATAAATTAATATACAGGGAGCTTGAATGTTTTTGCGTGAGAACAACATTTTATAAAATAAATCTCAAATTTTGTAATATCCCCATAAGAACACGATCTTACAACAAGCATTTTAAAACTCAGATTAAATATGGTGAATTCTGTGCTTTCTTGTAAACATAAATTGGATCAAGTTCCACTTTATCCAAATTCAGACAAATAATAAAGGATCAATTCATATATAAAATACTAGAAATACACCGTTGTCCGGGATTTAAAGCAACGATAAATTGAGTTTATTAATTTAAATAAAAATTACAAAACAAATTTTTAATATATTTTAATATTGGAAATTGAAATCAACGGGAGGTGATACGACCTCATCCTTAAATTATGATTCTAAACTCTTGCGACTAAGCAAAAAATGAAATTAAATAAAAAGTTTCAAATGCAAACATAAACAAATGCATAAATAATTAAATAATATAGAGAATATAAATAAATAAATAAATAGAATAATCAAAAGAAATCCTTTCTCTTCGGAAAAGTGAAAACGTGCGGGCATTAAGAACATGCGCAGTCGTGTTCAACGGACCGCAGAATGTTGAAACGAAGATATGGGAATCTTCGCAGGGGGGGGGGGGATTTAACAGTTCTAAAAACGCTTAAAAATTATAGAGTTACGCTTAAAATTTACAATTAATTAGAAAAATTCTTCAGGATATTATTTTGTTTTGAAGCAGTCTGTATTATTTAAAGAAGCTGCTTTCATATTTTAAACATTGGATTGGTAGTCATTTTTTCCATCTCAAAATAAATGTAGGAAACTTTTAAAATACACGTAACATTTACATATTTGCAAAATTTAGGAAAATTCGTCTATTAAATGTGTGGGGTCTGTCAAACTTCGTTTGAAAGATACTTTTTCAACATTTTCAGTTTCAAGATAAAAACTTTGTCAGAATATTTTCTGTCACTAATGAAACGATTTTTATGAATATCGTTCAAAATCGAGCTAAATCGTGCTAAAACATAAAATAACTAAAACACTAATTCGCATTTAAAACAAAATGCCAAAGTGCACTTTCCCCGGTCCTAAAGTACCTATGTACCAAATTTCGTACTCATATGAAGCTCAGATTTTAAGCAACAAACTGCACAGATAGGCACATAGATATCTTCCTTTATTATGCAAGATATAGTAGAAATGACATAATTATATTAGTAAATTTATAAATTGCAGTATCCTGCCACTCGTTTTCCTTGGTTCTAACACTTCTCATATATCTTCATGGTGAATATACATTTTCCACCTTTAGCAATGTGAGTTATTCTACTGCAAATACCAAATATGGAATAAGTAAGTTTGCTCTTGTCTGTCCTGACGAAGGAAGCTATTTATTATTTCGAAACCGGTTCCATCCAAATCCGTACTGTATTCTGTAGTTATAAGAAGTTTTGCTATAAAATAAATTTTACTGCAGGTTTTGAGTGTATTCGGTAATTTAAATATGTCAAAATGTCATTTATTAGATTATCCAAACAAGACACGAAAACAAACGTATATATTAAGTGTGTTTTGACTTCTGGCTGAAATAGGATTATTGAAGAAGCTAATTTGTCATTGAAAATTTCAATCACTAGCGATTTTTGCTCCGTAGGTACTTATTTATGGCTTTAAAATACTTAAATATGTTTCAGTAAATACTGAAACCAAGCACTTCTTACTTTAAAAAATGTAAATTAATATTTTAACTTTATTATTAAAAATTACGTGATATGTAATAATGTTTCATTTTTTATGTATATGGATGATCATTGCAGAAATTGCACATTTAAGTAAGTAAAAGAATAAAAAAATAGTATAATACATAAAAATATAATACAAAACATATACATACATAAAAATATAATACATAAAAGTATAATACAAAAAAAAGTATTATACATAAAGATAATATTTTAATTATGAATCGGCGTAGTTCTTGAAAATGATTCCTAGTACAGATCGATATAATAGTTTGATGATAACATATTTTTAAAGCAGTAAAAATTCAAAGCACGCAATAATCGAATTAAGAATAAAACATAAATACCTATATAAATCGTTCGATATTTACCATTTTCTTTTTCATGAACAAATGGGCATGTTCCGTGAGTGAATGAGATTATTTTGAAATGCTTAATTCACTTGTAACACTTAGAGTTTAATACGTTAATAATTTATGTTTTTCATTGAACAAATTGATCAAGAAAGTTAGATAATTTAATTATGTGCAATGTGGGATCATTTACAAGGAATTTAAGCAATTGGCTGTTGCATCAGCCAAAATCACTAGCTAGAGAAAGGCGACAAATCAAAATGGCAATAATCTGAAAGGAAGGCAAGAAACTTGTGACTCCAGTAGATGACGTTCCCTACTGATTAACAAATTTTGTCACTACGGGAAAACAATAGCACATTCTTATTATAGACTAGCCGCCTTTGGCGACCAGCCTGTTCGCTACCCTTGAAAATTCTGACCGTGGCAAACTCGTTGGCGCGACCTACCAGAAAGGTGTAAGGTAACTGCTTGGAAGGCCAGGAAGTGCCACACAATTTAGACCGGAACCCAATGGGGGAGGCATCCAAAGAGACCGTACCCTCCTTCCCCTACCACAAACCTCTCGGAAGGACTTGCAGTCCCACACGTTTAACGTGATCGTACTCCGCGTGAACACGGCTGCAGTTTTGGCAATGGCGGGAATCGAACCCGGGCCTACCGAGTGAAATTCCCGCGCGCTGACCACTGGGCTACCGTGCCATCCGCGACAATCTCCATAACTTTATTTTTATTCGGCAATTTTGGGAATCGAACCCGGGCCTACCAAGTGCAAATCCCGCGCACTAACCACTGGGGTACTTCACCCTCCGCGATATTCTTCATAACTTATTTTTTATTCACCCAATTTAGACCGGAACCAAGTGGGAGAAGCATCCACAGGGACCGTACCCTTCTTCCCCTACCACCAACCTCTCGGAAGGACTTACAGACCCACATGTTTAACGTGATCGTACTCCGCGTAAACACGGCGGCAATTTTGGGAATCGAACCCGGGCCTACCGAGTGCAATTTCCGCGCGCTAACCATTGGGCTACTTTGCCCTACGCGACAATCTCCATAACTTTCTTTTTATTCATCCAATTTAGACCGTACCCTCCTTCCCCTACCACCAACTTCTCGGAAGGACTCACGGACCCACATGTTTAACGTGCTCGTACTCCGCGTAAACACGGCGGCAATTTTGGGAATCGAACCCGGGCCTGGTAACTGGTTGGACGGCCAGGATGTGCCACCCAATTTAGACCGGAACCCAGTGGGGGAGGCATCCACAGGGAACGTACCCTCCTTCCCCTACCACCAACCTCTCGGAAAAACATACGGACCCATATGTTTAACGTGATCGTACTCCATGTCAGTGACGGAAATCGAACCCGGGCCTACCGCGTGCAATTCCCGCGCGCTAACCACTGACTGGGCTACTTCGCCCTCCGCGACAATCTCCATAACTTTCTTTTTATTCACCTAATTTAGACCGTACCCTCCTTCCCCTACCACCAACCTCTCGGAAGGACTCACGAACCCACATGTTTAACGTGATCGTACTCTGCGTGAACGTGGCGCAAGTTTTGGCAGTGGCGGGAATCGAACCCGGGCCTACTGAGTGCAATTCCCGCGCGCTAACCACTGGGCTGCCGCGCCCTCCGCGACAATCTCCATAACTTTCTACATATTCACCCAATTTAGACGGGAACCCAGTGGGGGAGGCATCCACAGGGGCCGTATCCTCCTTCCCCTACCACCAACCTCTCGGAAGGACTTACGGACCCACATATTTAACGTGATCGTATTCCACGTAAACACGGCGGCAGTTTTGGCAGTGGCGGGAATCGAACCCGGGCCTACCGCTAACTTCCCGCGCGCTAATTTGCAATTTAAAATGACCATATGCTTAATTCCATCATCCTCATTCCATTGTTTCATTGTTCCATCATTTAAAATATCCATAAAATTAAAATATCCAAAAGTTAAAATATACATTTAAAAAATCCAGATCGTCCCATCATTTAAAATATAAATATAATAATTTATATAGAGCAAAGGCGCTCTATTCAGAACCGTGACGTCACCTCCACCTTGACGTCCCCACCCACCACCTTCCCTGCTTCAGCGGGGGAGAAACGAACGGAACGCCGAGAAATTTAAAATCATGGCGTCTTTAAAATTGCCATCCTGAAGGCAATTTTCATTATTTCTGGACCACATTAGACTTGTAAGAATGCCAGATATTTCAGCTTTCTAAAAATGTAAATTATTAGTCGAAATTATGAGTACTTTTCACGATGCGAGAATTTAAAAACCAAAAATTGATTTTTTGAGCCAAAAGTGAGTTTTGTTTTAAAATCTTTAAAAAATATTAGAAATCGAAATTCAGATTTGAAATTGATATATTTTTACTCGAAATTCTCTGCTCTTTCCGATGGTGGAATTTGTTTTTTTCTACGATGTCTGGATCGTGGAGAAAAAAGGGCAAAAAGGGCAAAAAACGGTCGAAATCGCATAAAACATTAAATAATAAAAAAATAATTAAAATTTTAAAAATCGGTTTTCACGTGTCCCCTTCCCTCCCCCCGGGTCTCCGATTGCCAAATTTCGTAGCTCTCCGACGCGCGGTCGCGAAACGTATAGTGTATAAGACAGACACACAGACATTGCCTTTTATTATATAGATGCTTATACGAAAATTACATATCATAAAATCAGAAAACTAAATAAAGACAAACAATATGAGTAGATTTGGTAAAAACGTATACATGACTTCTTCCATAATAGAATTTATGGAGAATAGTAAAATTCAAAAGAAAACGTCAAACACATGTGTCTGTCGTCTGGATGTCTGAATAAATTCACCTTGTTGATCTGATTTATTTAAACACTAAGATTTCCTAACGACCAACTTTTTATTTTCCTGAAGAACCTATACTTTGCAGCTGCGCTTTTCAAATCGTGATTGTAGCAGAAACAGGATATTATGTAGTATAAAGAAAGATAAATTTATTCGAGGTTTGAAGATTCATTTCGACTCTGACGAAGGAGATGATAGGGTGCCCAAAAATATAGAATAAATTAATATCATATTTTCTTGTATGATTTGCAAATTAATATAAAGAGAAAAGTAATTCGGCATTCGATATCTTGAAGTCGAAAACTAGAATATATCGATATATGAAATAAAGTTATACTTCAAATGCCTGCTTGCTTACTATTCGAATAATGTAAACACTATCCACTTATATCTATATTTTGCCTTGCTAAACTTCGATAACTGGGATTTTTATGGATGACGTCTGATGTATGGATGAAACTGTATTAAGGAATTATACTATAACAACACTTCTCAAAAGCTCAATATTATTCTTTCATCGATACTTGCGCTGCATACTTCTTCTAGTCAAAATTGAAGTCAGTTGAGAACTTTTGCCCTATCAGTTCCTGTATCGTAACCACTGGGCTACAAAAATTGTTTGATTTGAATATGTTTATTGTTTTTATGAATAAATTCACATCGAAACACTTTAGGTTTCCTGAAATTTTTCGTATTTTTGCCCTCACAAAGTGATCACAACTCTAACGTTTATAATTTCAGCTTCTGCGAATATTTAAGGAGAGGGGAGAGGACATATGTTACCTTTTTCCAAATATGACAAAAATGTGAGAATGTACACCAAATGTCAAACCAAAAAATGATATGCCAAAGGGTTTAAAATATCGCCAGATTTGTAGAGTTTGGCATAAGAAAACCATGGATACCCATTTCTGTTATTGTAGCTCAAGTCTTAGAAGATAGGTTTATTAACAGTACGTAGTTCGGGTAAAAATTGCACTCATTTTCTTTCGGTTCCATTTTCAATGGAATTTCTTCAGATATGGGTAAACTGAGTGTTCCAATGAATATAGACAGACGCCTTGAGAAAGCAAAAAAGGCGCTGCGATTGAGCTCTGGGCCAGACTGAAGAAAATTACTTTGTTTATTTATACAGAAAATATTTTATGCTATATCGAATAATATATATATATAATTAAAATAAAAGTCACGTGGTCGTGAATAATTTGGCTGCTGTTTTATTTATCTCCTTTTATTATCTCCTTAAATGTGCATTAAAATTTAGGGCACATTTTAAAGCCGATTATTTTATTGTCACTATTTTCGCAGGTGTTAAACATAAAAAAATTTAGAATATGGAAATTTTCGGGGTTTTTTTTCGGAAATTTTCAGGTTTTTTTTCTATTTTACTGTTTAAATTTCACTCTATTTTATTCATAAACTGACATGTCATGGGTACATTTTATGACTGAAACCATTCAGAAAACTTTTAGTTAAGCACAAAATGAATAATTTTGTTCAATCTCCCCAGTATGAGATTGCAATTTATTAAAACTGAAACTTTTTAAGTGTTTGTTATATGCACCGATAATATTTTGACATTTTAATTTATATAAAATAAGATTTCGTTTTAAGTTACTATAAACAAACTTTAAAGTATTAATCAGGAATGTTGCTTTGAAAAAAAAAAGCTTCAGTCAGTTGAAATAACGAGAACAAATCATCGGAAACCATTCCATAAACACTAGTGTATACAGATTGTATTTAAGAAAATGTATTGTGTGACATGAAAATCTGTTTCGGGTTGCTTAACATTCGCTATTGTTAATATTGAACAATTAATACAAAAGAAAAACATTTGTACGTGATTTTTAACAAGGGCGCGTTTTCATGTTTCAATTTAAATTCATGTATATCTAAAATATTTATAAATTTATTCACACTTAAAGGTTTGATTTAATTTTCTTTTTCCTTTCTTTATATACATAATGTATAAGGAAAGTATTGTGACTAGGTCGAAAATTCGAATTCGAGTTTTCGACGGGAGAGCACGTTTCAAGCATCCTTGATCACGAATCAAACATTTTTGAAGTGATGTCTGTGTGTGTGTGTGTGTCAGTGAGTCTGTGGAGACTATAATTGACGAACGAATGGACCGATTTGAGCAAAATTTGGTACAAAAATCACAATCTGTAAACTCTGGAAGCCTTTTGTTTTAATACGCAATCGAATGTTCAGAACCCCCTATATTTTCGAATGAAATTTTGAAAAAATCGTCAAAAAATCAATACCACTTATAAAGTTACGCAAATAGACATTTCTTATGTAATTTTTCATTAGAAAATGATTGGCATAAATTTTAGAACGCTAACATGAACTGTTCTCGAGATATTGCACATTTTCCAAAAAAATTATCAAAAAGTCATATAAAATAAAATAAAAAAAATTCCTATTGAGAAACATGTTCACTTTTCATATGTAATACCATGCGATAACTTGTGTGACATCATTCTCGTAGATCTAGCTTGTTCCATTCATGAAAAATGATACTTTTAGTAATACTTTTGTATTTGGACGCTAATAGTCATTTAACTGATGTAAGAATAACTTATTTCTTCGTCCATAACGCTGGGCGAGATTATGGCGACGAATTTGGCGGATTGTCGCCAACTTGGCGACTTTTTGAAATGTTGCCAAATTAACGAAAATCTCGCCAAATGGATAAAAATGACGCTAAATCAATGAAAATGACGACTCATTGTCGAAAATTCAATATCTTGGAAATAATATTTGTATCTACTATAAGAAAAACCTATTTTTTACTGTAAAAGTGGTAAATTCATTATATTATACAAGGAAAGTCATGTGTTGCCCACTTCAGATTTTTTCCTATGTAAAACATATTTTATTATTTAACATCTGCGGTCCCTATAGCTAGGCGGTTCTTTTTACTTTCCCTTCAATACATGGCAACGTAGGGAAATTATTGGAATTATGTTGAAAATCGCAACTAGAGTTTTCGACAGATCTGCACGTTTTGGGACCACTAGAATACAAAAAACAATTTTTAGCGTGACGTCTGTGTGTGTGTCTGTCTGTATGTCTGTTTGTGCAATATATGTATCCACTCTAACAAACTCCCAATTGAAATCACTAGAACAAATCACAGTGGACCATCCCATCAACACCAGAAGATACAGACTGTACTTGTATATAAGGAAATGTGTTGTGTGACGTTAAAATCCTCTGTGTCGTGTTGCTTAACATTCGCTATCGTTAATTTAGATCAATTAACATAAATTGATAAATTTCAGCGTTTTCTTTTATACAGGGTGGCCATAATTAAAGTAGAGGTGTTTAATCCTGATAGTGAGAAAACTGTTGAGCCAAACAAACAAATAAAACAGTTCGGATTTTTGCCACCGCAGGCGAAAGCGGCGCTGTAAGAATCATTTTTGGAGTAAAATAGAGGAGAAAATTTTGAGGTAAAATAGAACGCTATTCTGAGAATGCACTTTTTGGAACATATGTAAGGAAAACACAATCACACATGTAAATGATGCCAATATAAAAATTAATGTCATACGTATGTAAATATAATATGAAATGTAAATATAAAATGTACTAAATACGTATAAAATGTAAATGTGTTGTCCTTTACAAAATGCATGTGAAATCTTAACATTCTGTACTTCCAGGGCCTACTTTACTCCATAAATTGACTTTACAGCGCCACATTAGCCCGCTGTGGCAAAAATCCGAATTATTTTTTTTCCGTTTTAAAATGAAAACCCCATGGTATAAATAGTATTTACTGCAAATTTGGTTGAGTTTGGCCAAACCGTTTTCTCACTATCGGATTCTAAACACCTTTACTTTAATTACAGTCACCCTGCATATAAAGCTAAATAATTTCTATAACTTCAGAAATCGTGTTATTGTATGTTTACAGTATTCTGAGGCATAATACAAGTGAAATTGAATTTCGTTTACTATTACTATTTGATGTGCGGAATAATGTAAACCTGGAATTTAGAATAACCTTGTTTATCGTACTTATTTCGAGGTTAGTTGGCAAATGCTCTAATCTATCCCACATTATAAAATATCAATATGTTGAATTTGAATATAATGGGAAAACAACATGTATATAATTAATATGCATTAATATTTACAATGTAGTCTTAATATTACGAAATTCATTAACCAATGTCTTACCAAATTTTCTTCAAACATTCCGATACATTGAATGTCGTTTTCTGTCAGTATGGAATTTGTTTGAGGTTTCTGTAAGGTCCATAATTAAAAGAGAAGAAGCCTCTATCAATTCTGTTTGTCGCTAACATTTATTGAAGTGGCATGCCTTCCTCCAGTTATTGTTGCATATATAATGATTTGTTATAAAGGTTTTTTGATGAACATTTCACAGATAAAAATCAATGCAATCTGACAATGCCACTCGACACTTTGTATTTTACTAATAACTTCACCCGGTGTAGCATGCGGTTCGTTCAATTGCAGGATTAATTAAATTCATAAGATTTTTCGAATAGCTTAGTCCCGAGAACGCCTCTTTATAGAGAACGTCCCTTTTTTCCGGTTTCTTGTGATTTTGAACTTGGTTTTGCAACTTCGTGCATCTTGGATAAAATTCTGAACTGATTTTGTGCCGGTCACGAAAACAAACTGCAATTGTCAGTTCCCACTACAGTTTTCAAAATTGCGGCAGACAGTAAGATTTCTTGCTGTTATTGCGGTATATAGTTTTCTGAAACGCGAACCAGGTCTATGTATAATGTTATTTGCAATATGAGGATTTTCCTTGTGATTATCCCACTTCATTTTTAAAAAAAATACTCCAAAATACGGAGTCACATATTATATGTCCAAATTTGGCTGCTCGTGAATTCTGCAATCCATACAAATATCTTCGTATATGAGACTAGCAAAAAGTCAAACATAAACATAAAGCAGCCTTTATTTGGTTAACATAACACAACTGAGTAGCGAACTGCAAAATCTCTCTATAGCGGAAAAAAACTATATAAGAAAATTAATATCCCTAATCCCACTCTGCTGCGTGGTATGTAAAATTTCGAAAAGTTATGTAGAACTGCATTTTTTTCTGAAAATCTATAAAAAGAGTACTAATCTCTTGCTACTCATTGTCAAGGACCGAACACAAAATTATCCTCATTGATATATAAATTGAAAGTAGCCACATCTCGAAAGCATTTTCGGACCCACAGATGCGACGTGTCCGTAGTCTGCGTGAACACGGGAATAGTTTAGACAGAGCCGAGAATCGACCTTAAGCACTGGACCTAGAACATTTTCTGACACGGATTTACTTTAGAAAGATTTGTATGAAAAAATATCACACCGAAACAAGTTTCCAAAAAAAGAATTCGACCTTTTACTGCCGATAACATTTTAAGTTGATATTTTATACCGCCACAAATTTGCAGGGCTCATACCACAAAAATGGAGAAATTATTAAATGTTTTCAAACATGATAAAATTGTGCCAAATGCCAAACCAAAAATGTTCCAAAAGGTTTGTAAAATACTTCAGATTTGTAGAATTTGGCTAAAAAATGCTAATATGATAACCTAACTTGTAGCTTAGAAGACAGGCCTATTAACAGTATGTAGGCCAGTTAAAAATCGAGTGCATTTTCATTCGGTTTCATTTTCAATGACACATCTCCAGATGTGGTGACAGAGTCTCCTCGAAAATATCGACTGACGCCGTAAGGAAACAAGAAATGCGCTTGTATGGAGCTCTGCGCCAGAATGAGCAAACATACTTGTATTAATTTACACAGAAAGTATTTAAAGCATGCTTTTCAAATAATATATATAATTAAATTTTGAAAAAATTGGTCGTAAATTATTTGCGTGCTGTCTCTTATGTCTTCTCTGAAGCTTCGCCACTGATTGCACTGAAATAGTCTTTACTTGCAGTAAATATAAAATGCAGTACATATTTTAAACCCGATGATTTCATTGTCACTATTTTCTCAGGTGTCATAAATCATAAAATCTTTGGTACATTTTATGACTGCAACAATTTAGGTTATCCTGAGTAATAATGCCCAAGATGTATAACCTTGTTCAATCTCCCCATATGTGTTAAATGACAGAAAATTGAACCTGAAATGTATTTATGTACTGGTAACAGGTATCGCTAATATTTCCATATTTTATTTTACATAATGAGTGATTTCCTTGAATCTATTGCTGTAATTCTAGAAAGTTGTAATCCAGGACGTTGTGTCGAAAAGTAAGACGCATCTAGTTGAAATAAGTAGAAAATGTACCGGAATGTGTACCGTGACATGAAAATACACTGTTTCGATTTGCTAATTTAGAACATTCGCTATTGCTGAGACACATAATTTTAATGTTGAGTGGGAAGAACAATTTTGTTTTATTTATTATATAGAAAAAAGTGTACTCCAAAAGGATTGTAAAATACTTCAGATTTGTAGAATTTGGCTAAAAAATGCTAATATGATAACCTAACTTCTTTCTTGTAGCATAGAAGACAGGCCTATTAACAGTATGTAGGGCAGTTAAAAATCGAGTGCATTTTCCTTCGGTTCTATTTTCAATGACATTTCTACAGATGTGGTGACAGAGTCTCCTCGAAAATATCGACTGACGCCGCAAAGAAACAAGAAATGCGCTTGCACGGAGCTCTGTGCAAGAATAAGCAAATATACTTGTATTTATTTACATAGAAAATATTTAAAGCATACTTTTCGAATAATATATATAACTGAAATAAAAATATCTTGATTGCAAATTATTTGAGTGCTGTCTCTTATGTCTTCTCTGACTCTTCGCCACTGGATGCACTGAAATAATCTTTATTTGCAATAAATATAAAATGCAGTGCATATTCTAAACCCGATGATTTCATTGTCTCAATTTTCTTAGGTGTCATAAATCATAACGGTCTTTGTTAAATTTTATGACTGCAACAATTTAGGTGCTCCTTATTAATGCCCAAAATGTATAACCTTGTTCATTCTCCCCACATTTGTGAAATTACAGAAAATTAAAACTGAAATATATTTATGTACTGGTAATAGGTACCGCTAATATTTCCCTATTTTATTTTATATAATGAGTGATTTCGTTCAATCGTGATCCGTTTGTCTTCAGAGACTTGATCTAGAAAGTTGTGCCAAAAAGTAAGATGCAGCTAGTTGAAAGAAGTAGAACTAACAACAACGGATCACCCGCCATCCTCCATAAAAGACACAGCTTGCATATAAAAGAATGCGTATCGTGACATTAAAATACGCTGTTTCGGCTTTCTAATTTAGAACATTCGCTATTGCTAAGATACATCATTTTAATGTTGAGTGGAAAGAACATTTTGTTTCATTTATTATAAAGAAAAAGTGTATCCTTATTGTACAATTAAAGTGTAGCGATTGCTAAAAATTGTAAGGTGGAGAGACATTTTTCATGAGTATTCAAAATTATTAATACAAAATTTTCAATAAACTCGAAAATTAGAAAGAAAAAACATTCTAGACTAAAATTCAACTTTACTGGTCAGCAGAGTTTATTTACCAGACCAATTTCCTATCAAGAAAAGCCATTTCTGTCTCTTTGAAAATTGCGCACTTATTGGCAAAGAAATTAAAACCGTTTGCAGAAGGTGAGATTATTAAAGAAGCCATGTTGTTAACTGCAGAACTACTTTTAGATGACTATAAAATTAGAAAAGAAATACGGAGGTAATAAATGCCACCCAACTATCAGCGAGAACAGTAACTGGAAGGATCGAAATGAAGGCTACTGACGTTGAATCGCAGTTGAATAATGACATTCAAAAAAGTGTATTCTTTACATTTCAAGTGGATGAGTCCACCGACGTGTCGGTCACTTCTCAATTATGTATTATTGCAAAGATGCTTTTTGACGACTTTTCTGTAAAAGAAGAATTTCTAAGAATTCTACATTTTAAGGACGTACAAGAGACAACAGTAGTTATTTAACTATTAAAAACTATCTGTTGGAAAATGATATACCTCTAGAAAAATTGTCCGCAATTACAACAGACGGCGGGCCCGCAATGGAAGGAAGAAATAATAGTTTCACTGCGCTATGTAAGAAAGGCTCGATATTTCCAAAATTTACATCTTATCATTGCATTATTCACCAAGAAGTATTATGCTCAAAGATAATTCCTTTTCAGCATACTATACAAACAGTAACAAGAGTTGATAAATTCAATAAGAGCTGCGGCAATGCAACGCATATTGTTTAAGTTACTTCTACAAAAAGATGATGCAGAATTTCAAGATCTTATCACACACACATAGAAGTGAGGTGCTTCAGTAGAGGAAAGGTGCTTGAGCAGTTCTTAAATTTATTACCACAGGTGAAAGAATTATATTATTTAGGAATGAAATTTGTGTAGAATTAGAGCAAAAACTTTGGTTAATTGAGCATGACTTTGTAACCGATTTAACGGTAAAATTGAAATTACAAGGTAGAAATCATCATATAGTTTCTATAGTAAATGTGGATGCATTTAAAGAGAAATTGGAGCTTTGGAAATAGCATATGGAGAAAGACAATTTCCCAAATTTAAAAATGGTGATAGAAAATTATTGCGATGAATATGCTACCACCCAATAGTTTGCCAAACATATCGATTTATTATTGGAAAGATTTAATACCAAATTTAAAGAATTCTACGAATTGGAGTCATTCTTAACGTTTTCTATTAATACTTTCTCTCATACTGAGGACGATGTAACTAATAAAAGCGCAATATATTTCGATATTTCCAATACGGAGGACTTATAATTGGAAATTATAAATATAACAAATGACATTGAATTAAAATCATATCATAACGAAGAAAAATTTTGGTATTTAGTGAATGGAAATAGCTTCCCATTGTTGCGAAAATGTTCTCTAAAATTGAACTCTGTTTACACGTTGACATATGCTTGCGAATGCTTGTTTTCCAATATGAAATATCTATCAAAGTATCTATCAAAAATTAAAGTGCCTATCAAGCCTCACTGACGTTCATTTGGACCAATGCTTGAGAATTGGGAATTCAACTTATGTGCCACATTACGACGAGTTGGCTGCAGATTTGCAATGTCAAATATCGCATTAATTATCAATTTTAAGATTATGTCTTTTCAAAAAAAATTATAACTTATGTATTAAAAATGTATGTAATACATTTATGTTGCATTAGTATTTTCCTGTTTAAATATTACTCTTCATACCACGGTGCCAGCTGAACTCCCGCATTTCTTAAATATGCTCTCCTAGTAAAAAAGTTTGCCGACCCCTGGTGTATAGTGATGGAATTGAGTCTTGTTAGTAATCTCTTGATGAGGTTTGGTTGTGAATATGAGGTTTAATAATGCAAAATAAAAATCATGATATATTGTCTTATGAAACCGTTACTTTTAAAAACGGTCTTCGGTTATTCCATATAATGATACAAAAAATCTGTGGAAAGCTAGAAAAGCCTTCAAATCAAGTCATGGAGAATTTTTACTCTTCTGCAAAAATTCTAACTAGATCTTTGACCCAGAGGATACAGTCTGTATATGAGGAAACGTGTTGTGTGACATGAAAATCCGCTGTTTTTAGTTCCTTAACATTATTCATTGTTAATTTAAAGCAATTAAAGCAGATTAACACCATTTGAACGTGATTTTTAAAGTAGTATTTTTACATGTTTTAATTTATATTCTTATTTGTAACATATTTGTAAAATGTATTCAAAGTTTAACGTTTGATTTAATTTTCTTTTCTACCTATATTTAAATCATTCTTTAGAATTATCAGAAGTGGTGTCCATACCTAGCGTTACTTATTTTACGTGTCACACTTTAGGGATGACTCTTTTATCAGGCATTTTTACAACAGCCAAAACTAACGATAGATTTGTTGCTCACTGTTTGAGCGCAATGAACACTCAATAATTGATCTATATATTGCTCAATAAATGCAGCAATAATTGTTCACATTCACAAAAATGGAGCTCGTATTCCCAATAGGGCCGTTTTACAGTATAGGGAAAAATTCAAATGCTGGATGCCAGTAATTAATAAAGGTCCTATTTCCTTTATCCCTTTCATATTTCGTATACATTTTTGAAATAATTTTTATCTTTATCTGACAGAACTTTGGAACCTGAGATCTCAGCTATGTAATTACACTACACTTTAATTACACTACAATATTGACTGCATTTATACATTCTCTGCAATGCATAATACACTACAGTTAATGACTTGAAAACTGCCTTGGAGCCCTTTCCCCTGTCTTACCCGAAGTCCAGTCGGAGAAAACATGCTTCCAACAGCCCCTCCCATGACGTGTTTTAGGGTTGAACGCCACATTCCGAAGAACGAAGAAGGATTACCAGATTTGTTGGGTTATCGTTAATTTGTCGACATTTGGCGAGTTTCTGAAGCCTCGAAAAATTACTTGAAATAACCAATATGATACGAGATATGAGAGATTTAAAGAAATTTCTATGGAGAGTCTATAAAAAAGACTCATTATTCAGTTGGAGTGCAGTTGATGAAAAACGATCTACATTGAATTGTGGCTTTCGTCAACGTTTAGAGAATAGTAGCAGCTGTTTTTTAAATGACTTTTGTCAGTATATTGAGAATAGTGTCGATTATTTTGTGAAATTTGTGGGGCATTTAAGAAGTGTTTAAATGTATATTGTACCTGTTTTCTATGTGCTTGTGAATAAAAGTTTGTGCCGATCCGTGAGATTAAATTTAAATGTAAGTATGTGCCAACTAATAATTAGGAACTGTAAGATTTTATAAACTTTACAGAGTTGTTGAGTCACCCTGGTGCCCATTAGATTTCCATACAGATTTTGATATAACTGTATTTTGAGAATTATTATTTTTTGTGAAATGAAAATACAACGCAATCAATTCCGATATTATATTTTACGTAACCTTTTGTTTTCTATGAAAAAAATGCTTGCTAACACAATTAATATCCATAGCGAAAGAGAAAGAGATATAAATTAATATACTGGGAGCCAACAGTTGTTGCGTGAACAATATTCTGTAAAATAAAACTCAACTTTTGTAATATTTCCCAAAAACCAGGATCTTACACCAGGCATTTTGAAACTTAGATAAAATATGGTTATTACTGTGCTTTCTTGTACACATGTAATGGATTAAGTTCCACTTAATCCAAATTCAGAAAAATAATAAATTATCAATTCATATATAAAAGTATAGAAAGACACCGATGTCCGGGAGTTAAAGTAGGGATAAATTGAGTTTATTAATTTTAAAAATGAAAACAAATTATTAATATATTTTATTATTGAAAATGGAACACGACGTGGGTTATATGACCCCATCCCATAAAATAATATAAAATAAATACATAAATAATTCAATTATATAAATTATATAAATAAATAAATAAATAAAATAATCAAAAGGAAATCCTTTCTCTTTTGAAAGGTGAAAACGTGCAGGCATTAAGAACATGTGCGGTCCTGTGCAACGGACTTATGAATGCTGAAATGATAATATGGAAATCGGCGCAGGAGGTGAAAAAATTTAACAGTTTTCTCGCTTAAAAATTATAATTAATGAGCGAAAGGCTTCAGGATTTTATTTTGTTTTGAAGTAGTCTGTAGTATTTAAAGAAGATGCTTTCATAATTTAAACATTGGATTACCAGTCATTTTTTATATCGCAATTTAAATCTCGGAGATGTTTTAAATACCCGGAAAAAATATATATTTGTCAAATTCTGGAAAAATCGTCTAACAATTGTATGGGTTCAGTCACAGTTCGTTTGGAAGATAATTTGTCCATATTTCCTTTGGTTTCAAGATGGAAGCTCTGTGAAAATATTTTCTGTGACTAAAGAAATGAGTTTTGTGAATATCGCTCAAAATCGAGCTAAATGGTGCTAAAACATAAAATAACTGAAACACTAATTTGCATTTAAAACAAAATGCAAAAGTGCACCTTCCTCTGTCCTGTATTGCAAATTTCGTGGTCTTACGACTTTTAGATTTTAAGCAACAAACTGCACAGGCAGATACACAGATATTTTCCTTTGCTATGTAAGATATAGTAGAAAAAACATAATTATATCAGTAAATTTATAAATTGCAGTACTCTGCCACTCGTTTTCCCTCTTCCTTAAATCAAACTCTTTTCATATCTATTTATGGCGAATAATATTTTTTGCCACCTTTAGCAAAGTGTGTTATTCTATTGCAGATACAAAACTTGGTGGAATAAGTAAATTTCCTCTTGTTTCTCCTGAAGAAGGAAGCTGTTTTTTACTTTGAAACCGGTTGCCACCCAAATCTATATTGTATGCTGTAGTTATATGAAGTTTTGCTATGAAATAAAATTTTACTGCAGATTTTGAGCGTATTCGGTAATTTCAATATGTTAAAAAGTCATTTATTAGATTATTCAAAGAGGACACAAACGCAAATCGTACATAATAAGTGTGTTTTAACTTTCGGCGGAAACAGAAGAATTGAAGAAGACGATTTTTCATTGAAAATTTCAATCATTAGTGGTTTTTGCTCCGTAAGTAGTTATTGATGGCTTTAAAATATTGAAATATGATTCAGTAAAACATAAAACCAAACACTTCTCACTTAAAAAAGGTAAATTAATATTTTACAGGTAATTTTAAAGGTAAATTTTATTATTAAAAATTGCATGATATGTATTGCTGTTTCATTTTTCTTAATGTATATGAGCTTTGCAGCATATGAACAGTTAAGTAACTAAAAGAATAAAAAAATAAAGTCTTAAAGAAAATATTTTATGTATGAATCCCCGTAGTTCCTGCGAATGATTCCTATTACAGATCAATATAATAGATTCAAGTTAACGCTTTTTTAAAGCCGTAAAGATTCAAACCACGCAATAATGGAATTAAGAATAAAACTAATGTACCTATTTAAATTGATCGATATTTACCATTTTGTTTTTCATGAACAAATGGGCATGTTCCATGATGGAATGAGCTTATTTGAGATGCTTAATTTATTTGTAACACATGGAGTTTAATGCGTTAATAATTTATGTTTTATATATAAATTTATCAAGAAAGTTAGATAATTTAATTATGCACATTGTATAAATAACAGGGACCGTATGCTACGAAATTAAGCAATTGGTTGTTGCATCACCAAAATTAAATTACTAGCCAGAGGAAGGCAACAAAACAAAGTGGCAATAATCTGAAAGGAAGGCTGCCTTCACAGCAAAGAGCGGCACATGTGTGACAGTGACGTTGTAGTCAGGTGACACCTGGGTCACAATGTGACATCACATTTGTGACCTCTATGCGATGTTACGTATTAGTAACTTTATAATTTCATTGTGACTATATTCTGTGACGTTTCCGCAATTTAATTAACACGTAACAATGTGACGACATTACAATGGCAATTACAATGCGACGTCACAAACAAGTTAATATGCGACGTCACAAACGACCATGAAAATGACCAAAATGACTTCGCTGTGACCTTATTGTGACATTGCCGAGATGTACTGCGACGTCCGGTGACGTCCGAAAGTGACAGTCTGACGTAAATTTTACGTCACTGTGAAAAAAAATGCTGTTAGGGTGGTGGCTCCAGCACATGACGTTCTACACAGATAAACAAACTTTGTTACTAAGGAAAAACAATAAACACTCTATTATTATAGATGCTTATACGAAAATTACAAATCTTAAAATCAGAAAACTAAACAAACAATATGAGTAGATTTGGTAAAAATGTATGCATAACTTCTACAGTAATGCATAATATATTGAGAATGATAAAATTCAAAAGAAAACGTCAAGAATATGTGTTTGTCGTCTGGATGTCTAAACAACTTCACTATGAGGATTTAATGCATTGAAACACTGAGATTTCCTAACAACCAACTTTATATTTTCCCAAGGAATCTATGTTATTCAAATCCTGAGTGTTGGAAAAGCAGGATATTACCTAGTATAAAGAAAGAGAAATGAAATCCAGGTTTGGTGTTTCATTGCGACTCTGATGAAGGAGAATACAGAGTGCCCAACAACTGTAAAAAAATTATTATTATCTGTTCTAGTATGATTTGTGAATTAATAAAAAGTTTTGCTCCAGAAATGTAATTCAGCATTCGATATCTTCAACTCAATAACTATCTAATTTTGGCCTTGCTTAACTTTGATAACTGGAATTTTTATGGATGACGTCGAATATTTTTGGAAATAGAGTTAAGGAACTGGGCTGTAACAACACTTCTCAAGAGCGCAAGATTGTTCTTTTTACCGAAATTTGCGCTGCCCACTAGTTCTAGTCAAAATTGAAGTCTGTTGAGAACTTTTGCCCTAATGAGTCCCTATCTCGTAATACTGTATAAAAATTGTTGTCTTTGTATCACGGTTCTATACAGAGTTAAAGGGATGTATATTGGCACCCAGTTGAAAGAAGTGGTATTTCTAAATATGAAACTGAAGTTTGCGGACTCCATTGAGTATCGTCTAAAGAAGCACAATCATCAATATACTTTGCATAAACAGATTAGATAGGATTTGGAAACTTCTAAATCAATTGAAAACTAAGGGAAACTTGAACAACGTATATAAATACAAATAACACAATAATGCATCATACAGCTATTTCGAAGATACATTGGATCCCCATCTTCAGTGCAATTGAACCCACAAACCTGAATTATGAACGACGAATGACGCTAAATTCATTCCTCTCTGGACTAAGGCTGGTTCAGACTAGTTCTAAAGATTATTTTTTAGGGTTTCCGAATATGAAAGTTCAAAATATTATAATATTGATATCATTTGTGTATACTCAAAAATGGTATCCAACTTTCTACAAAACAAATAAATAAAAATTGCTAATATTTTTATAGATTAGGTTTGGAATTATAAGCGCTCAAAGTATTTATAATTTTTCGTAACTCTGCGATCTTGTGATCTCTGACGATCTTGTGATTTTGAACTTGGTTTTGCAACTTCGTGTAGGCCGGGTTAAATTCTGAACGCATTTTGTGCCTGTCACGTGAAATGATTCCAATTGTCAGTTCTCACTACTGTTTGCAAAATTGCGGCAGATAGCAAATTCTTCTGCTCTTATTGCAGGAAATAGTTGTTCTTAGCCGAAATCAGGCCTATGGATAATGTTATCTGGAATATAAGTGTCTTCCTTGTGATTACCGCATTTCAGTTAATAAGAATGTGTCTAAATACGGTTTCACCCATTATATGTTCAAAATAGGCTGCTCGTGTGCCCTGCAATCCATACAAATGTCTTCGTACATGAGACTAACATAAAGTCATACATAAACATAATGCAGCATTTATTGGGTTAACATAACACAACTGAGTAGCGAACAGCAAAATCTCTCTACAGAGGAAAAAATAAATACAAGAAAATTAATATCCATAATCCCATTTTGTTATCTGGTTTGAAAAGTTTCGAAAAGTTATGTAGAACTGAATATTTTTCTGAAAATTTATAAAGAGTACGAATCCCATGCTACTTACTCAATGTCACGGACTGAACACAAAATGATCCTCATTAATGTATTATATGAAAGTAGCAACATCTCAAGAGCATTTTCAGACCCACAGATTTGACGTATCCGTAGTCCGCGTGAACAAGGGGACAGTTTGGCCAGAACCGGGAATCGGACTAAGGATCTACGAAAGCAATTGGCGTGCCTCAAGCACTGAGTCTAGAACGTTGTCTGATATGAATATACTTATAGATTTGTATGAAAAAACATCACACCGAAACAAGTTTCCGGAAAAAACTTTCGAATTTGTACTGCCAAAAACACCGATAACATTTACCGCTGACATTTTTGCAGAATTTATACCATAAAAATGGGAAATTTATTAACTGTTTCCAAACATGATAAAAATATGCCAAATGCCAAACCAAAAAAATTATGAAAAAAGGTTTGGAAAATACTCCAGATTTCTAGAATTTGGCATAAAAAATCCTGATATGGTAAGCTAACTCTGTTCTTGTAGCTTAGAAGACAGGCCTATTAACAGCATATAGACCAGTTAAAAAGCGCGTGCATTTTCTTTCGGTTCCATTTTCAGTGATACTTTCCAGATGTGGTGATAGTCTCCCCGAGAATATCAACTTACACTATAAGGTAATAAGAAATGCACTTGTATGGAGCTCTGCGCCAGAATGAGCAAACATACACAGAAAATATTTAAATCATACTTTTCGAATAAGATACTATATAATTAAAATAAAAATCTCTTGGGCGTAAATTATTTGAGTGCTGCTTCTTATGTCTCTTTTGACGCTTCGCCACTGGTAGCACGGAAATGGTCTTTATTTGCAATAAATGTAACTTTATTTGCAATGAATGCAATAAATGTAAAATTTGCAGTGCATATTTTAAAGCCGATGATTTCATTGTCACTATGTTTGCAGATGTCGTAAATCATAAAGGTCTTACGTAAATTTTATGACTACCACAATTTAGGTAAACCTTAGTAATGCCCAAAATGTATAAGTGTTCACTCTCGCCACAAAGTGTGAAATTATAGAATATTGAAACTGATATATATGTATGGACTGGTAACAGTACCGCTAATATTTCTATATTTTATTTTATATAATAAATGATTTCGATTAGTTTAATGAAATGAATTAAGCGACTTCTTTTGTTCCAGAACGCTGTGGTGTAAAAGTATAAGACGCAGCTAGTTGAAATAAGTAGAACCAACCATTCTAACCTCTCCAAAAATCATAGCGTATATATGGAGGAATGTGTACCCCGACATGAAAATCCATGGTTTCAGCTTTCTTAGTATTCATTGTTGCTAATTTAGAACAAGTAACATAAATTAACAACATTAAAAGGTGGTTTTTAACAGGGGTATACTCACATGTTTTACATCAAATTCCTATTTCTAAAATATTCATAGAATTTTTTCAAGCTGTAACGTTTAATTTAATGTTCTTTTTGCCTATATTGAAAACATAAGTTAATATTTATTAGTTCTACAGCTAGCTGTTCCTTTTCTTACCTGTCATATTTTATGTATGATTCTTTCAGCAGGTATTTTTATAGCAACCAATATGAAAGATATATGGGCTTACTGTTTGGGAATAATTGACTACTAAATTAATGAATAAATGCAAGACACCGTTAATAATTGACCAATAAATTGCTGAATAAATGGAACAATAATTGCTCAAAAAGCTCACAGAATTAAAACCGTATTCTCA
Organism: Amaurobius ferox; assembly: GCA_951213105.1. Lineage (NCBI taxonomy): Eukaryota > Metazoa > Arthropoda > Arachnida > Araneae > Amaurobiidae > Amaurobius > Amaurobius ferox. Next base: position 14,525,010 of record OX578148.1, on the reverse strand, counting down.
GTAGGGCCATATTATAGGGAATATTCAAAGGCTGGACGTCAGCAATTAACAAGGAATCTATGTCTGTTTCCCAGTTTCATATTTCGTATAATTATTTGAAATAGGTTTAACTTGTCCTAACAGCACGTTTAGACCTGAGAATTGAGCTATATACAGCTTTATTTACTCTACAATATCGATTGCATCTTTACATTCACTCTATTATATAATATACTAGTGTTACGAACGTGTGAATTGAGTCCCTTTTCTCTATTACTTTCGTCTCTTTCTAAGACCAGACGGTAAAATCACCTGTAATTGTCCTTTTCCGTGGCGTGAGTTTAGTTCTGCTGAATGCGAAGTTCGAAGAACGATTGCCAGATTTGACGATTTATCGCCAATTTGGCGACATTTGGCGAGTTTCGGAAGCTTTGAGAAATACCTCGAAATAACCAATATTCTATGAGATAGTGATTTCCAAAAGTTTTTTTAACGCGTCTAAAGTAGTGATGGGCGCTATCGAGCAATTTCAACTATCGAATAAATAGTAATAGTAGTTTACAAACTATCGGAACTATCGATAGTTTTCTGTGACATCACTTTCGGGCAGGGACAAAGGGGGTGGAGCTAACGGTAAAGGGGGTGGAGCTAGCGGCGGATGATAAAATCTTCTAACCCACAAATTTTAATTATTTATATTTATTTTCAGTCATTCTTTTAACTGCGTAAAACAAAAGAACGGCTCATTCCCTCGCCCGCATTTACAATCTTCGCGTCACTTTATTGTGATCGTTTCGTTTTCATTTGTTTTACACAGGATATTTGTCACTTAAATAGATTCATAATTAATGTTCTTGTATATGTATTTATGTTGTAAATAATTTTTATTGTAAATATTATTTTAATTACTGCTTAGTTCATAAATTTGTATTTAAATAGATTTATAATTATGTTTTATTGTATATGTATATATTTTTATTGTAAATAATTTTCATTGTAAATATTATTTTAATTAGTGCTTAGTTAATAAATTTGCATTTAAATAGATTTATAATTATGTTTTATTGTATATATATATATTCTTATTGTAAATAATTTTCTTTGTAAATATTATTTTAATTAGTGCTTAGTGAATAAATTTATATTTAAAATATCATTGCCAAAAGCTTTATCTTAGATTTCTGTTAAAATGAAACCAGGAGGAAAGAAATCGGAAGTTTGGGACCATTTTTCCAAAAATGCAAATAAGTCTGTCACTTGTAAGGTATGTAAAAAGGATTTTAGGTATTGTGGCAACACAACAAATTTAAGAGATCATCTTAATCGCAAACACCCTACTTGCTTACATGTCGTGATAGACACACCACCAGCCATTGACGCAGTGGTGCATACTGAAAGTGAAACTCTTAATGCAGCAAATGAAAGTTTAATTCCTGTTGCAGATGATGCTATTCCTCCAGCAAAGCGTCAACGGCAGTTAAGACTCTTTTCGCGGGAAAATGAACTGTCGGCTTCAGAAAGGAATTTGATTGACCGAGGATTGGTTGAGATGGTTGTCAAAGATTACCAACCGCTCTTTTTGGTTGAAAATGAAGGCTTTTTGAACTATACCAAACTGCTGCAACCTTTATATAAACCTCCTAGTAGGAAAATTCTCACAAACAAGTTGCTTCCAAAAATGTACAGTGAATGCAAGACTGAAATAAAAGAGGTACTAGGCAGCGCTTGTAACATAGCTGTGACAACTGATATGTGGACCTCAGATAATGCAAAATCCTTCATTACTGTTACTGCCCATTTCAGACAAAATTATGTTTTGCATTCATCTGTCCTCACCACCAAGGAAGTTCGAGACAGACATACTGGACAAAATATTGCTGCTTGTCTGCAAGAAATATTTGATGACTGGGGCATCAGTAACAAAATTGTTACTATTATTACTGATAATGGGGCAAACATAAAAAATGCAATTATTGAGCACCTAAAAAAGAGATCACCCTTGTGTCGCTCACACTTTAAATTTAAGTGTGAATGAATGTTTAAACAACACTGAAATGCTTATGCCAATATTAAATAAAAGTCGAACTCTCGTCGGGCATTTCAGAAGTAGCTCTTTGGCTGCGGAAAAGTTATGAGAAATACAACATCAAATGGGTGCTTCAGTGTTGAAACTAAAACAAGATGTTGTAACACGGTGGAATTCCACGTTGGTAATGCTAGAAAGACTACTCACAGTCAAATTGCCAATATCAGCGGCTGTACCGAGCTTACCAAAAGCACCCGAATTCTTAGATGCTACAGAGTGGGACATAATTTCTGATGTTATTCCCATTCTGAAGCCATTTGAAAGTTTGACGGTGGTATTATCTGGGGAAAACTACCCCACAATGTCCATGATCGTTCCACTTGTTCGTGGACTTCAGCATGCTGTCAGAAAGCAAAAGCCACGAACCTCACCAGGATGTATTTTACAAAATACTCTGTTGGATGTTGTGTCAAGACGTTTGGGGTCTCTGGAATCAAACAGAGTAGTAGCAAAAGCAACTTTTCTTGATCCCAGATTTAAAAAGACTGCTTTTGGCATTGATGAGAATGGAAGAAAAGCACAAGAGTGGATATCAGAAGAATTAGAAGCAATTATTCGGGCAAAATCCCAAGAATTACCAAGTTGTAGTAGTCAATCTATATCTCATACGACTACAGAAAATGAATTTTCTATATGGGAACATTTTGATGAGAAAGTAGCTCAAGTAAAAACTGTAATCACTCCAGCCACTTCCGCTACTTTGATGATTAGGCAATACTTAGAGATGCCTCACATTCCCCGATCCTCAGATCCTTTACAATTCTGGAAAATGCAAAAGAACACTTTACCAGAATTGCATGAGTTGCAGTCAAAGTATTTATGTATTCCTGCTACTTCTGTACCATCCGAACATGTTTTTTCAAAAACTGGACAAGTAATCAATAATCGACGAAATCGTTTATCATCAAAAAATTTGGATTACATAATATTTTTGAATAGTAATTTGTAATATAAGAGAGAAAGGGAATTCTTGGGAATCATGACAAAGATCCCAAAATTAGGCTTGGGATCCTAGATAAAGATACCCAGATTAGGCTTGGGATCCTAGATAAAGATACTCAGATTAGGCTTGGGATCCTAGATAAAGATACCCAGATTAGGCTTGGGATCCTAAATAAAGATATCCAGATTAGGCTTGGGATCCTAAATAAAGATACCCAGATTAGGCTCGGGATCCTAAATAAAGATACCCAGATTAGGCTTGGGATCCTAAATAAAGATACCCAGATTAGGCTTGGGATCCTTGATAAAGATGCCCAAATTTGAGAGAAAACTATATATCACGAAGATTTTTTATGAATACATGTTAAGTATTCCCCTTGTCTACAGAAGGTTGGGTGGTTGGGTGGGCATGGGTGAAACTCATGCAGTTACCTCCTTGTGGTGAGTTTCGGGCAACAGTCATATTCTTATTACAGAGCTCCAAAATATTCAAAATTTATTATATATACAAACATTTTTTCGGTGGAGCCCTTTGTTATGACTGGCTAACAACTGCAAAATTATTAATTTGCACTTAAAATTTATTAATTGTATATAATTTAGAAATGAGAGTTTTTATTGTGATGGTCTGATTTCAGCAATCTATACATTATGCAGGATTTATTTAGAACATATAATTTTATGTTGGAGTCTATACATTTTCATTTACTTAAACTTTGAAATCGATACAGACTCTGCAACATTAGTAATAAGTTAAATTAAATTCATCTTCGGCAAAGTCAGATAATTATTTTAGTATTATGTAATAAAAATAGATAACCCCGATGGGAGATATATTCTGAACATTTTATCCTCCCTTATGATAAATTTAAGCACATGTATGCATACAAGTTTTTTATCTTGTTTTACATTTTAATACATAAATATTTTAAATTACATGAAAATAGAGTAATAAATTTATACATGTTACTAAAATCTATTTTTCAATTACTTTGTCTACCTTCTGTTTGAGTTTGGTTTGTATAGCGTATCAGAGTGCTATTTCAAATCATATTTATATTATAAAAATACTTTTCATTGTTTTAAACTTTGCCATATAATTATAGTTCAATATTTGTAACCGAATAGAATTAAATATTTTTATGAATATTTTCAATTACTTAGAACCAAATTCTATTGTTTACATTAAATAAAGAATGACTTCCATATCACTCTTATTGTGAATTCAGCAAACACATCTAGAGCATTTTGTAAAAATTTGTAAATTTTGACTATTTAAATAAAAAAGTTTCCTTTGGTATTATTTGTTTTAAATGTAATTAATTCAATTTATCCTCCTAAGTACAATAGAGCTTGTTTATAGCGAAGCTAAAGTGATTAAAATATATGTTCAATGGTTTTCGTATGATATAAGGAAACCTACACAAAACTTTGGTATAATCAATAAATTGTTATCAGCGAGCTCGATTGTATGTTGGATAGTATTGTCAGTTTCACACATGTTTATATTAAAACATTTAGCCTGCCTGCTTGGTTGTCTTAAATTATTATAGTTTTAAACATAATTACTGTGAAACTAAATAAAGTAATTAATCTTATGGCAAGGTATGGTTGGCATAGTTTTTACTGTCCAATACAATTTTTTTTACTGCAAAATAGCATTAATTGATGTTGAAAGAACACTGTTGACATTAAAAATGTTTCAAGATGGCAGAAAGTCAACATTATTAAACATGGCATCAATCTGAAAACTTTTTCAAGCCCGTTAAAATAAAGGATAATATGCTATTATTGTGATCAGTTAAACAAACGATACAGATTTTCCAAATTTTTTTCTGGTAAAAAAATCATCACAAAATAAATGTATATATAAGAGTCTCAATGATCAAGAAATATTTATGGCTCAATGATTAAGAAACATAACAGTTTCAATCATTGTAGTAAAAAATAGACGGAATGAAATTTTTGTCTTTGTAACATCATTAGTCTCCCTTTGGAAGAGAGGTAAATTGCCGAACTTAATATTAATCGCAAGTTACTTAATATTAATCGCATTTTAAAGGACTTGAAAAAATCTAATTGATACCAAAATTGACAATGTACCAACTTGAGGGGTGTAATTTGCTTCACCAAAGGTGAAAATGACGTCACAAACACAAAAATTGAACTGGCTCTATTTTTCGCTTCAATGATTTAAATTGTAAAGTTTTGTGATCACTGAGACTCATATATAATTATGTCTGGTCATGTGCTGGCATGTCATAAAAATATAAAATTTTCTTCGAAGTCAAGTTTTCACTTGAATTTTAAGAAATTCTATCTAGTTCTAGATTTTATGTCAACAAAGTCGAAAATAAAGTTTTGTGAAAATTCAATAATTTTTGTGATTCCTTTTTTGTGAAAATAATACTTTTTCAATACAACATATGAGAAAGTAATAACTTAAAAATGTTATTATAGGTGTACAATTAATTCTATACCCTCTCCCTGGTGGCAGAGAAGTACCATAAAATATTTTAATAATAAAAAGCAAAACAGGATTTCCTCTATAAATTTTTACTTTCTCATACTAAAGAAAATAGCATAGAGAACGTGTTGTTTTTATGAAAATTTTCGATTTTGAGGTCAATATGTATTGGGAGATTACTGGCCGAGAGGTAAAACACCTTTACGACATACGTATGGACACTAAATTCACTAACCCAACTTTTAGCAATTTGTATAGGAAGCCAAGAAAACGCAGCAAAAAATACTGCAAAAGTTTACAAAAATCAGGCAGAAGCCAATAATACCCCAAAAAGATATTTTAAACCATCAGATGATCCAGAGCTGCAGCTAAAGGCTTAAGTTGGGTAAAAAAATGCTTGGCTTCCTTGTAAAGATGGATGTTATTAATGATATTGATTATATTAGCTGGAATTTCATCTTCATATTTATCAACAATCTTCATGAAAAACTCCCTATTTCTTAAAAAAGAATCAAGACATGTGATTTGACTATTCCATCTTGTTTCACATGGTTATTGAGGAATAACAGATCCATCGTATTCACTTAAATAGCTCTTTGCTGCATGATGATTTCGAAAGTGTTTTTGAACTTGAATTATTTGACTCATAATTGTTTTAACAGAGTTAGATATACCATTTCCTAAAAGGTTTAGAAAATGATATGCACAGCTGTAACTGCAGAAAAAGTCACCATCAATTAATTGATCGGTTTGAAGATCTTTGCGCATCTTTTTCATTTTGTGTTCACTATCACTGATGAAACTTTTAACATTACAATTGTATTTCACTTTAGCTTCTTTTGCTAAAGATAAACAATAGCCTGATGTTTTTTTATTGCTGCTTGGAGAGACTGATGACAAGAAAAAAGATTTTGCAGCTGTCGATATAGAATTCACAATAATTGACTCGTTATGCATATTGGACCAACCATCTTGAATTAGTGTGACATTTTAATCATCCAAATCCTTTTTGGCTATTTTTTCTACTTCGTTGTTCACTTAGTTGTTCGTTTGTCAACAATTCTTCTGCTAACTTCTTTCTAGTCGGTGGCGCGTAACCTGGCCTTAAATTACTAATCTTCTTTTTAAAGTAACAATTTTCTGAACAGCTGAAAATGATGTTGCATGCAAAAAAAAATTTTGCTATATCCATATCTAATACATCACTTTTTTCTGAAGAAGTTTTGATGAAACTACCATCAATTTTTGTTGACGAATGGATTTCTTTGGATTAAATGATTTAATTTTACTTCAGTCACTTTCTTCTTCTGATGATACACTATAACTTCTTTTTTTGGAATCTGATGTTTTTGATGGATGATCAATGTTTTTTGTGGTTTTGCATTTTTCATAATGAGATTTCATTCTTAGAACCTTACCACTTACAAGCTTCCCACACTGTAAACACTTCTGACAACCTATTATTTTTACACATTCTCCATTAACTTCTTCAAAGAACTGCCAAATAGGATCTCTCTTCCTTCCATCACAATTAAGCTTACTCATACTCATAATTAAATATTATTCAATTTAATCTTGAAAAGAAGTATGTTCTAAACACTATTACTGACACACACAACTAAAACTAAACACTATTATACTAGACACATTTTCCCACACATTTGGAATGCAAATAAACAATAAACAGGTGTTGCCACTTCAATAAAAATATATGTTGTTTGATGATGAATTTTTTTCTTCATATTATGGCATTGATATGTTTGAAGAAATTTGAAGAAAGAATCATATTGTAGTATATATATAATAATAATAATGCATATATATATATATATATTCTTCAAACATATGAATGCCATAATATTAAGAAAAAAAAATCATCATCATCAACAACATATACTTTAATTGAAGTGGCAACACCTGGTTATTGTTTATTTACATTCCAAATGTATATGTATATATATAATAATATTATAAAAAGCCAGTTTCATTTTGACCAGTTTTAACCGGTTTAAACCAGTTTTGACCACTGGCCTGGTCAAAAAAAAAAAAGTGGTTTTTTGCCAACCCTGCCTTTAAAACCTAAATTTTCAGGTCCATATACTATATAAACTAATGTAAGAAATAATAATAATTGAAAATGAGGAGAAAACGATAAATGTGCATTTTGATAAATTATTCGTAGTTCCAAAAATTAAAACACATCTAAAAGGAAATTTTCAAGTGAACAAGTAAAATTTAAAGGTTGGTAAGTGTCTTTTAATGTGTTGACATATAATGGAGACTTTTGCATTTTATGTTGGAGTGACTTGCATTCATTAAGAATTTTTTTTTCTTTTGCCATCTTTTATTTAACAAACTTTAGGGCATAACACATAAATTTTACATGTGTAGAATTCTTCACTAAGTGATAAATATAACATTCAAATTAAGTAAGAAAGATATACCTTAATTTAACCGCTTCTCTTTGCACAGTACACTACCACTTCTAAAATTGCATAAGGTAAAATGATTTTTCTCTCAATCGCCACAAGTTTTCTATTTTACCAAATTCTAAGATTATTATTATCACCCTGCCAACATTATAAGCACTTATTTCACTGTGGAAACCTTCTTTTATTTAAAAAATTCACTCTATACTGAAATACTCCCTATACTAAAGGAACACTATCGCATGGAATTACAAATACCAGTATCCTAACAACTTTATTTTTTCTTTAAAAAGATGACTTTTTTAAGACAAAATAAAATTAATACTAAATAATATGTAGTTAAAATAAATCTGCTCTGTCTATACATTTTCATTTACTTAAACTTCGAAATTGATACAGACTCTGCAATACTAGTAATAAGTTAAATTAAATTAATCTTGGGCAAAGTCATACGTATAATTATTTTAATATTATATAATAAAAATTGATAGCCCCAATGAGAGATACATTCTGAACATTTTATACTCCCTTATGATAGATAAATGATGGATTTAACTTTCAGCACATGTATGCATACAAGTTCTTTATCTTGTTTTATATTTTGACACATAAATATTTTAAATTACATGTAAATAGAGTAATACATTTATACATGTTACTAAAATCTATGTTTCAATTACTTTGTCTACCTACTGTTCCATTCGGGTTTGTATGGCGTATCAGAGTGCTATTTCAAATCGTATTTATATTATAAAAATACTTTCCATTGCTTTAAACTTTGCCATACAATTATAGTTCAATATTTGTAACCGAATTGAACTAAATATTTTTATGAACATTTTCAATTGTTTAGAACTTAATAAGTGTGACTTCCATACCATATCACTCTTATTGTGAATTCAGCAAACACAGCTCACGCATTTTGTAAAAATTCTTAAATTTTCATTATCTAAATAAAAAAATATTTCCTTTGGTATTATTTGTTTTAAATGTAATTAATGCAATTTATCCTCATAAGTACAATAGAGCTTGTTTATAACGAAGCTAAAGTGATTAAAATATTCAAAACTTTGGTATAATCAATAAATTGCTATCAGCGAGCTCAATTGTATGTTGGATACTATTGTCAGTCACTAAACATTTTAGTTCACACATGTTCAAATTAAAACATTTAGCCTGTCACTAGATAAGGTATTCAATCTAATGGCAAGGTATGGTTAGCATAGTTTTTACTATTCAATACAATTTTTTTTTAATGCGAAATAGCATTAATTGATGTTGAAAGAACACGTTGGCATTAAAAATGTTTCAAGATGACAGAAAGTCAACATTGTCAAACATGACATCAATCTGAAAACTTTTTCAAGCCCGTTAAAATAAAGGATAATATGCTATAATTGTGATCATTTAGACCAACAATACAGATTTTTCAAATTTTTTCTGGTAAAAAAATCATCACAAAATAAAAGTATGCATAAGAGGCTATTTATGGCTCAATGATAAAGAAACCCAACAGTTTCAATCATTGTAGTAAAAAATAGGCGGAATGAAATTTTTGTGTTCATAACATCATTAGCCTCCCTTTTGGGGAGGGGTAAATTGCCAAACATAATATCCATCGCAAGTTACCCTTCATTTTAAAGGACTTAAAAAAATCTTCTGATTGATATCAAAATTGACAATGTACCAACTCGGGGGTGTAATTTGCTTCACTGAAGGTCAAAATGACATCATAAACACAAAAATTGAATCGGCACTATTTTTCACTTCAATGATTTAAATTCTTAAGTTTTTTGATCATTAAGGCTCATATACATAATTATGTTTTGTCATATGCTGGCATGTTAAAAAAATATAAAATTTTCTTTAAAGTCAAGTTTTCACTTGAATTTTAAGAAATTCTATCTAGTTCTAGATTTTATGTCAACAAAGTCGAAAATAAAGTTTCGTTAAAATCCAATAATATTTGTGATACTATTTTTGTGAAAATAATACTTTTTCAATACTATGTATGAGAAAGTAATAACTTAATAAAATGTTATTATAGGTGTACAATTAAATCTGTCCCCTTTCCTTGATGGCAGAGAAGTACCATAAAATATTTTAATAATAAAAAACAAAGCAGGATTTCTTCTATAAATTTTTACTTACTTATACTAAAGAATATAGTATAGAGAAAGTGTTGTTTTTATGAAGTGATAAATATAACATTCAAATTAATGTAAGAAAAATATACCGTAATTTAACGGCTTCTCTTTACACAGTACACCACCACTACTGAAATTGAATAATGTAAAACGGTTTTTCTCTTAATCGCCACAAGTTTTCTTATTTAACACATTTTAGAATTATTATTATCACCCTGCCAACATTACAAGTACTTATTTCATTGTGGAAAACTTTTATTTAAAAAAAATATTCTATACTAGAATACTCCCTATACTAGACGAACAATATCATATAGAATTACAAATACCAGTATCTTAACACCTTTATTATTTCTTTAAAAAGATGACTTTAAGATAAAATTAAATTAATACTAAATAATACAAGTAAAACATTTACCCCTCCTTATCCATTTATTTGCTCATTCGATTTTTCTACATAAACATCTATTACTTCAAACAAAAATGTATTAAACATTATTAACTACACTATGTATTAAAATTAAAGTTTCACAAAAACGCAACTATTTCCTGAACAAAAACGCCAAAATTATTTTTGACGTAATTAAAATCAAAATGTTTGCTTTAAATCAATTTAATTGTCAGTTTTAAAAATCATTCGCTATTTCCTCCTAAAAGGATTGCTTCACTTGTACAAAAAACTTCTTCAAAATAACAAAACAATTTCAGTGATTTTACTTCACCAAACATGATTTTATTTTGAAATACAAAAAACGCTTGTATAGCTTTAATAATTCTGCAAATAAAACTATCCATCGTCAATCAAACTATATTCCAAAACTATCTAATGAGTAATAACTACTATCATTTGAATAGAAATTAGTAAAACTACCGCTTAATCCGAATAAATCCTATTGCTATGGCCGATATCATTACTATATTACAATTACAATCGCCTAAATTCATTCGAATACTTTTAAAACACTACTATGAAAAACAGTAACTAGTTCCGAACGAATACTATCGCCATTGCCGATAGCATAGCCGATAGCATTACTACAATAAATAGTACAATCGTGTAAATTCATTCGAATACTTTTAAAACTATCGTATTGCTAAAAGCTCTTCGCTGTGATTGGCCAAAAAGCATTCGAATAGTTTTTGCAACTATCGAGACTATCGACTGATTTGAAACTATCGAGATGTTCGATTATTTCATTCAAATGAATCCCATCACTAGTCTAAAGAAGACGACATAACTCAGATGGAAAGCAGTTGACGAGATACAAGCTACATTGAACCGACTTTCGTCAAGGTTTTGAGAATAGTATCGGTTATTTTATGAATTTAGTGGAGCATTTAGGTGCTGTTTAACTGCATATTATTCCTGTTTAATCTATGCTTATGAATAAACGTGTTTGTTATTCAGAAATTTGGGCTCATTCTTTTATCCTGAACGCCCACCCACGATTACAGAGGATACGTCCTAACACTATGTATAGGAATTGTATTATAACAGAGTTGGTTTTCAAAATGAAGTTTCATTTCTAGATTTACAAATTTGTGGATTCTAGAACAAGATAAAACTATTTTCAGTGGTACGGCTATTTTCGTATATGCGTGTTTGTTGTGCGCCTATTCGTGATGCAATGTACGTTTATGTTAACTAATAATTAAGAACTATAAGATTTTATGAAGTTTATAGTCGGTTATTCACTCTGGTGCCCATTAGATTTTCTTATAAATTAAATAAAACAGATGTAGTTCTTTAAATCATGACCCGAAATAATATAAAATATTAAAATAAGACATAGTATTCAAGTCTGTATTTTGAGAATGGTATATGATTGTTTAATTTTATCACTTTCAGTTTTTACTATATAAGCATTACAAACTTTATAAAAGTAAAATTTCCATACTTCTTCAACTTGACAAGACGATTACTTGAAAAATGTAAGAGATTTATTTGAAAAATAAATATAGATTTAGAAACCATATTTCCTCATATATGTTTTTTAGCTTACTACTTTTATCTATCTTTTATAGTATCGAAGATATTTCGAGTACTAATATGAAAACTGAAAAACAAAGTATCGTTCAGACTGATATTTTTTAAAGTCAAGAAATAAAAAAGAAATAGAGCTTTATGCAAAACTCAAATATATGCACTTGTATGACTTATAAGGGTTACACATTCTTGCTTATTCTTTAAAGATAACTTTATTAGTTCTTGAGATATAGGTTTTGATTTAAAATAAAAAAAAATTAAATTATTTATATACATTACTAATCCTGTCTTCCCCCCCCCCCCCACCACCACCACCAAAACAAGAAATATATTTTTTTTGCATTTTTATAAGATTCGGGGTGAAAGCGTCCAAAGTGTTTACATTTTTCGTAACTCTCCGTTTTTCTGCCGGAGAAACCTTAACCATAGATGTATTTATATCCAAAAATGGATTTTAATTACTTACAAATCGAAAAAAGTAAATATACTGCATAGTCCGCATTATAAATGTTTCTAAGCATTGTATACTACTACCTTCAGCACTAAGGTCATATCTGACTGCAGAGTATCACAAAAGTTTCAATAGCTTAATGGACAGAGCATTGTCCGATCAAACCTAGGATCGATGGATCTATTCTTATTTCAGGATTAGATTCGTTACAAGCGCCCGAAATGGAATGAAAAAGGGAAATATTTGAAAATTCACGAAAATTCGACTGTGTATCGTATGGATTCCGTATAAAGTTCGTTTGAAAGATCATTTTTCGAAATTCCCTATGGTGTAAAGATGGGAACAATGCGATAACATTTTCGGTTGCTAAAGTACCGAAATGTGTGAATAGCGCTCAAAATCGGGCTAAATCGTGCTAACACATAAAATAACTAAACAATTACTTCCCATTTAAAACAGAAGGCTGATGGGCACCTCCCACTGTCCTAAAGTATATGTATGCCAAATTTCATGTTCCGACGACGTTCAGTATCTCCACAACAGACTACATAGGCAGACACATAGATATCTTCCTTTAAGTAGTATATAGTAAGAAAGACATAAGAATGTCAGTAAAATTATAAATTGAAGTATCATGCCACTCGCTTTCCCGCCTCCTAGGTTATAACTCTTTCCATATTTCCTCATGGCGATTTATACTTTTCCTACCTTTAGCAATGTATGTTATTCTTCTTTAGATACTAAACTTTGAAGAATAGGTGTTGTTGCTCTTCTTGTTTGTTCTGAAGAAGGAGACTATTCATTATTTCTTAGCCGGTGTACACCCAAATATGTACTATATGCTGTATTTCTACAAAGTTTTGTATAAAAAAATGTACTGCAGATTTTGAGCGTAATTGGTAATTTAAATATGTCAAAAAGTCATTTATTAGATTGTCCAAACAGGACACTAAAATAAAACGTATAGTAAGTGTGTTTTAACTTCCAGCGAAAAGCGGATGTTTAAAAGGAGCCTATTTTATATTGAAAATTTCAATCATTAGTGGTTTTTGCTCCGTTAGTTGTTATTGATGGCTTTCAAATACTTGGTTTCAGTTTTTACTAACAAGTAAAAACTGAAACCAAGTACGTCTTACTTTAAAAATGTAAATTAACATTTCTTTGTTTATTGTTGAAAATTCTATGAGATGTAATAACGTTTTATTTTTATTAATCTAAATATGGAATATCATTGAAGAATTCGTTTAGTTAAGTAACTAAATAAAAAAAACGTATTTTATTTAACGAAAATATTTTAAGTATGAATCCGTGTAGTTCCTTATATTCCTATTACAGATCAATTTAATAGTTTCAAGTTAATAATTTTTTAAAGGTGTAAAAATTCAAAGAATGCAATAATGGAATTAAGAATCAAAGCAAAATTCCTATTTGAATTGTTCAATATTTACCATTTTTTCATGAACAAATTAACATGTTCCGTAAGGAAATGAACTAACTTTGAAATACTTTGTTATTTCTAACAATTTGATTAAAATATATTCATACCTTATGTTCCATAATGGTAAAAATGAATAAATAATGTTAGATAATTTAACTATGTACAGATTATAAATAACATAGATCATATGAAACGAATTTAAGCAATTGGCTGTTGCATAACCAAAATCTCTAGTGAGTAGAAGGCACTAAGAAACTAAGTGGTAATAATCTGAAAGGAAGCAAAACTGGTGTGTCCAAAAAATGACTTTTCCTGTAGATTAACAAATTTCGTTACTATGTGAAACCAAAAAAAGTTTTAGTACAGATGCATGTATGAAAATTATAGATCGTAAAATTAAAAAATTAAATATTGCAAACAATATAAATAAATTGGTAAAATTGTAGACAGAACTTCTACCCTATTGGAATATATGGAGAATAGTAAAATTCAAAAGAAAACGTCAAACATGTGTGTTTGAACAACTTCACCATGTGGATTTGATGCATTGGAACAACTAGATTTCCCAACGACCAAGTTTATATTTATCTATGCTTTGCAGCTACAATTTTCAAATCGTGAGTGTTGCAAAAGCAATACGTAACCTAGTATAATGTAAGAGAAATGAAATCCAGGCCTGAAGTTTCATTTCCATTTTAATGAAGGAAAACGCCCAACAACTGTAAAATAAATTATTATTATCTATTTTTGTATGATACTGGTATGTATAATTATATAAATATTTGCCGCAGAAAAGTTATTTGGCATTGGGTATCTTGAGTGCAAAATCTATAGAATATCGATATATTTCAATACCGTGCACGCTTATTATTCGAATAATGTGAACACGATTTAATTATACCTAATTTATTGCCTTGCTTAACTTCTTTATCTTGAATTTTTATGGAAGACGTCTGATAATTTCGGAAATTAACTGAAGGAATGGGACTGTAGCATCACTTGTTAAAAGTGTAAGTTTGTTCTATTAATCGACACTTGTACTGTCCACTAATGCTGTTCACTATTGCTGCATATTGAAGTCAGTTAAGAACTTTTCCCCTATGTGTACCTTTCTTCGAATATTTTATCAAAATCGTTGCTTCTGTAACACGGTTTCATGCAGAGATAGAAAGAAGTATCTGCATCCAGTTGAAAGCAAAAGCATTGCTAAATATGAAACTGAAGTTTGCTTGATTCATTCAGTATCGTCTTTAGAAGCGCAATCTTCAATAAACTCAGATTAGACAGGCTTTTAAATCTTCTAAATCAATTGAGAACTAAGGAAAACTTGAGAAACGTATACAAGCACAAATAAAAAATAATGCAGCAAATAGCTATTTCGAAGATACGGTTGGTCCCTTTCGTCAGAGCAAGAAAAACAACAAACCCGAAGTCTAAAAGAGGATTAAGAAATCCACTCCTGTTTTGGATTTTAGACTAGTTAAGACTAGTTTAGAAGATAATTTTTTAGGGATATCGAATATAAATGTTCAAAATATTAAATTATTGATACCAGTTTTGTATATTCATAAATGGTAACCCATTTTCTACAAAGCAAAAAATAATTGTTTACATTTTTATGAAATAGATTCGTAATAATAAGCGTTCAAAGTATTTATAATTTTTCTCAACGCTGCGAATTCTATCTGAGATTCCCCAACCATAGAGTATGTTCTTGAAATTTGGAAGTAATTAATAATATATAATTTATACTTTTATTACATATTTATACTTTTAACTTATATTTTTAAGTTACTTTATACTTATTTATATAATACTTTAAAATTTTTGTAATATTTTTGAAAAACTTATTAGAAAAACGTGCAATATCTTGGTATGGTACGGTATCTATGAACGGTATCATGCTAGCGTTCTAAAATTTGTGTCATTTGTTTTGAAATAAAAATTAAACAAGATTTGAACATTTACGTAAAGTTATTGAATGATATGATATTTTAATGATTTTTTTTATTTCATTCCAAAATTTATGAGTCTTCCAATCATTCGATTGTGTTTAAAATCAACAGTCTTTCACTATTTACCGATTCTAATATTTGCACGAATTTCATTCGAAACGTTCAATTAGTTTGTGAGATATCGCATCCACCAATTCACGGATATACTCATACACAGACATTATCTCAAAAACTTTTGATACGAGTCCAAGTAAGCTCAAAACATGCTCTTCCGTCAAAAACGGGAATTCGAATTTATAAAGATGGTCTGTCATTCGTTCTAAACCGTCCGACCTACCCGAATGTGTAAGGTATCTGTTTCGACGGTCGGGGCAGGATTACTCATTTCAGACCGGAAACCAGTGGGGGATGCATTCACAGAGACCGTACCTTAATTCCCTACAACCAACCTCTCGAATGAAATTACGGACCCGCAGATTTACCATGCCCGTCATCTAAGAGAACACGGGGACAATTTGGGCAGAGCCGGGAATTAAACTCTGGTCCTCCGAGTGCAATCCCCGTGCCTCAACCACTGGACTATAAACATTGAGTGATCTGAATATGTTTATAAATTTGTATGAAAAAATGTCGCACTAAAATACTCCTGGTGTCCGGAAATTCCTTTGAATTTTTACCTACGAAAAGGGACCACAACTCGAACGTTAATAATTTCAGCTTCTGCCAAACTTTAAGGAGAGTGGATGGGAGAACTGTTACATTTTTCCAAACATGACAAAAATTTGATAATGTGCCAAATTCCAAACCAAGAAATAATATGACAAATGTTTAAAATAAAGCCATATCTGAAGAATTTTGCTTAAAAAACCATGGCTACCCATTTGTTTTCTTGTAGCTCATGCCTTAGTAGACAAGTTTATTAAGACTACGTAGTTCGGGTAAAGACGGTGCACATTTTCTTTCTGTTCCATTTTCAATGGAATATCTCAGGACGTGGGTATACAGATATCCCCCGGGAATATAGACTGACGCCTAGAGGAAGCAAGAAAGGCGCTGGTATTGAGCTCTGCGCCAGATTGAGCAAAAATACTTTATTTATACAGAAAATATTTTTTGTACGTATGCCAATAATATATGTAACTAAAATAAAAGTTCCTTGATCGTAAATTATTTGGTTGCTGATTTCTTTATCTCCTTCGCCACTGGTGGCACTGAAAAAATATTTATTGGTAAAAAATATAAAATATAGTGCACATTTTAAAGAAGATTATTTTATTGTCACTTTTTTCGCAGGTGCTAAAATTACTTGGAAAAATATAGAATATGGAAATTTTCGGGTTTGTACCAGCACTTATTCTACTGTTTTAATTTTACTCTATTTGATTCAAAAATTGACAGATCATAGGTAAATTTTATGTCTACAGTCATTTAGAAAGTCCTTAGTTAAGCCTAAAATGAATAAATTTTCTTTAATCTCATGAGTGTGAGATTACAAACACTAACACAGAAACATATTTAGGCATCGGTCATATGTATCGATAATATTTTTAAATTTTATGTTTGATTAAAAATGATTTCGTTTGGTTCGCACGTGTTCGAAAGTAGAAAACCCATCCAGGAAGCTACTTCGAAAATGTAGTAGCAGAGAATTAAGAAAATGATTTTCCAGAGAATTAAAATAACTAGAACGATTAACCGAGGGCCTCAACACCAGAGATGTATATAAGAATAATAATCTGTATATAAGAAAACATGTTATGCGTCATGAAAATCCCTTGTTTCGGGTTGCTTAACATTCGCCATTGCTAATTTAGAACAAACACTAAACGGAAGTTAAAAGCATTTGAAAGTTATTTTTAATTGGAGCATGTTTACATGTCTTAATTTAAAGTCATATTTCTGAAATATTCTTAAAATTTATTCACACTAAAACGTTTGATATAATTTTCCTATTTTTCCACATGTAAAACATATTTTATTACCTTTTAGTTGCGGTGCCCATATCTAGCGGTTCGTTTTATTTCCCAATAATAAATACATAGTAATGTATAAGGAAATTTTGGAATCATGCTGTAAATCGCAACTCGAGTTTTTGACGGATCTACACGTTTAGTTTGCCGTATTTTCACAACTTCACCTTTGAAAATTAGTCTAGTTACCAAATGAGAACGAAAATGGAATTAAAAGTGCAAATTCTGGGTAATTTAAAATAATTATGGGTGTTATTTTGTACAATT
Organism: Amaurobius ferox; assembly: GCA_951213105.1. Lineage (NCBI taxonomy): Eukaryota > Metazoa > Arthropoda > Arachnida > Araneae > Amaurobiidae > Amaurobius > Amaurobius ferox. The sequence continues at coordinate 14,506,892 of OX578148.1, read as the reverse complement.
AAACTCAATATAATGAATTATAGAATAATTAAAGAGAGAACGCGAATATGAATCTGCTGGCAGAATCATGTGATGCCCACAACAGATTTCTTTATCTACCAAAATTTAGGGATGGATTTTCGAGCAGGCATTTCTATACCAGCCAAAGCTAACGATAGATACGTTCACGCTTTATGCGCTAGACACCGTCGGCAATTGAGCAATTAATCGCTAAATAAATACAACAATATTTGCTTAAATTCACAAAAAGGAAGATCAAATTCTCAATAGGCTCGTTTTATACTATAGGAATAAACTCAAATTCTGGACACCATCAATAAATAAGGAACATTTTGTCCCCCCCCCCCTATACCCTTTCCAAAATTGTATAATTATTTGAAAAAGTTCCTGCCTTTTCCTCACTGAAGTTTTCGACCTGAGAACTTAAATATTTACAGATTTATTTACTCTACAATGTTGATTGCATTTTTTCATCCGATGCTATACATAATATACTATTGTTACGTCTGAGAAAGAACTGGAGGAATAAACATCCGCACAAGCACCATTTCCCATGACTTTGGTCTAGGGTTGCAACATGCCGAATGTCGAAGAACGGTTACAATATTGTTGCCGACGATTTTTTGCCAATTTGGTGACTGTTTTGCGACTTTCTAAAGCTTCGAGAAATAACTCGAAATAACTAATATTCTACTTGTTATGAGAGTTTCCCAAAAGTTTCTATAGAGAGTCTATAAAAAGGAGCCATTACTCAGCTTGAGTGCAGTTGACTAGATACAAGCTACATTGAATTTTGACTTTCGTCCCTGTTTTGAGAATAGTATAACTTATTTTATGAAATTAGTGTGAGCATTTAAGTGCTGTTTAATTGTATATTGTTCCAGTTTAAGCTGTGATTGCGAATAATCGTGTGTGCTGCGTACCTATCCGTGCAATTAAAATTTATTGTAGGTATGTGTCAACTAATAATTAAGAACTATAAGATTTTATGAAATTTACAATTGGTGATTCACTCAGGCGCACAATTAAATTTTCTTAAAAATTTAAAGAAACAGAAGAAGTAGTTATTCTTCACATGATGACCCGAAAAAATGTAAAATAAAAAATTAAGATATAAAATATGCACATATTTATGTCAGAATGATTGTTTTCTGTGAAAATTTTCATAAGAAATCCCAAACAATCAACTCCGATATGATATGATGGCTATTTCTTATTGATGATTTTTAGGGACGATTGTTCCGATATGATAGATAAACAAATCATGAAATTTTCGGCTTATACGAATTTTTACGATTTCAAGTCAATAAACACAACAAATTTTCCTTTAAATTTCAAATAATGCAAAATTTGGAATTTGATTCAATTTAAATAAATTTCTATTTTCTATGAAGAGGAATGTACTCCAGTTCAATTTATATTCATAGCAAATTAGAAAGAGACAAAAATTAATATACAGGGCCATTCGAAACTTACTGTACAAACTGTAATACGAGATAAGGGATATTAAAATAAACATTTCTGCTAAAGAATGTAAGTTCGCTGACGTAACCATTCAGTGCTAGAGACCACTGTTGGAAAGCACGGCAATTGGCTATTTTTCGCCATCGTCATTTGTAACGAAGACCCGTAGACTGCGTATCTGTAACACTGAGGACTTCATGAATGCTGTTTTGACATGCTGTTTTGGCATTTCGCGTATGGGGCTGCAATTGGGTCTTGTTAGTGATATCGTGATGATTCTTGGTAGTGAAAATAAGATTCACTGATGTAAAATATCAAAATCACGATTTATATTTATTATAAATCCGCTATTTTCTCAAAAAAGTTCATTGGTGATTTAATATTTTTAAAAAAATTGGTGGTGGATGCAGTCGGAAGGAACCGAAACGGTTTTGTGTGAATAATATTTTGTAAAATAAAACTCAGTTTGTGTTATATAGTAAAAATAAAAATAACTGGATCCAAAAATCTAATAGTATACTTTTATAAGACTTTCAATGAGCTACAAATTCTCGATAATCGTTTATGGCCATCACTTTTAGTTTTTATGATATAGGCATTACAAACTTGAAATATGTAAAATTTTCATACGTCTTCAAATTGACAAGACTCGAAAACTATTAAGAGTTTTATTTAAAAAATTAATACAGATTTAAAATCTAAGTTTTCTCGTATATTTTTATCGATTACTATTTTTATCTATCTTAGTTTCGATGATATTTAGAGTGAAATTATGAAAACTCAGGAAAAAAGCATTCCGAAAGATATTTTTGTAAAGTCTGAAGGAAATAACAGAGATTAATTCAAAATCCAATCGTATATACTTGTAGCACTTTCAAAAAGCCACAAACTTTTCCTTACTGTTTAAAGATAGTTTTCATAGTTGGTAAAAGTGTATACAGAACTTCTATCCTAATGGAGAGTGGTAAAAAAAAACCGCCAAACCCATGTGTTTGTTGTCTCGAACAACTTCGCCATGTTGAGTTAATGCATTGGAACACTTATATATTTCCTAACGACCAAGTTTATATATTTCCAAAGAATCTATGCTTTACTGCTGCGAATTTCAAATCGTGAGAGTTGCAAAAGCAGTACGTTACTTAGTAAAAAGAAAGAGGAATCCTGGTCTGAAGGTCAGGTTCCTCTGATGAAGGAGAATGCAGTACAGGGTTCCCAACAACTACAAAAAAAAATTATTACCTGTTCTTGTATGATATGTATATTAATGCAAATCTTTGTTGTACTCGAAAACTAGAATATATCTATATATTTCAATTCCCTACATGCTTACTATTCGAATAATGTAAACACGATATAATTATATCTAATTTTTGCCTTGCTTAACTTCGTTAACTTGAATTTATATGGATCTAATCTACCTGAAATATAATGTTTGTCAGGTTATTTCAAGGCCGATTGTAACATGTTACTTAATATCATAAAATATCATTCTTATTCTGATCTCCATGTCAGAAACTCACTTTCAATAATTATGTTGTTTTTTACTTCATTTCATAATTGTCTCATATTAACTTCTTTTACATTTTAGTATAAACTACTGAATATATAGTATAACATTTTTTTTATATATTTCATTTTTCAAATTTGCCCCAAATAGAAGCACCATTTTATTTCCAAATCTACTGAACTTTTTGACCAGTACGTCCCCATCTATAATAAAATAGCTTCAATAAACTCTGAGATATACACATTATATGCAATATCTCATTTTATTCGGATTAGATCTCTTATATTGTTTAATTTTTGTTTCATGTCTTATATTCCTATCTCAACCAATAGTAACGCACCGTACAAATTTTTACTCGGTCATTTATTTACCTCGAATCGCCATGATTTTTATGTGTAAGTATTTTGCGTCATTCTGTATTGACAAAATTGGTGCTATTTCAAGACAGCTAGTATAAACTGAAGCAAAAGCTGCGTTATATGAATAGTATTGCGGTCATCCTCCGAAGCATTTTCATAAAAGAACATATTAGTTTGATTTTAAATATTTGAATTAACCATGTTCTTATTGGACATAGCTTTCTAGATCAAGGAATGTCCAGTAAAATAAAATCTTAGTTTATTTATTTCATTTAATATAGTATATACTTCCCAAACTTTACTGGTATATATTAGAAGTATGCAAATATATTTAGATTATAAATTTTTTCTAATCGCATACTTGTACAAAGAGTGATAGAATGATGTTAAACATTTTGGGCTTTACTGAAAGTTAAATTACACAAACGGTGATGGATGATCACTCAAGTGTATTCCTGCTATTACGCAACGTCCTGTACTAGGGCAGAATTCGCTGCACTGTACTCGTATTATTTAAAGCTTGTCGCAATGATAGAAAAGAATGAGATATAATCTATCTTGCTATAAATGAAATAAAATGAAAATTTAGACATGATATAGTAAATTAGTGCATTACCCTATCTACACCGAAAAGATATTTAAATTTTCGTATTTTTCGTAGTCAGTGCGTCGTAATTTCGTCATAAATGTGATTTTTATTTTACTGCTCTCGCTAAAGGGGAGCATTGCTTTTGTTTAGAAAACCCTGTTGAACCAAATTAAAAATCTATACAGTTTCGAAAGTGAATTTTACAAAAAAACATGGCGAGTTTATCTGTAGCTCTGCCACGAAATCGAGGTAGCCCCGTTTACTTCGAAACTACTGAACCAAACGGAACAAAATATTGTACAAATTTAGACTTTTACACAAAAAAGAAAATAATCTGTTGAAAATTGGACACCTGTCGAAGGCAAAAGAAACAAACGTAATTTTTGAGATATAGCAGAATTTAATATTGGTACAATATTAGACCAATATTGTATATCTTGGTATTACAGCGGAAATATTTCTAATGTAGGCCGAGTATTGGAAAATGATGACGTTACATTGGTCTCCGATATTGGCTAAATATTGTCCCAATAGTGTCCTAAAATTTTAAGGCAATATTGAGCCAATTCCGCCAAATTGTCTGCTTTTTCATATCGGAAAAATATTTCCAATATTGGGCCAATATTAGATTGCTACTAGGGAGACATTTTGAAAATGACTCAACTGAGTGAAACCAAATTTTCTACAAATTCAGTGTTCTACAATTTCGAACTTTTCAACTACAATTTCGACTTAAAAAATATAATTAATGAACTTAAGGCTGCAGGATTTTATTCTGAAGCAGTGTTGAAGACCCAAGTCGTCCGACTCATCCAAGGACTTGAACAACCAAAACGACGGCTGCGAGAGCTCTGAAGCAGTGCGTAATATCTAAAGGAGCGGATTTTAAATTTTATACATTGGATTGCCAGTCAATATTTTAATATAGCAATGCAAATGTCGGGGACGCTTTAAACACACGGAAAGTATAGATATATCTGAAAACTCACGAAAATTCGACTATGTATCGTATGGATTTCGCACAAAGTTCGTTTGAAAGACATTTTCCGAAATTTCCTATGGTGTAAAGATGGAAACGCGGTGATAACATTTTCGGTTGTTAAGGTACCGAATTGTGTGAATAGCGCTCAAAATCGGGCTAAATCATACTAAAACATATATGAACTTGAAAATATTACTTCGCATTTAAAACAAAAGGCTGATGTGCACATTCCCCGGTCCTAAAATATATGTATGCCAAATTTAATGTTCGTACGACGTTTAGTATCCCCACGACAGACTGCACAGGCAGACACATAGATAACTTCCTTTATGTAGTATATAGCAGGAAAGACATAAGAATATTAGTAAATTTATAAATTGAAGTATCATACCACTCGTTTTCCTGACTGCTAGGTTGTAACTCTTTTCATATTTCCTCATGGCTAATTATACTTTTCCTACCTTTAGCAATGAATATTATTGTACTTCAGATACTAAACTTAGTGGAATAAGTGTTCTTGCTCTTCTAGTTTATCCTGAAGAAGGAGGCTACTTATTATTTCTTAGCCGGTTGACACCCAAATATGTACTGTATGCTGTAGTTCTACAAAGTTTTGTATAAAAAAATTTTACTGCAGATTTTGAGCATAATTGGTAATTTAAATATGTTAAAAAGCCATTTATTAGAATGTCCAAACAGAACACTAAAACAAAACATATAGTAATTGTGTTTTAACTTCCAGCGAAAAGAGGAGAATTGAAGGAGCCAATTTTTCATTGAAAATTTCAATCATTAGTGGTTTTTGCTCCGTTACTAGTTATTGATGGCTTTCAGATACTGAAATATGTTCCAGTAAAAACTAAAACCAAGTACATCTTACTTAAAAAATGTAAATTAACATCCTTTGTTTATTATTGAAAATTACATGACATGTAATAACGTTTTATTTTTCTTAATCTATATATGGAAAGTCGTTGAAGAATTCGTTTAGTTAAGTAACTAAATGAAAAAAAGCGTATTTTACTTAACGAAAGTTTTTTAAGTATGAATCCGTGTAGTTCCCGATAATGATTCCTATTACAGATCAATTTAATAGTTTCAAGTTAATGCTTTTTTAAAGGCGAAAACATTCAAAGAACGCAATAATAGAATTAAGAATCAAAGTAAAATTCCTATTTGAATTGTTCAATATTTATCATTTTTTTCATGAACAAATTAACATGCTCCATAAGGAAATGAACTAATTTTGAAATACTTATTTGTAACAATTTGATTAAAATATGTTCATAACTCATATTTCATAATGGTAAAATGAATCAATAATGTTAGATAATTTAACTATGTACACATTATAAATAACATAGATCACATGCAACGAATTTAAGCAATTGGCTGTTGCATTACCAAAATCACTAGTGAGTGGAAGGCAGTAAGAACTAAGTGGTGATAATCTGAAAGGAAGGTAAAAAAACTGGTGTGTTCATGAAATGACATTCCCTATAGATTAACAAATTTCGTTGCTAGGTGAAAACAATAAAAGTTTTGGTATAGATGCTTGTATGAAAATTACAGATCGAAAAATCAGAAAATTAAATATTGTAAACAATATAAATAAATTGTTAAAATTGTGGACAGAACTTCTACCCTAATGGAATATATGGTGAATAGTAAAATTCTAAGGAAAACATAAAAACATGTGTATTTGAACAACTTCGCCATGTTGATTTGATGCATTGGAACAACTAGATTTCCCAAAGACCAAGTTTATATTTATCTATGCTTTGCAGCTGCGATTTTCAAATCGTGTGGGTTGCAAAAGCAATACGTAACCTAGTATAAAGAATGAGAAATGAACTCCACGCCTGAAGTTTCATTTCCATTCTAATGAATGAGAACGCTCAACAACTGCAAAATAAATTATTATTATCTAGTTGTGTATGATATGTATGATTATATAAATTTTAGCAGCAGAAAAGTAATTTGGTATTGAGTATCTTGAAATCAAAATCTAGTGATTGTCGATATATTTCAATCCCGTGCACGCTTACTATTCGAATAATGTAAACACGATTTATTTATATCTAATTTTTGCTTTGCTTAACTTCATTAACTAGAATTTTTATGGATGCCGTCTAATAATTTCGGAAATTAACTGAAAGAATCGGACTGTAGCATCACTTGTTAAAAGTGTAGTATTGTTTTCTTAATTGACACTTATAATATTTACTAACGTTGTGTCCACTAATGCTGTCCACTTTTACTGCATATTGAAGTCAGTTAAGAACTTTGCCCTATGAGTTCCTGTCCTCGAATACTGTATCAAAATTGTTGCCTTTGTAGGAGGGTGCCATACATAGTTTAAGGTGAAGGTATAGGTATCAAGTTGAAAGAAATCGCATTGCTAAACATAAAATTGCAGTTTGCTTGATCCATTCAGTATCGTCTTTAGAAGCACAATCTTCAATAAACACTGATTAGACAGGCTTTTAAATCTTCTAAATCAATTGAGAACTAAGGAAAACTTGAGAAACGTATGCAAGCACAAATAAAACAATAATGCAGCAAATAGCTATTTCGAAGATACGGTTGGTGCCCTTCGTCAGAGCAAGAAAAACAACAAACCCGATGTCTAAAAGAGGAATAGGAAATCCACTCCTGTTTTGGACTTTAGACTAGTTAAGACTAGTTTAGAAGATAATCTTTTAGGGATATCGAATATAAATGTTCAAAATATTAAATTATTGATACCATTTTTGTATATTCATAAATGGTAACCCATTTTCTACAAAACAAAAAATACTTGCTTGCATTTTTATGAAATAGGTTCGGAGTAATAAGCGCTCAAAGTATTTATAATTTTTCTCAACGCTGCGAATTCAATCCGAGATTCCCCAACCATAGAGCATGTTCTTCAAATGTGAACGTAATTCATAATATGTATTTTATACTTTTTCTAATTACTTATTTATAGTTTTAACTTGTTTATTTATAACTTATACTTACTTATGTATTTATAAAATATACTTTTAACATACTTTATACTTATTTATATATAACACTTTTTAATTTTTGTAATATTTCTGATACAGTTATTAAAAAAACGTGCAATATCATGAGAACGGGTTCATGCTAGCTTTCTAAAATTTGTATCATTTGTTTTGTAATAAAAATTACATAAGATTTGAATATTTACGTAACGTTATAGCAGGATATGATTTTTTTTTATATCATTCTAAAATTTATGGATCTTTCAAGCATTCGATTGTGTTTAAAATCAATAGTCTTTCAGTATTCACGGATTCTAATGTTTATACGAAATTTCAGTCGAAACGTTCGATTAGTTCGTGAGATATCGCATCCACCGATTCACGGATATACTCACACACAGCCATTCTCTCAAACATTTTTTATTTGAGTCCAGGTACTCTCGAAACATGGTCTTCCATCAAAAACTGGATTTCAAATTTATAAACATTGTCTTTCATTCATTTTAGACCGTCCGACCTACCGGAATGTGTGAGGTATATGTTTTAAAGGTCGGGGTAGGGCTACTTAATTCAGCCTGGAATTCAATGGGGGCTGAAATCACAGGGACCGTACCTTCCTTCTCTACCACCAACCTCTCGAATGAAATGACGGACTAGCAGATTTAACATGCCCGTCATCTGAAAGAACACGGGGACAATTTGGGCAGAGCCGGTAATTAAACTCTGATTCTCCGTGTGCAATCCCTTGCCTTAACCACTGGGCTATAAACATTGTCTGATCTGAATATATTTATAGATTTGTATGAAAAAATATCACACCTGGTATCCGGAAATTCCTTCGCATTTTTACCTACGAAAAGGGACCACAACTCGAACGTTAATAATTTCAGCTTCTACCAAACTTTAAGGAGAGTGGATGGGAGAATTGTAACATTTCTACAAACATGACAAAAATGTGATAATGTACCAAATGTCAATCCAAGAAATAATATGCAAAATGTTTAAAATAAGGCCATATTTGGAGAATTTGACTTAAAAAAACATGGCTACCCATTTCTTTTCTTATAGCTCATGCCTTAAAAGACAAGTTTATTAATACTACGTAGTTTGGGTAAAAACTGTGCACATGTTCTTTCTGTTCCATTTTCAATGGAATATCTCAGGACTTGGGTATATAGTGCCTAGAATACCTAGTGTCGCGTTTGTAGGAGAAAGGTGCTGAAAAACCTGTCCAAGGATTCAGGAGAAATCGGATTAAATGCGGTACAAGAGAGCAGAGCGCCATCTGTTATCGTCAGTTGAAGTTATCTATTAGCTGGATCTATTAGTTAAATTTTTCTAGATCGCAATTTGATTTTTTATTAATCGTTTCAGTACCGTTATCTGTTTATTTTCTCAATTGTTTTTGTCTGTTACTGTCAAAATCTTATATCCAATGTATTATAACTCTATTAGTTTATTGCCTTGGTATTGTAGTTCATATGTTATATTTATTATTTGTTTCAAAACGTGTTTCATTTTTCAACAAGCAGTAGTTTTCATTAGTCATTATGGAAAATGATGATGATGTTAATGTGCAATCGAAAAGTCGTAAACGGCAACGTAAATGTTTCGTGCCAGGATGTACTACTGGCTACAAATCAAGCAAAGCTAAAACATCTCTTTTTGCTGCTCCGAAAGATCCTGAAAGGCTTAAACAATGGGATAAATTAATACCAAGACAAGATAAAGCTTTGGATGAATCTTGTGTTGTGTGTGAACTACATTTTGAACCGCACTTTGTTGAAAGACATAAGAAACATATTATTCAAGGTGAAGAAATATTATTACCTAGAGGAAAACCTAGTGGAGAGGAGGATGTGAAAGTCACAAGGTCGAACTGACGAAAACATTATTATTGAAATTTTACTTAATAACCAGACTTAATTTTTATATTAAAGGTATCAACAGAGAAAAATGTACACAAAGAAACAAAGTAAAATTCTCAAAGATGAGTAAATGCAAATAGTGCATTTGAATAAATGAAATGCATGTAAAATATTAAAATAATGATCCTTTTTTGTTATTAAAATATTTTTATTTTTGAATTTAGTTTTTGTCTCCTCTAAAGTAGATAATATTTTTTAAACATCTATTTTTCTGTAAGGATATCTATATTATACTGATGATTTTTATTAGACATTGTATCATATTAAACTTATTATGTAATATAAGGTAAGAAATAGTACCTTATCTGTAAATATTTTGTTCAATTTATATATGTCATTTATTTTCAACTGGGGCAAATTATTGTTGAAATCATAAAATTAATTCAATGAAGTTTGAATTCTAACATGTAGAAAAAAATTATTTATAAGTTCTCAATACGATGTCAAATTAATCGACGCAAAATTTATTTAATATATGCATATAGTTATAAGATAATCATGATAGATGTAATGAAAAGATAATCAAGATAGATGTAATGAAAATATAATCAAGATAGATATAATGAAAAGAGAATCAAGATAGAATATTCTTATCTTAATAGTGTTATGTATAGATATAAGGTAATCTTCAAGGATGTACAGTAATATGCTATAAAGATGAGCTGCCAGGTAAGTTTTATTATTTATTTAGTTATAATGATGATAAATTTGACTATATTTTTCCCCAAACATAACTCACAAAATGACTTATTTACAAAAATTTTATTCAAGTTTTATTTGAGCATTCCATTTAATTTTTTGTGTAAAAGAAAATTTATATGCATTTCTGTCTACAAATGCATTATTTAAAACAAACTTATTGTAAATTTACATTCGTTTTGTATCCCTTTCTAAGTTGTAAGACGAAATTGTATGATTCTATTTATATTTATAAAATTATAAAAATAACGTTTGCTGACCAAATAATAATGAAATGTCTTACAAAATAATACTGAAAATAAAAAAAAAAATTTCAAAGCTCACAGATCGATGAAACAATCTGTTTTAGTGCAAAAACGAATTTAAAAAACATATTTTTTGCATTAATATCTCCGTGTTAACTATAATAGGAATTGTTTCTGTAGAAAAATAATTCCCCTGAAATCCTATTTTGAAATCAAAACATATTTTAAACAGATAGTTTATTTAAATTTTTTATTTCAAATGACGTATTTTTGCATAGAAAAGCATAGAGTTGTCTGTATAAGCGGGTCCATTGGAACTACAGCGCCATCTGTTGCATTTCTTGAATAATTCGCCCATTTTCATTGAATGCGACACTAGGTATTCTAGTCACTTTAACGTGGGTAAACATAGTCCCCCGGGAATATCGACTGACGCCTAGAGGGAGCAAAAAAGCCGCTGGTATTGAGCTCTGCGCCAGATTGAGCAAAAATACTTTATTTATACCGAAAATATTCTATGTACGTATACTAATAATATATATAACTTAAATAAAATTCACTTGATCGTAAGTTATTTGGTTGCTGATTTCTTTATCTCCTTCGCCACTGGTGGCACTGAAAAAATAATTATTTGGAATAAATATAAAATATAGTGCACATTTTAAAGAAGATTATACAATTGCCACATTTTTCGCAGGTGCTAAAATGACTTGGAAATTTTTAGAATATGGACTTTTTCGGGTTTATACCAGCACGTATTCCACTGTTTAAATTTTGGTCTATTTGATTCATAAACTGACAGGTCGTAGGTAAATTTTATGTCTGCAGTCATTTAGAAAGCCTTTAGTTAAGCCCAAAATGAATAAATTTGTTCAATCTCAACAGTATGAGATTACAAAACACTATCACTGAAACATGTTTAGGTATTGGTCATATATACCGATAATATTCTAAAATTTTAAGTTAGATAAAAAATGGTTTTGTTTGATTAAAGGAAATAAAAATAAAATGAGGCCCAATCTGGAAAGCTGCTTCGAAAATAAGCGGCGGAGAATTGAAATAACTAGAACAAATAATAGAGGGCATCAACACCAGAGAAAACAGTCTGTATATAAGGAGACGTGTAATGCGGCATGAAAATTCGTTGTTTCGGGTTGCTTAACATTCGACCTTGCTAATTTAGAACACTAAACGGAAATTAAAGCAGTTGAACGTGATTTTTAATTGGAGCATGTTTACATGTTTTAATTTAAAGTCATATTTCTAAATTATTCTTAAAATTTATTCACACTAAAACGTTTGATTTATATTTCCTATTTTCCCACATGTAAAACATATTTTATTACTTATTAGCTACGATGCCTCTATATAGCGGTTCGTTTTACTTTCCCAGCAATACATGGTAATTAATTATACATGGTAATGTATAATTAAAGTATTGGAATCATGCTGAAAATAGCAACTCGAGTTTTTGACGGATCCACACGTTTTGAGGCCTTTCTCTGAATACTTTCCCTGCAATACATAGGAAAGCATTGTGTAAGGAAAGCATTGGAAACATACTGAAAATCGCAACTAGAGTTTTCGACGAATATATACGTTTTGAGATCTCTAGAAAACGGAAAAAACTATTTTTAGCATGACGTCTCCGCGTATGTTTGTCTGCTTGTGCTATATATGTACCCACTCTAACTCAAAAACTAATGCTCCAAATTTCATAAAATTTGGTAGGTAATTCATTAACCCTGTCGATAATTAGATTTTTGTATGATCCGGGATAAAAAAACTCGCAATTTTTGTGAAATAGCCCTCAAAATTGTCTTTATCCGATCTATCTGAAAAACTGATAAAACAAATTTTACAAAATTTACAGAAAAGTCACTTGTGATAAATCCCGGTGTTTGATTTTGGTACGATTCGGAAAAAAATAAGCTACCTTCTTTTGCGACTTCATCAGCAAAAATCGTCAAAATCTACGTGTGCTCAAATATATCAATTAAATGTTTGTTTCATACGTAATTTTTAACGGTGCAAAGAACAAGACCAAAGCCATTGCACTAGAGCTAGCCGTACTCGAGACATTTTAGTTTTTTCGAATTCTAGTTACATAATATACAGACAATACAATTTTTATATTTCTTGTTTTGAAAAAATCAACTTTTTGAATTTTGTATTTTCAAAACTCATCTAAGCATAAAAATATCTGAATTTAATTTTTATTTTCTGATTTTATTCCTTACCATATATATTTTTAAAATGTTGCTCCAGATGTTAGGTACACCTGATCCTCCCCTGTCTCCCCCCGTTCTTCTAACTAAAAGGTATGGCATTTTATATTGCGACAACATGTTTATCTTTATTTAGAATGTTTATCCTTATCCATTTTAATAAAATAATACAATTATAACCCCCTCTCCCAGTATCTTATAGGTGTACACAAACTTTAATCGCTATTTTAAATGGAAATTGGCAAATTTAGGCATTTGACTGTTTTTTTATGCATACAGATAAATAATTTCTATCGTATCATAAATCGTGTTATTGTATCTTTACAGTATTTTGAGGTATTATTTAAGCGAAATTGCAGCTCGTTCATTATTACTATATGACGTGCAAAATAACGTAAACCTGGAAGTTTATGCTGTTGTTTGGCGTTATCTGCGCAAATGCTTTTTTTACCCACACTGTAAAAAATCGATATGTTGAATATAAAGGGAAACCAGCATGCATATAATTAGTTTGTATTATTTATATTGTAGTCTTAAAGTTACGAAATGCCTTATCCAATTTCTTGTCAAACTTTCTTCAAACGTTCCAACACATTCAATGTTTCTGCCAGTATGAAATTCGTCTGAGCTTTCGTAAGATCCATAATTTAAAGAGAAGAACTAGTGTCTATCGCCTTCGTAGCTAGGGAAATTTTTATTACCGTGGCATGCCTTCCTCCGGATATTTATGCATATATAATGATTTGTTATAAAGGGTTTTTCGATTAACGTTTCACAGCTAAATATCAATACAATCTAACATACGAATCAGTACACAGTATATTACTATTAACTAGAAAATGCACCCGGCATTGCACGGAATAAATTGAATTACAGGATTAAATAAATTCATTTATTAGATCTTTGAAAAAGCGTAGTTGCGAACGCCCCTTTATAGTGAACGCCCCTTTACAAGGAACGCCTCTGTATGGCTGGTTCTTGTGAGCTTGAACTTGCCTTTTACAACTTCGTATAGTCCGAGTTAAATCCTTTTATGACGGCGACGTGGAAGTATTACAATTGCCAGTTTCCACCAAAGTTTGCATAAGTAGTGCAGATATCGTGTGTTCTTGCTGCCCTATCAGTAAATACTGATTCCATACAGGTTATCGCCTGATAAGCACGAAACCGGTCCATAGATACTGTTATCTGCAACGGGTGTGTCTTTCTTACAATTTCCCCCCTTCAGTACGCTCGTATAACGATGAACCCGCGGCGCCACGCTCGCTGCGTCAAAATATACGTCTAAAAACGTCTTCACCCATAATATGTCCAAAATAGGCTACTTCTGCTTATATGTCCTACAATCTGTGCAAATATCTTCGTACATGGTACTATATAGCATAGCTTCGTATTTAAACATACAGCAGCATTTATTTATTGGGTTAGATCAAAACAACTGAGCAGCAGTTATGATATCAAAACTCTTATTATATTAACTCTTATTAGCATTTATTATATGAACCCTCATTGGCAGTTATTATATCAATTCTGCTATTTCTGCTTATATGCCCAGTAATCCGTGCAAATGTGTTCGTACATGATACTATAGCATAAATTCGTACATAAACATAAAACAGCATTGATTGGGTTAACATAAAACAACTGAGTAGCGAACGGCGAAATCCTTGTAGCGCTAAAAGACGAGATACAAAAAAATTAATATCTTTAATCCCAATTAATAACCTGGTATGTAAAATTTCTAAAAGTTATGTAGAACTGAATTTATTTTGTGTTTGTCTATAAAAAAATAGTACGGATCCCTAGCTATTCAATGCCAGTTTTCAACGACAGAGCGAAAAATCACCCCATTAATATATAACATGAAAGTAAGTCGAAGGACTTTCAGACCTACAGATTTAACGTGCCCTTACTATACGTGAACAAGGAACAGTTTGTGAAGAACCTCGAATCGGACTCGGGTCCACTGAATATAATCTCCGTTCCCCTATCACTAAGCAATAAACGCTGTTTGATAAAAAAAAACCTTTTTAGATGTGTATGAATAAATATCACACCGAAACACTTTAGATTTCTCAGAAAAACATTCATATTTTTACCACCAAAAAGTGATCATAACTCGAATATTAACAATTTCAGCTTTTGCCAAAATTTAGAGGATGTTTGTCACACAGAAAAACGCAGGATGTTTGTTGCACAACACAGGATGTTTGTTTCACAACACATGATGTTTGTTGCACAGAAAAGCGCTAAAATGCCTTAAAAATGGGGAAATTGTTAAATTTTTTCAAACATGACAAAAATATGTCGAAATCCAAACCAAAAAAGAATATACAAAAGGTCTTGGAAAAACACAAGATTTGTAGAATTTGGCATAAAAAATGATAATATGATAACTCCTTTCTTGTAGCTTAGAAGATAAGTTTATTAACAGTACGTAGGTTAGATAAAAATCGGCCACATTTTTTTTCGGTTCCATTTTCAATTGCATTTCTCCAGATGAGGTAGACAGTCTCGAATGAAGTTACGGACCCGCAGATTTAACGTGCCCGTCATTTGAGAGAACAAGGAGACAATTTGCACAGAGCCGGGAATTAAACACAGGTTCTCCAAGTGTAATCCTTTGCCTTAACCACTGGGCTATAAACGTTGCCTGATTTGAATATATTTATAGATTTGTATAAATAAATGTCATACTAAGAATATTCCTGGTATCCGGAAATTTCTTTGCATGTTTACAATTTTATCGCAAAAAGAGACTACAACTCTGTTAATATTTTCAGCTTCTGCTGAACTTTAAGGAGGAATGTGGGGTAATTGTTATATTTTTCCACACATGGCAAAAATGTGATAATGTATCAAATGTCAAACCAAAAAAAAATAATATGCCAAAGGTTTAAAAAAAAATCCATATTTGTTGAATTTGGCATAAAAAAAATGGCTACCCATTACTTTTCTTGTAGCTTAGATCTTAGGAGACGGTACGCAGATCAGGTAAAAACCGGGTGCATTTTCTTTCGATTCGATATTCAATGGAATTTCTCCAGACATGTTAGACAGAGTCTTCATGATAACATCCACAGACGCTGTAAGGAAACCAGAAAGGCGCTGGTATTGTGCTCTGAGTTACACAGGGAAAAAATACTTCGTTTGTTTACACAGAAAATATTGTATGCACGTATTTCGAATAATAAATACAATTAAAATAAAAATTACTTAATCCTACATTATTTGGAAGCTGTCTCATTTGCGCCCTCTGCCACTCCTCCTCCCTTGTGTCCTCCTCCTCCATTTGCGATACATATAAACTACACTACATATTTTAAAGTCGATGATTTCATTGTCACTTTTTTAATAGGTACTAAACATTTGAAAATTTAAAATTTTCGAGTTTGTATTGGCACTTATTCTACTGGTTCAAGTTTAAATTTTACTTTATTTTATTCATAGACTAGCCGCTTTCGGCGACCAACCTGTCCGTTACCCGTGAAAATTCTGAACGTGGCAAACTCGCTGGCGTCCCGTGGAGTTAACAAAGTGTGTTTTAGTTTAATGACGTTAAAATTAATAATGAAATTTTAGGATGAAAAATAATGTTTTAGGGGGGGTTTTGAAAATTGATTTGTAAAGTGAATTTATTCTAATATTTGTGAACTGTGAGATTCTGAGGATTTCAGTACCTGTAGCCCTAAGAAAGTGATCCCTTTGATGTGTACTCACATCCGGGATCAGCTGTTCCTATGTTTTTTTATAGAGATATTCTCCTCTATATGGTTTGTTTTAGTTTAATGACGTTAACACTAATAATTCAATTTGAAGATGAAAAATAATGTATTTCATAAACAAAAACATTCATGATTTAAGTTTGTATATATTAAAAGCTTTTTTGTTTTTAATAAAAACACGAAACAATATTATAAACACCCATAATACCAATAGTCCACTGTTAAAACAAACTCTAAACTGAGTAGCATGTTTACTAATTAAACAAAAATTTAAATACAATTCTAGAATAGAAGTCGAAAACCTGTTAAATCAGAACAATATATAACCCCTGTTTAAATCAGAACAATTTTAAAACAATATAAATAAAATACACTATAAACGTGTAAATACACTTAATACGTAATGTTTTAAAAATAGAAATAGAAGTTTATGTTCTTAAAAAAACAATAATGAAGTAAAATAAATTCCATTCTTATCTTGATAAGGATAAGAAGCTCCAAAGAAACTGCTAACACAATTAAGTGAAAGGTATGGGTTGAGTTGTAAGAAAAAATGACGTTTCTAAAAAATTAATAAACGCATTTAAAGCAAATTGAAATTTATAACGAAAAGTTATTTATTTCGAAAATAATAATTTATTTCAATAAAATAGCTGAAAAATTTATTCAAATAAAATGGATGATTTGTTTTAGTTTAATGACGTGCATTCCTTATTTGGCAGGCACAAATATCGAATGTTAAATTCTATTTCACTATGTGTATCTGACAGAACCTCGTCAGAACCATGACGTCAGGACCTCGTCAGAACTGTGACGTTGTAACATCGCCCACCTCCCCTCCACCATAGAAACACCGTGCGCCTACGCGCGCATGTGGGTGAAAATCGATCCATGCTTTCGCGGTTTGGTCGAGAAATTGAAAATCATTACTTCCTTAAAATCCGGATCGTGCGGCTACATTACCCTATTTTTTGACCAGATTGCGATTGTCAAAAAGTCAGATCTTTGAGCTTTCTAAAAATGTAAATTATTAGTCGAAATTGTCGAGACTTTTCCCGACGGGAGGATTTAAAAACGAAAGTTCGTTTTTTTGAGCCGAAAGTGACTTTTGTTTTGAAATCTTTAAAAAATATTAGAATTTGTCCTTGAGATTTGAAAATAATATATTTTTACTCGCAATTGTCTGTGCTTTCCGGTCGTGTGATTTGCCTTTTTCTACGGCATCTGGATGGTGGAGAAAAAAGTGGAAAAAAGGAAAAAAACGGTCGAAATAGCATAAAACATTAAATAACAAAAAAAAAGAATTCAAATTTTGAAAATTGGTTTTCACGTGTCACCTTCCCACCCCCTCGGGTCTCCGATTGCCAAATTTCGTAGCTCTGCGAAGTGCAGTCGCTGAACCTATAGTTGTTGTTGTTGTTGAAACCCAGACCGTCCGACCTACCAGAAAGGTGTAAGGTAACTGTTTGGACGGTCGGGAAGTGCCACCCAATTTAGACCGGAACCCAGTGGGGGAGGCATCCACAGGGACCGTACCCTCCTTCCCCTACCACCAACCTCTCGGAAGGACTTTCGGACCCACATGTTTAACGTGATCGTACTCCGCATGAACACGGCGGCAGTTTTTGGCAGTGGCTGGAATCGAACCCGGGCCTACCGAGTGCAACTCCAGCACGCTAACCAATGGGCTACCGCGCCCGTCGCTGAACCTATAGTGTATAAGTCACGCACACAGATGGACATTGCCTTTTATTATATAGTTGAAAAGTCATAGGTGAATTTTATGATAGCGACCATTTAGACAGCCCTTTAGTTAAGCCCAAAGTGAGTAACTTTGCTCAGTCTCCTCACTATGAGATTACAAAATATTAAAACAGACAAATATAAATATTTTAAGGTACTAGTCATATATACCGATAACATTCTAAAATTTTATTCTATATAATGAAAGAAGTGATATCATTAGAACAGTATGTAAGTAGTTGAAATGTCAATCAAGGACGCTGGTTCGAAAACAAAGTAGCAGACAATTGAAATAAATAGAGAAAAAATAGGGGGCCATCCCATCAACACCAGAGGATGCAGTCTGTATATAAGGAAACCTGTTGTACGACAAGAAAATCAGCTGTTTCGGATTGCTTAGCATCCACATTGTTAATTTAAAACAATTAACGAACAAGCAGGGGTGTGTATACATGTTTTAATTTAAAGTCATATTTCTAAAATATTCGTAAAATTTATTCACACTTAAAAGTTTCATTTAATTTTCCTTTTTTGCTATATGTAAAACATATTTTGGTACTTACATATTATCGCAACCATGACAAAACGTAATTGATGTATCGTCCAATAAAGGTCCCGATCGATTCCAAGGACAACATGCAACAAAGTGATCTGTATGAGGACCCACGTTCGAGCGGGCTCGAACTGGTTGGGGGACGTACGCACCGCTGGGACTGTGTCGTCAGACAGGCCGGCTTCGCCGGACCAAGTCACAGAGCATACTAGACTCGCTTCTGGGACCGTCGCACGGCGCAAGGACCGTGACAACATGCAGCCAAGTGATCTGTATGAGGACCCACGTCGAACTGCTTGAGAAAAACCCAGAAGCGAGTCTAGTATGCTCTGTGTCTTGGTCCGGCGAAGCCGGCCTGTCTGACGACACAGTCCCAGCGGTGCGTACTTCCCCCAACCAGTTCGAGCCCGCTCGAACGTGGGTCCTCATACAGATCACTTTGTTGCATGTTGTCCTTGGAATCGATCGGGACCTTTATTGGACGATACATCAATTACGTTTTGTCATGGTTGCGATAATACGTAAGTACCCATATTTTATTATTTATTAGCTGTTGTACCCATACCTAGCGGTTCTTCTTAATTTCCCTGCAATACATAGGAAAGTATTGGACGGAAAGTATTGTGTAGGGAAAGCATTGGAAACGTATTGAAAATCACAACTAGAGTTTTCGACGAATATATACGTTTTGAGATCTCTAGAAAACGACAAAAACTAATTTTATCGTGACGTCTCTGTATGTATCTGTTTGTGCAATGTATGTATCCGCACTTACTCAAAGACTATTGCACCACATTTTATAAAACTTGGTAGGTAATTCACTTGTGTGAAAGCCCCAGGCCGTCCGACTCGTCCAGAGGACTAAGAGTATCTAATTGGACGACCGGGAAGGGGTAATTCACTTGTGTGTGATCCTGGTGATGATTAGTTTTTGATACGATTAGGGATAGAAAAAAACTCAAAAATTGTCTTTATCCAATGTGCTGAAAAACTGATAGATCATATGTTACAAAATTTAACAGATAAGTCACTTGTGAGTTGATGATTAGATTTTGATACGATTCGAAAAAAAATAAGCTGAATTCTTTTGTGAAATGGTCAGGAAAAATCGTTCAAATCTACGTGAGCTCAAATATATGAATTAAATACTTGTTTTACATTTAATTGTCAACGATGATAAGAATATGGCAAACCCCATTACACTAAAGTTAATCGTTCTCTAAACATTTTAGTGTTTTCACATTTTTGCTACGCTACCTTTGAAAATAAGTCCAGTTATCAAATGAGAACGTAAATAGAATTAAAATTGCAAGTTCGGTGTAATTAAAAATCATTATGTGTGTTATTTTGTGTAATTAAACTCACTATCGTGAATTATTGAACAATTTAAGAGAACGTGAATATGAATCTGCAGCGAAAGTCATGTGCTACCCAGAACAGATTGTATTGTACTTGTCACATTTTAGGGATGAATCTTCTAGCAGGCAAACCTACCGATAGATACGTTTACTGCATAAATGCAAGAAATCGTCAATAACTGATCGATAAATCGCTCAATAAATGCAACAGTATTTACTCAAATTCACATTTTTGCAAAACACATTCAAATTCAAATTCACATTTCATTCACATTTAAATTCACATTTTATTGATTGCATTTTTGCATTCGATACAATACATAATATATTATTGTTACGAACTTGAAAACTGCTTTTGAGTCCTTCCCCCACCCCTTTTTACTCGAAGACTAGACGGAGAAAATACCCGTACAAGCAGAACGGCAGTATAGGGTTGGCACATGCTGAAGTTCGAAGAGGATTTGGCGATTTATCGTCAATCTGGTGATATTTGGAGATTTATCGTCAATCTGGTGATATTTGACGTTTTTCCGAAGCTTCGAGAAACACCTCGAAATAACTAATATTCTACGGGATATGAGAGTTATCGAGAAGTATCTATAGAGGATCTATAAAAAGGAGCTATAACTCAGATGGAGAGCATTGGACTAGATACAATTTACATTGAGCTTCGACTTTCGACAATGTTTTGGGAATAATATCGGTTATTTTGGGAAATTAGTGAAACATTTAAGTGCTGTTTAACTGTATATTGTTCTTGTTTACGCTATGCTTATGAATAAACGTGTTAGTTATCCAGCTCATTCTTGCAACCAGAGCGCACACCCTCGATTCCAGAGTCGTAACAACACTATGCATAGAAACTTTATTACAACAGAGTTGGCATACGAAATCGAATTTCTTTTTTAGCTTACGCATTTCTGGATGCTATAACACGATAAGACTATTTTCAGAAGTATGGCTGGTTTCTTATATGCGTGTGTGTTGCGTGCCTATCCATGCAATTTAAATTTAATGTGCCAATTAATAATTAAGAATTTTAAGATTTTATAAAATTTACAGTTGATGATTTACTCGTGTGCCCCATTAGATTTTCTTAATAATTAAATCAAATAGAAGTAGTTCTTATTTACGCCATGACCCCCAGTGTATAGTATATTACGCAAAAAATTGTAAAATATTAAAATAAGAGATAATATATGGACATGTGCATGTTGAGAATGATTGTTTTCTGTGGAAATTTTCATAAGAAATCCCACGAAATCAATTTCGATATATGCTAAATAATTCTTTTTGATGATTCTTATTAGCGATTGTTCCGATATGATAGATAAATAGTTCTCATGAAGTTTCCGAATTATGGGAATATCAACGACTTCAAGTCAATATAAAAAACAAATGTCCATTTAAATTACAAATAATTGATAAACTGGAATTTTTTTCCAGTTTTAAGTACACTTTTATTTTCGATGAAAAGGAATGTACGCCATATCAACTATTATTCACATAAAGGAGAAATAGACAAAAAATAAAATACAGGGTCATTCGAAACCCACTGTACAAATTGTAATGGAAGATATGGGATACTAAAAGAACACTTTCCGCTAACGAATGCATGTCCTTTGACGTATCCTTTCAGCGCTAGAAGATACTTTTGGAAGGCGCGACAATATTGTCTATTTTTCGCTATTGTCATTCGTAACGCGCATGCGCGACTTTATTTATATCTGTACCATTGAGTATTTCAAGAATGCTGATATGACTGATGTGTATGTCGCGTATAAGGCTGCATTTGGGTCTTGTTAGTGATGTCTCAATGATTCTTGGAAATGAAAATAAGATTCACTGATGTAAAATATAAACAATTATAATTTATTGTTTAATATTTCCGCTATTTTCTTTAGATACATTGGTTATTTACATTTTTTTTAAAAATCGGTGTTGGATCCAGTCCTAAGGAGCCGAAATGGTTTTGTGTGAATAACATTTTGTACAATAAAACTCAATCTTTGTAATATAAAAAAAAAGAACTGGATCCAAAAATCTAATTGTATACACTTTTAAGGCTTTCAAGGAGCTACAAAATCTAGAATATCGCCAAAGCTATAACTTTTACTTTTTTAAGATGTAAGCATTAGATACTTGAAATAGGCAAAATTTTCATATTTCTTCAACTTGACAAGACGATTACTCGAAAACAAAAGAGCTTTATTTAAAAAACAAATATAGATTTGGAAACCAAATTTCCTCATATATATTTTTATCGCTTTTTATTTTTATCTATCTTTTATAGTCTCGATGATATTTCTAGTAAAAATATGAAAAAAATAATAATAAAAAAAATCGGACAGATTTTTTTTAATGTATAAAAAAATTGAGCTTAATTCAAAATCCAATTTTATGCACATAATTTCAAAGAGCTACATATTCTTGCTTATTGTTTAAAGCTATAGTTTGTTTAGTTCTTGCAATATAAACATTGAAATCTTGTAAAACAGAAAATTTTCAATCTTCATTAACTTGACCAGACGACTCGAAAATTAGAATATTAGAATGCTTTAATGCGAAAATTAGAATGCTTTTTAATAATATATATAGATTTTAATACTAAATTTCCTAGTGCCTATTTTTGTCGTTTACTATTTATATTTGTAAACAAAAAAATATTTGCATTGTTATCTATTATTTTAGGTAGTATAACCGTCCAATGTGTTTACATTTCTGGTAATACTCCGTTTTTCTGCCAGAGAAACCCCATTCATAGATATTATCCGCATCAAAAAAATGATTTTAATAGTTTGCAAATTGAAAACGTTAAATATACAGCAAAGTCTCCATTACAAATGTATCTAAGTATTGTATACTACCGTCAGCACTAAGGTCATCCCTGACTGTGAAGTGTCACAAAAGTTTCAATAGCTTGATAGATACAGTGCCGTCCGATCAAACCTAAGATCGGTGGTTCTAAATATGGTAAAAAGGTGAAGGACGAACTCATGTGAAGTTGTAATTGATCCGAAGTCGGAAAAAATATCAAAAATATAAAGAATCAATTTATGTGTAATGTATACGCGGTTATCTGGGAGTTATAGCAGGAATAAATTGAATATAATTATCTAAATTCAAGGGTAAAAGAAATCATATAAGTAACAGTGAAAATTGAACACAATGGGCACGATTTGACCTTATCCCTACATTCTGACTCCGTGTTAAAGCCATATCTGACTGCAGCGTACTGAAGCTGTACCAGTACTAAAGCCATATCTGACTGTACCTTGTCACAAAATTCCAATTGCTTAATGACCAGGTGAAGTTGCACTTAATCCGAAATCGGAAAAATAACGGATCAATTTATATATAAAAAGGGTTCCGTTATCCGGGAATTAAAGCAGGGATATATTGAATTTATTTATTTATTTATCTAAACATATTACAATATACATACATACATACATACATACATACATATATATATATATATATATATTGTAATATATATATATATATATTTATACTTTTAATTTGTAGATTTCATAGAAAGTTAGGTTTTTGAGTTGCAGCTTCTCTCTTTTCTATCATTGGACTTTTAAACTATTGTATATATTTTATATATATATATATATATATATATATCATATAAAACGAAGTGAAAACTTTTATACAACGGAAATTCTTATACTTCAAGTGTTGGCGCAAAGCAGCACATGCACAAAAAGTATCATATAAGATTCAAATAAAAGAGGGAAACGACCAATTGCATAGCATAAATGGCAGAGGTGGATTGCGACACCTCTTTCCCGGTTAGAAGCGTGCTTTTAAGCCCGGGCAACACTCCCGGAACCAATGCCATGCAGTGGCCTATCTTCCGGATATGTGTGAAGTCAAAGACACCGAAAAAAATGCGAAGCAAACCATCTAGAAGCGACCACAAGACCAGAAACGACCTCAAGACTAGAAGCGACCATTGCAAGAGAAAGGGATGGAATGTAATCCGTATGAAGTGCATGCTGACGCTTAAATCAGAAATCTGTTATCAACGTGCACCAGGGTGCGCTGTCCACACATGCGCAATGGTCCCACTAAGAACTTAAAGCGGATGTTTGCAGTAATACTTTTCCGGGAGTGTTGCCCGGGCTTAAAAGCACGCTTCTAACCGGGAAAGAGGTGTCGCAATCCACCTCTGCCATTTATGCTATGCAATTGGTCGTTTCCCTCTTTTATTTGAATCTTATATATATATATATATATATATATATATATATGTATGTATATATATATATTGATTAACAACAGTTAAAATTGAACGTAATGAGCGTACCGTGATATGCCCTCATTCCTAAATTACGACTCCGATACCTTACGACTAAGCAAAATAAATAAATTAAATAAATAATTAAATATAATAAATAAAGAAAAGAAAAAAATCAAAGATCAAATTATTTCTCTTATGGAAGGCAAAAACGTGTTGGCATTAAGGACAAGTGCAGTCGTGTTGAACAGATCGCAGGAAATGGAAACATTGATATGGGATTAGACATAGGGGAAATTTTCTAAGAATTCGCTCACTTAAAAAAAGAATTATTAATGAACGGAAGGCTTCAGCATGTTATTTTGTTTTTAAGCAGTATATAATATTTAAAGAGGCTGCTTTCAGATTATAAGCATTGGAAATTGCCAGTCAATTTTTTTGTATCGCAATATAAATGTCAAGAACGTTTGAATTACACAAAATATATATGTATATTTAAAATTCACTAAAAGTTGTCTTATAATCGTATTATTTCCTTTCAAAGTTCGTTAGAAAGATAATTTTTTTATATTTCTTATGGTGTTAAGATGGAAACGCTGCGATAATATTTTAGGCCACTAAAGAACCGATTTGTGTGAATATCGGTAAAAATCGAGCTAAATCGTATTGAAACATAAAATAACTAAAAAGACAAATTCACATTTAAAACAAAACGCAGCGGCGCACCTTTCTCGGTCCTTATGTACATGGGTACCAAATTTCATGTTCGTACGACTCGTAGATGTCCCGCAACAGGTTTCACAGAACAAATGGGCATGTTCCATGAGGGAATTTCGAAATGCTGAAGTCATTGGTAACACTTAAAATTTAATGCGTTATGCGTTAATAAGTTATGTTTTAAATAGATAAATGGATAATTAATGTTAGATAATTTTACTATGTACACTTTATAAATAACAAGTATCACATGCAACGAATTTAAGCAATTGGCTGATGCATTACCAAACTCACTAGTCAAAGGAAGGCATGGTGGCGATAATCTGAAGGTAAGGCAAAAACCACTGTGTCGAACAATTGACATTCCAACACAGATTAATAAGTTTCGTTGCTATGTAAAAATATTAATTCTTTATTATTAAAGATGCTTGTATAAGAATCACATATCGTAAAATCACAAAATTAAATATTGCGTACAATGTAAGTAAATAGGTACAATTTTATTCGGAACTTCTATCCTTTTGGACTATATGGAGAATGGTAAATTTGAAAAGAAAAAGTCAAACACTCTTGCTTGTTGTCTGAATGTTCAAAAATCTTCACGATATTGATTTGATGCATTGGAACACTAAGATTTCTTAATAATCAGCATAATTATAATTCTCAATTATAATTCTTAATCATATAATTCTTAAAGTTACAGCTGCGCTTTTCAAAATGTGAGTGTTGCAAAATCAGGACGTTACCTATTAAGAGAAAAAATATCCAGGTCTGTAGTTTCATTTCGACTCTGATGAAGGTGAATATAGGTTTCCCAACAACTGCAATATAAATAATTCGGCATTCGTTATATTAAACTCGAAAATTAGAATATATCGATATCATTCAATTTCATGCATGCTTACTATTCGAAAAATGTAAACACGATTTATTTATATCTAATTTTGGACTTGTGTTTCACTTTTCTAATTAGAATTTTTATGGATGGTGGCGGGCAATTTCTGATATTTACATACGGAATTGAACTGTAACATCACTTGTTAAAAGCGCAAGACTCTTCTTCTCTTTATCGAAACTTGCTCTGTCCATTATTGCCACGCAATCAGTTAAGAACTTTTCCCTATGCGTTCCTGCCTTCGAATACTGTATTAAAATTGTTGCCTTTGTGACACGGTTTCATGCAGAGTTACAAAGAAGCATTGGCATCCAGTTGAAAGAAAAAGCACTGCTAAATATGAAACTGAAGTTTCCTTGCCCCATTCAGTATCGTCTAAAAAAGCACAATCTTCAATAAACACAGATTAGATAGGCTTTTAAAACTTCTAAGTCAATTGAGAACAAAGAAATATTTGAGAAATGTATAAAAGCACAAATAACACAATAATACAGCATGGGGCACAATAATGCAGCAGCGATACATGGGATTTTTTCTAAAATTCAGAGAAACTTTTGAGGGGTAGAAATACCTCGGGTTCTACGCCAGACGAGGAGCCGAAACACCAGCGCCACCTAGCGGTTGATAGGGGTAATACCCCAGACGATACTTGTGATTCTTCCTAAGATTCATAGAAACATTTGAGAGGGTGGCAACGCTTGGGATTCTGCTCCCAGAGGCTCAGAAGAACCATCAGCGCCACCTAGCGGCTGAAAGGGGTACTAGATTTTAAATATGAGACTTTAGATATTTTTTCTAAGATCATCATGATGGAAAGGGATATTAGGCTATGTTTTAAATATTTAAAGACGGTTGCAGAAATTTAACTGTGAATCAGACCATTTTTTATATGTGAATATACCAGAAGAAGCATTTTTTAAAACACAAAAAACTGGATTGGAGATGCCTATTATATGAAAAATTTAGCAAAAACGTGTTTTTAATACTTAAAAACATAACAAATGTAAGTTTTGAACTTACAAAAAACCAACAAATGTGATTTTTGTGCGGGCGTTCAAAGACCGCATGTGTACTAATTTTCCTATGGAAATAACATAAGGTTTTCACACTTGCGCAAATTTTAGCTGAATTTTCACAAAAACGTGTTTTAAACTGTTTGAATTTCGCAAAAACATCTTTTCGATACTTAAAAACTAAGAAATGGAAATTTTGAACTTACAAATACCAACAAATGTGATTTTCGTGCTTTCAAAAAACGCACATGTGTTACTTTCTCTATGGGAAATAACATGTGTTTTCGCACTTTCCGGAAATTCCTTCGCATTTTTACCTCCAAAAAGGGACCACAATTCGAATGTTAATAATTTCAGCTTCTGCTACACTTTAAGGAGAGGGGGTGAGGGAATTGTTATATTTCTCTAAACATGGCAAAAATGTGAGTATGTACCAAATGTCAAACCAAAAAATAATATGCCAAAGGTTTAAAAAAATCTATATTTTTAGAATTTGGCATAAAAAAAACCCATGGCTACCCATTTCTTTTCTTATAGATCAGACCTTAGAAGACAATACGTAGATCAGTTAAATACCGGGCACAGTTTCATTCTGTTCGATTTTCAATGGAATTTCTCCAGACACGGTAGACTGAGTCTACCCGAGAACATCGACTGACGCCTTGAGTAAACAAGAAATGCGCTGGTAATGAGCTCTGAGCCAGACTGGGCAAAAATACTTTGTTTATTTACACAGAAAATATTTTATGCACGTATATCGATTAATATATATAATTAAAAAGAAGTCTCTTGATCGTAAACTATTTTGTTTCTAATTTCTTTACTTCCTCTAAAGCTTCGCCGCTGATGGCAGTGAAAAAATAGTTATTTGCAAAAAATATATATTATAGTGCACATTTTAAGTGATTACTTTATTCTCACTATGTACGCAGGTGTTAAAATGACCTGGAAAAATTTAGCATATCGAAATTTTCGGGTGCACTTATTCTCCTGTTTAAATTTTACTCTATTTTATTCATAAACTAGCACGTCATGGGTCAGTTTAATGACTACAACTATTTAAAAAGCCCTTAGTTAAGCCCCAAATTATTACATATGTTCAATCTCCCCAGTATGAGATTACGGAAAACTAAAATTCAAAGAATTTTTAGGCACTGGTTATATGCATCGATAATATTTTAAAATTTTTATTTATATAGAAAATGATTTCGTTTAATTTGCGATATTTAATGTATGGAAAACAAATCTAGAACGCTGTTTCGAAAACAAACGGTAGAGAATTGAAATAACTACAAGTGATGGAGGGTCATCCCATTAACATGAGAGAATACAGTCTGTATATAAGGAAACGTGTTGTGTTGCATGAAAATCCGCTGTTTCCGGTTGCTAAAGATCAGCAATTGTTAATTTAGAACACTTAACGCAAATGAAAAGCATTTGAATGTGATTTTTAACAGGAAGGTATTTACATATTTTAATTTACAGGCATATTTGTAAGATATTCGTAAAATTTATTCACACTAAATTTGGTAATTCACTTGCATGTGACCCTGGTGATGAATAGTTTTTGTTTCGATTCGGGATAAAAGAACCCTTCAATTTTTGTGAAATGGCGCTCAAAAATTGCCTTATCTAATCTATCTGAAAAACTGACAGATCAAATTTTATAAAATTTAGCAGATAAGTCAGCCGTGAGTTACCCTGGTGCTGATTAGATTTGGATACGATTCGGCTAAAAAAATAAGGTATCTTTTTTGGGAAAATGATCAGCAAAATTCGTCAAAATCTACGTGTGCTCAAATATATCAATTAAATGCTTGTTTTATAAGTCATTTTTTACTACGAGAAGAATAAAACCAACCCCATTAGACTAGGGCTATCCGTTTTTGAGACATTTCAGTGTTTTCGCATTTTCGCTGTGCCACCTTTGAAAAATGAGTCCAGTTACCAAATCAGAACGAAAATTGAATTAAAATTACAAATTCGTTGCAATTTAAAATACTTATGTGTGTTATTTTGTGCATTTAAAAACTCAATATCATGAATAATTGAATAATTAAAGAGAACGTGGATATAAATCTGCAGGGAAAGTCATGTGCTGCCCACAACAGATTTTATTTTACCTGTCACATTTTAACTCTTTTTGTAGGCATTTGTACATCAGCCAAAATTAACAATAGATACGTTTACTGTTTAATCGCAGGAAATCGTCAATAATTGGTCAATAAATCGTTCAATAAATACAACACTATTTGCTCAAGTTCTCAGAAAGGAAGTTCGGTTTCTCAAAAGGGTTGTTTTATACTATAGGCAAAAATTATAATGCTGAAGGCCAGCATAATAAGGAGCCTATTACCCTTACATCTCCCATATTTCATATATTTTTTTAAGTAGCTTCTATTTTTTCCTAACATAATATTTGGACCTGAAAACTCAGCTATATACAGTTTTATTTATTCTATTGATTGCATTTTTACATTCAATACAATACAAAATATACTAATGTTACGAACTTGAAATACTAATGTTACGAACTTGAAATACTAATGTTACGAACTCGAATTACTAATGCTACTAACTATGTTAAGTTACGAACTGCTTTGGAGTCCCTTTTCCCCCTCCAAACGCGAAGACTAGATGGATAAAACACCAGTAAAACCATCGTTTCCATGACTTGAATCTAGGTTTCTCACATGTCGAGGTTCGAAGAAATGTTGCCATATAAGGCGATTTATCGCCACTTTGTTGATATTTGGTGAATCTCCTAAGATTCGAGAAACAACTTCGAAATAACCAATATTATACGAGGCATGAGAGTTATCCAGACGTTTCTGTAATGAGTCTATAAAAAAAGAGCCAGTACCAAGTTGGAGGGCAGTGGAGAAGATACCTGATACATTGAACTTGGACTTTCTTCAATGTTTCGAGAATTGTATAAGTTATTTTGTGAAATTAGTGGAGCATTTAAGTGCTGTTTAAGTGTATGTTGTTCCTGATTACGCTGTGCTTGTGAATAAACGTATTAGTTAACCGACTCATTCTTGTATCCAGAGGGTGTGTCCGCGATTCCAAAGGATACGTCGGGACACAGGGGCGGTTATTCAGGGGCGCCGCGGGGCCGCGCGGACCCCCTTGATCAAGCACTTCAAATTCCTTTAGTTATATAGGTTAATTACAATTTTTAAGGAAATTATCTGAAATTTCTTTCAACTAAAAGTCTAATTATTGGAAATAAATGATAAAATTGTCACTAGATAGCAGCACTAAAGCTTTGACTTTCAAAAAAATCTCTTATCCCCTTTTCATACTATATTAAATTTATAGGGAAAAATACTGCATTATAGGGAAAGACGAGGGATTTTAAGAAGAGCCGCGTCCCGTTATCGACTCTCTGATGATAGAAAGAATGGTATGTGAATACAACGGCAATAGAAATTTCAGTTAAAAAAACAGACATAGCAATATTCCAATCTGATCTGAGCCGCGCGGGTTATCGCGGCTCTCATCTAAAGAAGCCAAGAAGACACGAATACCGTGAACGACTGACCAGTTTAATTTCGCTGCGTATGCGCCCGGACGGGGGGGGGGCATTTCTGATGTAGGGTGGTTCTGTCTGTCCTTCGGAAAGGGGATTATTTCTGATTTGGGGTAGTTCCATGCTTTGTTTGTGATGAATTTCAATGCGTTTGACTTCTTAATTGCTTAAAAGTCACGAGAATTGTATTTGTGGCATGCCCGTGGATATTTTTAGTGACACTTTCAGAAATGTGTTGTCTGAGGGGGTGGGTCTCTTGATTTACTCAGCTGTCTTACTTTTTCAGCTATTTAACATTAAAGATTGAAAAAAAATATAAATATTTGTTAAAGAATGTTAAAAATTAATTTTCAACCTGATACTTGATTCTTTGATCTGACGTTGTTTTCCTTAAAATCTCCCCTCCCCCTTTCACCGGCGACTATTCAATCCCCCTGGTTTTGCTTCTAATTTCATTGAAGTCCAATATTGATCCGATACTCCCTAGGCGTAAATTTCACTTGAGGTTGTCCTAAAATTTCTCATCTCGTTTCCTAATTAAGCGATTTTGAATCTACTGGCAGCTATAGTCTCTGCACTATCTATACGCGTATCGTCTGGACATGCATATTGTTTTATTCAAACCCCTCTGAGCGTCACTTTTAGTTTAACTAGCCCGCACGGTTTTACTTCTCGGTTCCTAAATTGAGCGATTTTGAATCTTCTGGTAGCTACAGTTTTTGTACCATTTGAATATACATATCTTTCATATCAATCCCCTGGGCGCAATTTTTACTTTAAGTAGTTCCCTTCTAATTTTACATCTCGGCTCTTAATTGAGCCATTTTGATTCCGTTGGTGGCTATAGTCCCGGCACCATTTGTACATGTGAACTGGATATGCATATTTATTGTGTCAGCTCCCTGGGCGCAACTTTCAGTTCGGTTGGGCCCCCCCCCCCGCCAAATTTCTTATTTCACCTTCTAATTGAGCGATTTAGAGTTTGCTGGTGGCAATCACTTAGATATACAACCTTATTATGTCAACCCTCTGGGCTTAACTTTTACTTTAAGTAGCCTCAATTTCATATTTCGGTTTTACAAAAATGCATCGCCTTGGTTCCTGAAATATCCGTGCACGATATTTCAAGACCGTACGATGTTTACATTTTCCGCTACAGACCTTACACACACACGTCGACACACAAACATCGTCTGTTATTATGTAATATGAAACAACCGTGATGGAAGAGGGGAGACCCTCCTCTTTTTAATATTTACATTTTTATCTATCTTAGTGACACTTGCTCCGCTTTTGATGCAATTTTCACACTGTATTTTCTACTCTGCAATGGACCCACTCGATCTGCTCACTCTAAACTTTGATCCACTTTTGTTGAACCCGTGCAGCGAGCTAACTACTTATTGCTATAGAAACCGATTGCTATATATAGTGATTACTAGCAGGCAGAACTCGCTCATATCATTTTAAAGACGAATAGAGAAAACCATAATGCATAAGAACTTTCTGTAAATTCCAAATTCATTCTTAAACTTGTATGAAAATAGTTATTCCGTTTCTACATATAAACTGCCGTAGATTTAGTTGATTTTCGCTCTCTAATTATGTTACTGTTTGGGTTACAAGGATGATCAGGTACAAAACTATTAGCCATATTGTGTACCTGAGAGAAATTGTGTGCATTTTGGGTGTACAAACAATTGCGCTAATCATAATAAAATAGTGCACATGCATACGACTGAGAGTATTTAATTTTTACAAATTTGATATAAATTTATTTAGAAATACTTTCAAATAATTTCCATGGTCACAATAGGCTCTTATTCATTTTAAGGAAACTTACAAATGCATATCAGCGCAAGTAAAATAATAATTTGGTATACAGTTATTTCGAGGTAACGCCGGAACTAATTTATCAGTGCCGGACAAACGACGAACTCGAAGTCTAAAAGACGTCGTTGGCACAAACTGAGGAGGGATACTATAATATACATAAATACATATTATAGTATGCCTCTATACTTAAATATCCCCATCTATACATAAATACATATATGAGCGCCTCCCTCTACACCTCGCTCACGAGCCGCCACTGTCGGGACAACACTATGCATAGAACCGGTATTATCACAGAGTTGGCATGCTAAAGAGTTTATTTTTTAGACTTACGCATTTGTGGATGCTTGAACATGATAAAACTCTTTCCAAAAGTATGGCTGTTTTCTTAAATGTGTGTATGTTGTGTGCCTATCCATTCAATTGATATATAATGTATGTATGTGCCAACTAAGAAGTAAGAATTTTAAGATTTTTTTAATTTACAGTTGGTGATTCACTCTGGTGTCCCTTTAGATTTTCTTAAAAATTAAATAATTAGTTCTACTTTACATCATGACCCAGACAAAAGTAAAATATTAAAATAAGAGGTAAAATATGCACATGTGTATGTTAAGAATGACTGTTTTCTGTGAAAATTTTCATAAGAAATCTCACGAAATCAATTCCGATATGATATGATAAGTAGTTCTTATTGATGATACTTCTGCCCGATTGTTCCGATATGATATATAAATAATTCTTATGATTTTTCCAGCTTATGGGAATATTAGCGATTTCAAGTCAATAGAACACCAAATTTCCTTTTAAAATTCAAATTATTGAAACACTGAAAATGTGTTTCAGTTATAAGTAAACTTTGAATTTCTACTAGCAGTATACACGTTCTTCGCACGGAATATATAAAAAAATTAAAACTTGAATTATGTGCATATTCCTAAAATACTTTAAATGACTTTGTTATTCTAAACATTTTATTAAAACATTTAATTTAATTCTCCTTAAAATATGTATATGAATCTCCGAACTCGCTATACAAAATAATCTTCACGGGCAGATCTGAAGAAAAGAAGACATCCCGATCCAGTTTGTAAACACATTTACAAAAATTATTATTTTATTCTCACAAAGTGACGGGGAATATCAAGGAAATTGAACTAAATTTCGCAAAATGTTGAATTTTCATAAATTAGGAGTCATTTTCATGACTTTTCATCAATTCAGCTGCATTTTCATTAATTTGAATGAATTTAAAAATGACGCCAAATTTGAGCTAACAAAACATCATTACAATACTATCATCTTTCAAAACGCAATTAATTTCCTTGATTTGATGTCACTTCTATCATGTTGACAACAGTTTTATTGATTTGGCGCTATTTTCATTCATTTGATGATATTTGAGCAATGTGGCCACATTTTACATTACAATAAAATCCTCTTTCAAAACAGAACTAATTTCATTAATTTGGCATCCTTTTTATCAATTTGGCAATATTTTTAGCTATTCGACAACATTTTCCTCAATTTCGCAACATTAAAAAATAGCCCGCCAAATCTCTCGCCAAGCGTTATAGAGATAGATGGACGTAATAATTTATATTTTCGTTTATTAGAAGATTGTACCCGTGTATTAGAAGATGTACCCGTACTAGATTAAATAGATTTTAAAGTGTGTCCCCAAAATAAAACAACTTTCTGCTAAAGAATGTATGTTCGCTAACGTATCCCTTCAGCGCTAGAGGGCACTGTTGGAAAGTTTGGTAATTGGCTATTTTTCGCTATCGTCATTTGCAACGCGAACCCACGGACTTCATATCTGTAACATTGATTATTTCATGTATTCTAAGATTGTTGACATACATCTCGCTCATGCAGCTGCATTTGTGTTTTGTTAGTGATGTCTTAATAATTCTTGGTAGTGCAAGTAAGATTAACTGATTAAAATATATGAATAATATTGACGTATTGTTTAATGAAACCTCTATTTTAAGGTTCATTAGGTCTTGTCAGTGATGTCTTAATGATTATTGGTAGTGAAGATAAAATTCACTGATGTAAAGTATCAAAAATCATGATTAATTGTTTAATAACACCTCTTTTTATTAAAGACCATTGGCTATTTAACATATTTAAAAAAAATCGGTGGTGGCTCCAATCCGATGGAGACGAAATGGTTTTGTGGGAATAATATTTTGTATAAAACTCAACTTTTGTATTGCGGAAACTAAAAAAAAATATATGGATCCAAAAATATAATTGCATACACTTATAAAGCTTTAAATGTACTACAAATACTCGATTATTGTTTACAGATATCACTGCTGGTTTTTAAGATGTACACATTAATATCTTCAAATGCGTAAACTTTTCATATTTCATCAACATGACTAGACGATTACTAGAAAACCAAAAGAACTTTAATTAAAAATTAAATATAGATTTGGAAACTATATTTAACGTTTGATACGTTACTTATATATATATTTAATTTTATTTTTGACAGAAAATACGCTGATTTGGAAAAACAATGTTTTTTTATTGTACTCCATTGCAAGTATAATGATAAATTCTGAAAACCGAATGTTATATACTTAATCAACTCAGTCATATTTATTGAGACCTAATAAGAATGAACAATAAGAAGCAGTAAAAAATTAGGACGGAAAGCCAAAGTTTCCAGATTGTAACTCAAGTTACTTTAAACACGGACTTATTTTGTGGCTCAAAATTTTGAGAGCTTGAAAATTGTAAAGAAATTGAAAATGAATATATATAAATAATATAGAGTATTTATGTTAAAAATGTATAAATTATGGAAGTATATTGGATGAATAAGTAACTCTTAACAAATTCTATTCTGGAGGTCACTTCGCTTCCCGCCTGTTTGAATGATTAAAATTCCCCGCTCTCAAATTCTTTCATCTTCTTCCTGTGGGTCAGGAGAGTAGCATCCTCTGATGTATGTTATCACTGATGGGTGAAAGTCAACTTCCTGCAAATGGGGGGTTGACCTCAAGTTACTTTAAACAAGGATCGACCTGTTTGGGATAGGGTTTGTCCATCTAGGTAACTCGTTGGGTTTGTCAAATAGCCGTGTTTTTGAAAGATTCTTCGTTTGGGATTGAACGTCACGGGATGACGGATTGACGCTGTCCCACCCGTAAACCAAAGGTTAAGGTGGGTCCATGATCAACATCTGACAATGAACTCCTTAGGCATTGAACTCCTTATTTCTGAAAACAATCACTGTAAAAAATCAGTGAATTTTTAAAATAATGTTTCGGAAACTTATATAGCTTTCACATTATGTATAATTATCCATTAAAGTTAGGGGCGTTTTAAAATCTTGGCATTTAAATAGTTCGTTGCGGTTAATATTGTTTGAGAATCTCTAGACTATGGTATACTGGATAAGCGTTGGGGGGGGGGAGCAAAACGATATTGTGCCCAAGGCCCCCGCCTTTCATAACCGGACCCTGATATTATCGATTCCATTTTTGGTATAAACTATCGAAAATAAATTTTAAATTTTATTTATCTCGTGTTTTCTTAGTTGCCTTTAGCTTCAATCCATGCCACCATCATTATGCTGTAGTTCGAGTTCTTATTATGCTATTCTTGAATGTTTTATTGTATGTGCACAAACTGGCCTGTTTGTAAAAGAAGATAATTAATTATTTATGCCGCAAAAACCTTATTATAGCGATATTACAGGGACCGAGGAAAAGGCAGTTATAAAGGAAGTTATTGTCATAGAGAGAATCAATTAATGCACATTATATTTGTGTCAGCTATTTTTCAAGGCGGAAAATTACTACAAAAAAAAACATGAAGAACCCGACGAAAATTTTTGATTCTGGGACAGGCAAGCGTTATCCTTACCATATGCTGAAGACGCCCGAAGAAAAGCGGGGGGATGCTTAAATACGAACTTCCGCATTGTTTTCTTGTTTTATAATAAATTCATTATGCTTTTATTCCAAATTATTTTTATTTTATTTTAATAGATTAATTTTGTCAAATTATTTCTACTATTTTTTATTTATTTGCTTATTTTATTTATTTATTTTATTATTATTATTAATTTCTTTTGTCTTGCCCGTTTTTTTTAATCCCAGGTAAAATGGTTTGCTGTTCAGTTCATTATCCACATAATTAAAAGATTAATGATTTGATTCTTAGTTACAAATTATTTCTAATATTTTTTTATTTATTTGCTTATTTTATTTATTCATTTTATTATTATTATTAATTTCTTTTGTCTTGCCCGTTTTTTTCAATCCCAGGTAAAATGGTTTGCTATTCAGTTCATTATCCACATAATTAAAAGAATAATGATTTGATTCTTAGTTAATTTTTTGTAATGAACGACAATGTTTTTTTTTCTTTTCTAGATTTACATAATTTAAAAGTACTAATTTATATATAATATTTGCTCTCACTTTTGTCAACTTCAGAAATGGTATGACAAAATACATTTAACACTTCTGGGAAAAAGCTTTATGACGTTCGGTCAATAAACAACGGACAACCTAAAATCATAGTGCCCACGGGCAGTGGAGTACACAGGATTTTATTTTGCGAGTGGGGGGGGGGGGTGAACCTCATGTTTGATGCTTCAATGGACATTTACCGTGTACTTTTTAATGTTAATTTTTCCATTTCAGGGAGCTGTAGACCCATTAGCCATCCCTCGGAACGCCCTTGCCCGCGGGCACTGCTTTCCCACCACCCGCTCCTGCTCTGAAGGTCTGGGTAACGACATGGCGCTAAGAATGAATCAATTACCTTTGGGATAAATGTGCCCAATGGACCAAATGCTTCAATGTGCCCAATGGTGCCAAATGCTTCAATGGACATTTACCGTGTACTTTTTTAATGTTAATTTTTCCATTTCAGGGAGCTGTAGACCCATTAGCCATCCCTCGGAACGCCCTTGACCGCGGGCACTGCTTTCCCACCACCCGCTCCTGCTCTGAAGGTCTGGGTAACGACATGGCGCTAAGAATGAATCAATTACCTTTGGGATAAATGTGCCCAATGGACCAAATGCTTCAATGTGCCCAATGGTGCCAAATGCTTCAATGGACATTTACCGTGTACTTTTTTAATGTTAATTTTTCCATTTCAGGGAGCTGTAGACCCATTAGCCATCCCTCGGAACGCCCTTGCCTGCGGGCACTGCTTTCCCACCACCCGCTCCTGCTCTGAAGGTCTGGGTAACGACATGGCGCTAAGAATGAATCAATTACCTTTGGGATAAATGTGCCCATTATCGTTGGCGTTTTCAAAATTTTAATTCAACCACCCCCACGTAGTTGTGACCGGCAGACGTGAAACATACTGGGGAGAAAAATCTGACATCTCTTGAAAGGGGCAACTAACAGTACATTACATGGAATCCAAGAGGCGATGCCCCCCTCCTTGGCCCCATGTCAATAGTTACAGCGCATATGCATTTTGACTATCTGAGCCATTATATGAACACACCGACGCAGTTGGACAACTTCTAAGAGGTATTGTACACTGGACCCTTTAAGGAAAACGATTAATATTTTGTGAAGAGGACACCATCTGATCTGTACAAATGGCGCCAAAATTCGTCCGTGTCAGTACTAATACACCCTTGACAAAAATACACCTTGACCCCCACAGACTGAGAATAACGCCATTAAAATGTTAGAGTTCATTAGTCACTTTTTTGTTTTCGCGAGCAAATATTCACATACAATCAAACATTCCCAAATATTCAGAAATGTTTTTTCCCATGACACAATAATTTATAAACATAAAACAAAAAGTTTTTTATCCCGTCATAGGTGCCCATCCCCCCACCCTCCCGCTTATTTGCATAGTATTTATAGCAATTTATTAAATTATTGTAAAAAATCTAATAATTCTAACTGGTTTTTTTTATCCAAAAACGTGGTTTTCCAAACGAAGAAATGTTAAAATAGAAATTTAAAAAAAAATAAAATGTTGTTGAAAATCAAGAATTAGATGTATTTCCTTCTCTAATAACATATGAAATATCAGTGACTCAATAAAAGGGGCCCCTAAAACGGCGGGGGGCCTCGCCGTTTAAAAAGGCCCTGACAGTCAGTGTTTCTTTCAGGACTTTTTGACCTGGGGTGGGGGCGTTGGAATCTTAAAGAGGGCACATTTTCCATTTGCTATAGAAAAAAACATAAATGCGTGTAACATGAAATGTCTCCGGAGAAGCGGATGATTAATAGATTGCTAATTGATAAATAATAGAGATCAATATAGAGTCCTCTCCGATAGGGTTCTCGAGGCTTTACTTGCTAGAAAAGAAAAGTGAATCTATGAAGGCTTCAAATGGCGAATATTTTCATTTGTTTTTTCCGATTAGTTTCAGAGTTTTCATTACATATTCTAATAGATTTTTCAAGATTCTAATATTGTGTACTAACCAAAATTTTCAGGCTAAATATTTTCTGACTAAATTAAAAATGTTCCCGACTAAGTTATTCAGGGAGGTGTCACATCCCCCACTGGTTAACGCTCTTGCATTCAGATTCGCTGGTTGAAGTCTATATGAAAATGTATATATGGAATAACCTCTCTATTAATATTGCAAAAACAAAAGTATCGTTTCTCTCATCGAAACGTGATCATTTACTTGTCATGTAGTAACACTCGTGATACAGTTGATGAAATTTCTAATAATTTTAAGTATTAAGACCCAGGGCTATTTTTGTGCCAGAAAGCCGTACTGGAACCTCGTTCTCAAAACGATACAATTCGAAACGGAGTTCCAGAACTTGTTTTTTAACGAAAATGCCCAGTATATAAAAAAAACAGAATCAACAGCTTTGCGTTGTGGAATATTTTTACAAAAATAGCACTGTTTAGACTTCACGTTAGATTCTAAGTTAAACTTTAACACTCATGTTGATAGGTTTGTTTCGAAAGTTTCGTCGCAACTTTATATTTTTATCCAACTTATTCCTTATCATAATGAGTAGGGCGCGGATTTTCACGAACAAAAGTTAGGCCAAATAATATGTAAATATGCTCAAAATCATATATGAATATATTTTTTACTGATGCTCAAAATTGTTGCAAAATATGCACGAAAATATGTACATAAGTGTGGAATATATGCACTTAATTGTGCATATGGTTACATCTAGTCAGTGGCGCACCCAGATTTTTCTCTGGGGCGGGAAATTAAGAATGCCTTTTAGAGAAATATTTCTTATTTTTAATCTTTTTGTATATTAATATGGCGTCTCGGGATCTTCATGCCCACACCCCCATGTGCACATATGCAAGGGCGTAGCCAGGATTTTTTTTGGGGAGGGGGGTGATATGAAAAAAAATTTTGGCAATTCAAATTTTGGTAACTGAGAATTTCAGGC
Organism: Amaurobius ferox; assembly: GCA_951213105.1. NCBI lineage: Eukaryota > Metazoa > Arthropoda > Arachnida > Araneae > Amaurobiidae > Amaurobius > Amaurobius ferox. The sequence continues at coordinate 14,466,892 of OX578148.1, read as the reverse complement.
CATTAATATGGAAAAACATTTCATTGGGTTCTTTTTCCTCCTTCACTGAATTATTTGCTAATTAGATATTTGTTTAGTAACACTAACTTTAAATAGCCGCCATTTATTAAAATACATTTCCATTATTTGCTTTTTAATATACGTGATTCTTTAAATTTCATACTATTCTTAACTTTCTTTATTATCAATAAACTCATGTTATGGAGGCATGAGTTAATCATAGTATATAAAAGAGAGAAAAAAATATTAATACGAAACGAAGTTATAATTTAACTATGTATAATTTAACTATAAAAAATAATATGATAAAATGAAATAATGTATTCATTGTTCACTGCACAGGCCATATTTCACACTGTGCATGAAACGCAAATTTTTAATATTTGGATTTCAGAATAATTTTGTAAGGTTTTCTATTTTCTAATAGACGGTACGTAATAAATTTTTTACTTAAAAAGTTCTTAAACTTGGAATATTAATGGTTTGATGCTTGATATATAAGTTGGCTAATAACTCTTAATAATAATAGCTAGCTAATAATTTATGTTCCCGTTCAACTGCGTATAAAAATGTCACCGTCTTCTGGGTGTACAGCAATGTCCGTGTTTTACTGGATGTAAAACAATGTACGCGTTTTACTGGGTGTATAAAAAAATCCGTGTTTTTATGGGTGTAAAAAATGTCCGCATTCCACTGGGTGTAAAAAATGTCCGCGCTTTACTGGGTGTAAAAAATGTCCGCGCCTTACTGGGTGTAAAAAATGTCCACATTCCACTGGGTGTGTAAAACATCCGCGTTTTACTGGGTGTAAAAAATGTACGCATTTTACTGGGTGTAAAAAATTCCCGCGGTTTATTGTGTGTTAGATTTGCTGTTTTGTTTATTATTTTATTTGTAGTTTTATGTCCCAAATATAAATTTTGGGCCATCTCAGATGGGACAAGAGCTGCCGGATTTTAGCCAGACCAAAAAAAGCCGGCCGGTTTTTTTGGTTTTAACCGCTTAAAAAAGCCGGCTTTTTTAAAAATAAACTGGCGTTTATTAAAAGACGTAGTTTCCAGCCAATTCACATTAAATTTGCATTACTTTATCTTTGATGCACTTCTAAATGTTTTTTACTAAAATGTTTAGAAACTTCTATTAAATATTACCAAGTATATAAGATTTTATAACCACTTGAAAAATACTATGAAGGTAATATGTCTAAACGAAAAATTATATATACATTGAGGATAATGCATTAAATTAGACACCAAGATGGTGTTTTGAAAGCCCCTGTTACATAATGCGTAGCTTTACATTACATATACTACACATTTTAATGATTATAATTAATTAAACAGACAAATCATCACACATCAAAAAGGGAAAAAATCAATTTTACATCAAAAAGGAAAAACATTTTTTACACACTGCTATTTACTTTTAATATATATTACAGCAAATTAATTTAAATGTATTTAATAAATGGAATTATCTGGCATAGTATATGAGAATATCCATATTTTAGTTCTAATAAGTTTAAAATAAATTACTGAAAAGCTTGATGCTATTCAAGAGAGTTGTTCATGCATATGTTATTCCCAATACTATTTTCAATAGGGATAAATTGTGTTTTTTATTAAATGACTTTATGCATGATTTTAAATATGACTAAAAATAAGACATATCAATAAAGTCCTTAAAATTAGTTAACTAACAAAATATATCACTAAGTAACTATTGTCCTAATGTTACAGCGGTCAAAATTAAAATCTTGAACGCGTAACTAGATATCGCGTACCTAAGACTTGTTATTCTAACAGCAGCGGCAGATGGCAAATAGTGGAATGTGTTTTTGCTTAAGGCAGGGCCAGGTGCGATTTTGGTATAAACACCCCTTTCAGTAAGAAAGCACTTAACGCGGGGCGGCTTCGGGATGGAAGAGTCCCAGTGCTATAAAATATAACGCAAGAAAAGGGAATTTATTCCACTGCCTATAAATATGCCTTGCGCAACTTTAGTAAAATAGGGCTTAGAAATCTGTCCGCAAAGGGGTCAGTGTGAACGCACAAGAATGGGGGTGCTTTAATGGCCGGAGGGAGCGAAATCTCCCACGACCATTTGAGATCGCCAGCAGCTGACGGACCCGCCAGCTGGTCAAAGGGGTCGAGAGGTCGTGGGAACGAGAAAGTGTAAACAACAAGTCGGGTACTATATATATTGGCCCGAGAGGATACCAGTATTCATCATTAGACGTACTTACTGAGACGTAGACGTACACTCTCACTTACTTGTAGTTAGATGCGTAGAGTTTTCGGATGTGAATCTGTGACGACATCCCCGGATCCCTACCCAACTAGCACACTTCCGTTTTTAATTCGCTGAAAAATCGGAACCCAGTTTTGTTTTTATTTCGTTGAATATGTAACGAAATAAAAACGAAAAGATGTCTCGGCGCTTCCACTATTTTGCAACCAATTTTTAAAACGTTACTTTTTCGTTTTTCACACATTACTTTTGCATGGAGATTTATATGATAACGATATGTATCGCAAAAGAAACGAAAATGTAACGGAGCGGACGGAAAAAAAACGAAAATATAACGAAAGTTAACGCAAATAGAGCGAATATGTAACGAAATATAGAAACGGAAATGTAACGAAACGGACGCAAAACAAACGAAAATATAACGAAATGGACGCAAAACAAACGAAAATATAACGAAATGGACGCAAAACAAACGAAAATGTATCGAAAATTTACGCAAAAAAAACGAGTATGTAACGAATGCTAACGAAAATAAAGCGAATATGTAACGAAATATAACTCAAAAGAAACGATTATGAATCGTAACATAGAGAATGCATTAAAAGGATATATTTCCTTCAATCTTTTGTTTCAGTTTTTCCATGCTAGAATATGGGGGGGGGGAGGGGATTAAACCTCGAGCTATGTCAGTTTTGGTAATTTTTCGCTGCTATTATTTGCAAGGACAGATGTTGAGAAATTCGATAGAGTAACTAGATGCATTTCTAATATTTCTGAGCAGCATTAATTTTACAAAAATTTTAGAAACACTTCTCTAATTATTTTATCAATGTTTTAATAAAGCACAAATTTTCCTCTTTTTAGAATTTATGCCTTGCAAAAAACAACAGGACATATCCTAAAAACTAAATGATATTTAGTACTATATTCCATATGTTACCATGGAAAAACTGAAACCAACAGTTGAAAGGAAACTATCCTCTTAATGTACGAGTAGCATGCTAAACTGAGTAATGTAACGAATAAGCAAATATTTTTATGCAAAACAAACCATTTTAAATAACTTTTATGCTCTGTTAAATAGCATTTCAAATTCTAGAAGAAAAATCCACTAAAAATTACATTTTAAATGTTATTTACGAAACACATCTTGTGTTTTTTCGTTGGAAAATATTTACATATTCTATTACATGTTTGTTACTGAATTCTGCACATTATTTTTCAGTTTCGTTGATTTGCTTCCTGGTGATTTCAAGCTTTACCTTGTAGGAGCATATGTTCCAAGTTTCAAATTAGAACATTATTCACATGCAATTTAATTAATATACTAGTGTTAACACTGTTGACTTTTTCATATAAAGAAAAATTAACATATCTTTTTTTCCAAATTTAAGATTTTAAAAGTGTTGTTGTTGTTGAGACCCAGACCGTCCGACCTACCAGAAAGGTGTAAGGTAACGATTTTAAAAGTGTATACCTTTAGGAGTGTGGATCTTCCAATCTTATTAGATTGCATTTACCTAAGTAAAATCACTTCAGGTAAAATGGAAAACTTTAAAAGTTAAATAATCATTCCTCTTTGTTGTCTACATTTTTCTTAAGCACAGGTGTAAAGACTTGATCCCCCCCCCCCCTCCACAAAAAAAAAAAAAAAAACTGCAACAGTATATAAATGTTTTTCTTCTTTCTCTAGTTCCATTTTAAAATCTACTTCTGAACTAGATAGATTGAGGCGAGATGTTTTAGCTATCGATGCTATTGAAAATTTATTTCAATGTTTAATCTGTATTTAGCCATGGTATCAGACATAGATTTTATAATCCTGACAACAGAAGGCTAAATAAAAAAATATCAGTTTCATTTTAACTTTGTAAATAATTTTAAGTTGTATTTCATAAAATTTTGAGTAATTAACAAATAAAGACATTATAACAGCATTTTAAAAAGAAATGAGAGTAGTAGTTTTAAAAATATTTTACAAATTATATATATATTCTTTATTTACATGTAACTGAAATTTTTGATAACTATTAATTGTCTATTTTAAACAATACAGTATATTTAGATTTGTCCACTAACAAGACTCAACTAAGAATCCTGTTATCGCACATACACTTTATACACCATTTAAATGGCCCGAACTACCATTCTGCTGCTCATGACTTCAGACGAGTCGATAGTTCTGGGCTTTCGACACCATTTAAATGGAACAAGTTTTATCAGAAATTAATTTACTTTAATTTTTCAGTTTATAATAGAGTAACATAAAATCAAATCTCTTGTTATATTTACTTTGAATATAAAATGAGAAAAAACAATATACACTCTGAAATAAAATTAAACATTCGTTCTCTGCTTAAAGTGCGTACTTGTGGAAAGTTTATTCAAAATGACATAAGGTGATAATTGCATAAAACCAATTTTGGATTTGGGGATTTATTTTCCATATATAAATTGTATTTTGGAATGATGCCATTTTTGTTGAGCGTGTTAGCTCAATGGAGCTTTTGGAGAAGTCAACATCATAAGATATTCCCAACTTTTTTTTATTCAAACACCTTAACTGTACTGCTACCATTTTGGGAACCATAAATTGTTAGGCTCATATTTTTGTGATATTTTGTAAGAACATATTATTCTCAATAATTAAAGAACAATGTTTGTATATGAGACATAGATATATTAAAAGACTACCCTAATTTAAGAAGCAATTTATGTATTCTATTTCCATCACGAAACAGCTTCAACAAAAACAAATAATGTTTCTTGGAATAAACAAAATTAAAATTTTTATTAAAGTAATTCTTCAGACATTAATGACTGTAATTTTTCACTCTTGTATACATGCAGTGTACATGAAAATTATAGCAAGATTTAAGGTTTAAGTTAAAAATAATAATAAGGTTTCGAACTCCACACAAGACTCTGAAACAGATATTTTATTTAAAAATATCACAAAACTTTATACTAAAATTGAAAAACATCTAAAATATGCTTAAAAAAGAGAAATAACTTTTATTCAAAAATATACTTTAAGATGAATAGCAAACCATATATTTTTTATTTTTAAAGCATGATCAATGAGTTTCTGTTTGGAATCTGTAAGTTGATATCGGTTAAAGATATTTAGAAGTAATTTCCATAGATTTTAAGACAATTGTTTTATTGACGAGCAAGGTTGGAAACGTCATTGCGGTAGAAATTTGCTGTATTCAAAAATCCAATACAGCATGCTTCATATCATTATTCAACTAGAAGCAATGTCCTTTTCATGTCTTTTTCAATAGACTGAAGAAGTAAAAATTGCAAGGAGAGAGTTCTGAAGAGAGATCTACTGTTGCTTCAGTCTCAGTTTTAAAGGCTTGCAATCTGTTCTGCACAAGAAGTGGGTGTTCAACACATGTTCTTTACAACACCATTGTGGTCAAACTGCCACCATATTGAATATATGCTATCATAGCCTATTGAATTTCTTTGGACATGGAGAGGTCAAATGCTGTCATTGCATGATTTGTAACCATGCTATGGATTTGTAACCATACTATGCACCAGATTTCATCACCAGCTACAATGAACTCCAAGACTGTGTTGCTTTCCATGTTGAAACTCAGCAAGTGTTGCAGACAAACTGCTATACAGTAGGGCCTCTGATTACTACTGACAGCTCACAGGATCCACCATCAGCGCACTTTGCTGTATCCTAGGCACCATATGATAATTCTATCAGTTCCATAGCTCCACCATCATCCTTTTTACGTTACTTTCACAGTGTTTCTAAGAAAACAAGAAACATAAATATCTTTAAAAATGAAGCAATTATATTTGTTAAAGATTATTAAACAATTAATTTATGTTACAGATAGGTTTGAGTATTGTTTGTTTAAACATCAAGGATTTTTCTCAAGACATATGTAGAGCTTAAAAAAAATAACGCAGTTGTCAGACAAAGTATTTTAGCTTGAAAATAAGTTCAAATTTTGTTTGGTATAATAGAAAAACAATTTTAATTCTTTCTTAGACAGTTGAAGTAAGACATATATAGAAATTATTACATGTTTACTTTAAAAAAAATTTCTGCTTATATTTTTATTTTCTTTGTGTAGATCAAATGTATTTATTTTTTACATCTTGATGTTATTGTATTCGTGTAGTATTACATTTATAATAACATTTATTTCTTTTAATATCCTCAGTAAAGATGCACACATTTATACAATTTTTTTTAAAAAGTTAAATTTACTAAAGAAAAAAAAATTAAGCTTTAATTACAAAAATGTCTTATGAAATAAATTATATTCTTAAAAGCTTTACTACTGAGTACTTTCTAATAAGGTATTTGACTATTTCTTAGACTGAATACTTTTGTTCAGTATAAACATATGTTAAAAACAAATTAAAATTTATTAATACTGGGCTTTTAAAAGTAATTAATACATATTTTAATGGGACATGCAAAAGAAATGCATATGATTTGCTGATTATGGTTCTCTTTCAGATAATAAATTCAGTATTTGGCAAATAGCTATTTGTTGTATCCCAAGTAACTACTGTATATTTCTGAATATAATCCAATCAGTATATAAGCCAAGTCGAATATGTAATTGTAATGTAAGAAATTTGATTAAAACTGTAAACTTGTATATAAGTCGAATAATAATAAAAAAAAAAGAATAAGAAGCATCGGCAAATGTGTGAACGACGAACTATCACAGCCAACCAAATCACATAGTTATGAGGGCATTGTTGATAATGAAAGATAATGACATAGTCTGCTCAGGTTGCTGTGTGAGATCGTCCAGTAGGTTGTGTCAGTAGATGTTCTGGTATATGATTGCCTCTGATTTACTTGTGAAAATAGCACCCACAAAACAATGGTTTCATTGTGCTGTAGTAAGTATGAGATAATATTTTTATTAAATTGTTCTTCGCTTTTGAAATTACCAGTTCCAAAATTTTCAGCTTTTCAACTTCTGATATTTTTGCCACGCAATCCAACAATATAATGGCTCGCCTAGTTTTTACCGAGTTCGTTATTTGGAAATCGAAATTCAAAATTTATGTAAAAAAAGATTATATAAAATTCATTAAAAAGAGACAACAGAATATGATCAATAAGAAAAATAACATATCGAGCTGTAACATGTATTCCACAAACTTATTTGGAAAAGAACGCTCAAGTTAGGCCTCCATCCTCCAGAAACATCCAACCACATGCTAGCATTGAATGATGAATGTGATGTCACAATCTCAACATGTGCAGCTTAAAGGTTATAAATTATGCCTAACTATGTAAGAGTGAATGCTTATTACTTTATTATTGCATAAACAAATACACTTTGTTGCAAAAAATATATGCACCCATAAGAAATTGAGCTACAGCCGTGAAACTCGGCATGAAGGTATTATTTGAGGAGATATGCAAGTGATTAGAATTTGGCGTAACCCTCTAAGTTCAGGTTCCCTTGTTTCAACAAACAAAGAATCTAACGTTTCAACTATTTGTTCATATCGTGAGGAGATTCTTTCACAAGTCCGTCCATGTGAAAGCCAGCGAGAGGTGGACACTTTAATCATTTTCAGCATGTTTAAATTGTATACGTTTCCTTGAATTTCTTTAAAAATTTCACCCTTCTTTGGGCTATAATGGAACATTTTCCACAAAACTAAAAGTGAGTCAACTGATTGAAGATTGATTGTCATATTTCTTTAATAAGTGAACGAATACTAAAGCTAATCTGTGGTTTCTACAATTTACGTAGATACAATGAAGTAAATGTTGTTTCTTGTTGGAAAATTTAAAAATTTGAAGATGAACAGCAAAGTACGCACTGGCATAGAGTCAATAAGTGTTGGCTGGGTCATAAAAGTACACAGATCCAGTTATGCTATCAGCACAACTGATTTTTTTTTACATAATAATCTGAATTTTTTTAGAAGCCCCAGGTTGGAGGACGTCTACTCTTCATAATATTTGGAGTATCACTAACTTTATCCGAAAATAATTATTGTTAATTTAAAATAAAAACTAACTAAACTAATTAAATAGAACTGAAACTATGACGATGATGCTTCACCCTCACCCAATGATCAGCGAAGTAAAGGCAATCTGCCATTAGGGGGTTTGTATGCCTAACTGAAACTAAATGCAAGACCAAACAGCAAGCAGTGTTGCCATATTACTTCCCAGACTGTCCAACCTACCAGAAAGGTGTAAGGTAACCGCGAATTGGCTGTGTGCCATTCCGCAAGAAACAGTTGATGTTTGTGTATATTTTTATTCTGCACAGAAATCGAAACATTTGAAAATAAAATGTACATGCAAAACACGCTTATGCTAACACAAGACATATTACTTTTGAATTTTCATCCATATTAACAATAATTAAATGCATGACACAGTTGAGGGATAATAAATATAGGCATCAAAAATGAACAAAATTGTGTTTTTCACTTTCCTTAACTATTGTAAAGTGGTAAAATTTTAAACAAAATTCTTTGTGATATTATTCTAGAATTTAATGTGGCTGCTGTCACAATCGAGTGGAAGAAAAAGATTATTCTTCGAACATTGTCGCCCATTCTTGGGGACAAGAATGTGCAATTTCACAAAAAATTATAGTTAAAAGTTTTAAACGAAATTACAGTAGGTTTCCCCAGCAGGAAAATATGTTTCAAGATCCCTAGTGGATGCTTGAAACCATGGATAGTACCAAACCCAATATTATACTAAATTTTTTCCTTCACATATGAGAAAGTTTAATATGAGAAACCGTTCTATTTTCTATGAGAAAGTTAAATTTATAAATTAGACACTGTATAAGATAAACAACAATAACTAATAATAAAAAAGAACAAGTATAATAATATACTGTAATAAAAGTTGTGAATGTGATCTCCCCCTCCCAATATAGCTTATTGTACAGTTTTAGACTAATTATTGTTCTGGTGATAATGACACAATGCATATTTGATGGAATGAGAAAAATAATGTAGGCATTGTGATGCAAGGTTAGACTATTATAGAGAATCATTTGCTTTGGGAGATCCTGAATTATCAAGACATGACAATGTTGGTGATTGGATGTAAGGAACAGACCTTGTCAATGGTTGAGGATTCTCGATAGTTGATTTTAGTGAAGTCGACACTGCTAGTTATGCTTCAATTTCTTTACCTTCATAGACAGGATACTTTTGACTTAACAAGTTCTTTCAATTCTGCATTTGTTACCACATCTTGATGGTCTTCAATATATTCTTTCACTTCTTAATCAAGAATGTTAGAAAAACCTTTTCTACCAACTTGTGACTACATAAATGATTTTCTCAACTTTTCCACTGATCCCTGGGAAACCTTTAAAATCATAAGGTCTTCCTGCAGGCATTTAATGTTACTAGTTTTAATTCATTCACTGCAGTTTTAGTAAATGTTATTGTGTCAACAATACTGATGATTTCCAATCACTGGTGTGTAATTTACATTTTATGAATTGCTTATTTCCGAAATTTTCCATTTATGATTTTTTGATTGTGATTGACTGAAACCATAGAAAAGGGGTAACTATGGTATACCAATATTGAATTACTTAAATTTTTTTATTTAGTGCGAGTATAGCTTTTACAATTTAAATTGAATTTAGAGTAGCCTACCTTTAAGCCATTGCCATTTGAATTAAGTCAATAACGAGTAATAAAAATATGGAGTATAAAACATGACTTCCTATCCAGTCCAGAATTAGGGTTTTAAATTAATGTACCTATTCATATGTATAACTAACATGGTCGGATGAGTTTTAATTAAAAATATTTTATTGTTTTATCGTTTCTAAGACAAAGGACATCATCTAGGAAAGCTGATATTTCAAGAACTCCCAACGGCTTATTTTTGATACGATAAGGAACAGACTTACCTCATAGACTGTCAAAAGTGAATTAATTCAAGACTTGTTAATTGACACGGTACAATATACTTGGTAGATTAATGCAGGAAGACAAAATTGACTCCAAAAGTGGGGTTCAACCCCACAATGGTTCCCGTATTTTCCTAGAATGATGAAGAAAACAATGTATTGAGACGTTTGAGCTAGGAAATATAAATATTCTACTCAAGATCTTTAAATTTATATGCAAAAATAATTTCCTATGGTTTTTCATAAACTTGTATCAATTACCGTTGTAAATAAAAATTTCTGCCATTCTGCCAAACTAAAATTGTTGGCTCTTGATATGTTTTCACATTGCATTTTAAACATTTGTTCCACAATGGATTTGCTCAATCTTAGTATCTAAATGCTGTTACTATTAAAACAGTTTCTCTCCTACAATTGTTGTTCAAGTTAATCAAAATTTTTCTAAATCTTCATATGAACATGTTTCTGAAAAATATTTTACTATCATTTTTCAAGTTGAGCTGGCAGATTACTAAAATCCACAGAAAATTTAATTGCAGCAATATTGTGCTTATACCCAGCGATATAGTTCAGAAGACCCCCCCCCCCTCCGCACTAAAAAAATAATGTAGGTTCTTTATATATATTTTTTTTAAGCCACTTCTTGAAAGAACAGGCTTTTTTCAATTAATATATTTTTAAATGTATTGTGAGATGCATACATATCTCAAAAATATATTGATCAATTATAAATGCATTTTATTTTAAAAAATGTGCTATGTTTTCATCCAGAAATTGTGGATCTTCCACACAAATTTTTTTTCTTCTTACATGTCTGTTAGTAAACACAAGCATTTTCTCCATCTAGTATGCCCAAGTTTTTCAATCGAAATAATCCTACAGATATTTTAAATAGTTAGGGTATTTGCAGGCGTGGTAGCCCATTGGTTAGCGCACGGGAATTGCATTCGGTAGACCCGGGTTCGATTCCTTCCGCTGCTAAAAAAACTGCTGCTGTGTTCACGTGGAGTACGATCATGTTAAACATGTGGGTCCATAAGTCCACAGGGGTGCGGAACTAAACCTGTAAACCGAGAGGTAGGCTAGGTCCGCACTGCTGTCTCCAAGTTAGAGTATTTGCAGTATTTCTTCCAAGAATGACCTTTGATATATATTGACAAAACTAAATATGCTCTTAACTTATGTATTAAGGAATATGAAAACTATATCATAAAATGGGAAAATAAATCTCTGACTGCTCAACATTGTAGAAATTCTGTCTATCGTTTTAAGTTTTCTTCCACTAGTATTATACAAAAATGTTTGTTAATTTATAATCTTGACTTTTCTATACCTTTCATATTCAGAAATAGTTAAGTATTTTAGCTAATGATTTGTTCAGTAACTTTTTCTTTTACTGTCTTGTTAGATGCCTTGTAATTGTACCATTTTTCTTTATATTTGTTTTATACCTTAAGGAACTCTTCAATGACATTTGGAATTGTTTTCACCAGGTTGTGTCTTGTCTCATCTTGTTGGGACATTTTTGTAATGTCTTTAAACAATCCAGCTTGTGTGTTAGTTCTATGTTACTTGACTGACTTTCTAGTATCCAGAATCCTTCTTCAGTTTTCTGTTTTATAATTGTGAACGCATCTTTTAATTATAGGATACCTCTCTGACTCTTCTATTTCTGTCAATTTGATCTTCGATCTTTTTGACTTTAGATTTGCTGGCACTGATGAAGAAGATCCAACATTTCCTCGAAACAGCTTTATGCTTCACGTTCTATTATCATATTTTGCTTGATTCAGGGTCAGTAAAAATATACAGAATGCTAAATAAAACTATTTAAAAATAATTTTATATTGGAATATTTAATTTTTTAATAGTTTTTTGGAAATAAATTTAAGAAAAAGACACCAATAAAAAATCTATTAATATAAAACATTAAATATTAATTGCTATTTATATTGGTATCATACTTGACATTAGAATACAAGAGTCAGAGTCGAAGGTTTGAAGTACTGACTCCACAACCCTGCTTGATACTGTGCTCTGTTATGTGACATCTTCCTGATCTTGTAATCTTACGTTCCACATAATTATTCTATATGTTCTATCCCTTTCCTGTAGTCCATCCGATTTCTTTCCTATTCATGTAATTTGTATGAAGTAATCAACTTCCACCCATTTTATATAAAGTTAATGCTCTTGTTTTACTCATTTTAAAAGCATACCTATAATTTATACTATATTTTCTCATGGAATCAATATTAATAATACTTTCGTACATTACAAACTTATGTGCATCGTAATAAAGTTTTAGAATTATGTAAATGTTGTAAAATATAAATAAAATTAATGAATGAATTATTAGTGTAAAATGTGAAATTATGGTGGCGACCTGTACTTGGCATATGATGGAGTTTGTTTTCGTGCTCAGATAAAACTGGTAAGTTAAAATTTATCAACTGAAAAGCATTTTAAAATGTTAAAATAAATATATTGTATTTTAATAAAAAAAAAATTTCAATGGGAATGTGATCATTAAAATTGGATCATTTTTGACCCACTTCTGCAAACTACATATCAAATTACTTTTCTGGGAACAAAAGGTAAGATAGCAGATAGTGACCGAATTATTTTGTATATATGTAAATTATTATTATTAGTTTTGTGCCCAATGTTCAAATATTTACACAGAGGAAAATAAAAATGAAAAGTGAAAAGTATCTGCAAACATATATGTTGACTTAAAATTTGAAGCAAATTTCGGAAACTAATCATTTTTTGTACATTAGGATCCATGCAACAAATTAAGCATACCAGGGATCTATTTAAAGGAGAGGGTTGAGGTTCATTGCCCCCCCCCCCCCAAAAAAAAATAAATAAATATAAAGTTCCTTTGTATAATCATATATTAATTTTAAATTATAACAGTTTGCTCAAATAAATTTTCATTAAGTATTTGTTATCGGAAAGAAACCGGTGAAATTGGATTTTAATTTATTATTAAAATTCATTTAATTTTGATAATTTAGAAACATTCAGAATCTACCTAATTGAAATTAAAACCACAGGAGAAATTGAAAATAAAATATCATTATTAAATTCTAAAGTAAACAGTACCCATTGAATTTCAAATTTTCACAATCAATCAAGCAATCATAGTGCAAAAGTAATTCAACTTTTTTGCAATAAATTTAAAAATAACAAATTGCAACTCGCACTTGATCAATGATAACTGAATGATCATTTCCTCAAAAATAAATTTAAAATGTATTCTTCTCTATTAAATTCACAGATCACATGATGTTCAATTTCTTCTGTCTGAAATATGACATCTGGTACATGGGCGTCGTATATTTATCTTGCTGCAATCCAGGCGAAAATACATTTTTTGTTCTGTTACTGTAACAACTTGAATGTTGTGAAGAACAATGTTTTATTTGAACTTTGAAATGTCGTCAAATAAATAAGCCTTAAATTTCTTATCTGGAATTATAATTATTTTTTTATTCGATTCTAATTTACCCATATGCATTCTTCATAGAACAAACTGTTATTACTTAGTACGGGGCAAGGATATTTTTATCCACTAATTGAGGATTTTGTTTTATGTGTAATTTCAAATGCACATTGAAACTTCTTATAATTTTAATAGCACTAGCACTACTTAATTTACTTTATCTACAATGCATGGAATATAAAAAACAATAAAATCAACAATACAACAATCAGTTTTAAAATGTAAAAACAATTTACTTACCCTGACTCCTAACTAGACAAAAGAAGACAACAAACACGAGGTGTCTCAACAGTTCCACGCCAAGTTGCCAAACACTTTTGCGCCAATGTTGGTGTGAGCACGTGTCACAAGCTAGGAAACGCTGCTGTAGAGAGTTACCATACATTAAAGGAAAAAGGATACTTATCGCTGATTTGGCACAAATTTCGTGCAGTCTAGCGAGGAAATATTCTGTCTAATAAACTTCCACATTTTCTAGAAATCTATTCAGTCAATTTTATTATTGCTTGAAATATTAATAATATTGTAATATTAATATAAATTTATAATATTAATAATAATTTTTAAATATATACCTTAAATAACGTGATTAAATTAAATAATTCAATAATTCTATAAAAGTTTATAGGTGGGGGGGGGGGGGGCTAGAGAATGTATTGAAATTGAAGTTATCCATATATTGCTATAAGGTGAAATAATTTGTTTAATGGAATTTGCTGGTGACGTGGTTAGGTTAGCAAATGAAAAAACGAAGAAACGCCCCCCCCCCCTCCGTTAAAGCAGGGTGCAGTTGTGTGGAATGGGGCTTAGAAGCAGTATCTCTTTCAGGACTTTTCGGCTGGTGTGTATGTGTCTGTGTGTGTGTGTGGGGGGGGGGGGGGGCAAGTTTTCTATTTTCTCGACAGAAAATATCTAAACGCTATGCCACATAAATAGAAACTAGGTAATATAAAATGTCTCCGGGGGGGCGATACTCATCTCTGAGGGGGAGGGGGGCGCATCGGCCCCAGAGGTATGCCTGAAAGAACTACTGATTGGAAGCACCCCCCTTCCTTGTCTGAACCATTAGTTATACATAAAGTCAATATTTGGAAAGGAAATTCAGGATTGCTACCTTCCCTATTAGGTTGTCAAAATTCTGGCTACGCCTATGCGTGGGTGACGCAACTTACCCTTACCCTGTTAATGCCAGAATGCTCTAAAAATATACTAGTTCTTTATATGGTCTATACCGAATAACTAAATTCAACACATTCGATCGTCAACCCCCTTCCATTTTTCCAAAATCCTGGCTACGCCTATGTCTAAACATGAATATTGATTGTTAAATTTAGATCAGATAAATATGTTAAAATCCAGGAGAAAAGTAACTTGACTAATTGCACAAGGAAATATCGAATGTATGCTTAAAGTTTATGTACAGATAAATTTTCGGTCATTAAATTTATTTTGAATATTCTTTTCGTGTACTATACAAAAGTATAAGCAAGAGTACCAATTCCTCCATCTCAACACTCATGCACTGATTCAAGGTCATTTACTTTCCATTAGTTAAACATATTTAGTCACTATCGATAAAATCTGACCGTCAACCTCCTCCCTCACTCACGACATTTCGGCTACGCCGATGTTAACTAGTCCAAAGTTCTATATTGATATATTTCATAGTAATTTTACTTATGAGCGTTGTGCAGGATAGGATAAATTGGTATCCTTCTCCCCCCACACACACACACCACCATCATCACACACATACACACACTCCCTGAGACCATTTTTAGCAGAATTCATGCAATTTTTATTCAATCATAAAAAAACTAAAATAAGAATAAACAACTATTTCCTTTTAATGCCTACAAATATCAATGGTTTAAATAAATTTTTAAATTTTATCAACTGTCGAAAATTTAAAATTTACCATTTTAACAAATTTAAACAAAATAGAAATAACAAAATATGCAAAAAAATAGAAATTTAATATTAAAAATACCCATTAAAAATCATAAATTCTAATAGCACATTGGGTCTTTACGCTAATGAGTTAAATTTACGTATTAAGAAATTTAGCATCCGATTATTTTTTGGAGGAAAATAGTTGAT
This sequence comes from Amaurobius ferox, assembly GCA_951213105.1. NCBI lineage: Eukaryota > Metazoa > Arthropoda > Arachnida > Araneae > Amaurobiidae > Amaurobius > Amaurobius ferox. Next base: position 14,451,124 of record OX578148.1, on the reverse strand, counting down.
TGAGGAGGAGATATGAAAATATTTATCATGAATAAGTGTAAAAATTTTAGAAAAATGCAACAAAAATAAAATGATTTAAAAACGAAATATATAATCCATTTTGCAACGTAACACATAATTCGTTTTAATATAATTTTTAAATCGCAATATTTGCAACCAAACGAAAAACCAACGATAGCAACAAGTTTGCAACGTTTTTAATCCAGATCGTGCTACTTGGGTAACTGCCGGATACTGACGCCCCAGGTGCAGCCAAGAGCAGAGCCTTAGTGAAGGTAAGAATTCTCATCCATAATGGGTTTTAAAACGCACTAGTTTGTTAGGAATAATTAGGGGCTAAGATTTGTGACGCGATGTATTTAAATTACGTTTTTCTCTCTCTCTCTATCTCTACCCCGCCATCCTCTTTCCTAGTGAAAGGAAAGGCCCGATTGCTGTCTAATGAACGCCAATGTATACAATGAACATGTAACAAATTGTAGGAATAAATAGGTAGTTTAAGTTTATAATTTCTCTTTATTTAACCATTCACGCTTTACACATCATGTCTATTTACACAGAAAAAGAGCCGCCAATCCGCGAAACCTTTACTTCGCCGATTGAGGTGTCCTCCAAGTAGGTATAGGGACTGTGGCAGTATGTTTACCCACAGAGTGGGGGGCAGCGGCGTAACACTGGTGCCTCGACCAGGATATTTTTTTAATTCAAACCTGGGAGAAATTGTAAATGAGAATGGAAAGGAAATTTTAGGTTAGGAAACGGAAAGACTGAGGTTAAAATAAGGCAGGGGAAAAAGGGTTGAAATCAAATGAATAGCTATTGATATATAATTGCATGCAATGGATGTTTACTTATTATATGTATATTGTGTAATTTTATTATTTTATGGTAATGTGCGATTTATGTAGATTGTATGTATTTACTGTACCAGGTTTTCGGGGTAAAAATGAGGGAGTAAGGATCGAAAGGAAAGATAGGAAAATTAAGTGATTGATAGGGGTATTAAGAAGGAACATGAGAAAGGGGATTTTACCTTGGATTACAAAAAATAGGGGGATGATCTGATGAATTAAGGGGTTATGAGATGATAATGTGGATTAGGATGATTGAAGTGTGAAATTTAGAGTGGGTAAAGGGGTAAACAATTGTTTATTATTTATAATTTATCTGTTATTGAAATTTAAGTGTGAAATTTAGTTTGGGTAAGGGGTAAACAATTGTCTATTATTTATAATTTATCTGTTATTGAAATTTAAGTGTGAAATTTAGTTTGGGTAAGGGGTAAACAATTGTTTATTATTTATAATTTATCTGTTATTGAAATTTATGGTTGTTTATTTGTGATTTTGTATATGACACTTGTGTGTAGACATTAAGAATGCAGGGGGAGAGTGGAGACAGGAGCACAGGGGTCGGCCGTGCCCCGGTAACAAACACAATAGCGGGATTTTTAGGATTAATTCCTTCATTTACGGGAAGTGAAGAATTTTTAACACCTGCCCAGTTTATCGAATCAATTGAGGAGGTGGCGCAATTAGCGGGTTGGACTGATGCCGAAAAATTGCTAATAGCAAAAACAAAGATTAAGGGGGGTGCATCTGAATTTTTGTCAAATCATCACGATGTAAGGCAGGTACGAGCGTTCGAAACATTCAAAAAATATTTCTTGGAATATTTTGAAAAACAGCTCCCTCTTGCAGTCAAACTGCAGCAGTTTACATCATGTAAACAAAAGCCGGGGGAGTCCGTCAAACAGTATGCAGGACGCGTGAAAAATCTTGCGTTTGATTATTTACAGGGGGCAAATTTTGAGATCCCAGAAGTGGAGAGTATTGCGGACAAAACTAGACTGTCCCAATTTTTGTCCGGCTTAAATGTGAAATTGCAGAGGGCTGTGCTATCTCAAAATCCCACGACACTGGATAAGGCAATTGAGGTCGCAATCCTCGAGGAGGCAAACGAAAGGATATGTAGCAGGGGGTCCCTCATAAATGCGACAGAAACAGATAGCGAGGGCTTACTCGAAGTGTTACTAGCGAAAGAACAAGCGAACGAAGCGCTGATAAACAACCTTCAGAAAAAAATTAATGATTTAGAGGTTAGTCGTCGGACCCAGGATAGAGAAATCCGGAATCAAACCAATAGGCCCCAGGAACGAAATTTAGGGGGGCGAGTAGAAGACCGAAGGTGTTTTGTCTGTGCAAAAGTCGGACATCTGATGCGCAATTGCACAGCCAGACCGCCCCTAGGGGCAGCAAGAACGACAGCTCCACGTTACGATCAGAATAGGGGTGGACAAGAGAGGGGTTTTCGAAATAATGGGGCGCAGAGGGGTTCGCAAAGGGACCGTTACCAGTACAATCCCAGGAATGAAACGTTAAACACGCAAGGGCGTCCTGGAATAAGGGGGGACAACAGGGCGCCCGCATATCAAAGATAATGACGGAGAAAGGGCACGAGGATTTTAGTCTCCCTATCATTTCTGCAAAGATTTCCGGAGTCCAGTTTCGGCTACTCTTAGACACGGGAGCAGTTCTAACGCTACTGGATAAGGAAGCCTTTGCTCGCATTAAAACGAGTTACCCCATGCGAAGATTTGGAATCAGACTGACAGCGGTGAATGGAGGGGAGGTCCCACAAGATGGGTTTTATGTAATGCCTCTACAAGTGGGAACAAGCATCATATCGCACCCCATTGTAATCACCACAAATAAATTGAGCGCCGTCTACGACGGCATAATAGGGGTAGATTACCTCAAAAGAGCAGGATTTGTGATTGATTTGAAGGAGGATCAGTTGGTCAACACCCAGACTGGAGAAAAAGTAAACATTGACTTCTCATCCCCTCGTGGCCACACAATAGGCGCTTTCTCGCGGTCAACTCCTGGTATGGCAGAAGGGGGGAAAAGGGGGCGATTGTGTCAGAAGGTACATTTAGCGGGAAGAGAGAGGAAGCTAGTGTCGGTTCGCAGCTCGTCGCCGAAAGTTGAAGTAAAAGGGAAAGTTATGATAAATGCCCTCCCCTCGAAAGGAACACATAAAAGAGATAAAATTGAGGTCACATCAAAACCTACCATTGTAAATAAGACCGGATCGTTGCAGGTAGAAATTCAAAACCGGACGAATGAATCAATGATTCTAAATAAAGGGATGGTAGTAGCAAATATCGTACCATATGATTTAGTTCCCGAAGATTATATTAAAAGCGATCAGTCAGATCAGGGCCCTTTAAAGGAAACCGACTTTAACTTGACCGGGGTTGAACCGGAATACAGACAAAAATTGTGGAAGGTCCTTAAGGAATTTAGAACTGCGTTTGCGCGAAATTTATCAGACATTGGCTATTGTGAACTGATTCCATTCGAAATTAATATGGCAGATACCACCCCAATTAAAAGCAGGCCGTATCGAACCCCCTTAGCATTAAGAAAAGAGTTATCCAAACAAATTCAAGATCTAATGCAGGCGGGTGTTATCAGTCCGTCAAAATCTGCATTCAGTAGCCCCGCCATTTCGTGAAAAAGAAATCCGGCGATAGTCGTTTAGTAGTTGACTACCGAAGGCTAAACGAACGCTGTATCATGGATAATTATCAGACACCACGGGTCGAGGATATATTTAGTGAATTAGCAGGTTGCCAACTATTTAGCACGCTTGACCTTCGGGCATCATACCACCAGGTAAAGGTCAGAGAAGATCACCGTGAAAGGACTGCGTTCATTTGCGAGGACGGACTATTTGAATATAACACCATCCCATTTGGCCTCAAGGCAGCTCCGGGATGTTTCCAACGAATTGCAGATGCTATTCTATGTGGGTTGAGGGAGCAAAAGATTTTCTGTTTTATTGACGATGTCCTATTTGCTTCAAATAACGCAGACGAACATCTCGAAAAAATTAAAATTGTACTTGAAAGATTTAGGAGCCATAATATAAAGTTTGCTCCGAGTAAGTGTGTATTCATGAGCAAATCATTATCCTATCTGGGACACACAATTAGCGCGGACGGCGTTTCACCTGACCCACGAAATGTGTACGCAGTCCAGGATTTTGTAATTCCCAAAAACGTAAAGGCAGTCAGACGATATCTGGGGATGTGTGGGTTTTACAGGAGACATATTAAGGATTACGCGGAATTGACTAAACCTCTGACCGATTTGACTAAAGCAGGGATAAGATTTAAATGGGGGACGGCAGAACAAAGGGCTTTTGATACCCTGAAAGCAACGTTGTTAGAGATGCCCAGATTAAATTTCCCGGATCCGGAAAAGACATTTTTCTTAGGCTGCGATGCCTCGAATTCTTGTATTTCGTCAGCTATCCACCAGGAAGGCGCAGACGGGACCTTACTCCCCATAATGTTCATGTCCCGTAAATTGAAAAGTAATGAGTTGGGATACTCCACCATAGAGAAAGAATTATTAGCCATCGTAGAGGGAGTGAACTATTTCCGGGTATACCTCTATGGGAAGAGATTTGTGATTACCAGCGACCACAGACCCCTTACTTATATTCTCAATATCAAAAATCCGAATTCAAGATTAGCAAGATGGTCATGCAGCTTAGCAGAATTTGACTTTGAAATCCAGTATGTAAAGGGAAGCCAAAATTTTGTCCCAGATTTTCTTTCTCGGGATGTTAATTCACTGGAGGTGACTGACAAAGTAGTGACCGATTTAAAAACAGATCAAGAGAATGACCCTAGGTTAAAACCGATCATAGAAGAGCTAAAAAACGGAATTTCCCGATTGCGAAAGTCAGACGACTCTTACTATGTAGATGAGTTCGGTATTCTAAAACATTACTCAAGACCTAAAAACAATGGTACTAGGGGAGAATACTTGGAACAAGTGGTGGTTCCAGAGAATAGGAGAGCAGAAGTTCTAGAAAAATGCCATGCAGGAATCTCAGGCGGACATCTAAGGTTTGAGAAAACCTATGATAAAGTGAGAAGGGGTTATTTCTGGCCTAATATGTATGCAGACAGTAAAAACTTTGTTCAGACGTGTCACGAATGTTTACGGAGAAGCGGTTTTAAACCTCGGGCCAAGGCAAAATTGGGACGTGTACCACTATGCGAAGTCCCATTTGAAACTATTGGTGTAGATATTGTGGGTCCCCTACCAAGAACTGAAAGGGGGAATAAATATATTTTGACAGTGGTCGACCATTTCACCAGATATGCAGAAGCAATACCTCCTGTCGACACAAAATCAGAAACCTTTATAAATATGCTAATGACACATGTATTTTCGGTCCACGGATTTCCAAATAAGGTGCTGAGCGATCGTGGCGCGAATCTGTTATCTCGCGATTTTGAGGGAATGCTATCAAAATTTGGGATTAAACATCTTAAAACTACAAGTTTTCACCCAGCTGGGAATGCAAAAGTAGAGCGCTTTCACAGAACCCTCGAAGATGCACTAGCAAAATTAGTAGACGATAGTCAAGACAGTTGGGACGTCTTTCTACCACACGTTTTGATAGCTTACCGAAGTGCCACCCACACAGCCACGGGAGATACGCCGTATTTCCAAATTTATGGAAGAGATCCGCGGTTACCGCATGATATAATTCAAACCGAACCAAAATACTCATACTTCCCATATGACGACCATGTTCAAGCTTTATGTAATAGATTACACCATGCATATCGGATAGTGCGCGAAAATAATTTAAAAGCATGTGAATTACAAGAGAAATACCGGGCTGATCGAGCCGTTAATAAAAATATCCAAGTCGGGTCAAGAGTGTATTTGTACACACCCACTGTTAGGAAAGGGCGGTCGCGGAAATTAGCAAAATTTTCGGTAGGACCCTATAGAGTCATTAAACAACTTTCCGAGGTCAACTTCGAAATCCAAAATATAGCAAGGCCGCGAGATACACAAAGAGTGCACATCGATCGTTTAACGCTTGCTTTGGATAGGAAGCCATATTTGGAATATAGACCCATTGAAAAGGAGGCGATTGCACCCAACGTAGAAGTAAGCGGGGACAATGAACTCCCCAAATCTTACCCTCCTCCCCCAGAGTCTGTCGAATCCGACGAAGAAACGGTATTTTATGACTTTCCGGTATACTTACCTGACGCAAGAATTGAACCGAGTGGGGATCAAGTCATAGTGCCTCCTGTCACTTCACGAAATATACCCAGTACGTCAACTGGAGCGTCCCGAACGCAACAACCTACTGGAAAAAGGGGCGATGCGATAGCGAGCGGAGGACCCGCGGCTAATTTACGACCCGCCTCCCCACAGAGAGTTTTAGGGATTTCCGTGCAGGTACCCGAAGCGCCCTCAGTTCCGAAAGTAAGTGAAATTCAGGAAGACGAAAATGACACATGGGTGTATCGCAAGATGATGGATTTGGTCAAACCGGACTTGAATGACGACTCGGAGAAAGGGTTTCTAGACAAACTGGCAGATAAATTGGCACAATCATTCGTGAACGCGCTGAGTTATAACGGAAAAGCTCGGGAACCTTCCGTCTTACACCAGCCCCAAGAGAGGTGGGAAACGTATGTTTAAAGGCCAAAGAGGTTAGCGGTAGTACAAGCGTACGAGTATAGTAAAAGGAGAAGTGAGAATGGTGATAAAGAAAAGGGATGAATGGGAATTTTGGAAACGTGTCGTTTAGCATAAACGGAAAGGAAAACTTATGAAGAATGAAACATAAGGGGTAGTTCACGGCAACCTAGGAAGAGGTATTATTCGTTTTTTTTGTGTGTTAAGGAAAGTGTGTGTTATATGAACAGACGTAAGAAGGGTGAGTGTGGGATTTGAGTTATTTATGTTGGTATCGAATGATTCGGGACGGTAATTGAGAGGGTTAACGAGTAAATAAAAGGGATATTTTGGGGTCAGAGAGTACAGAGATACGAATGAAGGTTAATGAGGACCGGAATAGAAGGTATTGGATCTTAGAAAATATTTAGCTTATGGGTATTAAGCGAGAGGAAGAGAAGATTGTTATAGGAATGCAAAATTGAATGGAATTGAGTGTAGAAGGTATTGAGAGTATGAAGAGTAGTGATAGGAAGGCAAGATTTTTAAAGAAATGTAAAGTACGTGATGATGAGCGAAAAGTGTAATTAAGAGATGACATGACCAAATGTTAATGATGGCTAATGAATGGTTAAATAAAAAGGAAAAGGGATGAGAAAACAATTGATTAAGGTTGACAAATTGTAATCTTTAAAATGTTGAAATGTTTTTTTTTTTTATATTATTATTTAACACAACGCAATGAACAAAGAGGAACGAGCGAGTAACGGAAACTGTAACGGGAGAAAATCGTGGCTAATTAACATAATAATGGAGATTAATAAGAATCTACCCAAAATTTTTTTTTAGAGGTATTTGAGTATTGACCCTGAGAAAATGTGGGGTCATGTTTGTTAAAATTATAAAAGAAATAAATGATAAGGGAGCTAAACATAATGTATTATGAGCACTAACAATATTTGAGTGTAAGTCAATTTGAAATGAATGATCAAGATTAATACCAACTAGTCAAAATGTTAATATTAAAATAATGGCTGGGTTACGACTGTAGGTCACTGAGTTATATCAGTAAAAACATTTCCGTTAGTACTAGGATACCTAAATGTTAATTAACGAGAAATTCTTGGTTTAGAATCTGGATATTAGTAATGAATGGTGACCAAGCATTGAGAGGAGTGTAAATAAATGATTACTGGAATGTGTGTAAATAGTAATTGTAGGTAAGGCTAATCGGAAAATTATTATGAGCTAAGAATTAATATTAAAGGTTTGCCTTATGTAACTTGAGGAACATTAAATTAATATTTAAATTGATAACGCGAGTTATAGAAATTTAATTTAAGATTAGGAAAGAGAAGAGTGAATTATATACGTTTATACTTAGTTAAATAAACATATATAGATAATTGTGGATACAATGAAATATTGATAGTAGCGAAGCATAAGACTATTAAGACTAAGTATTAGCTAGTGTAAGAATATGAAATAAGAAAGTAAAGAATGTACGTGAGTATATGTAAATACGTATGAGTATATGTAAAGTTAATGAGCATAGATAATAAATATGATTTGTATAGATTTAAGAATAATGAAATGTGAATTGGATAGATTTAAGTTAATAATATTGAAATGTGAATTGGATAGATTTAAATTATGTATTACTGAATTAGGAGTAGAGAAAATATATAATTATGTATATGTAAAGATACGTTGGTGAGGTTATGATGTTTTCATGTATATAACTATAGATATCCACATAGTGTAGTACTTTGGTCAGAGAGATAGAGAGAGAAAATCACCGATTATGGCATTCATGAACATTTCATTGATATTCATGAGTGCGCTCTAGGGGGTAAAATTTTGTTGAACACAACAAAGAGTTCGGGAAAGGAAAATTTGTAAACATTGTCTGGATGAGATTTCTTACGGTAATAAGGGGTGTAACTCTATTTGCAGAAACACATCGGAGTTGACACGGACTGAAAGAGGAAATCCAGTATGCAGGTTCTGACGGTGTTACTGTTGCTGATGAGTGCCGCACTAGCACTTAAGGACACTGAGAGGTGTAGTCTTCACGGCCCTAAAACCAGGTGCCGGAAACTGCACCGCAATGAACTAAAACAAATAGGATGGCCAAAGCACGCATGTGTGGTAAGTGACTGCACAGGGTGCTTAAGGAGGTGAAAGTCGTACATTTTAGGTCCCGATGGGACATTAACCGAACCTGAAACGTTTATGATGAGGTTAGAAGTAAACGACACAGGGTCTGAATCCCTTTACGAATGCTCGAAAAACGGATTCCCGTGTGCATGTTCGCCGGCTGAAGTAAGTGATGGAACAATAGACTATTGTTTAAATGAGCCATGTGCCAACAATTCAGAGTGCCATTGCCGATCTCGCAAGGCCATAACTAAAGTAACACACTCACGCAATGGGGAGACATTAATTGATCCTGAAATCCTATCATTTCTGGTGTGTGCCATGAGAGATCCGAGTTCAAAGGAAACACTCCCGCAAAGACGAACGGCTAGACACTTATTACAGGGAGACGAGGCAGTGTTTGAGGATAAACAATTACAGGTGAAGTACAGCGAGCCAGTCTTCACTTTAGAACAACCCGGAACTTTAATAATCCGTGTAGACGGGTTAGAAAGAATTTTCAATATAAAAGCAGACCGTTTACAAGCGGTGGTTCCAGACGAATTCTTGAGGTTTCCAACTCAATTAAAATTCATTTACGTATCCCAGCAGGGAAAGACGCTAAAAGGGGAAGTTGCAGTCGAAGGAAGAATTATCTGTCGAAGAATGACATGCCTCATCTGCCTCGAAATGTTTGATTATTTGGAATGCATACCAAATTATATCAAATATGCAATAATCATATTCCTTATAATATTGACAACCTTGGCGGTGATTTACCTGCGTACCGCCTGCGGTATTATTTGGTCAGTGACGCGGGGAGTGTACCTGACACTTCGACAACTTTGGAGGATCGCAAGAGGCACGTCCCGCCTTTCACTCATCGCAGGAGCACGGCTAGGCGATCGAATTCGACGAGCGGCGGGGAACCTCGAACGGGTCATCGATCCTGAAGCCCCAAACCCATCCAGATTAATGACTGCCCTTACCATGGCAGCAGTGATTGCGACCACGGTAGCAGAGTGCACGAATCATCTCGTGATGAGCGCGGAACAAAAGAACTGTCAACCACGTGGGAACGGAATAGAGTGCCAGATTGAAACAAATGCGCAAATAACTTTACCCAATCTGGAATACAAGCAATGCCTCTGGTTCGAAGACAAGGATGGAAAGTCCTTATTTTCATTAAAAGTGCAATTATTAGATGCCCAGTGTAGCTGGCACACGATAAAAAGTTATTATACATTTGCGGTGGATCACCGTCAAATAAATACATTATATTGTGCAAACAGTGATACTTGTGGATGGGGAAAGCATTGTAAATCGGGAAAGATCTTTCCAGGAATTACAAGAGAGGCCCACAATTACCCGGGATTTACAAACTGCCATGCGACAGATAGCAACAGTGTAGGATGCTTTATTATCGATAGTCAGCACTGCCATTTTTACAGAGTGTTTCTAGTACCAGATTATTTGAGAACATATGAAGTGAGGAAGATAGTGTCTCATGGATGCGAATATAAATTGGGAATCGAGGAGAGTACAAATGGGACTTCAGAAGTAATTGAAATCCACAATCAAGCGACCACAGGAAACAAAATTAAAATCCAACTTCTAGGGGCGTACGATCAGCCTACACCGCTGCTAAATTTACATTTAATCTCCCGGTGGGGAAATCCTCAAGAGGCGTACCTCGAATCAGCGAGTCCCGTAGGACACCCTATGGCAGGGTGGATCGGTGATGTCCAAGCAAATTCATCATTAAGCAAAGATTTCATCTTCGATAAGGCAATGTTCACATGCAACTTTTATGAGGACCTAATGGAGTGTGAGAGGAAGGTATCTTACCTCGATACTCTAATTAAAACAAAGGAGAGTGCCTTGCCAAATTCGATCGCGTACCACCAGTTTTTCATCAATGATGAGGGGAACTTGCGTTCATCATTACTACACACTAGCCCGGTGGTAGTAGCCCTCAATTTTCAGAACTATCGGATGTATTCTGAAATAGTAACGGTATGTCCCAAATTTCTAGATGAGCCAGTGTCAGTGATTGGATGTTACGCCTGTGCCCCCCTGGCTAGACTACAGTTCAAAGCCTACTCTTCTTGTCGGCCGGGGCGCGTAACGGTACACTTCGAAGTGATTAAAGTTTCAACCCGCGCAATTACGTTGGACACAAAAGCACAAGTGATAACCGTACACTTCCATAGTGAAAAGAGGTGCATTCAAGATAAAATATGTTTGCAAGCACAAACGGTGTCCTCTTGCAAAGTTATAAAATTTTGCCTGGATGAAGGAGCAATTGACTTGGCTCCTCAAAACTATTCGGGATCAGGATACCAGAATACAGCGTTAAAAGAAGCGAAGGGATGGTGGAACTTCCAAGCATTCGCTGGGACTGTCGGATGGACGGTGCTAGCAAAAATCAGTGCTTCACTAATCACCGGACTATTCATCCTCATCTTCGTAGTTTCGACTGTGATTTCCGGATGTTGCCGGAGAATGTGATGAAATCACGATGAAAAGACAATATAAACTCTCACCGTAATCAAAACTGTCCAATATATTGTATATAAAACCTGTATATATATTTCTATCACTCTTTTTAGTAGAATCTTGAGCTCCTCACCCTGGTAAAAGGTGGAGAAAGGGTGGACAGAAAGAAGCAGTCACCCGTCATCGGTTCAGCAGAATATGGACCTCCCTTTGCGGAACCAGGAGAAAAGACGAATAGAAAGAGGTTCTTCCCTAGACTGGAAATGAAGAGTGACAGATGAAGATAAATTGTACAGGTAAGGGGATGGTGGTGAGCGATGGTCGAGAGAGAGAGAACCTTTATCGACGAATGGCTTCGTCGATCTCTTTTTAAAAGGGAACGGTGGACTATTGTTACAGCGGTCAAAATTAAAATCTTGAACGCGTAACTAGATATCGCGTACCTAAGACTTGTTATTCTAACAGCAGCGGCAGATGCCAAATAGTGGAATGTGTTTTTGCTTAAGGCAGGGCCAGGTGCGATTTTGGTATAAACACCCCTTTCAGTAAGAAAGCACTTAACGCGGGGCGGCTTCGGGATGGAAGAGTCCCAGTGCTATAAAATATAACGTAAGAAAAGGGAATTTATTCCACTGCCTATAAATATGCCTTGCGCAACTTTAGTAAAATAGGGCTTAGAAATCTGTCCGCAAAGGGGTCAGTGTGAACGCACAAGAATGGGGGTGCTTTAATGGCCGGAGGGAGCGAAATCTCCCACGACCATTTGAGATCGCCAGCAGCTGACGGACCCGCCAGCTGGTCAAAGGGGTCGAGAGGTCGTGGGAACGAGAAAGTGTAAACAACAAGTCGGGTACTATATATATTGGCCCGAGAGGATACCAGTATTCATCATTAGACGTACTTACTGAGACGTAGACGTACACTCTCACTTACTTGTAGTTAGATGCGTAGAGTTTTCGGATGTGAATCTGTGACGACATCCCCGGATCCCTAACTGCCGGATACTGACGCCCCAGGTGCAGCCAAGAGCAGAGCCTTAGTGAAGGTAAGAATTCTCATCCATAATGGGTTTTAAAACGCTCTAGTTTGTTAGGAATAATTAGGGGCTAAGATTTGTGACGCGATGTATTTAAATTACGTTTTTCTCTCTCTCTCTATCTCTACCCCGCCATCCTCTTTCCTAGTGAATGGAAAGGCCCGATTGCTGTCTAATGAACGCCAATGTATACAATGAACATGTAACAAATTGTAGGAATAAATATGTGGTTTAAGTTTATAATTTCTCTTTATTTAACCATTCACGCTTTATACATCATGTCTATTTACACAGAAAAAGAGCCGCCAATCCGCGAAACCTTTACTTCGCCGATTGAGGTGTCCTCCAAGTAGGTATAGGGACTGTGGCAGTATGTTTACCCACAGAGTGGAGGGCAGCGGCGTAACACTAAAATAAAATATTTCATTATTTAATAGCAATAACACTTTAAAAAATGTGTTAAAGACCAATGTAAACCAAGTAAAGCAGTTGGTATGCCTTTTTAAAATTTAGCTGGCTTTTTTGCAACCAACAAATCACTAGCAGGTATTCCAATATATTAATGTTTTCATTATTAAGAAATAAAGTTATTTATTAAATTCTAACCCAATAAAATGCCTTTAAAATTAGTTAAAGAACCCTAAAAAATGTGTAATTTCAAATTAAAATCCTTCACACTTTTTTACAAAAAAAGGCAATTTTGGCCAAAAAAAGCCGGTTAGATCCAATAAAAGCCACTGGCCTGGCTTTTATTAATTTTAACCTGCTTTTTTGCAACCCTCGACGGAACCGACTTTAACGCGACCTCCGACAAGAGCCTACAGCTTGTGTATAACTATCGCTTAAAAGTAAATACGCATGTACAATGAAATGTTACTAATTCCAACGCAATAAATTTGAAAATAGATGAAGCCAGTGCTGCCAAGTTTGCACAGCTAAAAATTAGATGTCTTGAAATAAAATCTACATGCATAACTACAAAATATAACTAATCGACTATACTGAATTTTATTCTAAATTAAAATTAAAATTTGTTAAAGTGAGGATTGGAATGATTGAATATAATTGGAACATTTTTCACTCTGTTTTAGTCCATTGAAATATGTATCGAAACATATTGTTTCTGACAATAGAGGATTTTAGGGCTCCCCTTCTCCCCCCCCTCCCCCAACTTCAAGTCCAAAAAATATATCCTTAATTACTCGCAAAAAAATAATCTGTGTTAATAAGAGATCAGGGCAGTATCACCTCCAGTTTGGACCCTGACAACTTTTTTCATGAGGCCCCCTCCTAAATATGCATAACAAAGAGGGGGGGGGGGGTATGTCTGGTACGATCTTACGTTTACGTATTTTTCATAGATATTTTTTTTTCAGAACAGAGATCAACACCCAAAATCCACCCCTTGCTTAAGGACTTGAAAAGGGGATTATACATATATCAAACAATTAGATACGGAAATAAAAGTAAAAATTTAATTCAATCTTTAAGCGCAGAATAAAATAATCAATGCGATTAATAGAAAAACCTACAAGCTTGACTTGTTAGTACCCAAAACCGATTGTCTAGTATCAAACGTAAGGTAATTACGTATAAACGAGGATCTCCGTCCAAACATATTTTATAACATGAAAGTGGGGACCTCGATTTTTATCGAATACACACCTGATGGGCCGGTTATACACACAATACACTATAAGCCTACTAAAAGCCTACACTATAAACCTACTCGAATTCGATTTTTTGACCCCGTCACAATACCCTCCTTATACATTATGTATATAAGGAAAATAAAAACTAATATTTATATTTTTAGCTATTCAAATTATATAAATAGTTCAGAGCTTTATTTAAATAATTACTTTTTTGAAATGGCAACAGGCGTTTTCAACAATGAATCGTAATTATTCATGACAATAATGATTGAGAAACGCTCTGTTTGTTCACAACAACAATGCTTACGAAACTTTGTTTGCTTGTAATAATCAGCAATTATGAATTCAGGATTTACTGCAATGCCATACTATTAAAGAGATGTAACTCTATATATTTTCCATTACTTTGCAGAAGTTTGATTTTTGGTAAGTGATTAACTGCATTTTAAATTGTATCTTATAATAAATTTTCATTAAGAATGTAAAGGAAGTTTGTGACATTACCATTTATGCTGTTTTGTGCCAGTTTCCGTCCAATTAGCCTTGACGATAAACAAGGCTCAAGGCCAAATATTTGACAAACATGTTGTATAAATTATTTATTTAAAAGTAGAAGGTATGTCGGTCATACGGAATTCTAAATTTTCAAACCATTACCTCGCATTTGGCGTGATATTCATCAATTTGGCGAAGCATTTGAGATTACTGTGAGAGTCCTTCGCAGTTTGCAGTCTATGCGTTTCGGCCTTTTCTTTTCGAAATTAAAAAAAATATTCTTAACTTTGACGTGCTTGCCATTTTCTCACACTTTCTCTATTTTACCGACGTTTTTTTCTTTTCTGTCCTCTCCATTTTCCATTGGCCAACACGTTTGTGAAATAAAATGTGTTTTGAATGTCAAAAACTGGTTTTACTTTCCTCCCTAATTTTAGCTGTCATTGATAGAAAATTCCCTATTTTGTTATTAGCTACTAAATGTCCTGACGATTTAAAAATTTTTATGCACATATTTAGTACACTGTTAAACGTTTAGAACTAATGTTCGATCCTTTCACAAACATGTAAATAACGAAACGACGGCCCACAGCTGTCTTTTATAAATTTTATTTAAACAAACGACGACAAGTATTTACATGACAGCTGAACAGCTTTAAACAACTGTGGGTGTCGACATAACCAGATATTACCCACTTTGAATCCCAACTGAATACTTTCTTCCTTCTTTTTATCTGAATAGTCCAAGTGACTGCACGCATGCACAAACCCATCGTTTTTCTCGCTGGTGGCGCTCATGCGGCAGCAACTAATATATCACATGACAATAACGAAAATAACAAAGCCAAGACATTTTAGATTTTTTAAACATGATAACCGACCGGTATTGCCACACGCACGCACGCACGCACGCACACACACGTACGCACACACACACGCACGCACGCACGCACGCACGCGCGCACGCACGCACACACGCACACGCACACACACGCACACACACACACATGCACTTTCATACACACACATGCTTTCATACACACACATACTTTCATACACACACACACTTTCATACACACGCATACATACTTTCACACACACACACACATACATCACGTCAACAATGTTTGATTCGTGATCAGGGATGCTTGAAACGTGCTTTCCCGTCGAAAACTTGAATTCGAGTTTTCGACCCCGTCACAATACTTTCCTTATACGTTATGTATATAAGGAAAATAATAAATAATTAAATAAAATAAAGAAAAGAAAATAATCAAAAATAAAATCATTTCTTTTTTGAAAGGCGAAAACGTGCTGGCATTCAGAACATATTGAGTCGTGTTCAAAGGTCAGCAGAAAATAGAAATATTGACCTGGGATTCGACCATAGGAGAACTTTTTCTAACAATTCCCTAGCTTAAAACATGAATTATTTATGAACGGAAGGCTTCAGGATGTTATTTTGTTTTTAAGCAGTGTATAATATTTAAAGGGGCTGCTTTCAAATTATCTGCATTGGAAATTGCCGGATAATTTTTTTCTATCGCAATATAAATGTCGAGGACGTTTGAATTACACGAAATATATATGTGTATTTAAAATTCACGAAAAATTGTCTTATAATCGTATGATTCCGTTCAAATTTCTTTTGAAATATAATTTTTCGATATGTCGTATGGTGTTAAGATGGTAACTCTGTGATAATATTTTCGGCCACTAAAGAACCGATTTGTGTGAATATTGGCCAAAATCGAGCTAATTCGTGCTGAAGCATAAAATAACGGAAGCATAAAAGACTGCACAGACAGACACATAGATATATTCCATTATTATGTAAGATATAGTAGGAAAGACATAATTATATCAGTAAATTTATAAATTGAAGTATCCTGCCACTTGTTTTCCAGTCTCCTTGGTTATACCTCTTTTTACATCTCCTCACCTTAAATAGTAACTAAGAATAAAATTCTACATTTTGAAATGTGTGTTATTCTATAATTCTATAACCTTGTCTGAATAAGTGAGGTTGCCCTTCTTGCCTGTCCTGAAAAATGAGGGTTTTTTATATTGGAACCAGTTGATACTCAAATTTGTACTGTTTGCGTTGATGATTTTCTATAAAATAAATTTTTACTACAGATTTTGAGCGTATCCCGAAAATTAAATATAACAAAATGTCATTTCTTAGACTAAATAATAAAATAATTAAATAGTGGGTTTTGCTCCGTTAGTCGTTACTGATTGCTTTCAAATACTGAAATACGTTTAATTAAAATCTAAAACCAAGTACTTATCACTTAAAATATTGTAAAATAACATTTTATCTCTATTATTGAAAATTACATGAGGTGTTATACCATTTTTTCTTTTAATATATATGGATGATAATTGTAGATTTCTAACAATTAAGTAACTAAAGGGGAAATAAACTATTTTAATTAAAGAAAATATTTGAAGTAAGAATCTTTGCAGTTCCCGATAATGATTCCTATTATAGACCACTTTAATAGTTTCCAGTTAACGGGTTTTTAAGCGGTAAAGACTCATAGCACGCAATAATGGAATTACGAATCAAACTAAAGCGCCTATTTAAATTGTTCAATATTTACCATTTTTTTTTCATTAGCAACTGGACATGTTCCGTGAGGGAATGAACTAATTTCGAAATGCTGATGTCATTTGTAACACTTAGAGTTTAATCCTTTAATAATTTATGTTTTAAATGGCTAAATGAATTAAGAATGCCAGAT
The DNA here is from genome assembly GCA_951213105.1 of Amaurobius ferox. Taxonomy (NCBI): domain Eukaryota; kingdom Metazoa; phylum Arthropoda; class Arachnida; order Araneae; family Amaurobiidae; genus Amaurobius; species Amaurobius ferox. The sequence goes on along the minus strand of OX578148.1, from coordinate 14,434,044 downwards.
AATTTAGCTATGTACACTCTATAAATAAAATGGATCCTATGAAACGAATTTAAGCTATTTGCTGCTGCATTTACCAAAATCACTAGCCAGAGGAAGGTAAAAAAACTAAGTGGCATATGAAAGGAAGGTACAAACTGGTATGTCCAACACATGACGTTCCCTATAGATTAACATATCTTGTTATTATTGGAAAACAATAACACGCCTTTATTAAAGATCCTTGTATTAAAATTACAGATCGTGAAATCAAAAAATTAAATATTGTAAACAATATAAGTAAATTGGGACAAGAGTATACAGAACTTCTAGAGCAGGGGTGGCCAACCCGCGGCCCGTGGGCCGCATGCGGCCCGCCTTGAATAATTTTGCGGCCCGCGAGATTCCTTACAACTTTACAAAATACGATTATTTTGTGCAATATTTTTGTTTTTAGTGTAGTGTTTTGTAACAGATAAATCCCATAACTGTTTCTATTTTATCACGTTGCTTCTGTTTTTATACATACTTAGAAGTGGGGAGTATTGCATTGTGATTCATCAACAAAATCTATGTGCCCAAGTATTATCGATGAATCATGTTATGCAAGTAGTCATAAAAACAGTGAATTACATTCGATCACATGCACTCTAGCATCGACAATTTAAGGAGTTCGTAAAAGAATTAAATTGTGAATATGGTGACGTTGTATACTTCAGTCGTGTCAGATGCTTGAGTCGTGGAAGATGTTTACAGCGATTTTATAAGTTACGTCAAGAAATTGACTTGTTTATGAAAGACAAGCAAATACCAGTACCAGAATTAAGAAATGATAAATGGTTATTGGATTTATGCTTTTTAGTAGATATCATCGAAAAACTCAATCAATTAAATACATCATTACAAGGAATAATTTAATAATCGATGCATTTAATCACATCAAAGCATTTCAGAAGAAACTACTGCTATCTGAATCTCAATTGAAAAATAATAACGTTCAACACTTGCCATTGATGAAAGAATTAAAAAATTCAAAATGTATCAGTTACATCAAATACGCAAAAGAAATAAGCAAATTTGCAGCTACTTTTGAGAGTCGCTTCACTAATTTAGACAAATACAAAAAATTATTTGAAATATATTCATCTCCCTTTCACGTCGATGTCGAGTGGGCCCCAGAATATCTCCAAATGGAACTGATTGACTTACAATGCAATAATGAATTAAAACACATTTTTGAAACATCAGAATCAAAAATAGATTTTTATAACACTTATGTCACAAAAGAAAATTTTTCCAATTTGAGAGATCTGGCACAAAAAGTTGTGAGCGCTTTTGGATCAACTTACACCTGTGAATCGTTTTTTTCAAAAATGAAATTTATCAAACATAAATCGCGTTCGAACTTAACGGACGAAAACCTGCAACATCAATTACTATGTGCAAATACACGCATTGAGATCGACTTGCAAAAACTAAGTGAAAGAGTTGAGAAACAAATATCTCACTAATTAAATAAATTAAACATTATTCGATCATTGCATTATTATTATTATATTATGTATGTTTGCATACATGAAAAATAATGAAAACAATAATAATAATTCATTCTGTTTTAAATTTTCACTCCAATAAATGTTTGCAATGTGTCCAAATCTAATATAAAGATATATATTTTTATATGCGGCCCTCGGGCCGACGTGGTGGTCGAGTGGTCAAGGCATGCGTTTCCAAAGCAATCGCTCGAGCGCCACATTGTGGGTTCGAGCCCCACGTAAGGCATGGATGTTGTTGTGTTGTGGGCGCAGTGTGTTCCGCCCTCCTCTGGTGCGCCTGGGGCAACGTCCCTAGGACGGCTAAATGGATCATTTAATAAATGCCCGAATTATGGGCGAATGACGATGAGTCAAGTGCTTGGCCATTGGCAATATATATATATATATATATATATGCGGCCCGCGGGATTATAATGTTTTTCCGAAGTGGCCCGCAGGGTCATTTAGGTTGGCCACCCCTGTTCTAGAGGAATATATAAAGAATGGTAAAATTCAAAATAAAACGTCAAACACATGTGTTCGTTGTCTGGATGATTGAACAAACTTCACCATGTTGATTCGATGCATTGGAAAACTAAGATTTCCTAATGATGAAGATTTTCCCAAAGAATCTATGCTTTACAGATGCGATTTTCAAATCACGAGTGTTGCAAAAGCAGGACATTTATAGTATAAAAAAGAGGAGTGGTATTAAGTTTCATTTTGACTCTGATGAAGAATTCAGGGCCCAAAAAACTGTTAAATAAATTAATATAAACTATTCTTACATGATATTCACAATTATGTATCTGAAGTTTTGATGCAGAAAAGTAATAATATTGTCATTCTATATCTTGAACTCAAACACTCGGATTTTCCAATATCTAAAATATCAATATGCTTCAATCTTCTGCGTACTTACTATTCGAAAAATATAAACACGATCTAATTATATCTAACCGTTGCGTAACTTAACTTCGTTAACTTGAATTCTTATGAGCGCAAGATTGTTCTCTTTATTGACATATCCACTGCCCACAATTGCTAGTAAAATTGAAGTTAGTTAAGCAAGTTTACATTTTGAGTTCCTGTCGCTTACTACTGTATTAAAACTGTTGCCTTTATATGGTGTCATACAGAGTTTAAGGTGGAGTATCAGCATCAAGTTGAAAGAAATTGCATTTCTAAAGATTAATCCGACGTTTTCTTACCCCATTCAGCATCCTCTAAAGAAGCACACATTTCAATAAACATTGACCGGACAGACTAGATACGTCTTTACAACTCCAAAAGAGGAATGGTCCATTCTTCTTTTGGACTTCGCGGTTGTTGGTTCCCTTGCACTAACAATGGGAATCCAGCGCATTCTTGAAATAGCTGTATGCTGCATTATTGTCTCATTTGTGCTTATATACATTGCTTAAGTTTCCCATATCCTTTATGCAAAGTGTATTTTACTCATCAATTGAAATTTGTTATAGACCGCGAGAAATCTGAACACACTCAACGATATATTTTCGAGAATATTTCAAACATTAAAATACGATTTTATACATGAAACCAATTTGAGATACACTTATGTATAGTACGCACATATAAGTTCTCCATTATACATACGTATTCAAATACTTCATCACAGGATTGGAAATATTGTGATCTTCTCTAAGTAGGATGAGTCAATAATACGTAAGTACAATGTGCACATTATGTGTGTTTCTATAATTATAAACACTGTTATTTTGCATACTTTTTGGGGTAACTCGAATATTTATTATCTCGATTATTTTATGCTTCCTTTAAATTCGAGAACATACCTGTATCGACATAATGAGATAGTGGTTGCACAAAACAGATTGAACTGGTTATCTACATAACTAAAAAAATAATCAGTTCCCATGTTGCAATTAATATTTACAAAAAAGTATATTAATATAATAATTAATATTTACAAAAAAATAATATTAATATAATAATTAACATTTGCAATATAATTGAGAGGTTATTATCTTCAGACTTAAAGAATATTTGCTATATTATATCAAACGTAAAAATTAGATCTTTATTTAGAAACTGAAATAAAAAGTAGTATTGTTCATATAACATTTTCGAAAGCATTTCCACAAAGGTCAATACGAGTGTTCTTGATGATTTACCACATCTTAAAAAAAACTGTTTGAAGAGTTCGATAGGATTCTTTTCTTACTTGAAACAATTAGGGGTCATGTACAGAATATATTGCTTCAATCAATTGCCATGGTTCCTATAGCACATGTAATGTTTCGTAGAGTAGTGATCTGGAATTAAGCGTCAAATGAAGTATTATGTTATAATGCAGAAACAATTTGAGTAACGAAATGAGGATATATTAGTGTTATGTATTCTAAACGTTTAATTTAGCAAACAAAATAGCATAAAATAAATAATATAAAAAACACAATTAAATAAAATCGATCATAGGGAACAGAAATGGGTAAATAATATATAGAAATAAAAATTAAACAAAACCGATCAGATTCTAGACTTGGAAGGGACCATTTTTGGTGGCTCTCTGTAAGAATAAAAATCTGATGTGGGCAGTACATGACTTTCTCTGCAGACTTATATTCACGATCTCTTTATTTTAATTAAATTTAATTCACTTTTAATTCTATTTCGTTCTCATTTGGTAACTGGACTTATTCTCAAAGGTGGCGTAGAGAAAATAGGAAAAAACTAAAATATATCAAGAACGGATAGTCCTAGTGTAATGGGGTTGGTCTTATTTTATTCACCGTTAAAAATTACATATAAAACAAGCATTTAATGGATATATTTGCGCATACGTAGTTTTTTAATTCAGATTTTGACGATTTTTGCGAACCATTTCGCACAAAGTCAGGTTATTTTTTTCCGAATTGTACCAAAATCTAATCAGCACCAGGGTAACCCACAAGCGACTTATCAAGTGATTTTTTTGAAATTCGGTCCATTAGTGTTTTAGCTAGAGTGGATACAGGCAATTTTTGCAGGCCATTTCGCAAAAAAAGACGGGTTCTTTTATCCTGAATCGTAACCAAAACTAATCAGCACCAGATTCGCCCACAGGTGACTTACCCCCCAAATTCTATGAAATTTGGCAATTAATTTTTAGTTAGAGTGGATACAAAACCTGCACAGACAGACAGACACACAGGCAGACAGACAGACAGACCTACAGACAGACGGACACACAGCCAGTCAGATACACACACAGACATCACGCTAAAAATGGTTTTATTGTATTCTAAATGTCCCGAAACGTGTAGATCCGTCAAAAACTCAAGTTGCGATTTTCGGCATGATTCCAATACTTTCGCTATACATTACCGTTTATTGCAGGGAAAGTAAAAATAGATTATATTTGAAATCATACTGTCACTAAAGAAAAAGCGACCAGAGTATCTGCATTTATAACATATTTTTTATTTTCCAATTTTTTCCCCAAAATTTAAAAAAAAATGTCCTTGGACCGTATGGTCGGAAATCGAGAGACCGCTGTTAATATTTGATTGAAATAATTATACCAAATTTTGCTTGATTTCAAATTGTTCGAATGATATATTGACAAAAGACAGAAAGACGGACAGATTTATTTAAGAGATAAAGACGGACAGCTGAATTTTTCTCTCCACCACAATAATTTTTCTTTACTACTTTTTTTTATACTTTTTTATGTAAGGTAGTGTAATGCTCAATAGGTTGGTGGATTAATTAGTTGAATTAAAATTATGTAGAAAATAATTTATTAATTTGAATTTAAATGAAGAAATCACTTGACATTGTGTTGTGTCTGGCGATTTAATCCACCTATTTCTTCTGCTACAGAAGTACACAATAGATATGTAGAGAGTCATTAAATTTTGTATACTGTTTCATTATGGCACTTCATATAATTTTCAGTCGGAATTAAATTTCTGGGGGCCAGTTAGATGAGTTTCCCAAAAGTAGGGACTAATAAAAAACTCCCCATTTCGTGGGTCTGATCCCCCCCCTCATCACTCCTGAATGGTATCTCCTAGGCCTCCAAAATATAGGAGTCTTAGTTTATGTGAGAGTATGCGGGATCCTTAGGTCCTTCCTCTTTCAAGGAGAATCTATTGAGGTAATATTAGAAGCCAGGTGCTATAATACTCCAATTCTTCCTCCAAATTTTCCGAGGGGCTTCATGGATATCCCCTAGTTACATAATATTATGCAGTCATAGTTAAGTACTCTTAGGATATTTGAAATAGGTGATTCCAAACTACATTTATTCTTAAATTTTTAATTACTTAAATTTTCCTTTGTGACCTCATTACAATGAGATTAAGAATCAGGTATATTACAGCACATTACTGCATCAACCTTTGGGAATTTCCATATGGGCAGCTGCTTTACGTGACTGTCATTAAAATTTACCATGTTATAGTGTAAATTTTTGTAGTCAAACAGACGCCAAAAGTGTATTTTGGCTGAATGCCGTTTATTTGTTAGATAGACAATGGCAAATTACAATACACCAGTTCTGTATACATTTGTGTCCAAACTTTCACTTCTTGCATTTTTTGTCATAGATAAAAAAAACTGACGTGGACAGCACATGACTTTTTCTGCAGACTTATATCCACGTTCTCTTAATTCTAATTAAATTTAATTCACTTTTAGATCAATTTTCGTTCTCATTTGGTAACTAGACTTATTTTCAAAGGTGGCGTAGAGAAAATACGAAATAACTAAAATATCTCGAGAACGGCTAGTCCTAGTATAATGAGGTAGATCTTATTTTTTTCTTCGTTAAAAATTACGTATAGAACAAACATTTAATGAATATATTTGAGCATATGTAGTTTTAAATTTAGATTTTGACGATTTTTGCGAGCCATTTCACAAAAAAAAAAGGCTGATTATTTTTTCCAAGGGCCCTTCCTCTTCCCCAGATGGAATTTGTATACGTGATTTTCTTCTTCAACCAGAAAATAACAACCAGAATGACTCTTTTAAATTTGAGAAGCGGTGTCTTCCCAACTAGTAAGCGCACTGTAACGCTTTTACGTTGCATTTCCGACGATGACTAAACATGCTTGATTTGGTGTGCACTAACACCTCGTAAAGTTTGGCCCATCTTTTTTTAATCAGCCTGTATTTATAACATTGTACATAAGATGCTTTTACGATATCTGAAACAATACTGTAATAACAAATAGTCTGAAACTTGATATATTTTTATATCGGAAAGGCAAATTTGATTTACTCGATTTATTTATTTATTTTATCTTCATTGATACAATAATCATCACACAAAACAGACAAAATTGGTAATATACGTACCAGAAAGTGACTTAGCTTCCATTCGTTGTAATTAATATTTACTTATACGGAGAGTAATTTAGAGGTTATTAACATTATATTTACAGAAGATGGACTATTTTATAATCAGCTTGTAAAAAATTAGGATATTTTTTGTGTAAACACTTAAATAAAAATTAGGCAGTGGCTCCAGTCGGATGGAGTCGAACTGGTTTTGCGTGAATAACACATTTCTTTGTGGTTGGTAAATCTTCTTTAGACAATTTCACAGCAGTTTAAAACATTACCGAAATTGTAACTACTACACTTCAAAACTACGAAGTCTATTTAAAATTTAATTAAATATCCTTATAGGGCAACAAATTACTCTCAAAATGTTCATAGCTTTAATTTTAGCTGCGACTTTAAATGGATATCCTCACCACAGATTTCGCGTTAAAATATAATGTTATGTTACTAACTTGCTTGGCAACATATGAACTAAACGCATATATCTGATATCGTTTCCCGGCCGTCCGTAAAACTGCTCTAAACCCTACTAATATGAGCTGTGATAAAATTAAAATAAATATATCTCTAAAAATTATTAATATTCAGGTAAACCTATAAATTTGCCTGGTGGTACAGAATTAAGTACCAGGCTATCATATTTCCATTTCTTCTCGTCAGACTTCATCAATCATTAAACATCTTTAGAAACCCCATGTTCATTTCTCTTTCTAATTTTTTTGAAACAAAACAACATACTATATCGTACTTGTGCACCAATATTTCACAAGGGAAGAAACACATTGAGCTGCAACTCTAGTGACATTTAAATGCAACCGCTTTCTCTCCCATTGGAAAACTTTAACAGGTCAAAATATTAAAATATTGACACTATAACCACTATATGTTGTAAACTAAGAAATCTCTCTCATATTCAATGATATATAATTGATAAACTTTTAAAAGACTATACATTTCTATTTATTTCTCATAATTTTTTAGATGTAAGCATTGCAATCTTTGAAATGGGAAATTTTAAAAATTCTCGAACTTAACAACACAATTCTTCGAAAAATATACTCACGGACAATAAAAGTTGCGCACCGAGAAGGAAGCATAGGATGGACCTGATATTTTATTAATGGAAGGATACAAATGACTGGTATACATGATAACAAAAACAGCGCAGCAGAACACTCCGTGGTACACAGGTACCGTGGTACACAGTCCGGTTATCTTCAATAGAGCTTCGCACCGCCTCGTGCTGCGATACAAGCAACAATACGGTCCGCAATGGTGTCGAACAGACGTCTGATGTTGTCCTGCTGCATATGAGTCCACACCTGTTGGACGTTACGTTTCAAATCCCGGAGATTGCACCAACGAGGCAGCTGACGTTTCAACTGGTCCCGCACATGCTGGATAGGAGACAGGTTTGGGGAGCGGGCAAGCCATGGAAGTGTCTGGACATGACTCAGGCAGGCCTGGGTGACCAGAGCCGTGTGCGGTCGGGCATTATCTTGCTTAAATTGTGCATCTGGAATCCCAGCAGCGAATGGGAGCACATGGGGCCCTAGAATAGCATTCAGGTACCGTTGGCACGTCAATTTTCCAGGTGACACTACTAGAGCGGATCGGCTGCCGTAGGCAATGACTCCCCAATCCATGATGCCTGTAGTGGGACTGGTGTGGCACTCGATAACGAAGTTGGGATTGCATTATGCAGTAGACCTCCACCTAGCATCGGTCCCCAAAACGAAGCGGCAGTTATCGCTAAACACTACATATCGCCAATCTGTGGCGTTCCATGTTACTTTGGTCCGGTACCACTGCAACCGGACCTACCGATGTTTCCGTGTTAACGGCAGCACATGTAAGGTATGCTGGGGTCGCAGATTCGCTTTCTTTAGGCATCTAGATATGGTTCGTGGGCACACAGGAGCCGCAACGTCTGCCTGTATCGCGGATTTGTTTGCCGTGGGCTCTATGCGTGCCTGGCGTACGATCATTTGATCCTCGCTACTCGTGGTATACCTTCTCCGTCTGGAGTCGGTCCTACGTGTCTGGGTGGCGTTCCGTGACCAGTGCTTCCAACACCGTCGGATGGTATAGTTCGAAAGATCCACGTGACGGACTATCCATCGCGCTGACCACCCTGCGGTTTTCAGTCCGATGTTTAGGCCTCTCTGGAAGTCCGTCAGTTGCGTGTATCGACGGTTTTGGCATCTACCCACCATTATTTTCACTCCGTACTCATGCTTGAGTCGACTGAATCTTCTCGTATTGATGGGATGTCGACAACACGCCGGTTTATAAGGCATCTGACTCATTCTTGCAGCGATACTCACGGGTTCACGGTCATGCGCAATCGCACCAGACTGGGATCATTTGCATACCAGCCCGCCCTCTAGTTATTTACATCATTTCGCGATTGTACCATGTATTCTTCTTTGTGCGCAACTTTCATTGTGCGTGAGTGTATAACAAATTTGTAAAAAATAAGTTATTAATCCAGAAATTGAATTTCTTACTGCACATTTTTAATGTTTAGTGTTTATGACTATGATTTACAGTTTAGAAGTGATTTTGAGAAAAAATATGCAAAGTGAAGCAAAAACTCGCTCAAACAAAATCTTATTAGGTTTTTCGAATAAAAAAGTTCAAAATATTAAAATATTGATATTATTTTTGTATACTCATAAATGATACCCTATTTTCTACAAAACAAATAAAAATTGTTTACATTTTTATATATTGGGTTTGAAGTTATCAGCGTCTAATGTATTTACAATTTTTCGTAACGCTCCGATTTCAGCCTGAGATACCTCCAACCATAGAAGTTCTTGATATCAAAAGCGGTATTATTGAATTAATTTTCACCAATAGATATCCACAAAGTGAAATAAAGATGTTCTTGTTGATTAACCACATATGAAAAACTATTACTGTTTCTGGGATTTAATAGAATTATTTTCTTACTTGAAACATTTAGGAGCCGTGTACTAAATACATTGGTGTAATCAATTGCAGCGCTTCTTATAACACAAACAATGTTTATTAGAGAAGTGATACGAAATAATAAGGTTATAGAAATAACTTAAAATCTATTTTGGGGTTAAACTGACGAAACTTTTATGCATACTAAGCATTTGTTTCAATAAATAAAAATGTATAAAACAATGTAAAAAAACAATAAACAAAATCGACGAAAAGATAATAAGAGATATACAACTAAACCAACCCGATTATAAATTTAGGTTTGAAAATGCACACATTTTGTTCCGTTTTGTGGTTATAAAAGCTGAATATATTTGGGGTCACGTTCTCATTATAGCGACTATAATGAACAAAAAAAATAAACAAAATCGATGAAAAGACAATAAGAAGAGATAACATAAATATAGGGATATACAACTAAACAAAACCGATTATAAATTTAGGTTTGAAAATGCACATATTTTGTTCCGTTTTGTGGTTATAAAAGCTGACTATATTTGGGATCACGTTCTCATTATAGCGAATGTAATGAATGGATGGTTTAGATTTTGTTAGTATATTTTTGAATACCATGCTGAAAATTCCGGTTCGAATTCCATTCATCGAAGTCAAGCAGCATCTGGCGCGGTTAATACTTGAGAGGGTGATCACATGGGAACACCGTCTGCAGATGTTACATTATTTTTGTTCCATAATATGCTTCAGCACCGATTAGCGGAAAACTGCATTAAACTGCAGCTAAAACTTGCGGAAAAACATACTATGTACCCTAGTAGTAATCTAATAGTGGAACAACATTGGCGTATTATTGGTTCCAATATTGGCATATTATTGGTTCCAATATTGGACCAATATGAATAAGTGGACATTTTGAAATAATAGGCGTAGTATGGGCTTAAAATTTTGGGACAATTTTACGCCAATTATTTCAACGTAACACCAATAATGGCGTAATGCTGTAATGGAAATATTAGCCAATATTATGGCCAATATAACCCCAAAATTTTCCCAATATTGGGATTAAATTGGAAATATTTCCAATGTTATGCCAACATATAAAATATCGGTCCAATATTTGACTAATATTATGCTCCTAGGGTATATATATACTGTAAGTTTGGGAACCTTTATGGTGATCAAGGTAAGTAGTTACACAAAGCAGATGGCTTTACATTTAAATACTGCACAAGAGTGTTGCTTGGAAAGTTTCATTTTGTGTTAGAATTTCAACAAAAAGTGGGATTTATGATCAAAGGAAGTATTAATAGCCCTGAGAAAATGTTAAAATATAAAGTGATGAAATATTTTTTATTTTCTAAAAAATTACAGGGTGTTTGAAAAAAGTGAACTGGGGAAGGTGTTTGAAGAGAGTTTTGAAATTTTACAAAAATACTGCACGTCATTTAAATTGCTATTTCTTAAATTCCTACCTTATTCAAAGTATTTTTGCGAGCTGAAACTTCTCAGTAATTAGCGCGCCGTGAATGCACTTGAACGACCCGAGTTCGATTCCTGGCTCTGACTAAACTGCCTCTTTGTTCACCCGAAGAACTAGTGCGTTTAATATGTGGGCCAGTACGCCCTTTCCAGAGGTTGGTGGTAGGGGAAGGAGGGTATGTCCCTGTGGATGACGCCCCCCATTAGGTTTCGGTCTAAATTGGATAGAACTTTCCTGCCGTCCAAATAGATACCTTACACCATCTGGTAGGTTGAACGGTCTGATTCAAAGAAGAACGTATTTTTCCAATTGGAACTATTTGTCTACAACCAACGGTTATAAAAACTTCCTGTGTTCACTTTTTTTAAACCCTCTGTACAGTATTATATATCTAGAAATAACTTTATCTGGTATTAAAAATCCAAAAAGAACTTTCAGTAATATTCTGTGAATTTCCTTTAAAACTAAAACGTCATATTACTGTTACGACGTATTCTCTGGAATCGTGGGTGTGCTCTCAGGATACGAGAATTAGTCCAAATTCCTGGATAGCTAATACGTTTATTCACAAGCATAGCGCGAACAGGAATAATATACAGTAAAACAACATTTAAATGCTAAACTAATTCACTAATTTCGCAAAATAACTGATTCTATTTTCAAAACATTAACGAAAATCATTTCACAAGAAAACAGCTGCTATTCTCAAAACATTGACAGAAGTCACAGTTCAATGTAGCTCCTTGTCAACTGCTCTCTGCCTGAGTGGTGAGTCTTTTCTGGCTCTCTGGATCTCTCTAAATCTGGTAACTCTTCTTCGTCCTTCAGAATTCTGGAAACCCTAATCTCACGTCATTGGGAAAGATGCTAATTTCACAAAATAACTGTTACTATTCTCAAAACATAAACGAAAATAATTTTACAAAACAGCCGCTACAGTTCTCAGAACACTGACAGAAGTCACAGTTCAATGTAGCTCCTATCTTGTCAACTGCTCTCCGACTGAGTGATGATTCTTTTTATACACTCTTCATACAAACTTCTGGAAATCTCTAATATCTCGTAAAATATTGCCTACTTTGGGGTGCTTCTCGAACCTTCGTGAAGTCAACAAATTGGTGATAAATCGCTAAATCTGGAAACCCTTCTTCGACGTTTAGCATTCTGGAATCCCTAAGCCCACGTCATGACAAAGGATGCATATATGGGCGTTTTGTACGTCTAGTAGTTGAAAAAGCCGAAAGTCTTCAGTGGGGGAAAATTACACGTTCGCAACAATACTCTGTAATGTACAGAGATATAACTAGAGCCGTATTAGTTATAATACTTACGTCAGTTACAATACTTTAATACTTACGTAAGTTATAATAAAATATTAACAGAAATGAAAAATTGAAGATTTTTATAAACAAATTAAATATTTTATTAAATGATAATAATTTAATATATATATTTTTTAATAAGTAATAATCCTAGGGTTTTCTGTAATATAAATATTACCTTTGTAACTTCAAAGGGGAATAATTTTCATGTCTCACCTGTAAAAGAAAATATACACTTAAATGAAACTTTATTTTTTACCAAACGCTAAAAGTATCAAATGATTTAACTTGAATATATATTAAATCATAATATAAATATATTGATTATATAAAAAAATACATAAAAATGCAATACAATAAAAAACGAATTAGTGAAACACATTAAATAAATAATATAACTTAATATTACTTTCCCTGCAATACATGGTAATGTATAGGGAAAGTATTGGAATCATGTCGAAAACCGCAACTCGAGTTTTCGACGGATCTGCACGTTTCAAGAACTCTACAATACGAAAAAACCATTTTTAGCGTGACGTCTGTGTTTGTGTCTGTCTGTCTGTCTGTCTGTGCAGATTTTGTATCCACTCTAACTAAGCAACTAATACACCGAATTTCGCAAAATTTTGTAGGTAAGTCAGTCGTGAGCGAGTCTAGTGCTGATTAGTTTTGGGTACGATTCGGGATAAAAGAACCCGCCTTCTTTTGCGAAATGGCCCGCAAAAGCTTGTATCCACTCTAGCTGAAAAACTAATGGACTGAATTTCACAAAATTCGATAGATGAGTCACCTATAGGCCACCCTGGTGCTGATTAGAGTTTGGTACGATTAAAAAAAAATAGCCTGCCTTTTTTTTGCAGAATGGCCCACAAAAATTGTCAAAATCTAAACAAAAAAGTTACGTATGCTCAAATATATCCATTAAATGCTTGTTTAATAAGTAATTTTTAACAAAGAAAAGAATAAGACAACCCCATTACACTAGGTCTAGCCATTCTTGAGATATATTAGTTTTTTTCGTATTTTCTCCACGCCACCTTTGAAAAGAAGTCCAGTTATCAAATGGGAACGAAAATTGAATTAAAAGTGAATTAAATTTAATTGAAATAAAGAGAACGTGGATATAAGTCTGCAGGGAAAGTCATGTGCTGCCCACATCAGATTTTTTGATTATATAAATGTATCTGAATGTGTGAAAAATTTCAGTGACTATTCTTGGTCTAAACAGCAGGTCATGCGAAAATGCATCTTAAGCCCCCCCCCCCACTCTCTTTTACGTTATCAGTTACACCACAGTCCTCAAATGTTTTAATGGCGTTAATAATAACAATTAATAATATTACTGTTATTTTGTTATCTATTGCAACTAGAGCAAGAATTGATGGAAAATAAATAACAAAATTCGCGGAGCATTCGTCAACAGCTCCAAAAATCCACACCTACTTCGTGAAAAGTAACAATGAAATTCTAACAATGAATAAACTTCAAATTGTAAACTTTTTCAGTGCAACAATTAAAATTATCATTTTAAATAATGTTTTCTTTTACATTTTACATTTATTGTAAAATCCCAAACCTCGGATGATATGGATTTTTGTAGATTTCTTGTATTTAAAAAAAATAAGCTTATTATTTAAATAAATGGCGTTTGTTAAAGGTTTAATACATTATGCATTCATTGCTCTGTTGCATTCATTAACATTTGACCTGTATGGGTAAAATAGATCTTTAAGAAAAGGGACACATTTGTATAAATGTATGTTCAGCTGAAAGATCTTAAAGAACTGCCCTACTTGTAACATAATTATTGCATCACATATTTTATTCAAAAGCATAAATAGTGCAAATGCATTATATATCATTACTGAACTAAAGAACAATGCATTTTAAAATATTGAAACTATTATTTTATTTGATATTTATTAGTTAGTAATTTTACTTTTATATCCAATGCTGCGAAACTTTTATTGATCTGGCACACACTCTCTTCCAAATAAAAGGTTCAAAATGAAAAAAAAAAGCTGATTTACAATCAGCTAAAACATAATATAACTGAGCAAAAAATATTACAACGAAACAAATAAAATGTACTGAAAAGTGCTACTCGCTAAAATATTTTGATTCGAGATTCAGTAATCAGGAATTCAGGCAAGAAACCGCGTACACGCGTAGCGCTAGTTTTGCCAAAGTTCTTTAATAAAGGGTGTCCCGAAATTCACGCAAAAAGTCATTTTGATAGAAAACACAGGTTTAAAATTAAAAATTGTAAATTATTTATTGATTCATAAAGTATACCGTGTAGGGTTTTGTATGGAATAGCATATCGGGTAAATGGCCTCCACTGCTTTGCTGGCACATACGCACACTTTTGTTTAAATTTTCCATGACTGTTTTGCATAAATGTGGCTGAATTTCGTTGATACAGCGCTCAATTTCCTCCTTTAAGGCGTGGGTGGTCGTGGGCTTGTTGGCATAAATCTTAGACTTAAAAAAAAACCAAAGAAAAAAGTCCAACGGCGTTAAATCGCTTGAACTGGGCGGTCATTTCTGATCACCAAAACGGGAAATTTCACGACCAGGAAATGACTCCTGCAGTAATTGAATTGTTTCTCGGACTGTATGGCATGTGGCACCGTCTTGTTGAAACCACATATCGTCTACATCCATATCTTGTAATTTAGGCACAAAAAAACTGGAATATCATGTTGCGGTAGATTATTTTTTAAATATTGCTCAAAAATAAAAATGCGTTGTACTTTCGTGTAGCGCTCCATTTTTAGTAACCCTAGACTGTCAGCTGTCACGCAGTCTTTTTTCTTCGTTGCCAACACTTTATCGCACAAATGGCGCAAAATTCAAATCTTGCGTGAATTTTGAGACACCCTATATAAGGTTGCGCACTCCACTGGTTAGCAAATGAAAAAGTTATCAACTTAACGTAATGGGAATTAAGAGTCGCCATTCATGATGCCACGATCCAGAGTAAACTTGAGTTGAGTTGCCAAAACATACAGTTAAACATAGTTTATAAATTTTGAAGTGGTAATATCCAGACGTAAACCACCTTCTCAAATATTTTGCATTGTGCTGTGCACAAAGGATTTAATAATGTCTAAAGAAATTTATAGTAACGTCGTTGGAGAAAGATGAGAGTCGCAGTTAACAAATTCAGTCCCTCTTGAGTGTCCGAGAACAAAATGCGCGCGTTCTTAACTCCCATGTCGTTTATGCGCAGAGCCAGTTAAAAATAATTATGCCACTCATGCCTGAGACAACCACCTCCTGGATTTTACTAATCCCTCCTTCATCGTGCCACACGTCCAGAAGCTCTAACTTGGTTCCAAGTACGGCGGAAACTTAATCGATTACCTGAACTATGCTATCACACCAGTCTCTCAGTTGAAATGAACATAAGTGAATAAGCTGAAAAATTATTTCTTTCGGTTACAGATGCATGCCTCTAATTCCAATTTTTCAAATTGAGTGTTATAATGTTTTGTGAAATACAGGAGATTTAATTTTAATTATTTCTCTAATTCTAATGGACTGTTAGCGCCATACTAGCCATACTGAAATATTTACAGCTGATGCATTTTCATTTCCCGATTAACTATTAATAATCGCTATCTACACTACCATCTTTAAGATAAATAATCTCTTCTCTAAAGAGGGTTTTGCGATAACTCTTTGAAGTAGATTTGGGAAAACGCTAAAGAACTAACAATTGGTAATCATGGATGCAAGGGAAACTGTATAGAGCTCTCTCTTTCGTTACACTATGGAGACAAATAAATCCTAGCAAGTACAGCTTGTTAACACTATTTAAACAGAGGCAAAAGGTAATCCGTGCAATCCTTACTTAAGATTAAGGTCTGAAGCTAAACTTATTTGATTCAGTGGCAATCAACTGAACGTAAGTTTAGTAGAATAGTTAATGTTTTAGCGATTACAGCACCTCTTTGGCTGACTAAGCATTGTCATTTCATTTGGTCTGTTTACTTTAAAATTAGTGAAGTTGCAGAATTTCTTAGATATAGCATATGCAAGGGTATCTTCCAGTGTTTAATGAACATAGATTGGATTGATATGAATTTGTTATATGTTGTAATTAGCGTACAATTATTGAATTTATCTTAACTGTAAAACATAGGAATAAATTTCATTTAATTTATAATTGATAAATTAAATTCTTGTGTCAAAATTTGATAGAAGTAAATTAAACTTATATTTTGTTATTCTTGAAAGTACTTTGAAATGCAACATTTACTAGTAGGGTTAATTTATGAACTAGGAAACTATTATAGAACTAAACGTTAAAGAGTAGAGTATTACGAAGTTTCTCAAAGCGCAGTTATGCTGAAACGCAAGATGTGCGTGAATGGGCATCATTTAAGGTAAAATTTATCTCAACATAAATGAGTGTTATTTGAATGCAACCTGCTGTTTTAAAGATTAAAATATGATTTGTTTGATGTAGTGTTTTATTAAACGTTTTGAACTAAAATTTTGTTAAAATTTTGTGTGCTTAGTATTATAAAGAACCTTGTTGCCCCAACCGGGAATCGAACACTGGATCTTCAATCTGGCCAGCCGACGCTCTACTGTTGAGCTACTGGGACAAAATTGCAAACTCTTGTCGCCGAAGTGCACTCTGCATTTTCTACCCTCTAATATCAAACTGGCATGCAACTGACAATCTGACTGACCACCTCATGCCATTTTTACGCCAGGTTAGCATTTTGCTGCTATTTTTATCCTCAAGGTTAGCTTGCTGCATGATCGCTGACCCCCCGATTTGAAATCGGCGCTCAATATACCACAGTCCACTGAATCCGTGCTAGTTGTACTATGGTCACTTTTAGACCTCTGACATATTTGCGCTAACATACAGAGTTCATTTGTTCTGGCGGCATTCTAAAAACCCTTGCTGCCCCAACGGGGAATCAAACGCTGTATGTTCGAACTGGCTAGCCGGCGATAAACCTGTGAGCTACTGGGACGGAATTCCTAGCTTTTATCGTCTGTATGTTTAGAGACTATCGTCTGTATGTTTATAGTATCGTCTGTATCGTCTGTATAATCTGTATCGTCTATATGTTTAGAGTATGTTTAGAGATTACCTATAGTATATGCCTTATTAAAGCAGCATGGAATCATGGGCCGAAATTTTAGTCTTTCACCCATCTGAGCTCGTCTGTACTAGTAATAGAACCTAGTCTGCGCCCAAGACGATTTGAAATGTTGAGTCCTAGCTTGACTTGGTCCGAAGATCCTTAAATATTCCTCCTCCCTGTTTGGCTAGAAATGATCTTAATCCACATGTGCCAAGAAGTTGAATTTCAGCAAATTTGTTTAAAGACTTAATGTGAAAGTTTTCAAAAAATCCCCAAAACCTGCTGTTAAATACTAAATCCTTACTATAAACATTTTTGAAATATAGCATAAATATATGCTGCCAACAGGTTCAAAAGCAGAAAACATACTTCCACGCTTCAAGACAAACAAGAAGCGCAAATTCAGTAAAGTTTGGAGAAGTAAGCTTGGCAGCTATGCGATACAATTGCACATGGGGCTGATATTAGAAGAACAGTTGTTATATCCATAGAGATAAATGAAAAAAGAAAAGTCCATGAAGTAGGAGAACGTTTATTTCTTTCCCGTTATTACCGTTTATTCTTTATTTTCTGCTATTCTTTCTTATCACCGTGGTTAGTACTATTCATTCGTCATATCCTGCCTTTCGTTTTCCTGCCTCATTGGTTTTTTCCTCTTTCATTTCTCCACTCGGCGACGACAGATTTTCTCCTATCTTCAGCCATGTGTGCTACTCTATCGTAGTTGCCGATCTTCCTTGAATGAGTGAGACTGCGCTTTTGTTTGTCCTGAAGATGAAGCCTGTTCTTTGCATTCGAAACCGGTTAATCAGCATATATTTGTGTTTATTCTTCTGCATTTACTAGGATTTATATATTAATGAGTGAATGTGCTTTTTTGACATTTATTTTTGAAATCAATTAGATAGTTCAATATACCTTTTACTTTACGTTTCATTTTGTTACTTTTAATTGTATTTCAATTCTCTACTTTTTAAACATTTTTAAACATCGAATATGTCCGACAGGGCCCGACATGGATTAAATAAAACGATGCTTTAAATCAGACACATATATATATATCATCTGGCACGTATAAAGCTATCAGTAATTATTCAACCCTATAAAAACGTAGACACGATAAATTCGTGTCAAGTTATTCTTATGATATATGGAACATCGCGACAAATGGCACAAAACTATATTATGAAATATTAAACGAGTCATTTGCATGTCGGACACATGCAAGTGGGTGGGATTTTAATCTGTAGCGAAAACATGAAATGTTTTATCAGGGATGTGTTTACAACATACGAATGATTATGTTAATGGTGATGTTTTTGCGCCAATTTAGTCTGAAATTGAAAAATCTGATGTGAGCAGTACACGGCATTCTCTATGTAATACAGTGGATTTGCTTCTTTCATAGGGAAAAATGATATATAAGAGCTAATGTAGAATGTTTTTAATGTGGAATTGTACATTTGGCGCTTTTCCGGGTGAAAATATGTAAAACTATTTCGAAGTATCCAATTAACTTATATTTCACGCAAATCTAAATCGGCATTTATAAATATTCATAGCATTCACAAGAAGCAATATAGTTCATGTATTAAAATAATTCATCAATTTGGTGTCATTCCCGTTAACTTAGCTTCATTCTTTCAATTTTAACAATATTTTCATTGATCTGGGGTGAATTACCCCCAAGTTGGTGGTGATATTTCACAAAATGAGATGCCAAGTTTGTCATAATTTATCGCTAAGTATTACAAATAAACAGAGAAAAAAGGATATTTCTTATATATAAATGAACGTTGGCGAGTTGATATCGCCAAGATCTTCAGGAACATTTTTTTTTAAATTATGAAGACTCCGAGGTAATGTTCCTATATCTGAATTTTATTAATTACGAATATATGAACATAATTTTAATTGTTTCTGTATACCCTATACATAAATTTGTTTACCAATACACAACATTAAACAAAGAACTGTTACACAAAATAATTATTTTTATTCATATTGTGACATAATTACAGAAAAATGATTATATAGAAATATTTCACAAAATATTCACAAAGAATATTTCATAAACTCATTTTTTTAGTTATGTACTAATACGATTACTAAATTTCACAAGCTTTGTCACGAATATGAGAAACAGCTTGCCTGAAACAAATGAGATATACCGTACAATGAGAATTGATTTTGATTTCTTTAAAATATACATTTGCCTGTTTGTTTCATGCCACTGTGTTCCTTTTTGCATGTATATTGTTTATTTTTCTCCACAGCAAACGTTGTGTTGCGCCTGCTTAACACTATAGAATGACGGAAGCGGTCATGACTACTTTGAGAAACAATTACTGAAAAACAGCAAATCCTAGCCCATTGAAATTTTATGACTTTTCTTTTTTTCTTAAAGTTATTGAAAACACAGAAAGTTATTCTAATATTTATAAAAAAATTATAATTAAAGGATTTATAATTAAATGTATGCTGTATTTTTTCAATGGAGGTCAAATTGACCGCTGCCCGTTGTTCTAGGTAGCTCAAAATATCCGTCGTTCTAGTGTTAAATTCTCAACTCCAGCAGGGTACGACGGATTAGCGGATGTCACGAAATAAAGGTTAACGGATTAAAATGATTCACTGTAAATGAAGTTCATTTTTATTGATAAATAAATAGAAACGGTAAAGTATAAAATATAGCTTTGTAAATGAAGTAAAATGAAATTATCAACACCGTGGTGTTCCGAAAGTAAATTAGCTTGAGTGCGGTTCAACTCGACTTTAGCATACCAGAAATATTTCTTTTTTACAAAGTTTACAAGGAATAATTTGAAAAATTGGTATAGTGAGTCCAAATGATTACAATTACGGCGTGTTACCCTTCACTTTAAAGGGCTTGATAAAAACCGATTGATGCCATACTTGGCAATGTACCACCGGGGAGGGGGATAACTTGCATTCCAAGGGGGTATAAATGACGACACGCATAAAAAAATTGTATCCCGGCTATTTTTCACAGCAAAACAATAATTGAAACTATTAAAGCTCGTAATAATTGAGACATAAATAAACCATTTTATGCATGATTATGTCAAATTTTGTCCTATTCTACCATTTTAATAAAATTTAAAATTTTCGAGTAAAGATTTTGCTCGCATATTAAACCGAAACGAAAATCAGAACCGAACCGAAAAATCTATCTGATTCTAGATAAAAAAGCGGCATATGAAGTTACGTGAAAATCCATTAATATTTATAGGTACTGTCGAGTGCACAAAAAGTCGACCACAGACGTATAGACAGCCAGACTCCAAAAATAGCCGAAAAGTGTTCAGCAGGTCTTAAAATATATATTGACATTAAAATCTTGAAATCGAAAATTTTCGTGAAAACAATAATTTCTCTATGCTATAATATTACATAGTATGAGGAAGTAAAAATGCATATTCCCTGAATCCTACGATTGTAAACTACGTCCAGGATTGTAATCCAAAATGCTGATGATCAGTTTTATGCTGAAATTCATGAAAAATTTCCATGGTTTGTTTTTGTAGCGATAATATGCATTCAAAACTACATAGTTTGGAAAACAAGTTGTGTCTGTTAGGAAAACTACACATTTAAATATTCTGTTGTTGCAATTTTGAAAAGAATTTTGAAATAAATGGCATTTACTAACATTATAAAGGGGTTCTATGTTGGATACAACTCAGAATAAAAATTCGATATAGTAGTATATTTTATTGAATCGAAATATTTATTTCGTGCATGGCTTACTTGAAAGGAACATATATTATCTAAATATCTATAACGATGTTCTTTTAAGTAATAACAATTTTCTTGATATATTTTGTTTTTCAAATTTTGCCCCAAATAGTGGTACAATTTTACTTCCAAATCTACTACACCTTTGGAAACAATGTCTCCATTTACAATAAAATCGCATCACTAAACTCAGATATCTACATTATATGCAATCCATATTTCATTCGGAATGGCTTTCCTAAAATGTCTAATTTTTATTTCATGGCTTATATTCCTGTCCCGGCCAATAATAACTCAGCGGTCAAATTTTCACTCGGTCATTCATTACCTCGATTAGCCATGGATATAGCCATATATATATATTTACCTCGATGGATATATTTGCCTCGATTAGCGATTCATTTTATTCTGAGCTGTATCGAGCATGTTTTTATGCAAAAATATTTTGTTTCATTCTGTATTGACAAAGTCGTATGGTACAGATGTCTGCATGTTTTATCTACATTTAAAGTACTTCGTTCATAGTTGAATAACAAAAATACGTTTCAAATTATCAGCGCGGCCGTTTGGATAAACAATTATTACAAAGTAGATTGTTACTTTTTCATTTTATTCAGTTTCAGGCAGGAAAACTGATTATGATATTACAATATTTTGATAAGCATGGACTTTAATTTCACTAATTATAGATTTCTACATTCTGCTTCTTGTTTTGTTGATGTACTTTTTGTAAGTCCATTATATATTAGCAATTGACAATTAAAATTATTATGTTTGTCATGTTATTTCAAAGCCGATTGCAACATTTTACTTAACATCACAAATTATTATCCTTAATCTGATATCTATGTCATAAACTCACTTTCAATAAGTATGCTATTTGTTTACTGTCAATTCATAACTGTCTCATATAAACTTATTTACATTGTAGTAACATTACTGTTTATATAGTATAACATTTTTCTTGATACATTTCAATCTTCAAATTTTGACCGCAAATAGTAGCACCCATTTATTTCCAAATCTACTAAACATTTTGACAAGTACGACCCCATTTATAATAAAATGGCATCAATAAACTCTGAGATACTCATATATATATATATATTATATGCAATCTCTTTTATTCGAAATAGCTTTCTTTTATTGTCTAATTTTCGTTTCAAGGCTTATAATCCTGTCTCAGTCAATAGTAACTCACCCTACAAATTTTCATTCGGTCATTCATTTACCTCGAGTTAACTCCTCTCCTCTCCTGGGCACTTCACTAACCCCCCCCCCCCCCCCGCCTTGAACCTGGAGTTACCATGATTTTTATGTAAAAATATTTCGTTTCATTTTATATTGACAAAGTTGATGCTATTTTAAGGCATTTGTTATCAGCAAAAACAATAGCGACGTAACATGAATAGTATTTAGGTCTTCCTCCAAAACATTTTCATAAAACAATAAATTAGTTTATTTCACATATTTGAATGACCTATGTTCTTATTCGACATAGCTTTCTAGATAAAAGAAGCAAATACCTGTAGAACAGAAAGTCAACAGAATTCATTTATTTAATATAATATACAATGCACTTCCAAAAATTTATTGGTATATATTAGAAGTATGCAAATATATTTCGTTTTTAAATTTTTACAATCGCATACTTTGTAAGAGTGATAGAATAATGTTAAAAACTTTGGACTTTACTGAATGTTAAATTATACTAATGGTGATGGTTGATCAATTGAGTACATTTTTGCTTTTCATGCAACGTCCTGTAATAGAGCAAAAACTGCTTCAATGCATTAATTAAAGATTATCGCAATAATGGTTTAGAAAAAAATGACATATATTCTGTCTAGCTATAAATAAAAAAAGTGAACTTTTAGACATGATATACAAAAATTAGTGCAGTTCTATATTTACACCGAAAATTTATTTTAATTTACGTATTTTTTCGTAGTCACTGGCACCTGCTGAAAGAGTGAGTTGGAATGAAGCAATCTCCCTAAAAATTGTCTTTCCCCTATTTTATATATATTGCAAATAAACGCTATATCAATACCCCAAGATCTTGGAAAGTTAAAAATGCTAGTGGTTAAATGTGGGCGTAGCCATATACTCTTTAAATACATGTTGGTCTGGCTTTCAAAAGGAATTCTTGTAGATATTTTCAAAATACACTCATCTCCAAAAAGTAAGCACGAAAGTAAAAATTAGTTTATTAGAAACGACTGCAACAATATATTTCACATTTTACAGTAACATAAAATTGGATTCTGCGTATCATTTGCATACAATAAGGGGAGTTTTGAATGTATAAGTACACATAAAAGGAAATTAAGAAATTGAGAAAGCGGCAGGTCACAGTTTTGAATGTGAAATATCTGTCAATGAGGAATGAGGAATATGACCACCTCTCACACTAATGCAGACTTGGCGACGACGATTCATGCCACCGATTAAGTGCTCAATGAGGTCGGAAGGCAGTAATTGTCACTCCTGTATGAGAGCACATTGAATTCTTGGTTTTTTTTGGAAGGGTTTGTTGGAGAACTACAGCTCTTCGGACAGCATCCCATACATGTCTTTTGGATTTAGGTCTGGGGAATACGCTGGTTACTCTATTCGCTGGATTCCCTCTGCCATCAGATATTCATTTACATTAAAAATACTACCCATTTGGGCATTGTAGTTCATAAGAACAAATTCTGAGCCTATTGCACCCGCATAAGTGTGTACAGAGGGATCAAGGAATTCGTCATGATATCTTTGGTCTGGAACAATACTGTTGAGGAAGAAATGGAGGTCAGTACGTTCGCCAAAGAATATCTCATCCCATACAAGAATACCACCACTAGAAAATTAAGGCGCTGCAAGATGTTAATATCTTGATACCATATACCAGCCTCTCTCTACACAAAAATATGTATGGCCTCCACGCATAAAAGCCATGTGGGTGCAATCTCCTTTTCACAGTTGTAACGAATACAAACAAGCCTACCTGTTAATGAAACGAGGCTGGAACGTAAACCAGGTGCTGTTGCTTGCCTGTTACGTCTGACCAATAAGTTAAGTAGCGCTTATCGGAAGATGGTGTAACTCGAGCGCAACCCGAGCTTGGCCATCTGCTTATTGTTCCACTGTTTTGGAATGAGGTTTATAGGCGTGAAATCACAGAATGGTGGACTCTGAAGAATTCAGCAACTTCTCCAATAAATTTGTGGGATTCTACCCTGTCCACGGCTCACCATCTCTGACCATTATTTGAACGCCTTCTTTGGGACATATCGAATGAAATGGTTATTTCGGATTTTTGCACTAATGTTCGCAGTAGAAGTAATGGCGCTCAGAAAGAAGCAACGGCATTTACCAAGACGCTAATTTAGGCGCAGAGGGAATTGCTATTATGCACGTTTTTCTATATTTGCATATTGTATTCGAAGTATACAGCAAGTTTTGTTCAATAAAATTCATTCGTTCGCTCGTGAACTGAGAATTTTCATTTCGTGCTTAGTTTTAGGGAGTGTTATACTTTTTCAGTAACAGAACACAATTCTCATGATTTTCCATTTGTTTAATTATTCAAAGGGGCTGAACTATTGGCCGAATCAGTGGCAGAGCTTGGTTTAGTTGAATCCCTAAACTGTTTAAATATTACGCCCTCTTTTCTCCAATGTGCACTAGATCTTATTTTATCCTGCCACTTCATTATAAAAAAATTTCATTTTCTTAATTTAGAGGGTTTTATTATTTATTTTACGCACAGATATTGCTGTCAGATAAAAAGGTACAATGCGTAATGCTTGATTTAATGCTAAAGTAGCTTTCGAGATATCCTCATAGGGTGATATTCCTCTTTTAAGCCCCAGACAGAATGAACAATATTTCAGAAATACATACCTGGTTAAAAAATAATGATCTGTGTAGTTTGGGGAAAATAAAGTACAGTTGAACCTGTTTATAACGGAACCTATAGAAAACGGAATACTGTAATAAGCGGGAAATATTTTTTGCCTTGTCCGATAATATAGAAAATTCATGTTATTTTGCCCTGTGTGAAACGGAAACTGCACAACGCGGAGACAGCCGGCCAATTTACTCTATTTTATTAATAAAAGTAACTGTTATAACGAACAGAGACCGGAAAAACCAGCCAACTATTTTAGCCATTTATTTCCATGAGAACCATTTTTCACAGAAATTTCTATTAAATTATATCACAATTTTTTGAATACCATTTCAGAACTTCAAGAGTTTTCCGTTAATCACGGGATTCTGAAATGCTAGAAATATTAATCAATACACGGTTTTTAACTGAAAGCCACATTATTAGTAGGACACATGTCCAAGGAATCATGTTGGATTATTTTGAAAGTTTATCTCACATTTTATATTAATTTTGTTTTATGGCAAGCAGTAATATTTTACTTGTAAGTCAATTTATCTCGGTTTCATGGTATGGTAAAAAGCTAACAGTTAAGGACATGGGATACACTATATTAAAAATACATATATGGTTGGAAAATAATGATTTTTGGGGAAAACATAGTACAGTCGAACCTGTTTAAAACAGAACCTATAGAAAACGGAATACTGTAATAAGCGGGAAATATTTTTATCCCCGTTCAAAAATATGGAAAATTCATGTTATTTTCCTCTGTGTGAAACGGAAACTGCACAACGCGGAGACGGACGGCTAATTTACAATATTTTATTAATAGAAGCAACTGTTATAACGAACAGAGAATGGAAAAATCAGCCAACTATTTTAGCCATTTATTTCCATTAGAACCATTCTTCACAGAAATTTCTATTAAATTATATCACAATTTTTGGAATACCATTTCAGAACTTCAAGAGTTTTCCGTTAATCACGGGATTCTGAAATGCTAGAAATATTAATCAATGCACGGATTTTAACTGAAAGACACATTATTAGTAGGACACATGTCCAGGGAACCATGTTGGATTATTTTGAAAGTTTATTTCACATTTTATATTAATTTTGTTTTATAGCAAGCAGTAATATTTTACTTGTAAGTCAATTTATATCGGTTTTATGGTATGGTAAAAAGCTGACAGTTAAGGACATGGGATACACTATATTACTTTCCTTATATACATAATGTATAAGGAAAGTATTGTGTCGGAGTCGAAAATTCGAATTCGTGTTTTCGACGGAAGAGCACGTTTCAAGCATCCCTGATCACGAATCAAACTTTTTTGAGGTAATGTCTGTGTGTATGTGTGTGTGAACGTATGTGTGTGTGTGTGTGTGTGTGTGTTAGTGAGTCTGTGGAGACGATATCACACAAACAAATGGAGCAATTCGAATGGAATTTGGTACAAAAATCACAATGCGTGTATACTGGAAGCCTATTGTTTTTAAAACCAACAGAATATGTTCAAAACCCCCTAAATTTTCGAGTGAAATTTTGAAAAAAATCTTCAAAAAATCAAAACCTTTAATAAAGTTACGCTAATAGATATTTTTTATGTAATTTTCTCTTAGAAAACGATTCACATAAACTTTAGAACGGTAGCATGAACCGTTCTCGAGATATTGCACATTTTTCAAATGCATTTATCAAAATATCCCATACATTAAAAAAATATTAACTGTTGAGAAACATGTTCAATTTTCATATGTAATATCATGGGATAAATTTAGTGACGTCATTCTCGTTGAGCTAGCTCGTTCCATTCATGAGAAAAGATACTTTGAGTAATGCTTTCGTATTTGAACGCCGATAGTTATTTATCTGCTATAAGAATAACTTATTTCTCCGTCCATAACTATTGGCGTGATTTTGACGACAAATTCGGATAAATGTCGCCAACTTAGCGACTTTTTAAAATGTTGCCAAATTAACGAATATCTCGCCAAATGGATAAAAATGAGACTAAATGAATGAAAATGACGATTAATTGACGAAAATTCAATATCTTGGAAAGAATATAAATATCTACTATAAGAAACACCTATTTTTTTATTGTAAAAGTAGTAAATTCGTTGCATTATATAAGGTGTTGCCCACATCCGATTTTTTTATTTACATATTCTCCTGTGATCGCAGTCTACAAAAATGTAGGCATATAGATATTTAAAATAATAACATTAGCCATTATGGCATAATATAGCATTAATCGGATTTATCTAAGTTCACTTTTCAGAATATTTATAGTATGATGTATACGTGAGTAATTACATATGGACTACAGCATTTCCAGCTAAACTTTTGAACTTAGATTTTCCTGAAATGACTTGCATGAAAAGGTAATATTTCAAAACGAAAAATTCTTCCGGTCCCCTGAATTCCGTTTAATGGTGGTTCGTCTGTACTAAGTGCGTCACCCTCGATGTGATAAATTAATTTTTTTTTCTCTTCAACAAATATTGTGTTGCGCCCGCTTAAGCTATCGATGCCTACAGCAGGTATGACGGATTAGCGGAAGTGACGAAATAAATAGTGCCGGATTAATAGGATTTATTGTAAATGAAGATAATTTTTATTGATAAATAAATCAAAATTATAAAGTATTAAATATAGCTTCATATAAATGAAGTAAAATTAAATTACCAGCATCGTGGTATCCCGTAAATAAAAATTCATAGATAATCAGTTTTATGCTAAAATTCATGAATCATTTCAATGGATTACAGCTAGTTCTGCTCCATCCGACTGAAACTACGGCGACTTTTTCTTTCCCTATATACATAGTATAGTGTACAGGGACATTATTGTAACGGGGTCGAAAATTCATATTCGAGTTTTCAAAGAAGGAGCACGTTTCAGGTATCCATGATCTTGATCGATAGTTTTTGAGGTGATGTCTATGTGTGTATGTCAATGAGTCTGTGAATGCGATATACCACGAACAATTTTTGTACAAACATTGTAATCGGTGAATACTGGAAGCCTACGGATTTTAAACGCGGTCGAATTTTCGGAAGAGCCTCACATTTTAAAATGACATTTTGAAAAAATTATAAAAAAATTAAAAACTTTAAAAATGTTACGCAAGTTTTCACATGTAATGCAACATTTTATTAGAAAACGAATGACACAAACTTTAGAAGCCTAAAATTAGCCGTTCTTGAGATATCGCATATTTAAAAAAAAAATTTCGAAACTATAGCATAAAATTAAAAAAAAAATTATCTATCGTAAAATATGTACACTTTTCATATAACATTATTCGTTTAAATTTGTTAACATCCTTTTTGTGGATCTAGTTCGTTTCATTCATGAGGGAAGAGTGTTGTGTAGAAGTTTTGTATTTTGGCGATCAACAAATTTGCCAATAGTCATTTAAATATAATAAAAGTTCATTCTTTGTCTGTGTGAAACGCATGAAGATAAATTTGGTGTCTTGGCGATTCATTTGCTGAAATATCGTTAACTTTGCAATATGTTGCTACAGATTGATGATAACATAGTTAAAATTGCAAAAATGACGCTAAATTTACGGAAATGACGTTTAATTAAAAGAAATGACACTAAAATAACGGAAATGACGCTAAATTAATGAATTGAATTTGATGAAATATTAAAATATTTTAATATATGGACTATATTTCTTATTGCGGATGTTATCAATATTGATAATTACTAATTTACATTTGCACTAAATATAAGTTAAACTGCCAATAACATATTTTTGTAAATACCTCAAGATACAATGGGATTAAAATAATCAGTGTCAATATTAAATACAAATTTTACGCTGCAAAATTATGTTACATTTAGAAGATGCTTTATTTCAAATTTTTAGACATGTAATGTCCCTTAAACATAAGCTGATAATCTTTGGAACATGTAATATTATATAATCCGATTTAAACTTCTGCTCTCAACTGTTATAAACGTTTCTCTCTTAAAGTCACGCATCTGTATTTCTCTGCCTTCTTCATACTATTAATCGGTTGGTTCAAATAAACATTTTAATAAATCAGATTTCGTGCCATTTTTATTTAATTTAATATAAATGGATCCAGTGGGACATTTGATTAAAGCCTGCAACGTAGATCACTTTAAGCTAAGAATGAAAGTGAGAAAATTTTCGATTAGATTGAGAGGACGAGGTATTCAGAATGCTCTTTTTAGAAACGTGAAATTACATGCGTGGTACTTAGTGCCAAACAAACTACTGCTTATATGGCGAAATACACGCCATCCTTGGTAGTATAAATCAGTTAGTTAGTCTAAGTTAAGTCCGTTACATTGTTCTAGCCCTTATACAAGGAAGTCTTGTGTATTTTCTCACATAAATGGAATCACCTTTCTGGTAGGTCGGACGGTCTGGGTTTCAACAACAACAACATAAATGGAATCGAAGAAATAATGGAAATTAAAAACATAACGTGAAGATTTTTCAGTGAATTACGAGTATATTTCAAAAAGAGCTTTTTCCCCTCTTTTGAAAACATATTTTCATTTATATTGGTATGTGGGCCTTTATCTAAATTTAAAAAAAACAAGAAATAATTTGAAAAATTGGTATAGTGAGTCCAAATGATTACAATTACGGCGTGTTACCCTTCACTTTAAAGGGCTTGATAAAATCCGATTGATACCATGCTTGGCAATGTACCACCGGGGAGGGGGATAACTTGCATTCCAAGGGGGTATAAATGACGGCACGCATAAAAAAATTGTATCCCGGCTATTTTTCACAGCAAAACAATAATTGAAACTATTAAGGCTCGTAATAATTGAGACATAAATGAACCATTTTATGCATGATTATGTGAAATTTTGTCCTATTCCGCCATGTTAATAAAATTAAAAATTTTCGAGTAAAGATTTTGCTCGAATAAAAGAAAATGTATCTGGCTCTAGATAAAAAAGCGGCTTATGAAGATGTGTGAAAATCCATTAGTTTTTATGAGTACTGTCGTGTGCACAAAAAATCGACCACAGACGTACAGACAGAAGACGAACATCACTCCAAAAATAGCCGAAACGTATTCAGCAGGTCTTAAAACATATATTGACATCGAAATCTCGAAATCGAAAATTTTCGTGAAAACAATAATTTCTCCATGCTATATTACATAGTATGAGAAAATAAAAATGCATATTCCCTGAATCCTAAGATTGCAAACTACGTCCAGGATTGTAATCCATAATGCTGATGATCAGTTTTATGCTGAAATTCATGACACATTTCCATGTTTTTTTTTGTTTTTTTTTGTAGTGATAATATGCATTCAAAACTATATAGTTTGAAAAACAAACTGTGTTCTAGTTCAGAAGAACTACATATTTATATATTCTCTTGTTACATTTTGAAAAGATTTTTTAAATAAATGGCATTTACTAGCATTATAAAGGGGTTCTATGTTGGATACAGCTCAGAATAAAAATTCGATATAGCAGTATATTTTATTGACTCGAATTATTTATTTCGTGCATGGCTTACTTGAAAGGAACATATTATATTATCTAAATATCTATAACGATGCTCTTTAAGTATAATAACATTTTTCTTGGTATATTTTATGTTTCAAATTTTGCCCCAAATAGTGGTACAATTGTACTTCCAAATCTACTACACCTTTGGAAACAATGTCTCCATCTACAATAAAATCGCATCACTAAACTCATATATCTACACTATATGCAATCCATATTTCATTCCGAATGGCTTTCTTATACTGTCTAATTTTTGTTTCATGGATTTTATTCCTGTCCCAGCCAATAATAACTCAGCGGTCAAATTTTCACTCGGTCATTCATTACCTCGATTCATTCGGGTACACTTTGTTTTATCTGTATCTTCTGGACCTGCCTCTAAAATTGTTAAATTTGCGACTTGTGCCCCTGAAAAAGGCCTTTCATTTTCACGACCGGAGATTTCTTGTATGTATTTGTAAAGTAAATTTGTATTTGTAAGTAAACTTAATTTAACCTTCTGTAACTCTAAATTGTAGTTCAATGTTTAACTCTAAATTAAATCTTTACTTTTCTTAATTCAGCACTGCTGTAAACTGTACTAATTTTCTATAGGCCCGCCCTTACCTTGCAGTCACAGCTTGTACTACCGGCATCCCAAGACGAAGAAGGCACTCCATCAGCCGTCTCTGACCTCTCCACAGCACCCGACTTCGAAGAGTGCCAATGCTATCGCAATTGCTATCATAGAAAAACTACTTACAGTGGACATTTCTACATTCGACGTGGGCGTAAGGGACCTTCGTGTTCCATGGTAGCCCGTAAGGAAGCATCTTGGCTTGGCTTACCTCGATTAGCCATGGTTTTTATGTAAAAATATTTTGTTTCATTCTGTATTGACAAAGTCGGATGGGACGGATGCCTGTATGTTTTATCTAAATTTAAAGTACTTAGTTCATAGTTGAATAAAAAAATACATTTCAAATTATCAGCGCGGCTATTTGGATAAACGATTATTTCAAAGTAGATTGTTACTTTTTCATTTTATTCAGTTTTAGGCAGGGAAACTGATTATGGTATTACAATATTTTGATAATCGTATGGACTTAATTCACTAATTATAGATTTTTACATTCTGCTTCTTGTTTTGTTGATGTATTTTTAGAATGTCCATCATATATTTGCAATTGACAATTCAAATTATTATGTTTGTCAGGTTATTTCAAAGCCGATTGTAACATTTTACTTAATATCACAAATTATTATCCTTATCCTGATCTCTATGTCAGAAACTCACTTTCAATAATTATGTTGTTTTTACTGTCATTTCATAACTGTCTCATATTAACTTCTTTTACATTGTAGTAACATTACGGTTTATATAGTATAATAATATTTTTCTTGATATATTTCATTTTTCAAATTTTGACCGCAAATAGTAGCACCGTTTTATTTCCAAATCTACTAAATCTTTTGACAATTACGACTCCATTTATAATAAAATGGCATCAATAAATTCTGAGATACTCGTATATATATTATATGCAATCTTTTTTTATTAGGAATCTAATTATGTTTCATGGTTTATAATTCTCTCACAGCCAAAGTAACTCACCCTACACATTTTTACTGGGACATTCATTTACCTCGAGTAGCGATGGTTTTTATGTAAAAATATTTCGATTCATTCTGTATTGACAAAGTTGATGCTATTTTAAGACAGCTCTTATCAGCAAAAACAATAGCGACGTTACATGAATAATATTCAGGTCATCCTCCAAAGCATTTTCATGAAAGAACATATTCGTTTACTTCACATATTTGAATTAGTTATGTTCTTATTCGACATAGCTTTCTAGATAAAAGAATCGCAAACCTAATAAAAAGAAAGTTAATAACATTCATTTATTTAATATAATATAAAATATACTTCAAAAACTTTACTGGTATATATTAGAAGTATGCAAATATATTTCGTTTTTAAATTTTTGCAGTAGCATACTTTGTAAGAGTGAAAGCATAATATTAAATATTTTAGGCTTTACTGAATGTTAAATTACTCTAATGGTGAAGGATGATCAATTGAGCACATTTTTGCTTTTTATGCAAAGTCCTGTAATAGAGCACAAACTGCTTCACTGTATTAATTAAAGGTTATAAGGTTATCGAAATAATGCTTTAGAAAAAAATGACATATAATCTGTCTAGCTATAAATAAAAAATGTGAACATTTAGATATGATATACTAAAATTAGTGCAATACTATATTTACACCGAAAAGTTATTTTAATTTACGTATATTTTCGTAGTCACTGGCACCTGCTGAAAGATTGAGTTGGAATGAAGCAATCTCCTAAAAAATTGTCCTTCCCTTATTTGATATATATTGCAAATAAACGCTATATCAATGCCCCAAGTTCTTCTAAAGTTAAAAATGTTAGTGGTTAAATGTGGGCGTAGCCATATACTCTTTTAATACATATTGGTCTGGCTTTCACAAGGAATTCTAGTAGATATTTCCAAAAACACTCATCTCCAAAAAATAAGCGCGAAAGTGAAAATCAGTATATTAGAAACGACTGCAACAACTTCTTTCAAATTTTACAGTAACATAAAATAGGATTCTGCCTATTATTTGCATACAATAAGGGGATTTTTAAATGTATAAGTACACATAAAGGGAAATTAAGAAATTGAGGAAACAGCAAGTCACAATTTTGAATTTGAAATGTCTGTCAATAAGGAATGAGGAATATGAGCACCTCTCACACTAATGCAGACTTGGCAACGGCGATTCAAGCCACCGATTAAGTACTCAATGAGGTCGGAAGGCAGTAATCGTCACGCCTGTATGAGAGCACATTGAATCTCTTGGAAGTGTTTGGAAGGGTTGGTTGGAGAACTACAGCTCTCCCGACAGCATCCCATACATATCTTTTGGATTTAGGTCTGGGAAATACGCTGGTTACTCTATTCGCTGGATTTCCTCTGCCATCAGATATTCACTTACAGTAAAATCTCTACCTATTTGGGCATTGTCGTTTATAAGAACAAATTCTGAACCTATTGCAGCCGCATAAATCTGAACAGAAGGATCAAAGATTTCGTCTGATATCTTTGGTCAGGCACAGTACCGTTGAGGAAAAAATGGGGTCAGTAGGTTTGTCGAAAAATATCCCATCCCATACAAGAATACCACCACCAGAAAATGAGGACGCTGAAAGATGTTAATAGCTTGATACCATGTACCAGCCTCTCTCCACACAAAAATATGTATGGCCTCCACGCATAAAAGTGCGTGCAATCTCCTTTTCACAGTTGTAACGAACACAAACAAACCTACCTGTTAATGAAGCGAGGCTGGAACGTAAAGCAGGTGCTGTTGCTTGTCTGTTACACTGTTGTTGCCTGTTACGTTAAGAGCACGTTTCAGGTATCCCTGATCTCGAATCGATAGTTTTTGAGGTGATGTCTTTGTGTGTATGACAATGAGTCTATGAATGCGAAATATAACGAACAATTTTTTGTACATACATTACAATCGGTGAATATTGGAAGCCTACTGATTTTAAACGCGATCGTATCTTCTGAAGATCCTCTAATTTCAAAATGACATTTTGAAAAAAATTATTAAAAAATTAAAAAATTTAAAAATATAACGCAAATTTTCACATCTAATGCAACTTTTTATTAGAAAACGAATGGCAAAAACTTTATAAGCCTAAAATTAGCCGTTCTTGAGATATCGCATATTTAAAATAAAAGTACCGAAAATATAATATAAAATTAAAAAAAATATTATATATCATTAAATATGTTCACTTTTCATATAATATTATATGTCAAATTTGTTAACATCATTTATGTGGATATAGTTCGTTTCATTCTTGAGGGAAGAGTCTTGTGTAGAAGTTGTTCATTTTTACTATCAATAATTTGCCAATAGTCATTTAAATATAATAAAAGTTCATTCTTTGTATGTGTGCAACGTATGAAGATATACTTGGTGTTTTGGCGACACATTTGTTGAAATATCGTTATTTGCAATATGTTGTTACAGATTGAATATAACATAGTTAAAATTGCTAAAATGACGCTAAATTGACGGAAATGACGCTAAATTAAAAGAAATGACACTAAATTGATGAATTAAATATTAAAATATTTTAATATATGGACTATATTGCTTATTGCAATTGCTATCAATATTGGTGATTACTAATTTTTATTTGCACTAAATATAAGTTAAACTGCCAACAACACATTTTTGAAAATACCTCAGGATACAATGGGAGTAAAATAATCGGTGTCAATATTAAATACAAATTTTGCTTTGCAAAATTATGTTACATTTAGAAGATGCTTTATTTCAAACTTTTAGACATGTACTGTCCTTTGAACATAATTTGATAATCTTCGGAACACATAAAATTATATAATCCAATTTAAATTTCTGTTCCCAACTGTTACAAACGTTTCTCTTTTAAAGTCACGAATTTTTATTTTTCCGCCTTTTTGATACTATTAATCAGTTGGTTCAAATAAACATTTTGATAAATCAGACTTCGTGCCATTATTTCAATTAATGTAAATGGATGCAGTGGGACAATTTGATTAAAGGCTGCCACGTAGATCACTTTAAGCTAAGAATTAAAGTGACAAAATTTTCGATTAGATAGAGATGACGTGGTATTCAGAATGCTCTTTTTAGAAACGTAAAATTACGTACATGGCACTAAAAATAATCTATTGCTTATAAGGCAAAATATACAACATCCTTGTTAGGATAAGTCAGTTAGTTAGTCAGTTAGTTAGTCAGTTACATTGTTCTAGCCTTTATACAAGGAAGTGTTGTGTATTTTTTCACATAAATGGATTCGAAGAAATAATGGAAATTAAAAACATAAAGTGAAGATTTTTCAGTGAATTACAAGTATATTTCAAAAAGAGCTATTCCCCCTGTTTTTGTAAACATTATATCTTCATTTATATTGGTATGTGCGCCTTTATCTAAATTTAAAATACTTAGTTCACGGTTCAATAACAAAAATGCGTTTCAGATTATTAGTATATCCAGTTGCATAAACGATTATTGCAAAGTGGATTGTTACCGTTTCACTTTATTCAACTTTAGGCACGAAAACTGATTATGATATTACAATATTTTGATAAGAGTATGGACTTTAGTTTTATTAATTATACATTTATACATTCTACTTCTTGTTAGATGTAGTTTTAGAGTTCCGTTTTAGCTTTGTAACTGACAATTAAAAATATTATGTTGGCCATGTTATTTCAAAGACGATTGTAACATTTTTCTTAATATCATAAAATATTATACTTCTCCTGATCACCATGTCAGAATCTCATTTTTAATAATTATAATGTTTTTTACTGTCATTTTATAACTGTCTCATATTAACTTCTTTTACATCTTAGTAAAATTAATGTTTATATATTATAATTACATTTTTTTATATATTTCATTTTTCAAATTTTGACCCCAAATAGTAGCACCATTTTATTTCCAAATCTACTGAATTTTTTTGACAAACAAGTCCCCATCTATAATAAAATGGCGTCAATAAACTCTGAGATATATACATTATATGCAATCTCCACTTTAATAGTTTTCTTATGCCGTCAATAATTCATTTTCGTTTTATGGCTTATATTCCTATTTTAGCCAATAGCAACTCACATTACAGATTTTCATTCGATCATTCATTTACCTCGAGTAGCCATGGATTTTATGTATAAATATTTTGCTTCATTCTGTATTGACAAAGTTGATGCTATTTCAAGACAGCCATTATCAGCAAAAACAATAGCGGCGTTACATGAATAGTATTGAGGTCATCCTCCAAAGCATTTTCGTAACAGATTATAATAGTTAATTTCACATATTTGAATTAGCAATGTTCTTATGCGACATAGCTTTCTAGATAAAAATAGAATTGCTAAAGAAGTCGAGTCACTTCATTGATTTAATATAATATACAATGTTCTTCAAACACTTTACTGGTATATATTAGAAGTATGCAAATATATTTCGTTTCATAAATTTTGAAATCGCATATTTGTAAGAGTAATAGAATAATGTTAAATATTTTGGACTTTCCTAGAGGTTAAATTACACTAATGGGGATGGATGATCACTTGGGTGCATCTCTGCTTTTATGCAACATCCTGTAGAATGGCAGAAACCGCATCACTGTATTAATTAAAGCTTGTCGTAAGGATAACTCAGAAAAAATTGACATATAATCTGTCTAGCTGTAAATAAAATAAAATGAAAATTAAACATGATATACCACATTTAGAGCAGTATCCTATCTACATCGTAAAGAGATGGAAATTTTCGTATTTTTTCTTAGTCAC
This sequence comes from Amaurobius ferox, assembly GCA_951213105.1. Lineage (NCBI taxonomy): Eukaryota > Metazoa > Arthropoda > Arachnida > Araneae > Amaurobiidae > Amaurobius > Amaurobius ferox. The sequence goes on along the minus strand of OX578148.1, from coordinate 14,396,841 downwards.
TGTGTCACCTGCTGAAAGAGTGATTTAAAATGAAACAATCTGCTTCAAAATGTCCTTTCCCTTATTTCATATTTATTGCGAATGAGCACCATTTCAATGTCCCAAAACCTCCGAATGTGAAAAATAGAAGTGGCCAAATGTGCGTGTGGCCATATACTGGTTTGATACAGTGGTTTGATACTGGTTGGTTCCGTAGTCTACGGACGAGTCGGATGGTCTGGGCTTTCGACAGGTTGGTTCCGATTTTCACAAGAAAATTTTGCGGATATTCTCAAAATAATACTTTTCTCTATAATAGAACGCAATTGTCATGATTTTCCAATTTCTTTAATTTCTTAAAGAAGCCTAACCATTGCCTGAATCAGTGACGGAACTTGATTTAGTTGCACCCCTTTTGTTCAAATATTGCGCCCTCTTCACTCGCATTTGCACTAGACCTCATTTTATATACAGCTTATACGGTACTGTGTTTTTAACAGGGAATTGTAAATATGTCGATTTTCCGAATCACAACATATAAAACTTTTTCAAAGTACCCAATAAACATATATTTCGGGCAACTGTAAAGAAAACATTATCATTATCGCTAGCATCCTGAATAATCGATATAGTTCATATATTAAAATATTTTAATAATTGATTCATAAATTTGGCGTCGTTTTCATTAATTCAGCGTCATTTTTGCAATTTTGACGATATTTTCTTCAATCTGGGGCGATATACTGCCAAATTGGCGATATTTTGCTAGATTATTCGCTAGGTAAGCCAAAATGCATCAGCAAATATTACAGATAAACGGAGAGAGGAGCATTTCTTCTATACTAGAAGGTATGCCCGTCATATGATGGAAATCAGAAATTGCGAACCATTACTTTCCATTTGGCGACAGTTTTATTAATTTGGCGACATTTTTGTCAATTTGGCAACATTTAAATAGTCGCCAAGTTAGCGACGTCCCGCTAAATTTCTCGCCATGTGCTATGGACGAAGAAATGGGTTATTCTTATAGTCTACATTTATGTTCTTTCCTAGTTATTGAACTTTCATCAGTTAGTCATCATTTCATTGATTTAGCGTCGGTTCCACCAATTTTGCGAAAAAATCAACAAGTTGGATATTTTGCGACAAGTTCGCCACGAAAATTTTGACAAACGTTAGAGACGGGAAAATAGGTTATTCTTACAGTAGATACTTATATATTCTTTCCAATATTGAATTTTCGTCAATCAGTCGTCGTTTTCATTGATTTAGCGCCTTTTATATTAATTTAGCGATATTTTCGTTATTTCGGCAGCATTTAAAACAGTCGTCGAGGTGGCGACATTCCGCCAAATTCGTTGCTAAAATCCCCCCAAGCGTTATGGATGAAGAAAAAAGTTATACTTATAGTAGATATTTGACTATTGGCTTTAAAATACATATGCATTACCCAAAGCGTCTTTCGAATGGAATAGTCTCATAATGGAATGGTCTCATAAATGGAACGGGTTAGATCCACGTGAATAATGCCACCAAATTCATCACATGATATTACATATGAAAGGTGAACATATTTAACAATATTTAATATTTTTATGCCATTGTTCGATAAATTTATATGGAAAATGCTCAATATCTCATGTACGGTTTATACTAGCGATCTAACGTTTATGTCCGTTTTCTAAGGAGAAATTACATAAGAAATGACTACTAGCGTAACTTTATTAAAGGTTTTGATTAAAGGTTTTGATGTTTTCAAAATTTAACTCGGAAAATTTAAGAGGTTCTGAATATTCGATTGGTTTAAAAACAATAGGCTTTCAGTATTCACGGATTGTATTTTTGCACCAAATTTCATTCAGATCACTCAATTTGTGTGTGATATATTGTCTCCACAGACTCACTGACATACACACACACGCGCGCACATACACAGACATCACCTTAAAACAGTTGATTCGTGTTCAGGAATGGTCGAAAAGTGCCCTCCCGTCGAAAACTCGAATTGGAATTTTTTACCCCGGCACAATACTTTCCTTATACATTATACTATGTACAAGGTCTGTTCGGAAAGTAATGTCAATGACTCGAAAACAAAGAATTTATTGATCCGATCATTACAACCCATCAATATTCTTCAAAATACATTCCTCCTGCGTCAATACAGCGGGTCCAACGGGATTTCCATGCATCGAAGGCGGCACGGTAATCCTTCTCCGGGATGTCCTTTAAAGCTCTGGTACAAGCCACTTTGATGTTGCCGATCGTCCCGAAATGCAGTCCTTTCATAGGAGTTTTGAGACGCGGGAACAAAACGAAGTCTGGGGGAATCAAGTCGGGACTGTAGGGAGGCTGGGGAATGGTTGGCACGCCTGCCTTGGCCAGGTCTGTCACAACAAAGGATGTGTGCGCAATCGCATTGTGATGGAGCTTCCAATCCGTGGCGATGTTGCGCCGGACGCGTTGAACCCTGTGCTTGAACATCTGGTGCACTTTGACGTAAAATTTTCCTGTCACCGTTGTGCCTTGCGGTAAGAACTCGTGGTGAACGATTCCCCGGATATCGAAAAATGCAATCAACATCGTCTTGACTTTCAATTTGGACATCCTGCCCTTCTTGGGGCGAAGGGACGCTGGCGTGTGCCAATCGGCACTTTGTCCCTTTGTCTCGTGGTTGTACTCGAACAACCAAGACTCGTCTGCTGTGATAACGTTTTCTAAAAAGTTGGGGTGTTCTTCACACATTTCCAAAAGTTCCCGGCACACTTCCATTCGGCGCGATTTTTGGTCTTCCGTTAACACTTTTGGCACCAACTTCGCTCACACCTTCCGCATCCGCAAATTGTCCGACACAATTTCGTGAACGTTAGTATTTGGAATGCCTAATGTCTCTGAAATTCAACGAACACTTAAACGACGATAAGAATTCAGAAGATCCCTCACATGCGTCACATTTTCTTTGGTATTGGTCGTCGATGGCATCCTCACGATCTTCTGCAAAGGCCTTGTGCCACCGATACATTTGTCGATCCGAAAGGCAATCATTGCCAAAGGCCTTCTTCATCATCGGAGCAGATTCAGTAGCGCTCTCGCAGAGTTTAGCACAAAATTTGATCGCCATGCGTTGCTCGAGCGAACGCTGCATTTTTCACTTGTACGGGTTACCGAAACGACTCTCACGAAAAAACCTGTCCGAACTCTCCGGCTGCTCGGAGACTACTGGCGACTGGCTTCAATAATTTTCGAGATCCCCCACCACACATAATACTATATTCAGAAGGTTCACTCCCATTGGAACCTATGGCAACTTCGTTAACATAGGATTTCGCATAGACACTAGCGTTCGAGAACCCAACCATCTCAGCTATGACGTATAAAAAGCTCGACTGCTAGATTTGTCGGCCATCGCTCAATTGGCGATTTTATGTTAATGCGGCAAAAAAAAATATTACGGAACTGTACTTTTATAATTTTTTAAACTATAAACATGATCAGTATTTAAAAATACTTTTATCTGTAATATGTTTAACTTTAAATAAATAAGCACAGATATATATTTAATTCATGCAATCATAAACTAAATAAAAAAATTGACGTATTGCATCACTGTAAATCATTATACACCAAAAATTACAAGTTAACATACCCAAAAGACTAAAATGTTATATAATATTTTCAGCCTAAAATGAATACTAGCGTGTTGATAGTTAAAATGCTTAGTTCTTAATTTATTCTGCTGTTATTATATATATATATATATATATATATATATATATATATATATATATATTTTTTTTAAATACACTAATATTCTTATACGAAATAACAAATTTACATAAATGCATTATCAAAGATGTCGAACTTAATCGTTAATTAGGAAGGGGGGTGGGTTATTTTACACATTACGTCAGTTAATAAAAAGCATGTAAAATATATACACATCCAATAGTATATTCAACTTTCTCTAGAAAAAGCTACCCAAATATCAATTTTTATGCATTTTATATACATGCGGAAAAGGTTTTTTAACTAATAATGCCACTGCTTCTTAGAATTTATTCTAGGCGGCAGTGATAATACTGCACCAATTTCTTATGATGAACACGTACATAGGATGAAATATGGGATACATAACAAATAATTTTTTTATTTAAATAAAAATAAATTACATACCTTTTAAACGTATTTCCTTTTCTTTTAGTAAGCCATAAAATAGGAGCGAAAGTATGTTTACCACGTGTAAACAACATGCGATGTGCTTGCGATGATAGAACAAAGCAACAAAGTTCTTCCAAGTTCAAAGTGCTTCGTTCAGTGCCAAATAGTGTTATATTAGCAGAACGTCTTGGCGAAAACCGTCACAGACTATCGCCAAGCGCGCCAGCCTTGATATTATGGATAGCGGTTGGGGGCGCTGAAAGTCGAGTGAAATATCTGTATTTATTAATCTGTGCCCCACCACAATTCCCGCAGCGGTCGAGCGCACTGGAACGTACAGTCGCTTCGGAATAAAATCATTGACATTACTTTCCGGACAGACCCTGTATATAAGGAAAGTAAAATGTAAGCTAAGTTAACGAAAAGTACTACGCCAAATTGATGAATTAATTATTAAAATATCTTATTAAATGGAATAGATTATATATTTCAGATACTATCAATTTTAATAATTGTCAATGCTCGAAATGTAAGTTAACTGGTTACTTCAAAATTGTTTTACATGCTGTCATCCGGAAAAACACCAAATGTACAATTGAATGTTAAAAACATTGTGCTGTGGATATTATATATCATTTGTTCACTGTGAAGGAAGTAAATAATACATTGCATATATAAAAAAAGTCATATGCTGCAAACATCGATTTTTTGGTTATTCAACAGATAAAAAAAAATTATTGACAGTAAAACACTAAATTATTAAACTGGAAATATATGTCAACGATAAGAATCCAATTAAAATGCCAACTACGAGTGACTTGTATTTAATTAAAAGTTTGTTATAAAAACGACACGAGCATCTTTTATTAAAATATGAAGAGTCAGTTTGAATTTAACTGTTTCACAAATCATATACGGTAAATTAATTTAATCCGCATGTTACTGTCAAAAATATCTGCTCATAGAAAACTAATTAATATCTCACATTTAAATCGATAAGTGAGAGAAATTGTGAATAAATTGTGATAAGGGATTACATGTGAAACAATTATCAGATATATATATGGATAAATTGGTATGGCAAGTTGGTAATATTAATAATCAGTATTCTATAAATTTAAATTGCTTATTTTAAATAACTTTGTCTCTTTTGTAACCGAAGTTGTTCACACATTTAATTTTGAAACAAATCGATTTTCATTTATATTTTCTTAAGTAAATGAAATGCATTTTTTGGTAAAGCGAATAAAATCAATTTTAGTACGCTAATACATGTTATTCTCAAGACATTGGGCGTTTCATTTCCAGAATAGAACAAATGATTGATAAAATATTAACATCTTCACTACTATCAAATTAGTAGATGATTTGTAAATACTATTAACCAGAAACTATTTTACGATTTATTAGATTTTATGACTATCCATAACTTATCAGAAATTTTAATTCTCTCCCCCCACCCCTTCAAGTAGCATGATATCTCTCAAAAGATTTTATCTATTTTTATGAAATTTGAATATTTGGAGATTCGATGAAAAGAAGGCTCTAATTTTTGTCCGTTAATATCAAATTTGGTTCATTTGTGACGAAAGTCATTTGTTGAATACATTGGATTTTACTTTTTGCATTTTATCGAATTTAATCGAATGTACGGAGATAAGCAAATGCTTCGTTTATTTGATCCATTTACGGTACCATTTGATTCATGTGAATGGAATTATAATGCATTGTATGCAGCCTTATTACCTAAAATAGGCAATAATGGTTTATGGGGCTTTTAGAGTACTATTTATACTTTAACCCCCAGTGGGTTATGTTTGTACCATAAATTAACTAAATGGATCTTCTCGTGTTAATATAATGCAATACACAGTGCTTATATCATTCTACCAATTAAGTATCCCTCAAAGACCTGAGTACTAGAACTCACACTATAATTTACCTCTAGCCGTTATTACTGTACTTAGAAATCGGTTTCGTAACAGGTTGCTTTCCAGTACCACAGTACTCGTGTTCGTTAATTTGGTGTTTTTTAGATACCAAGTACTTTATTATGAAGCAAGTAATCAGCTTCAAAATTTTGATTACTAAAAAGTGCTTTAACTTTTCCAGTGGAGACCTGAGAAATTTGATACACAGATAAGTTGATAAAGTTGAAATTGTGACATGACTAAAATTCGTAATTATATGTTTTGGAAAAAAGGGAAGCATTTATTTATATCCTCAATATGCACGTGTGTTACGTTATCTAAGTAATATTTGTCCAAACAAAACTGTTTTTGAAAGTGAAAAGCAAAGGCTTGATGCTGTTTGGCGTCTTCTTTTGGATTCAAAGTTTATTTAGAAACTCTTTGAAGGTCTCTTTGAGAGCCTAGGAAGATAATGAGAGAGGTCGAATAGAATATTATCTAGAAAATATCATTTTATCTGCCCGTAAAACTGATAGCACGAAAGTCCCAGCAACCAGATTCTTGGAAACTACAGAGAGCAAAGAAATTAAGAAATGGAGGACATAAATATGTAGCCCGAAGCCAGCAAGTTTACGAATCTGGGACGCAGGAGAACAGAATTTTTATGCAATTATAACTGTAACATTAATGTGTCTAAAGAAAACTGACAGGTAATTTATTATGATTTGGAAACTGTAGCGGTAATAATTTGCGCAGTTCCTTAAAGAAAATTATTAGGGATTACGAAAATTTCTAAATTTTGCATAGTGATTATCTGAAGACACTACTTGTTGCGATTTACCTTCAAAACTTTTCAATTTTTTACTGAGAGAAAGCATACTTATAACTGAAACGGAAATACTTATATTGGTCCGTAATTAAAGACTTATTTTTTAGCTTCTTAACTTTAATCCTTTATTTATTACAGTTAATTTAAAATTATTATTCACAACATTGTTTATATTTTCAAATATGAGTTTTCCAAAAATATGAGACCAAACTTTTGTTATAACGAAACCAAATCGATTTGACCAAATTAGTATCAAAGTTCACTCTTAGATTTCAAAGCCTTGACCTAATACATTCAGGTGGCACATACCTTATTTTCACACGTTTCCTGCATTCAGCGTCGTTATAATTTTGTTAGTATAGGCACACACTGTTATTTTAACTCATATTTGTTACTTTTAGTTCGTAACTGCACATTAAAAACTCATAACTAACAATTGATAACTGAGGACTCTGGTTCTTTAACAAATGCTGACTAAGAATTAATTCATCGCTTGTAAATTTGATTAAGGACAAACTTTTTAGTTGTGTAACATATTCAGACATGGCTCCGGGATAAGCCTTCCTTCTTGACCCCGTGTTTTTTAGCCCTCATCAGCGACGATGTTTCAGAGGCAAGTTTATGATTGGGTGTTGGTCTGCTCTCCTTCTGATGTCGATGTTTATGGTTGAGTCCAATAGTGTGGTCCGAACCCCTTCAAACTTTATTACTCGGTTGCGTGCTGGTTTCATTGCTAATTAATTCATTTATCTGCGATAACTATTATCTAAGCTTAATGACACAGTAGAGGCTGTTTCGTCTGACCCATTCTGAAACTCGTCTCACATAATGCTGTATTAGTTTAAATTAAAATGCTGTATTTGGTCTCGAAGAAAGACCCTACTTGAGAGTTCCAAACTTTCTTTTTAAACGGAATTGTTAAACTGGAGCACGTAAATCGTCTTTAACCATTAGATGAAGTCTTCCTGGACCGGCAGAAACGCAACTACTCAAACCGTTCTTTATGCTGAGATAGAAAAACACAAATTCAAGTGTCCTGCATTTGTAAACCTCTTGCATAGCTTACAGTTTGTGCATTCAATCTATCGCGATTTCTATAAAAGTCTTTCTCACCTTGATCCACAGAACGAAGAAAGGTGTATATTGCCCAACCATATGCCTTAAATAACGGTGTAGAAGTCCATGAACTAAATGAGGTCTGTTACATGGACCAGCATTAAAAGCATTATTATTATTTGGGTAATGGTTTCCATTCCAATTTTAAGACTTTTAATGAATATACATTGTTGTACAATAAAACTTGTTGTTTACCTCATTGGTATCCACTGTTTAAGCCTTTAATTATTTTAAGCAGCCAATGGCAAATCTTAGCTATAAAGTATATAATTTCTTTGCAAATTTCAAAGATTTTTTCAGTAAAATAAGAGATAAATAAGTTGGTATCACGTTTGATTTCAAATGAATAAATTTAAGCACACAACTTTGATAGATGGTATTTTATTACACTTCTTATAAGATGTACAAAATGGAAAAATGCCAGAGCGCTTTCGAGGGTTAATACACTCTTCATCAGTGGCTACATAGGAAGTAAAAATGATCGTTTATATATAGACCAGTATAGATGACAAATTTGCATAAATATAATTAGTAAAAGAACATTTGATTATCTAAGGAAAAATACACAAAAAACATGAAATGTTTTTTAACGGATTTAAAACCGAGTATTTCTCAAGAAAAGTACAATTAAAAATGCTATTTTAGTATAGGAATGCAAATTCAGAAAGGACAGTCAAGCCCAATCCCCATTAGGATGACGTCAAAGATTACTATGAAGACACTTGAAAAGTATCAGAATTAGTATACAACAATGAAGACTGTAATGTTCGTTTTTTCTCAATTACTGTTGATGCTGACCTTTTCAACTCAATTGTCTCGAAATCAACTTTTCTGCACTTGCATTTCTTGAATTTTAGGATCAGCGATTTGAAGTAAAAATGCATTCGCTATGTATTCTTGTGTATTAAGGCAATTACTGCTATTACTTGAATGTATCTATATCAGTGTTTACAGAATTTTTAGCGCTAATACTGTTTATTATTCATTTTGTCACAGTTTTGTGGAAATCATTTTGTCAGATTTGACACGGCCTTCTACATCGCTCTAATATAACAATCATTCTTTCGATCACTATAGATTCTCGGGTCGTTTAATGTGGGAGAGTTACTCTTCCCGATCTTGTTGCAAAACGCAACTTTTAGCGTGAATATGGGTTTTCACATCTAGTGCTGTTGTTGGTGGAAATCATTTCAATTACGTAAAGTCCCAAAATCATTTATGTCAGAAATAGGACAAAATATATACAGACATTTCTCCCACATAGCAATAGACAATGGTGGGTGGTTTACGTTCTAGCCTAAAATCAAATCTATCAATATCTACATCTGATCCTCATATATCTTGATTTGCCATACATATACACACTCTACAGAAGTCCAATGAACCAATTTCGCTATTGACCACCCACGTGTTCTGCGCTGAATTCCTAGTAGATTGGGTGGTGCTATTCCAGCAAATAAAAATCTGATGTGGGCAAAACATGACTTTCCTTATATAATGAAATGAATTTATTACTTTTACAATTAAAGAAATAGGTTTTTTTATAGTAGATACTTATATTCTTTCCAAGATATTGAATTTTCGACAATAAGTCGTCATTTTCAATGATTTGGCGTCACTTTTACCCATTTGGCGAGATTTTCGTTAATTTGGCAATATTCCAAAAAGTCGCCAAGTTGGCGACATTCCTCCAAATTCGTCGCCAAAATCTCGCCAAGCGTTATGGACAGAGAAATAAGTCATTCTTATAGCAGATAAATAAATGACTATTGGCGTTCAAATAAAAAGTCTTACACAAAGTACCTTTTACTTCCCGGCCGTCCAAACAGTTACCTTACACCTTTCTGGTAGGTCGGACGGTCTGGGTCTCAACAACAACAAAGTACCTTTTCTCATGAATGGAACGAGCTAGATCCACGAGAATGATGTCATCGAATTTATCGCATTATATTACATATGAAAAGTGAACATATTTCTCAACAGTTAACATTTTTTTTAATTTATGGGAATTTTTGATAAATTTATTTGAAAAATGTGCAATATCTCGAGAACGCTTCATGCTAGCGTTCTAAAGTTTATGTTAATCGTTTTTTAAGGAAAAATTATATGAGACATGTCTATTTGCGTAACTTTATTAAAGGTTTTGAGTTTTGATGATTTTTTAAAAATTTCACTCGAAAATTTAGGGGGTTCTGAACATTCGATTACGTTCAGAAACAATAAGCTTCCAGTATTCACGGATTGTGATTTTTGTACCAAATTTCATTCGTATCGCTCCATTTGTTCGTGGGATATCGCCTCCACACACACACACACACACGCACACACAGACACAGACATCACCTCAAAAATGTTTAATTCGTGATCAGGGATGCTTGAAACGTGCTCTTTCGTCGAAAACTCGAATTCGAATTTTAAACCCCGTCACAATACTTTCCTTATACATTATGTATATAAGGAAAGTAATAATAGACCCCGGGTATATAAGCAGCATAAGGAATAATATCCTCTCTGCTTATAATCATATAATATTAAAAGGGTATAGTACCACTTTTAACTGTATAATGCGTTTCTTTAGGACCCCCATGCTTAGAACCTATTTTTAAAGAAGTTTTTCTAACAAACTCTACACATGTACTTACGATTCGGAAGAACAAATCATCTATATGGCGTCCATTTTAACTCGTACCAACATTGGTTTGTAATCTATGTTGAGCATAATTTTGTTTTTTTAATAGTGTATGGCATTATATTTTCTGTACAGAAAGACATATTATATTTTATATAAATAGAGGGATTTCAATATTAAAGTTAAGAAAGGATAGCAAAAGGATAGCTAAAGTATAGCAAAAAGCATTAAAAGCCAATTCTATTCTCTAACGAGAGATATTGAAATAAGATTTAAGATTTATATTTCAAACTTTCCCTTAAAAGAATATCCTTGAGCAAAGAAATATGTAATTAGCCCATTATAAAATGAGGATAAAATAAAAATGTACATAAGAATAGATAATTTTAAATATTTTTTATAGAGTCTATTCCTTTCCAGAAGAATGCGAAGCAAAATAATAAGATGAAATTGCCGAATAAATATTTTTTATTACTATTCATTTTCCAAAATTCACTGGAAGTAAATATAAACCTCATCTTTTCATATTTCTAAAAAGATATATTTTTGTATCTCTTGTGAAAGAAAATGTTTTTGATACGTTGTTTTTTGATGCATATGCACATTAAAGCCACTCAAGGGAAAACGATTCGCAGTCGGTTATTGAATATGTCAGGCATATTAGAGCGAAAATAAAAAAACGCAATTTGAAGAAAAATATTCTTTATGCAGTAAAATATTTTCTTTTGAAGAATATTTATAGAATTGGCAAGATAGTATTCATTTGAAATGATGCCATCCAAATGCATACATATGAAAAGCTAATACGTATAAAAGCTTCCACTGAAACTGACATAACAATCAATACAAGATTTGTGGGTTTTTTATACCGGGAAACATTTATTAAAAATAAATATTTATTACCCATGGCTATCATATAGCAACTTTAAAAAAGTCTTGCTATAAATATATCTCTATAATTTTATTTTAAAACTGTCTAAATGTCGTTACGCAATTGGACAAGATGAAATTGCTAATTCAATAAAAGCTATATTCTATCAAAATGTTAAGGCTGAAATAATGTTTTTTGCATACAAACAATACTAAATAACGAATAGACAAAGATCATACTTATTTATATTTTATTTATCAACTATAATTTAAAAATATCCAGTATCTATTAAAACAGACCTAATATGCTTCTGTAACTGCAGTAACGGTATCAATTTCGTATGATGTCAGTTATATTTGTAGTGCACTTTTATTCCTCGATATTGATATACGGAGTGTGGTTGATACTGAGTGTGTATTGCTATATTAGAGTGTTGTTCAACTGGACTTTTTCCTACCAGAATCCATTTTTTTTTCTATTTTTACAAGAAATAATTAAAACATTGATATAGTAAGTCCAAATGATTACAACTATGGCCTGTTACTCTTCACTATAAAGGACCTCAAAAATGCGATTGATTCCATAATTGGCAATGTAACACCCGGGAGAGGGGATAACATTCATCCCAAGAAGGTATAATGATGCCACGCAAAAAAAAAAATGTATCTCGGCTATTTTTTACATCAAAACAATAATTTATACTGTTAAGGATTGTAATAATTGAGGCATAAATAAACCATTTTATATGCACGATTATGTCAAATATAGTCCTATTCTGCCATGTTAATAAAATGTAAAATTTTCGAGTAAAGTTTTTGTTCGAATTAAAAAAAATGCTATCTGGTTCTAGATGCAAAAGCGGCACATGAAGTTGATTGAAAATCCATTAATATTTATGGGTACTGTCGCGTGTTCACAAGAAATCGACCACAGACGTACAGACAGACAGCCGAACATCACTCCAAAAATAGCCGAAACGTGTTCAGCAGGTCCTAAAATATATATTGACATCGAAATCGAAAATTTTCGTGAAAACAATAATTTATCTATGCTATATTACATGTAGTATGAGAAAGTAAAAATGCATATTCCCTGAATCCCAAGATTGCAAATTACGTCCAGGATTGTAATCCATAATGCTGATGATCAGTTTTATGCTGAAAGTCATGAAACAATTCCATGGTTTTTTTTTGTAGTGATAATATGCATTCAAAACTATATAGTTTGAAAAACAAACTGTGTTCTAGTTTAGAAGAACTACATATTTATATATTCTCTTGTTACATTTTGAAAAGATTTTTGAAATAAATGGCATTTACTAGCATTAAAAAGGGGTTCTATGTTGGATACAGCTCAGAATAAAAATTGGATATAGCAGTATATTTTATTGATTCGAATTATTTATTTCGTGCATGGCTTACTTGAAAGGAACATATATTATCTAAATATCTATAACGATGTTCTTAAGTATAATAACATTTTTCTTGATATATTTTATTTTCAAATTTTGCCCCAAATAGTGGCACAATTTTAATTCCAAATCTACTACACTTTTGGAAACTACGTCCCCATCTACAATAAAATCGCATCACTAAACTCAGATATCTACATTATACGTAATCTATATTTTAATAAGTTTCTTAAACTGTCAATAATTATTTTTTGTTTCATGGCTTATATTCCTGTCTCAGCCAATAGTAACTCACCGTTCAAATTTGCACTCGGTCATTCATTACCTCGAGTAGTCATGGTTTTTATGTAAAAATATTGTGTTTCATTCTGTATTGACATAGTATAAGTCATTCTGTATAAGTCGGATAGGACGGATGCCTGTATGTTTTGTCTAAATTTAAAATACTTCCTTCATAGTTGAATAACAAAAATACGTTTCAATTTATCAGCGCGGCCATTTGGATAAACGATTTTTACAAAGTAGATTATTACTTTTTCATTTTATTCAGTTTTAGGCAGGAAAACTGATTATGAAATTACAATATTTTGATAAGCGTATGGAATTTAATTTCACTAATTATATATTTCGACATTCTGCTTCCTGTTTTCTTGATTTAATTTTAGAAACTATATTATATATTAGGAATTGACAATTAAAATTATTATGTTTGTCGTGTTATTCCAAAGCCGATTGCAACATTTTACATAATAACACAAATTACTATCCTTATCCCGATCTCTATGTCAGAAACTCACTTTCAATAATTATGTTGTTTTTACTGTCATTTCATAACTGCTTCATAACTTCTTTCACATTGAAATAACATTACTGTTTATATAGTATAATAATATTTTTCTTGATATATTTCATTTTTTCAAATTTTTACCGCAAATAGTAGCACCGTTTTATTTCCAAATCTACTAAACATTTTGACAAGTACGACCCCATTTTTAATAAAATGGCATCCATAAACTCTGAGATACTCGTATATATATTATATGCAATCTTTTTTATTAGGAATAGCTTTCTTATACAGTCTAATTTTTGTTTCATGGTTTATAATCCTATCTCAGCTAATAGTAACTCACCCTACACATTTTTTTATTGGGACATTCAGTTACCTTGAGTAGCGACGGTTTTTATGTAAAAATATTTCGTTTTATTCTGTATTGACAAAGTTGATGCTATTTTAAGACAGCTGTTATCAGCAAAAACAATACCGACTTTACATGAATAGTATATCAGGTAATCCTCCAAAGCATTTTCATGCAAGAACATATTAGTTTTTTTCACATATTTGACTTAGCCATGTGCTTATTCGAAATAGATTTCTAGATAAAAGAAACGCACACCTAATAAAAAGAAAGTTAGTAAAATTCATTTATTTAATATAATATACAACGTACATCATAAACTTTTCTGGTACATATTATAAGTATGTAAATATATTTAGTTTTTAAATTTTTACAGTAGCATACTTTGTAAGAGTGATAGAATAATGTTAAAACATTTTGCGCTTTACTGAATGTTAAATTACACTAATGGTGATGGATGATCAATTGAGCACATGTTTGCTTTTTATGAAACGTCCTGTAATAGAGCAGAAACTGCTTCACTGTATTAATTAAAGGTTATAAGTTTATCGCAGTAATGCAAAAAAATGACATATAATCTGCTTAGCTATAAATATAAAAGTGAACATTTAGACATGATATACCAAAATTAGTGCAATACTATATTTACACAGAAAAGATATTTTAATTTACGTAATTTTTCGTAGTCACTGGCACCTTCTGAAAGAATGAGTTGGAATGAGACAATCTCCGTAAAATTGCCTTTCCCTAATTTCATATATATTGTTAACTATATATCGTAACCATATACTGTTTTGATACATGTTGGTCTGGCTTTCACTAGGAATTCTTGTGGATATTTTCAAAATACACTCATCTTCAAAAATTAAGCACGAAAATGAAAATCAGTATATTCGAAACTATTGCAACAATTTATTTCCAATTTTACAGTAACATGGGCTAGGTGCCTATCATTTGCACACAATAAGGGAAGGTTTGGATGTATAATCGCACATTAAAAATAAATTAAAGAAATTGAGTAAACGGCAGGTCATAGTTTTGAGTGTGAAATAGTCTGTCAATAACGAATATGACTTCCCCTTGCAGTAATGCAGACTTGGCAATGACGATTCATGCCACCGAATAAGTGCTTATAATGAGGTCGGAAGTCACTAATCGTCACTCTTGTATGAAAGCACAATGAAGCTCTTGTTTAGTGTTTGGACGAGATTGTGGGGAAGCTACAGCTCTCCCGAGAGCACCCCATACATGGTCTATTGAGTTTATGTCTGGGGAATACGCTGGTCACTTTATTCGCTAGATTCCCTCTGTCATCAGATATTCACTTACAGTGAGAACTCAACATAGTTGGCCATTGTCGTTCTCAAGAACAGATTCTGAACCTATTGCACTGGCATAAGTGTGAACAGAGGGATCAAGGTTTTCGTCATGATATCTTTGGTGAGGAACAATACCGTTGAGGAAGAAATGGAAGTCAGTTTGTTTGTCGAAGAATATCTCATCTCATACAAGAATACCACCACCAGAAAATGAGGACGCTAACAGATGTCAATATTTTGATACCATGTACCAGCTTCTCTCCACACAAAAATATGGTTGGCCTCCACGCATAAAAGCCATGTGCGTGCAATATCTCTTTCCCAGTTGTACGAACACATAAAAGCCTACCTGTAAATACAGCGACGCTGGAACGTAAAGCAGATGCTTTTACTTGCCTGTTACGTCTGACCAATAACGCTATGTAGCGCCCATCGGAAGATGGTGTAACTCGAAGTCGACCCGAGCTTGGCCATCTGCTTATTGTTCTACTGTTTAGGAATTGGATTCATAGGCGTGAAATCACAGAATGGTGAATTCTGAAGAATTCAGCAGACTTCTCCAATAAATTTGACGGATTCTACCCTGCCCACGGCTCGCCTTCGCTGACGATCTTCTAAACGCCGTCTTTGGGATATATCGAATGAAATGGCTATTTTGTATTTTCACCCTAATGTTCGCTGTAGAAGTAATGATGCACAGAAAGAAACATCTGCTTTTACCAAGACGCTGATGTAGGCACGGAACCAATTGCTATCATGCACGTTTTTATATATTTCCATATTGTATTCGAAGTCTACAACAAGTTTCATCCAATAAAATTCATTCGTTCGCTCGTGATCTGAGAATTTATATTTCGTGAGTATTTTTAGGGAATGTAATACTTTTTCTATAATAGAACAAACACAATTGTCATGATTTTCCATTTCTCTAATTTTTCAAAGAAGCTTAACCATCGCTCGAGTCAGTGGCTGAGATTGGTTTAGTTGAGCAACTTCACTGTTTAAATATTAAGCCCTCTTTTCTCTAAAGTGCACTAGACCGTATTTTATCCTGCCACTTTATTATAGAAAATTTAATTACTTTCCTTATATACATAATGTATAAGGAAAGTATTGTGACGGGGCCGAAAATTCGAATTTGAGTTTTCGACGGGAGAGCACGTTTCAAGCATCCCTGATCACGAATCAAACATTTTTGAAGTGATGTATGTGTGTGTGTGTGTGTGTGTGTGTGCCAGTGAGTCTGTGGAGACGATAACTGACAAACGAATGGATCGATTCGAACGAAATTTGGTACAAAAATCACAATCTGTAAACACTGGAAGCCTATTGTTTTTATACGCAATCGAATGTTCAGAACCCCCCTAAATTTTCAAGTGAAATTTTGAAAAAATCGTCAAAAAATCAAAACCGCTAATGAAGTTACGCAAATAGACATTTCTTATGTAATTTTTCATTAGAAAACGATTGACATGAATTTTAGAACGCTAACAAGAACCGTTCTCGAGATATTGCACATTTTTAAAGAAAATAATCAATAAGTTATATAAAATAAAAAATATATATTTCCTATTGACAAACATGTTCACTTTTCATATGCAATACCATGCGATAAATTTGGTGGCATTATTCTCGTGGATCTAGCTCGTTCCATTCATGGAAAAGATACTTTGAGTAATAATTTTGTATTCGCCAATAGTCATTTATCTGCTGTAAGAATAACTTATTTCTCCGTTCATAACGCTTGGCGACATTTTGGCGACGAATTTGGCGGAATGTCGCCAACTTAGCGACATATTTAATTGTTGCCAAATTAACAAAAATCTCGCCAAATTGATAGAAATGACGCTAAATCAATGAAAATGACGACTAATTGAAGAAAATTCAATATCTTGGAAAAATTATAAGTCTGTACTATAAGAATAAAATTTTTTTAACTGTAAAAGTAGTAAATGCATTGCATTATATAAGGAACGTCATGTGTTGCCCACATCAGATTTTTTTTTAATTTAGAGGGTCTTATTATTTATTTTATGCACAGATATTGCTTTTAGATAAAATGGTATAATAAATAATGATTGTTTTAATGCTAAAGCAGCTTTCGTGATATCATCATAGGGTGCTATTTTCCTTTTATGCCCCTGACAGAGTGAACAAGATTTCAGAAATACATACCTGGTTGAAAGATGATGTTCTGTGTAGGTCGGGGTAAACATAGCACAGTCGATCCTATTTAAAACGAAACCTATAGAAAACGGAATACTCTAATAAGCGGAAAATATTTTTAGCCCCCGTCCAATAATATAGGAAATTCATGTTATTTTCCCCTGCGTGAAACGCAAACTGCACAACGCGGAGACGGCTAATTTACAATATTTTATTAATAAAAGCAACTGTAATAACATACAGAGAACGGAAAAATCACCCAACGATTATAACCATTTATTTCCATGAGAACCATTTTTCCCAGAAATTTCTATTAAATTATATCACAATATTTTGAATACCATTTCAGAACTTCAAGAGTTTTCCGTTAATCACGGGACTCTGAAATGCTAGAAATATTAATCAATGCAAGGTTTTTAACTGAAAGCCACATTACTAGTAAGACACATATCCAAGAAATCATGTTGGATTATTTTGAAAGTTTATCTCACATTTTATTTTAATTTTGTTTTATGTTAAGCCGCAATATTTTGCCTTATAAGTCAATTAATCTCGGGTTTATGGTATGGTAAATAGCTAACAGTTAAGGACATGGGATCCGCTAAATTTTTATTTATATATACTCCTGTGATCGCAGTATACAAAAATGTAGACATATAGATATTTAAAATAATTACATTAGCCATTATGGTATAATATAGCATTAATCGGATTTATCTAAATTCACTTTTCAGAATATTTAAAGTATGATGTATAAGTGAGCAATTACATATGGACTATCAGCATTTTTAGCTAAACTTTTAAACTTAGCTTTTCCTGAAATGACTTACATGAAACGGTAATATTTCAAGACGAAAAGTTATGCCTGTCCCCTGAATTCCGTTTAAAGGAGGTTCGTCTGTACTAAGTGTGTCACCCTCATTGTGATACCTTAAACTTATTTTCCTCTTTAGCAAATATTGTGTTGCGTCCGCTTAAGCTTTCGATGCCTACAGCAGGTATGACGGATTAGCGGATGTGACGAAACAAATAGTAGCGGATTAAAAGGATTTATTGTAAATGAAGATAATATTTATTGACAAATAATTCAAAATTGTAAAGTTTAAACTATAACTTCATATAAATGAATTAAAATTTAATTACCAGCACCGTGGTGTCCCGTAAGTAAAAATGCAAAGATAATCAGTTTTAGGCTAAAATTCATGAAACATTTCAATCGATTCTTTTTGTAGCGATAATGTGCATTCAAAACTGCATAGTTTGAAAACATTCGAAAAACCAATTGGGTTCTAGCTTAGAAAAACTACATATTTATATCTTTTGTTGTTGAAATTTTGAAAAGATTTTTGAAATAAATGGCATTTACTAGCATTATAAAGGTGTTCTATGTTGGATAAAACTCAAAATATGTTGGATACAGCTAGTTCTGCTCCATCCGACTGAAACTACTGAGATTTTTACTTTCCCTATATATATAGTATAGTGTATAGGGACATTAATGCAACGGGGTTGAAAATTCATATTCGAGTTTTCAAAGAAAGAGCACGTTTCAGGTATCCCTGATCTCGAATAGATAGTTTTTGAGGTGATGTCTATGTATATCAATGAGACTGTGAATGCGATATATCACGAACAATGTTTTGTACAGACATTACAATCGTTGGCTACTGGAAGCCTACGGATGTTAAATACGATCGAATCTTCTGAAGACCCTCAAATTTTAAAATGACAATTTGAAAAATTTATTAAAAAATTAAAAACTTTAAATGTATAACTCAAATTTTCACATCTAAGGTAACTTTTTATTTGAAAACGAATGGCACAAACTTTAGAAGACTAACAGTAGCCGTTCTTGAGATATCGCATATTTAAAAAAAGAAAATTATCGAAAATATAACATAAAATTAAAAAAAATATATAATCTATCGTAAAATATGTTTACTTTTCATATAATATTATTCGTAAAATTTGTTAACATCATTTTTGTGGATCTAGATCGTTTCATTCATGGGGAATGTGTGTAGAAGTTTGGTATTTTTAAGATCAACAATTTTCCAATAGTCATTTAAATATAATAAAATTTCATTCTTTGTCTGTGTGTAACGCATGAAGATGAATTTGGTGTCTTGGCGACTCATTTGCTGAAATATCGTTAACTTTGCAATATGTTGCTCAACTTGATGATAACATAGTTACAATTTCAAAAATGACGCAAAATTGACGGAAATGACACTGAATAAAAAGAAATGACACTGAAATAACGGAAATCACGCTACATCGACGAATTAAATACTAAAATATTTTAATATATGGAGTATATTGCTTGCGGATGCTATCAATATTGATGATTACTATTTTACAGTTGCACAAATATAAGTTATACTGCCAGTAACACATTTTTGTAAAAACCTCAAGATATAAAGGGAGTAAAATAATCAGTGTCAATATTAAATACAAATTTTGCGCTGCAAAATTATGCTACATTTAGAAGATGCTTTATTTCAAACTTTTAGACATATACTGTCCCTGGAACATAAGCTGATAATCATTGGAACACCTAAAATTATATAATCTGATTTAAACTTCTGTTCTCAACTGTTATAAACGTTTCTCTCTTAAAGTCACGAATCTTTTTCTCTGCCTTCTTGATACTATTAATCGGTTGGTTCAAATAAACATTTTGATAAATCAGACTTCGTGCCATTTTTATTTCAATTAACGTAAATGGTTGCAGTGGGACAATTTGATTAAAGCCTGCCACGTAGATCACTTTAAGCTAAGAATGAAAGTGAGAAAATTTTCGATTAGATAGAGATGACGGGGTATTCAGAATGCTCTTTTCAGAAACGTAAAATTACGTACTTGGCACTAAAAACAAACTACTGCTTATAAGGCAAAATACACAACACCCTTGTTAGTCTAAGTCAGTTAGTTAATCTAAGTTAAAACAGTTACATTGTTCTAGCCTTTATACAAGGAAGTGTTGTCTATTTTTTCACATAAATGGATTCGAAGAAATAATGGAAATTAAAAACATAACGTGAAGATTTTTCAGTGAATTACAAGTATATTTCAAAAAGAGCTTTCCCCCCTGTTTTTGTAAACATTATATCTTCATTTATATTGGTATGCGGGCCTTTATCTAAATTTAAAATACTTAGTTTACGGTTCAATAACAAAAATGCATTTCAGATTATTAGTATATCCAGTTGCATAAACGATTATTACAAAGTGGATTGTTATATTTTCCTTTTATTCAATTTTAGGCACGAAAACTGATTATGATATTACAATATTTTGACAAGAGTATGGACTTTAATTTCACTAATTATACGTTTCTACATTCTATTTCTTGTTAGATGTATTTTTAGATTTCCGTTATAGTTTTGTAACTGACAATTAAAAATATTATGTTAGCCATGTTATTTCAAAGACGATTGTAACTTTTTTATTAATTTCATAAAATATTATACTTATCCTGATCCCTATGTCAGAAACTCACTTTTAATAATTATATTGTTTTTTACTGTCATTTTATAACTGTCTCATATTAACTTCTTTTGCATTTTAGTAAAATTAATGTTTATATATTATAATTACATTTTTTGATATATTTCATTTTTCAAATTTTGACCCCAAATAGTAGTTCCATTTTATTTCCAAATCTACTGAACTTTTTTGACAAGTACGTCCCCATCTATAATAAAATGGCGTCAATAAACTGAGATATATACATTATGTGCAATCTCTATTTTAATAGCTTTCTTATACCGTCTATAATTAATTTTTGTTTCATGTATATTCCTATTTTAGCCAATAGCAACTCACACTACTGATGTGTTTGTTCACTTCGTCATTCATTTATCTCGAGTACCCATGTTTTGTATGTATATATATTTTGCTTCATTCTGTATTGACAAATTTGATGCTATGTCAAAACAGCTATTATCAGCAGAAACAATTGCGGCGTTACATGAATCGTATTGAAGTCATCCTCCAAAGCATTTTTTTAAAAGAACATATAAGTTAATTTCACATATTTGAATGAGCAATGTTCTTATTCGACAAAGCTTTCTAAATAAAATTAAAATCCGTAAAGAAAACAAAAGCGTGACGGTTTATTTATTTAATATAATATACAATATACTTCAAAAACGTTACTGGTATATATTAGAAGTATGGAAATATATTTTGTTTTATAAATTTTGAAATCGCATACTTTGTAAGAGTGATAGAATAATGTTAAACATTTTGGGATTTCCTGGAGGTTAAACTGCACTAATGGGGATGAATGATCACTTGGGAGCATCTCTGCTTTTATGCAACGTCCTGTAGAATGGCAGAAACCGCTTCACTGTATTAATTAAAGCTTGTCGTAAGGATAACTCAGAAAAAATTGACTGGCTATAAATCTGTCTAGCTATAAATGAAATAAAATGAAAATTTAGACATGATATACCAAAATTAGTGTATCGCAATATGTTACCTACATCGTAAAGATATGTAAATTTTCGTACTTTTTCTTAGTCAATATATCAGCTGGTGAAAGAGTGATTTAAATGAAACAATCTGCTTAAAAATGTCCATTCCCTTATTTCATACTTATTGCGAATAAAGACTATTGCTATGACCCGAAACCTCCGAATTTGAAAAATGGAAGTTGCCAAATGTGGGTGTGGTCATACACCTATTTGATACATGCTCGTCCGATTTTCACAAGGAAATTGTGCTGATATTCTCAAAATAATACTTTTCTCCACAGGCGCCGACTTTCAAAAATTTCGGGGTGGGGGTGGTCAAAAATTAAAATATCTTTAAAATTTTTTAATAGTTCGGAAAAATGATAGCTTATCATGAATTTAATGAAGTCCTACAAGTCTTGCAAAATGGATCAAGATGAAACATAAACCCATGCAGAACTTATATCCCCACCAGGGGCGCCTCCAGATCGAAATCCAGAATAGGGGGCAAATGGCCTAAAAAAACGTAATAACATAAATAAGAAAAGTATGTGCACTCTCATCTGCTAGTAATTTCTGTTGTTACTTACACAAAATGTATTTAATCGGACTTGAGCTCTCGTTATGAAGTCGTCTGCGATTAAATTCATGTTTAATTTAGCAGCTATCTCCTTATGAACATGCAGAATAGCCACGCTATTTAGTCTATGCTACTTCATTGTAGATCTCAAGTAAGTCTTGAGTCGTAGGAGAGTAGAAAAAGATCTTTCAGCTGTACAGGATGTAACCGGAACTGTTAATATTCGGTTTATTAATTTACAGAACTCTGGTTTAAGCGAGTGGAGAGAAATGTTTTCTTTTCTATATTAAAAAATTCAACTATATCGGATATACTGTTAATTTCTGCAGAATTCGCCTTAACTGTGTCTCAAAACATATCCCAGTGAAGCGACAACCGTTTGCCATCAAAATCCGAACCGTAGAAAGATACTATTTGTTCTTCACTTTTAATTTTATTGAGGGCAAAGTTTTTAATCATGGAAAGATTCTACACCGTCTATTTCTCAATTCTTGTTTTCAGGGAACTTATGACATTGTCCCCTAATTGATAGTAAATTCGACGATATCTTTCTTTAGGTGACTGAAATTAATGAGGATCACTTCCGTCGCCAAATATTCTTGCAATTTTTCTAATCCGTGGAAGGACAGCTTCTTCTAAATCCAATTCTACACCTTTTATTATTACTTCTTCCCATAAATCCTCAAAATTATTTTCTTGTCTCTCTGAGTCTGAATAGACTCAACTACACTTTTGATGTAATTATTTGCATCTTGAAAGTTCAAGGATGTTTTCTGGACAGCAGTATTTAGTGTCTCCACTCTTTGAGAGACAAAAATAACAATTTTTGTCATATAGGAAAATTCGAATTCTTGATTTTTTAAGAAAGCCGTTAGCTTTTGCTCCTGCTTCACTAACTTCCTTGCACATACCGTCGAGGAACTTAATGACAGTTTCGTAATTTTTTTCCAGTGTTGAAATGGAGCTAACTCTCAAACACCATCTAGTTGGGCAGAATGGTCGCAAGGAACTGTATCGTCTGAACCCAATTGAAATGTTTGGAAAATTTTAATCTCTTTGGAGATCCTCTTATAAACGATATTAACTAGCACACCAAAGTTTAATCACGAATTATTTGTAATTTGCACATACTGTCTTGCACTACTAAATTTAAAGTATATGCAAAACAATGAATATAAATAGCCCTTGGCTCAATCGACAAAATCCTTGATTGCAGTCCTGAAAGATGGCCGCGGACATTAGCAGCTCCATCGTAGCATTGGCCACGGCAATTTTTGATATCCAGACCAAAGCGAGCTAGAACATCTGTTATTGAACATAACAAAATTGGTTAATGATAAAATTTTGGAGGGTGCTGGAGCACCCGAGCACCCCCGTAGTCGGCGCCTGTGCTTTTCTCTATAATAGAACGCAATTGTTATGATTTTCCCATTTCTTTAATTTCTTAGAAAAGCCCAACCATTGCCCGAATCAGTGGAGGAACTTGATTTAGTTGCGCCCCTTTGCTGGTTAAATATTGTGTCCTCTTTACTCCCATTTGCACTAGACCTCATTTTATACTGCGTATACGGTGCTGTGTTTTTAACGTTGAATTGTAAATATGTCGATTTTCCGAATAACAACATATAAAACTATTTCACAGTACGCAATAAACATATATTTCGGGCAACTCTAAATAAAACATTTTCATTATTGATAGCATCCTGAATAATCGATATAGTCCATATCTTAAAATATTTTAATAATTAATTCATGAATTAGGCGTCATTTTCATTAATTCAGCGTCATTTTCGCAATTTTGACGACATTTTCTTCAATCTGGGGCGAAATATTGCCAAGTTGGCGATATTTTGCTAGATTATTCGCCAAGTACGCCAAAATGCGTCAGCAAATATTACAGATAAACGGAGAGAGGAGTATTCCTTATATACTAGAAGCTATGCCCGTCATATGACGGAAATCAGAAATTGCGAAACATTTCATTGCATTTGACTTCAGTTTTATCAATTTGGCGATATTTTTGTCAATTTGGCAACATTTAAAATAGTCGCCAAGTTATCGACGTTCCGCTACATTTCTCGCCAATTGTTATGGACGGAGAAATGGGTTATTCTTATAGTCTACTTTTATGTTCTTTCCTAGATATTGAACTTTCATCAGTTAGTCATCATATCATTGATTTAGCGTCGGTTTCACCAATTTGGCGAATTATTCTCAAATAGGTGAGATTTTCGTTAATGTGGCAACATTTAAAAATCAACAAGTTTGAAATATTGCGATAAAATGGCCAGGAAAATTCTGACAATCGTTACAGACAGAAAAAAAAGTTATTCTTATAGTAGATATTTATATTCCTTCCAATATTGAATTTTCGCCAATCAGTCGCCATTTTCATTGATTTAGCGTCATTTATATTAATTTAGCGACATTTTCAGCATTTAGAAAGACGTCAAGGTGGCGACATTCAGCCAAATTCGTTGCTAAAATCTCGCCAAGCGTTATGGATGAAGAAATAAATTATACTTATTGTAGATATTTGACTATTGGCGTTTAAATAAAATGTATTACCTAAAGTTTCTTTTGAATGGAATAGTTTCACAATGGAAATAGGCTCATGATGGAATGGTCTCATAAATGGAACGGGCTGGATCCACTTGAATAATTTCACCAAATTTATCACATGATATTCCATATGAGTCGACGCGGTGGCCGAACGGTCAAGGCAAAGTTTTTCTAGCGATAGTTTGGCCGCCGGGTTGTGGGTTCGAGTCCCACCTTCAGGCATGGATGTTGTGTCATTGGGCGCGATGTGTTCCTACCCCCAATGGTGCGATGGGGCAACGTCATGTAACGGCTAAAAGGTTCACGGTTCTGGCCGGTGTATAGGCGAATGATGAAAATTAATGGTCTGGCCATTAGAAAAAATAAATAAAAATGAAAAATTCCATATGAAAAGTAAACATATTTAACAATAGTTAATACTGTTATACCATTGTTTGATAAATTTATTTGAAAAATATGCGATATCTCATGTACGGTTTATGCTAGAATTCTAAGGTTTATGTCCGTTTTCTAAGGAAAAATTACATAGGTAGTGACTAATTGCGTAACTTTATTAAATGTTTTGAATTTTTGATGATATTTTTAAAATTTAACAATTTAGGGGGTTCTGAATATTCAAATGTTTTAAAAACAATAGGCTTTCAATACTCACGGATTGTATTTTTTGCACAAAATTTCATTCGAATCACACAATTCGTTTGTGAGATACTATATCCACAGACTCACTGACACACACACACACACACACACACACATATACATCACCTCAAAAACAGTTGATTCGTGTTCAGAGATGCTCGAAACGCGCTCTCCCGTCGAAAACTCAATACTCCCCTTACTACATTACACTCCCCTTACTACATTATACTCCCCTTACTACACTATACTATGTATTTAAGGAAAGTGTGGCAGCTGCCGACTCTGCTCCTGCCAAAGACATCCATCGAAGATGTTTGGAACCTGTACCCGAATTATAAGTTCGGAGTGGAAGCTAGCTTTTACTCTAATCTTATAATGTCGGTCTTGTAAACACCAGTTTCCTGGTTCGGGCATCGCAACATCAATCTCTACAATGATGAGTTGGACGTTTGAAACACGCAACCATCTCTCTCCAACGATCTCATCTCTCAATAAGGGATGGCAGCAACACACGGAGCCAGAGGCCCTACCACTCCTGTCCCGGTTGACCACGATTGACGTCACGCCTGAGGCAACACGCCTCCCGGCCATTCAGCCCCTCAACTGAGTTTTGGATGGGACCACGCGGGGGTTTTCTGGAATTGCCCCCCTCCTCGCCGAAACTCGACCCGGGCATCTCATCAGGGGGCGGGGCAGTGTGTGGCAGCTGCCGACTCTGCTCCTGACAAAGACATCCATCGAAGGTGCTTAGAACCTGTACCCGAAATATAAGTTCGCAGTGGACTTTTACTCTAAACCTATAATGTCAGTTTTGTAAGCACGAGGTCCCGAGTTCGGTCCTGGCTTAGTCTTGGATCGGGCCTGGCGACGTTCAATCGCTACAAAAGTAAAATTTAAGCTAAACTAACGAAAAATACTACGCCAAATTGATGAGTTAATTATTAAAATATTTTATTAAATGGAATAGATTATATATTTCGGATATATAGTCTATTTAGAGTTGCTCGAAATGCAAGTAAATTGGTAATTTCAGAATAGTTTTACATGTTGCCATCCGGAAAAACACCAAATGTACAATTGAATGTTAAAAACATTGTGCTGTGGATATTATACATCATTTGTTCACTGTGAAGGAATTAAATTCATTGCATATATAAGGAAAGTCATATGCTGCAAACATCGACTTTTTGATTATTCAACAGATAAAATAAAATTATTGATTGAGAGTAAAACACTGTAAATTATTAAACTGAAAATATATGTCAAGGATATATGTCATTATATTTTCTGTACAGAAAGAAACAATATATTTTATATAAATAGAGGGATTTCAATATTAAAGTTAAGAAAGGATAGCAAAAGGATAGCTAAAGTATAGCAAAAAGCATTAAAAACCAATTCTATTCTCTAACGAGAGATATTGAATTAAGATTTAAGATTTATATTTCAAACTTTCCCCTAAAAGAATAACCTTGAGCAAAGAAATATGTAATTAGCCCATTATAAAATGAGGATAAAATAAAAATGTACATAAGAATAGGTAATTTTAAATAATTTTTATAGAGTCTGTTTCTTTTCCGATGAATGGGAAGCAAGATAATATTATGAAATTGCAGAATAAATATTTTTTATTACTTTTTATTTTCCAAAATTCACTAGAAGTGAATATAAACCTCATTTTTTCATTTTTCTATAAAGATATCTTTCTGTATCTCTTGTGAAAGAAAATGTTTTTGATACGTCGTTTTTTGATGCATACGCACATAAAAGCCACTCAAGGAAAAACGAATCGCAGTCGGTTATTGAATATGTCATGCATATCAGAGTGAAAATAAAAAACGCAATTTGAAGAAAAATATTCTTTATGCAGAAAATATTTTCTTTTGAAGAATATTTATCGAATTGGCAAGAAAATATTCATTTGAAATGATGCCATCTAAATGCATACATATAAGCTAATACGTATAAAAGCCTCCACTGAAACTGACATAACAATCAATATAAGATTTGTGGCTTTTGTATACAGGGAAACATTTATTAAAAATTATACAATAAATATTTATTACCTATGGCTATCATATAGCAACTTTAAAAAAAATTCTTGCTATAAATATATCTGTATAATTTCATTTTAAAACCATGTAGCTGTCGTTAAGCAATTGTACAAGATGTAATTGCTAATTCAGTAAAAGCTAAACTATATCAAAATGTTAAGGCTGAAATGGTGTTTTTTGCATAGAAACTATACTAAATAACGAATAGCCTAAATGCATACTTATTTATATTTTATTTATCAACTATAATTTCAAAAAAATTAATATCAATTGTAATTGACCTATATTCTTCTGTAACTACAGTAACGCTATCAATTTCTTATGATGTCAGTTATATTTGTAGTGCATTTTTATTCCTCGATATTGATATACGAAATCTAAAGTTTATTACTAATACACAATCAAAAAATTTAAAATCCTCTAAAATAGGCAATAATCGGAATATTATTTATTTTGGAGCAAAAGAAGATTTCTATGTTGAGTTGATCAATGATATTTTCATACACCAATAAAAACTTGAACATCGTTATAAATACTTATATAGTATATGTTTCTTTTAAGTAAGGCAATGTTCGAAATAAATAATTGGATTCAATAAAATATTTTACTGAACTGAATTTTTATTTTGAGCTGTATCTAGCATTAGAACCTTTTTATAATCTTAGTAAATGTCATTAATTAAAAAAAATCTTTCAAAATTGTAACAACAGAAGATATAAATATGTATTTTTTTCTAGAATAGAATGCAATTTGTTCTTAGAATTTATTCAAACTATGTGGTTTTGAATGCATCTTATCCCAACAAAAAAAATCCATGAACATGTTTCATGAATTTTAGCTTAAAACTGATCATTAGATTAGCACTGTGGACTACAATTCTGGAAGCTAGTTCTAAGGTTCAGAGATTATTAATTTTTTACTTTCGGGGTAAAAACGGGGTTGGTAATTTCATTTTATTTCATTTCCGCGAAGCTATATTTTGTACTTTACCGTTTCGATTTATTTATCGACATATATTAAATTCATTTGCAATGAATTCGCTTAATCCCTCACCCTTTATTTCGTCACATCCGCTAATCCGTCACATGCACTAATTCGTCATCTCGTACTCGAAGCATGAATTTAAGCGCGCGCAATACCATTCTTTCTGTGGAGAAAAATAAGGAATATAGCATTAAGAAGGCACACATGGCATGAAACAGACAAAAAATATTTTTAAGAAGTCAAGATCAATTCTCATTGTACGCTATATTTTGATTATTTCAGTTCTGTTGCTTCTCGTATTCATGACGAAGCTTATGAAATTCAATAATCGTATTAGTACATAATTTATAAAAAAAAGCGTTTATGCAATCGTCTTAATAAAACTTCTGTTTAATCATTTTTGTGTAATTGTGTAATTATGTCACAATCTGAGTAAAGCTAATGATTTTGTATAATTGTTGTGCGTTGATAAACAGGTTTATGCACATAGGATATATGAAAACAATTGAAAACATTTCCATATATTCATAGTTAATAAAATTCAGGCATAGGAACACAGACCCATAATCTGCATAATTAAAAAAAATGTTGTTCCTGGGGGTCCCACTTTATGAGGATTACCCAGTTTAAATGCTTCAATTTCCGGTATGTGTTAGTATTTCAAAACATGGCATTGAAAAGAACAGCATGAACTAAAAACGGAAACCAATTATATATTTTAATATGAGATTTAGGATATGAAAATAACACATAGAATTAAAAAAAAAATAACCGCTTCGAATATTCCTTCAATGCGAGTACTTAAAATATAAAAATTAACGCAGTAATCGCACAGAACGAAGGCAGGACTCGCCACCCACCCAAGTACTAACTGTGTGTTGCTGCTGCAGCTAACTGTGTTGAGCTGCAGCAGTTTGAAGCTTTGCTTGTAGCTCCATCTATTGTCAAATTCCTAAGCTTAAAACTGCAGCATTAAAGATTGTTTTATTCATTACCGATATTGTACCCACCGTTGCATAGAATTTAAAAAGGAAACCACTGATAAATACTATAAAACTCAGAGCAAACTCATGAAAACCAAGTAACGTTTCAAAAGTACCGTTTATTTTAAAAATAAAATAAAAAATCTACTGTATGTATACACAGGTGGCTACGCCACGACCTTTCATAAGGCGGGTGTGTCAAGCAAAAGCACTCTGCAAACTTGTTTCTACGCATTTTCGAGTTCAAAATTTGCAGTTTTATGTATATTATGATTTACATCATAAATGCTCAATTGTTTAAATGAATTACAAACAAAATACACATAGACCCTTAAATTTTACACAATGTAATGTAATTAAACGATTTAAAGATTTAAAATATTTAAAGTAAACAAAGATTTTCTGAAAAATAAAAAACTTCGAAAGTTGATAAAACATTTTAAAGCTCAAGTTTAAAAATTATTGAAAAGCAAACAAAGTAATCTTAAAATTTAAATTATTGAAAACCAAAAAAAATGTTTGACGTTTAAACATATATGCGAGTATTCTACATAAAATACACTGGAACTTTACCTTTAACAGTTGCATTACGTTTACATTAATTCTACGAATTTCAACGTATTGTATTTGAAAAATTTTAAGTTCTGAATTATTTCTTGAATCCATCAAAATACACTCACGGATAATGAAAGTTGCACACCAAGGAGAAACCATGATACAACCGCGAAATGATGTAAACAGCAAGAAAGCGGGCTGGTATGCAAATTGTGGCCCAGTAAAATGACTTACTTTAAAGTTACCTTTAAGAAACATATTTAATTAATCTTAAAACATGGTCGAAAATATCGTAAAGAGTGGAATCCATTGCATTGTGCCGCGATTACCCACCTAATTTATCTTTAGCGCGAGTCCTGAAATAGCATATTAATTAATATTCAAGTAATTGCACCATTGTTAACTTTACAAATAAAATCATTTATTCAGAACGTTATCTTAATTATTAAATTTATTACAATTAGTAAATATTATTTGAGGAGGAGCGAGCAAAAAGTAAGTTGCTGTGCGGGACCAGGTAATATTTCTTATCGACATGGTCTATGACCTGTTACAAAAGTTAATAAACACATACAGTATTGTGGCAATTAATTGAGAAATGTCATTTTTTTCGTTTTATCACACGTAAGATTAGGAAGAAGCACTCCAAATTTGCTCAGAGTTCAAATTGCAGTTATTATCAAAGTAGAAGGTGTTCGTATGCATCTGGTAAGTAGCAGGTGTTCAAATTCCTCCGCCAGGTGGCAGGTGTTCTGCAGTGGTAGTTTCTCAGTTGTTGCGGGGCTCATTAGCGTCATGGATATCAGCGCGAAAAAAAAGTGCTAAAGTGATTGCGCTTGGAGAACACACTTCTAAGACGTTCGAGGAAATAGGTAAAATATGTGGAGTGAGTACAGCAAGTGTCGGGAGGATCTGGAAGCGGTTTCAGGAAACAGGAAATGCTGGAACCAACTGCTCTGGAAGATACGGCCGAAAAAGATAAACTTCGACTCGTGACGACAGAACTTTACATCGAATGAGTGTTAAAAATCCTCGATTAACCAGTTTTGACCTGTTTAAGTCCATGCTGGCAGCTGGTGTTGATATTGCACCTTCAACAGTGCGATACAGGCTGTTAGAACGCGGACGGAGAGCACGTCGACCGTACAAGAAGCAGCTTCTGACGCTTCGCATGAAGAAAAAAAGGTTGGAATGGGCACGGAAATACAAAACATGGACTGGGAGAAAGTTCTCTTTTCTGACGAAACACATTTTGTGGTTCAGG
Source organism: Amaurobius ferox (assembly GCA_951213105.1). Classification (NCBI taxonomy): domain Eukaryota; kingdom Metazoa; phylum Arthropoda; class Arachnida; order Araneae; family Amaurobiidae; genus Amaurobius; species Amaurobius ferox. Next base: position 14,365,236 of record OX578148.1, on the reverse strand, counting down.
GATTTAGATCTATGTTCGTGAGAAGGAGCCAAGGAGAACCTCTCAATCAGCACCACAACAATCAAGCACCCAAGCATCCGCCCAAAAATATATTTTGGGGTTGTTTCAGCGTTTTGGGGACAGAATCTCTTGTTCCCGTAGAGGGAATGATGAACAGTGCCAGTTACGAAGTCATATTGACCCGAAAAGTGCTTCCAACCATGGCTAAACTGTGGCCGAACGGAGATTGCGTTTTCCAACAAGACAGCGCGCCATGCCACACCTCGAAGCGAATCAAAAATTTCTGCTCAAACAAAAATATTACCGTACTGGATTGGCCCGGGAATTCACCAGACTTGAATCCCATAGAAAATTTGTGGGCTATTGTCAAAAAACGGCTTCACAAATTTGACTGTACGACGATGGACTAGCTAATTTCGGCCGTTATTGACATATGGTTCAGAGACGTTGAAATTAAAACTACATGTACTAGTCTAGTACATTCCATGCCGAAACGTGTCTGTGATGTTATAAAATCTCGGGGAGATCATATCACTTATTAGTTTTAAATGTATCCATAGAAAACTTGAATAAAACTGAATTTTATAAAAAAAACTGCATTTCTCAATTAATTGCCACAATACTGTACCTGATCACAAAGCTGACATCATTGTACTGGGACACTTGAAGTATTATACTCGGACTCTGCTGTCGTAGCAGAGGGATATATCATCGTTTGCATAGTAGGACTGCTTTGTGGACTATTTAAGGACTTAAGATATCACCCTGGTATTTTGATTTCTGGCTAGAACTCAGGCTCTGCGGCACTTTTGCTCTGCAGCTCTCCAACTACGTATGCTGATATTCTATCTTACTTCATCTCTGCTATTCGAAATTCTCCGTCTGCTGAACTTTATATTTTTTGTACTTTTTTGGTTGTGGCTCTTTTGGTTGCGGCACTTTTGCTCTGCAGCTCTCCAACTACGTATGTTGATATTCTATCTTACTTCATCTCTGCTATTCGAAATTCTCCGTCTGCTGAACTTTATATTTTTTGTACTTTTTTGGTTGTGGCTCTTTTGGTTGCGGCACTTTTGCTCTGCAGCTCTCCAACTACGTATGCTGATATTCTATTTTACTTCATCTCTGCTATTCGAAATTCTCCGTCTGCTGAACTTTATATTTTTTGTACTTTTTTGGTTGTGGCTCTTTTGGTTGCGGCACTTTTGCTCTGCAGCTCTCCAACTACGTATGCTGATATTCTATCTTACTTCATCTCTGCTATTCGAAATTCTCTGTCTGCTGAACTTTATATTTTTTGTACTTTGTTGGTTGTGGCTCTTTTGGTTGCGACACTTTTGCTCTGCAGCTCTCCAACTACGTATTTTGATATTCTATCTTACTTCATCTCTGCTATTCGAAATTCTCCATCTGCTGAACTTTATATTTTTTGTACTTTTTTGGTTGTGGCTCTTTTGGTTGCGGCACTTTTGCTCTGCAGCTCTCCAACTACGTATGCTGATATTCTATTTTACTTCATCTCTGCTATTCGAAATTCTCCGTCTGCTGAACTTTATATTTTTTGTACTTTTTTGGTTGTGGCTCTTTTGGTTGCGGCACTTTTGCTCTGCAGCTCTCCAACTACGTATGCTGATATTCTATCTTACTTCATCTCTGCTATTCGAAATTCTCCGTCTGCTGAACTTTATATTTTTTGTACTTTTTTGGTTGTGGCTCTTTTGCCTGAGGTCTGACTCGACTCTTTGGATCTTTCCCGGCCGTCCAAACAGTTACCTTACGCATTTTCTGGCAAGTCGAACGGTCTGGGTCTGAACAACAAAGCCTCTTCGGCTCTGATTGGGTATCCTAAGGCCACCGAGACCGAACATCTTGCACATTGGTCAACATCTTTGACCACCCTCGTGGCCTCACCTTATCCTTAGAGTCCTTCGATCCACCTGTCTTGAAGCCCCTAAATTTATGGTTTATGCTGACCTTTGGGTCAGGGTGTAGTAAAAATTGACGTCGTTTCGTCTGAAGCATTGTTGGCTGTTGCAGCCTGCCATAAATATTGAACATAAAACTGTCTCACATAAATCGGGTGAGAGATCTATTTCTGGTCTCACACAAATGATCCCAGTCTGGTGTAATTGAACATGATCGTACACCCGTGAGTAGCGCTGCAAGCATGAGCTAGCGGCCTTATAAACCAGCGTGTAGTCAACGTCCCATCAATGTGAGAAGCTTCGGCCGACTCAAGCACGAGTACGGAGTGAAAAGAATGGTGGGTAGATGGCAGAAACGTCGATATAAGCAACTTACGGACTTCGAGAGAGGCCTGATCATCGGGCTGAAAATCGCAGGGTGGTCAACGCGCCCGATATCCCGTTACATGGATCGTTCGGACTGTACCGTCCAATGGTGTTGGGATAACTGGTCACGGAATGCCACTCACACACGGAGGATCGACTCTGAACGGATCAGGCATACTACGAGTAGAGACGATCGAATGATCGTGCGGCAGGCATGCGTAGAGTTCACGGCAACCCGGTCACTATATAGGCACACGTAGCGGCTCGTCTGTGCACACGAACCATACCTAGATACCTAAAGGAAGCGAATCTTCGATGTTAGCGTCCCTTACGTGTGCTGCCGTTAACACGGGAATATCTGCGGTTACGGCTGCAGTGGTGCCGGACCAGAGCATCGTGGAACGCCTGAGTGTGGCAATGTGTGGTTTTTAGCAATGAGTGCAACTTCGTTTTGGGGATCGATAATCAGCGTGTCCAGGTGTGGAGGTCCCTGCACAGCGCCAAAATCCCATCCTCGTTATCGACCACTACACCAATTCCACTGCAGGCATCATGGACTGGGGGGCCATAGCTTACGACAGCTAATCCGCGCTAGTAGTTGTACCTGAAACATTGACGGGTTAGCGGTACGTGGATGAGATTCTACACCCCCATGTGCTCCCATTCGTTACTTGGATTCCAGGTGCGCAATTCCAGCATGATAATGCCCGGCCGCACACGTCTCGGGTCGCTCAGGCGTACTGGAGTCATCTCCAGATACTTCCATGTTCTGCCCGTTCCCTAGACCTGCCCCTATCGAGCACGTGTGGAACTAGTTGAAACGCAAGTTGCCTCATTGTCGCAATCTTCGGGATATGGAACGTAACGTCCAGCAGGTGTGGACTCGTCTGTCGCAGGACAACATCAGGCGTCTGTTCGACACCATGCCGGACCGTATTGCTGCTTGTATCGTAGCACGAGGGTCATAGAACCAGAGGGGTTTCCCTAGAGGGGTTTCCCAGGGTCATAGAACGTCGTCCATAGTACGACGTTCTATTGAGGATGACCGGATTGTGTACCACATCTCTCTCTGTACGTGTTCTGCTGCGCTGTTTTTGTGATCATGTATATCACTCATCAGTATCCTTCCATCAATAAAATTTCAGGTCATTACTATGCTTCCTTCTTGGTGCGCAACTTTCATTGTCTGTGCGTCTATATATTATATTTATCAAACTGAAATATCCCACATTTTATAATAAGCCGTAACAGTATCTTGTGTATATGAACAAAACGATTTCTGAAAATTAACAAAATGTAGTAAATAATCAAGAGCATGCTAAGAGTTTTGTCGGGGGGTGGTAGACGTAAAACTAATTATTTGCAATGACACCGGCTGAAAGCGAATGAAATGGGGTGTATCAAAATTAATCTGGACCGAAATTACCTTCAATAAGAATCACGCTCCCATTTCAAATAACGGTTTTCTATGAACTTTTTAGAGCTTATTATACTCTCGTCAGCATGGAATAGATACTTACAATGGTAAAAAGAATTTTCTATATTCCATAAAATTGTAAACTACTCTAAGACACCAACAAATTCAGTCCCACTATGCCGGCGTCGAATATTTCAAAAACTTTGAAACCGGTCGAGTGGTAGCACTTAATTTGTCTTATATAAAATATATAAGTTACTTTATAGCATATATAACTTCATACTTCTTACTTTCCCCCTAAGTTCAAGGTCCAATAATTGATTATTACCCATTCTTAATAGTTGTTACGCCCAAGTTGCCTACTTATTACGTAAGTTTCATCTTAAAACAGACTTTATTATTGTGTGGATCTATAAGGTGTAAAAATAAAAAGTTTCAAAGTACCTGGAAAAAGTTTTTGTTGGCATCTTCTAATTTCCCAGGGTCATAAAATGTTATACATGGGAACTTTGGTTCTGTATTTTTTGTGAGGAGATCCATTAAAAGTAACTGAAGTGTGGTTCAACACGACTTTTTCATACCAGAATCCATGTGTAGTTGCTTGTCAGTTTTCTTTTATACACAGTATAATGTATAAGGAAAGTATTGTGACGGGGTCCAACATTAGAATTCGAGTTTTTGACGGGAGAGCACGTTTCAAGCATCCCTGATCACGAACCAGACATTTTTTAGTTGATATCTGTGTGTGACACAGCGAGCCTGTGCAGACGATATCTCACGAACACATGGTGCGATTCGAACGAAATTCGGTACCAGATTTATAATCCGTGAATACTGGAAGCCTGTTGTTTTTAAAAGCAATCGATTGTTCAGAACGATTACGAGATTTGACACGTTTTATGGATCTGCACGTTTTGAATAACCTAAAATGAGAATCAACAATTTTTTCAGTCACGTATGTGTGTGTGTGTTCGTGTATGTTTCTATGTCTGACTATATGAATGGTAAGTTTGGAAATTATTATTGCTTGTGATTATTGCAATCCATAACTTTTAAGAGGCTTAGTGACTGTCGGAGACGTAGGGCCAGAAGAAATGCCTGAAGTTTCCGAAACAAATTTCGTAAATCGCGAAAAAGTTATAAAAAACAGCAATTATTCTAAGTAGTACTACAGAAATAGTCTTTTTATATGTTATTTTTTCATAAAAAAATTATTTTTTTTATAAAAATATTCACTACTACTAAATGTGTAATCGCTATGTAAGTAATTTTACTTCGAAATAAATGGATATCAATTACGAAGAGTTATCGCTAGCCGCTCTTAAGATATTGGAATTTTTTCTGTTTCGTACACAGCGTTGTATCTCTTGAACAAATTCAGTCAATTGAATGAAACTTGGCACGCTTATTTCAACGAATAAATGTTAGATACCTATTAATTCTGTGTAATGTAGCCAAGTAAAAGGCTTTCAAATTTTCGAAAATCTTAAAAATATTATAAAAGATAATTCTATAAAACAATTTTACATATAGGTTTTTTATTTAGAAGTGAATGACAACTGACATCATTAAACTTCATTTAGCCTCATACAACCTGTGTATGAAACCAGAGTTCTTTAAGAAACATGATGTCAGCTGTGTTGTAAGATTAAATTTGTCTTATCTTCGTATAGGTTTGTAAAATTGTGGCATATATAGCACATATTACTACTGGCATCAGCTTTTCCTTGTTGATGAGAACATAAGCATGAAACTGGTATGTGTATGAGCAAGATGCTAAGAATAAAATTTTAAACTTTCTTAAAGAAAGCAGACATATGGCATTTAGGAGACTACAAATGTATGGAGGGATTTAAGGCTTCAATGAAGGATTGTAAATTATTATTTTACATGGAACAATTTTTATTTATTGCAGCAAGACTAACTTTGGGATCGGGCTCTGTAGGCAAGTTCCAATTGTACAAATTGTTATAATCAAAATTTACGCTGTAATATTGTCGAGCAATTTGAAAAATACTCTTTAGGCTTGAAATTAAAAACGGTTTGTTATCGAAAAAACGAGCATTTACCAAATGCTAGTTACATGGATGAATTTTAGTAACGCAATGATAAAAGTATTACATCTCCAAATTTCGTTAAAACAAATGGATATTAGAATTATTGATGTGGAATGTATAGGAGTTTGAAATGCACAGAAACAAAGCAGTTACGCTGAAACTAGCTATTCATATTACTCAAAACGTGTATATCCATCTTAAACTTTGATAATATTTATAACCGCATTTCAAATCTTCCCCACTGAATTATGTATGGTATAGAAGGAAAAATCTGAATCTGAGCAGCAAACGACTTTCCCTGATCTCGTCCAGTTTTCTTCTAATGTTAAGCATTGCCTTAAAATTTGATCTTACGAAATAAAACAAAAGGATACCGATAAACTCTATTCTAGTTGTAGTTTTAAAATAATTTCCGCTTCCATTTGGCAGCCAATATTTTGACATGGTATAAAGTTGCAAATCATTCAAAAACTGAAATAGCATGGTTTATTCTAGATTTAGGGGATATTATAGAAAATTATTCACGGCCGCAATCTTTGTCAGAAGCATTTTCCTCGCTGTTGATGAGATATTTTCTACGGATTTCGACCGAAATTAAACAAAAAAAAATCAACGTTTAAGGCTATATGCTGTGAGCATAGTAGGATTCATTTTTCCCCTTGAAGAAGCATATGACCGACCATGAAATTCAAATAAATGATTCTTTGTATTGAAAAACCCTTTGTTTTGCTATAAAACTGGAACTAACGACTAAATCTGAAATCTGCTATACTAAAAAGAAAAAGATATTTCCAAAAAAATTCTATGAGACTACTTTGGGATCGTCCTATATAGGTTTGTTTCAATTGCATAAACTCTTCTAATTAAATAAATAAGTTGGTATCACGTCTGATTTCAATAGCAAAAGGATCAAGAACACAACTTTGATAGAAGGTCCTTATTACACTTCTTATAAGACGTACAAAAATGATAAAGGTCAGAGCGCTTTCGAGCTTAAATACGCTCTTCATCAGTGGCTACATGGAAATTAATATGATCGTTCATATATATAGACCAGAAAAGATGACAAATTTGCATAAATACAATAAGTAAATGAACTTTCGATTATCAAAGGAAAATTACACAAAAACTTCATAAACCTAATCATCCTATGCGTCCTATAGTTTCCAAAACCTATTTACTTTTTAGAGAAATCCCTTGCCTTTTCCTTAAAACCATTATTTAATAACCATAGTTTTTCTATTAGTTCTACTGAAAATTTCATTAATAATTTATTTTAAACTAAATTTAATCCTAATAGTACCCTTCATAGTTTTGATGTTGTTTCTTTATTTCCTAGTATTCCCGTTGATATCGCTATTAAAAAAATTATTGTCAAAAAACTTCAAAATCACAATTTTAAAACCCCTACTATCGACGCAATCCCTTCTGCTTTGAATACTGTTGCGGAGACAAATTATTTTGGCTTCCGTGATGCTATTTACTTGCAAACTTGTGGTGCACCTATGGGTAGCCCATTATCTAGTATTTTGGCCGAGGCAGTTTAGCAGGATCTCGAGATATTGCCTTTTTTGTCGATCCCCCCATTTGGTGCCGTTTCGTGGATGATGTTTTTAGTATTTGGGATAGTGATTTAAATAATCTCTTTCTTCTTTTGTCTAAGGTTAAAGATTTTTACCCTTCAATTAATTTTACTGTTGAGCACGAATCTAATTGTTCCTTGCCTTTTCTTGATGTTCTGGTTACCCGTTCTGCTGTTGGTTTTCACACTTCTGTTTTTCGCAAACCCTCTTTTACTAATTCCTGTATACCCGCCAATTCTTACCATCCTATTTCCTCTAAAAATCTTTTTTAACGCTTATTTTAATCGCGCCTTTAATGTTTGTTCTTCCATCTCTGCTTTGAGTGATGAAATTGATTTTATCTTTAATCTTGGCCACTAGGCTCCCTATTCTTTTGATTTTATATATAAGATTTTCGCCCATATTAGCCGTAAATTTACTCAAATTGATACTAAACTTGTTGCTTTAAAAGATCGTTTAACTTATAAATCTAGTTTTCCGTACCATCCTAAGATTTTCCACCCCCTTTATTCAGTTCTGTCATGAGTTTGGTTTTAGGCCTGCTCACTCTAATATTACTTCTTTATTTAACCGTGTTCGGTCTGATAAACTTGGGGATATGGATGACTTTAAAAGCTTTGCTGGGGTGTATGTGGTTCCCCTGTTGTCCACCGATGATAACTATAAATTTTATATTGGCAGTACCAAACGCAATGTTGGCATCCGTTTAGCAGAACACGCTCGGGATGTCAAAGGTGGAAAACTTTCTACTGCCCTTGCTCATTATGTTGTTAAACATAATTTTCTGCCTATTTTGAAAAAACATTCCTTTTAATGCGTTGTAATAATCCCGTAATATTATTCTTTTTGAATCCCTTTTTATTTATATCTACTGCGCGTCTATTTGTGATTTTGACCCCGTTCAAATTCTAACTTATGCTTGGCGACTCATTCTCGACTCTATGCAAATCAAGTCTCTTCATAGTTATCTCTGACGTCATCCTCTTGGGTATTGGGCCTGAATGTCTTTTTTGAATTTGCATTCCTGTAAGAAAATAGTATTTTTAATTGTACTTTTCTTGAGATATACTAGGTTTTGAATCTGTTTAAAATATTTTATGTTTTTTGTGTAATTTTCCTTTGCTAATCGAAAGTTCATTTTCTAATTGTATTTATGCAAATTTGTCATCTTTTCTGGTCTATATATGAACAATCATTTTAATTTCCATGTAGCCACTGTTGAAGAAGCGCTCTGACCTTTATCATTTTTGTACGTCTTATAAGAAGTGTAATAAAGACCTTCTATCAAAGCTGTTTGCTCGATCTTTTTGCATCTTCTAATTAAAACTTTAAACAGTAATATGGTAGAGATATTATAAAAATATTATTTTTTTCGGTTTTAAGTGTAAAACGCTTGGTCGTTGAAAAAGCAGGCATTTTACAGGTGCTAGTTGAATAGATAAATTTTAGTAATTCAATGGTAAAACTGATACATCTGCATATTTCATCAGAATCAGTTGGATATTCGACGAATTATTGACTTGGAATGTGTTACAGTTGTAAAGAAACATAGCAGTCTGACTGAAATTATATTACTGGCATTACTCAAATTGGAAATATCTATCTAAAACACATATACTATTTTATTCCCATACCTCTAAAAATATTCCCTTCTGCACCATGTATTGTATAGAAGGCAAAAATCTTATTTGGAAAGCAAATGATTTTCCATGAACTTATCCAATTTCCTTCAAATATTGTGGAACGCCTTAACGTTTTATTTTGCAAAACGAAATAGAAGGATACCAATAAACACTATTCAATTTGTAGTTATAATCGTACCCAGTCGCAAACACTTTCAAACACTGGAACAGCATGCCTTATCCTAGTTATAGGGGCTCATATACTTAGCACGTTGAAAGAAAAAATTCTGAAAGGAAGCCATCTTTGCCAGAAGCATTTTTCTCGAGGTTAGCGGGATATATTCAACGTGTTTCAACCGAAATCCAAAATATCAAAGATCAGGACTATATGCAGTGAGCATGGTAAGCTATTTCTATTATTATTCAATGAGATGAAATAAATGCCGACCAGAAATCTATATAAATACTTTTTATTATAAAACTTCAACGAAAGTTAACAATTGGAAAAGGGCTACACTAAAAAAAGTGTTCGAGGTGACTAGAAAATTTCAAGGAAACTGGGATTCCACATAATAATCTAGTTAACACTCCGCGGAGTTTCCTAGTATATAGTAGAACTTTATCTAGATAATATAAAAATCTCCGAAATGTTATTATGAATCCCAGTTTCCGAGAAAGTTTTCGTAACTATATCTATTTTTCACAGTGTGCGTAGCTAATAATGTTCTACTGCCTAGATGAATCATCTGAAATTCAAAGTGAATCTGTCGAAAATTGGAATACATATCGCAACGACAGGTTTTTACTTTCTTTATATACATAGTATAATGTGTAAGGAAAGTATTGTGATGAAGTCAAAATTCAAATTCAAGTTTTCGACAAGAGAGCACGTTTCAAGCATCCCTGATCACGAATCGAACATTTTTGAGGTGATGTCTATGTCAGAAAGTATGTGTGTGTGTGAAAGTATGTGTGTGGAGACGATTTCTCATGAACGAATGGAGCGATTCGAATGAAATTTGGTGCAAAAAGTACAATTCGTAAATACTGGAAGCCTATTGTTACTTTCCTTATATACATAATGTATAAGGAAAGTATTGTGAAGGGGTCGAAAATTCGAATTCGAGTTTTCGACGGGAGAGCACGTTTCAAGCATCCCTGATCACGAATCAAACATTTTTGAAGTGATGTCTGTGTGTGTGTGTGTGTGTGTGTGAAAGTATGTGTGTGTGTGTCAGTGGGTCTGTGGAGACGATAACTGACGAACGAATGGACCGATTCGAACCAAATTTGGTACAAAAGTCACAATCTGTAAACACTGGAAGCTTATTGTTTTTATACGCAATCGAATGTTCAGAATCCCCCTAAATTTTCGAATGAAATTTTGAAAAAATCGTCAAAAAATCAAAACCAATAATAAATTTAGGTAAATAGACATATCTTATGTAATTTTTCATTAGAAAACGATTGACATAAATTTTAGAACGCTAACATGAACCGTTCTCGAGATATTGCACATTTTTCAAAAAAATTATCAAAAAGCCATATAAAATAGAAAAAAAATATTTCCTATTGAGAAACATGTTCACTTTTCATATATAATATCATGCGATAAATTGGGTGATATCATTCTCGTGGATCTAGCTCGTTTCATTCATGAAAAAAGATACTTTGAGTAATACTTTTGCATTTGAACGCCAATTTATCTGCTGTAAGAATAACTTATTTTTTCGTCCATAACGCTTGGCGAGATTTTGGCGACGAAATTGGCGGAATGTCGCCAACTTGGCGACTTTTTTAAATGTTGCCAAATTAACGAAAATCTCGCCAAATGGATAAAAATGACGATTAATCAATGAAAATGACGACTCATTGGCGAAAATTCAATATCTTGGAAAGGATATTAGTATATACTAGAAGAAAAACCTATTTATTTTACTGTAAAAGTAGTAAATTCATTTCATTATATAAGGAAAGTCATGTGTTGCCCACATCAGATTGTTTTTAAACGCAATCGAATGTTCAGAACCTCCCTAAATTTTCAAGTGAAATTTTGAAAAAAATATCAGAAAACTAATACCTTGAATAAAGTTACGCAAATATACATTTCGTATATAATTTTTCCTTAGAAAACGATTGACAAACTTAAGAACGCTAGTATGAACCGTTCTCGAGATATTGCACATTTTCAAATAAATTTATTAAAAATACCCATAAATTAAAAAAAATTAACTGTTGAGAAACCTGTACACTTTTCATATGTAATATGCTATAAATTTCGTAAAATCATTTCGTGGATATAGCTCGTTTCATTTATGAGAAAAAATACTTTGGGTAATACTTTTGTATTTGAACGACAATATAGTCATTTATCTACTATAAGAATAACTTATTTCTCCGTCCATAACGTTTGGCGAGATTTTGGCGACAAATTTGGTGGAATGTCGCCAACTTGGTGATTTTTTTAAATGTTGCCATATTAACGAAAATCTTGCCAAATGGATAAAAATAACGCTAAATCAATGAAAATGACGTTAATTGTTAAAATTTCAATATCTTGGAAAGAATATAACTATCTACTATAAGAATAACCTATTCTTTTACTGTAAAAGTAGTAAATTCATTAATTATATAAGGAAAGTCAAATGCTGTCCACATCATATTTTTAATAGTTGATTTCGAGAAAAACGAATTTAAAGTTTAAAAAACGTGGTGCTGAGCTGTGGTACTTTTGTCAATATGTAACAGTTATCTCAGCTATTGCTATGCATTTAAGAAATTTAAATATATTCTTTTAAACATCGTACTTTTAAAAATTGTAAAGAAAAAAAATAGATTTTTCCGACCAAAATATCAATTTATTAGGTTTGAGCATATTTATATTTTAACTGTTTATTACGTAGATATTTGTAGATTCTAACGTTCTGAATCGCATAAAAATCTATTCAGAGAACAAAATGTGGCTCCACTACCATGTTTCGTCGGATAATTTGAGTTAAAGTAAACATATATTACAAATAGACCACCCACATAGCCGTCGTTAAAAATAATAGATTAGTGTTCTAGTTAGAGCACTCAAAGCCTGAAATTCCAACGAAAAATAAAGTTCCAATTTTCGAAGCCCATTCATAACTTTCCAGATGCATTATCATGACGACATGACAAACTATTAAAATATGTTTTATCACTTTGAGGCACATGCATCATTTTAAAATCTCAAACTCTTTACAGAATACCCATTTAATTAACAAAGTACAGCAACAATTAATTCTTAAGATCAGTAATTTTGTTGCAAGAGTTAAACTTTGTAAACCTCACGTCACGTTACAAATTTAAATACGTTTTCTATGTTTTGCCACAAACATTGAAGAATTCAGGGTGTCCCAAAGAAATTGAAACGCGCTTTAATTCTTTACCAGTTGGAGAAAAGTCGGAATCCTGGGAAACTGGGCAATTTAAATTGTAAAAATGTTGAAAGTAAGGTAGGGAATAAGACTATGTTAATGAAATAGTCCTCGCATTAATTTTCAAAAGTTACTTTTTAAATTTTTATACGACGCTCTTAAAAATTTTCTGATTGTCCAAATTTGCATATTTTTAATGCAACAAGATCATTAAAAAACCGCATATCTGCATCTTTAAAATTGAGCGAGTTATATTTAATTGAAAATTGAACATTGTGAATGGGGACCCTATATCAAATTAGAAATGTAAATATGTGATATATCACGAAAAAATAAAACTGGATGATAATACATAGGAAACCCAACCGCGTAGTGAGTACAACTGCTTTATATAATCTCTGTCTGTGTAATGCTTTATTTAGATGCATTTGTGATAAAAAAATTTCACATATATTAACGTACTTTTGATCTAAACAATTTCCATCGTCAATTTGTTTATGATCCCTATTTTCACTGATGAAACGGTCTTTCACATAATACGGAAAAGTGGCACAACTCAGAATATTTCCTTTGGTTCCTTAGTATTTTCTTAGTATTTCTTTCCTCCCTATTCAGTTGATTTTAAAGATGCATATATGCGGTTTTTTTAATGATCTTGTTGCATTAAAAATAAAATTCTTCTAATGATCCAAATTTGTCTAAGGGGGTCGTATAAAAATTCAAAAAGTGTAACTTTTTTAAAATTAATGCGAGGACTATTTCATTAACGTAGTCTTATTTCCTACCTTACTTTCAACATTTTTGCTAATTACATTGCCCACTTATCTCCAACAGGTAGAGGATTAAAGCGAGTTTCAATCTTTTTGCGACACCCTGTAGAGTGCTTTAAGAAAGTTGAAACCAGCTTCGTGGTAAGATTGAATATGTTCATCTTCATAGATATTCGCGTAAGTGTGGGATATTGCGCATATTCTTACTGGCATCAGATATTCCATTTTAATGAGGGCATAAGTGTGAAACTGGTACATGGATCAGTTACCTACAGTGGAAGCAAGATACTTTGGGACATCACGTATATAATTATTCAAATTATATAAACTTTTATAATAAAACTATAAGGAGTGTCTACAAACGATCAGTGAGTGTTTGTCAAAGATGTTGATACTCAGAATTGTGTGTGAAGTGTATTTTGTCCACACGGTCAAACATAGTTGACATTTTATGATAATGAGAGAGTTTTCCTTGAATCTAGTAGATGGCTCCACTACAATTGTTTCTTAATTTCGCTGTAAATATCGTTTGTCATATTTATGTTTTCAGATTAAGAAATTGAAAAGAAATTAGAAGTGTCCCAAATCGTTACAATAAATAATAACAAAATGCATTCAAATGCATACATCAAAATTAAAAGATTTAATAATTTGAATTATTTTCATATAAATAAATGTGAAAGTGGATTTTAATAAACATTAATTGAAATTAGAAACTATACTTCCATAATATATAAAATATAAACATTTGAAAAAGGGCACCAAAATTCTTTTAGCTGTACGTACTAAATTTGTAGTTGCAGCATTGGGCATAAACATTCATTATTTTAATGTTTATTCCTTAAAATTTTCCATTTAAAGTATGTGTGGAATGCACTTTTGACAATTAACATGCACAAATAATTTGAATCGCATATTTCAGATGGATATTTTTTTAGAAGTAGAAAAGCAAGAAGTTTATTAATTAAAATATTAAGACAAGTACAAAAAAAAAATTGGTACTAAAATATCTGTATACGGGCCTGAATTTCCTACAGAACATTTATATGTACTAGTAGAAAAGCTGTAATTACTAAATATAAAATGATATATTAAATTATATTTGTTAAATAAATTGGTAATTTTTTTGTCCAGCTGACCGTTTCTGCTCTTCATCGAATCCTTGATTTTTTATTTTTATAATTAAATTGTGTCATCATAGTATTTTTCTATATTTTTGACCTCCTCAGAAGACAAATCAACAATTTCAGCTATTTCTGATAAGCACAGGTTTCTAAAAATATTGTGTTATTCTGACAATCTTGTCTTTATAAGCTTTTATAATATGGTGAGTCTTATCTTGAGTTCAACTCATTTTTAATAAAAATAAATCTAAAATTTAAAATAAAAAACAAACAAAAGAAAAAGATTATACATTAAAAACAATTGGGCAAAATAGAAAATAAGTACATTCAATTCAATTCACCAAACGGTAATCGGACCGCGATTGGTCAATACAAACGTCAATCATACTGACTTCTCAATATCTGCTGAAAAAGTAGGACGCTGCTCTACAAAACAAATGTTTGACCTCAAACTTTGACAAATACGCCAAACACGTGTTCAAATGATCAAAAATCAGTAATCAAGCCTTTTTGACGAACATTCCCTGATCGTTTGTAGACACCTTTAAGCAGTAATATTGTAGAGCAATTTGAAAATCATTTTTAGGCTTGAAACGAGAAACGCTTGGTCGTTGCAAAAGTAGCAATTTTCTGTATGCTAATTTCATGGATGAATTTTAGTAGCGGAAGGGTAAAAGTGTTCAATTTGCGAATTTTATCAAAATTAGTATGGTTTTAAAGGAATGTGTAACAAAATAACAAACAGACAAGTTGCAGCATAACAAGCAGACTGAAATAGGATACTGATATCGATCAAAACGTGAATATTAATTTTAAACTCCGTATTTAAACCCAGTTCCAAATCTTTCCCTCTGTATTATGTATTGTACAGAATGTAAAAATCTGATCTGGGCAGTAAACGATTTTCTATGAGATCATCCAGTTTTCTTCAAATATTAGGCAACGCCTTAAATTTTTATCATGCAAAATAAAACAAAAGCATACCAATAACCGCTACTCAATTTGTGGTTATAAAATACATTCTATTTCCAGTTGGTTGCCTTGGCATAAAGTCGCAAATTATTCAAAAACTGAAATAGCATGACTTTTACTAGATTTAGAGAGTTCCTATTGCATGTTGAAAAGACAGAATATTTTGCAAGGCAGCAAGCTTTGTAGATGTATATTTGTTTTTACCATAAAACTGCAACGAAAATCTGAATCGGAAATAGTAAAAAAAATCTGATGTGGGCAACACATGACTTTCCTTATATAATGCAATGAATTTACTACTTTAACAGTAAAAACAATAGGTTATTTTTATAGTAGATATATCCTTTCCAAGATATTGAATTTTCGTCAATTAGTCGTCATTTTCACTGATTTATCCTCATTTTTATCCATTTGGCGAGTTTTTCGTTAATTTAGCAATATTTAAACAAGTCGCCAAGTTGGAGACATTCCACCAAATTCGTCGCCAAAATCTCGCCAAGCGTTATGGATGGAGAAATAAGTTATTCTTACAGCAGATAAATGACTAATGGCGTTCAAATACAAAGGTATTACTCAAAGTATCTTTTATCATGAATGGAACGAGCTAGATCCACGAGAATGATGTCAATAAATTTATCGCATGATATTAAATATGAAAAGTGAACGTGTTTCTCAATAGGTAATACTTTTTACATGATTTTTTGATAATTTTTTAAAAATATGTAATATCTCGAAAACGGTTCATGCTAGCGTTCTAAAATTTGTGTCAGTCATTTTCTAATGAAAAATTACATAAGAACAGTCTATTTGCGCATTTTTATTAAAGGTTTTGATTTTGTAATGATTTTTTCAAAATTTCATTCGAAAATTTAGAAAAGTTCTGAACATTCGATTGTGTTTTGAAACAATAGTCTTCCATTATTCACGGATTGTGATTTTTGTACCAAATTTCGCTTGAATCGGTCCATTTATTCGCCCGTTATCGTCTCCACAGGCTCACTGACACACACACAGACATCACCTCAAAAATGTTTGATTCGTGATCAGGGATGCTTGAAACGTGCTCTCCCGTCGAAAACTCGAATTCGAATTTTCGACCCTGTCACAATGCTTTCCTTGGGCGCGGTAGCCCATTGGTTAGCGCGCTGGAGTTGCACTCGGATTCCAGCCACTGCCAAAAACTGCCGCCGTGTTCATGCGGAGTACGATCACGTTAAACATGTGGGTCCGAAAGTCCTTCCGAGAGGTTGGTGGTAGGGGAAGGAGGGTACGGTCCCTGTGGATGCCTCCCCCACTGGGTTCCGGTCTAAATTGGGTGGCACTTTCCGACCGTCCAAACTGTTACCTTACACCTTCCTGGTAGGTCGGACGGTCTGGGTTTCAACAACAACAATGCTTTCCTTATACATTATGTATATAAGGAAAGTAATATTGAAGGTCACTAAAAATTTCTGGGAAACTGGGATTCCATATAATTTTCTAGCAATATTCCACTGATTTTTCTAGTATATATTAATGTGCACTAGTAGTATTTAATATTGGACCAATATAGTATATCCTGGTATTACATAAATATTTCCCATGTAACTACAATACTGGGTAAATATTAGGGTTTGATTGGCTTCCAATATTGCCTAATATCCTCATTGCACTATTAGGCCAATATTGGTGTTACATTGAAAATATTGTCCAAATATGTTATGCCAATATTGGGCTAATTCTCTCAAAATGCCCCTTTCATATTGCTTCAATTTTGGAACCAATAATAAGCCAATATTGGATCGCTACTAGGGACTTAATCTAGATTCTAGAAACTTCCCATGCGTGGTATTGGAGTTATTAGGAATTCCAGTTTTCTAGAATTTTTTTTACGAACTTCATCTATTTATTTACAGTTTACGCAGCTAACCAAGTTCAACTGTCTGGAAAATTCGTACCAAATTTCAAATATATTGGTCGAAAATTGGCACAAATATCGTAATGACGTGTTTCGAATAATTTCTGTTGAGAAATACACATTTAAAATTATAGGTGCTGAGTTGTGGTTCTTGTGCCAGTATAATCGCTATCTCAGTAATTTCTACATATTTTTCAAAATAACAAAGCAAGTTATTTTTAAACATCGTATTTTTAGAAAATGCAAAACAAAATCGATTTTTCAGGTTTAAATATTTTGAGGATTTTATTTGTTATCCAAAGTTAGAATAAAACAAGCATTATATAATAATGAGCTTATATAATAATGAAATCATTTATTATATAAGTCATATGTTTAAAATATTATCGGTAAATATTTTGTATTTTCTTTTCCGAATCGTAATAAATTCGATCAGTACCAGTGTATCCCAAAATTGGTTAGATTATCAAATTCCATGAAATTTCGTTGGGCAATAAGTTGAAAGATATATGCATTTCAATAAAACACTCACACAGCTGTCGAAATATTCGTAGATTGGTGTTCAGGGGTACTCTAAGTGTATAAATTTTCCCCCAATCAACACTGCCCCAAGGCATCACGTTGTATTATGCGGTAATCAAAAATAGATTAGGTAAACTGTTAAGAATATGTTTAAACACTTCGGGACACGTGTTAAAAATCTTGCAAATTTAAGCCTCATTGAAAAATATCTATTTAACAAAGTATATGAACATTACATTCTTAAGATCACTGTATTTTGCTATACTACACGAAGTGACAAATTTAGAGATATTTTTCATATTTTACCATAAACATTTCAGTATAGAACACGAATTTGACCTCAAGCAATGCAGAGTTGAAAAAAACTTAAAATGCAGAGCAAATAAAAAGTAAATAAGCAGATAAACGTTCTGAAGAACAAAATTCAAAGATTTCTAAAAAGTAGTCTACTTATTTAACTTCGTTTGCGCTGCATTTTACGATACAAAATAGTTCTTCACTAATATTTCTTTTACAAAATATATGCAATGTCTTATTATAGTTAGAAATCAAGAAATTAAAATCGAATTCAATTCACAGAGAATAAAGTCAAACACATTAAATTAACTCTATATAAAATTGTTTTAAAATGTATTTCCCCCTCTAGTCGCCTGTTGCGGTTTTACCTGTAGAAACATTCCCCCAACATATAGCACAAGCTTAATTTAAAACTTTTCTCGCTATTTTTGCAAAGCACAGCTGCTCACAGAAAAACATTGTGCTCTAAAAAGATCTATTAAATTCATAGAAATATTTAATATTTTTGTAAATTAAATGCATTGCATTTTGATAAATATGGCAAATGCATTTAAAAATTTTTTAGATTTTTTAAAAGCACAATCCTTTCTCTATTTAGCATCTATATTTGGCATGATTTTGATTTTTTTTTGCCAAGAGCTAAACGAGGTAGAAATTAGGGACTATAGGTTTACATGTGAAATCTGAAATAGTCGGCTGGAAGGATAAAATTACTTCAAACAGTTTCAGTATGAAATACATTTAAGACATGAAAATAGTTTTAATTCTGCTTGTAATTATACAAATAAATTACAGTTCATGATACTTTGCAATAAATTTTTCAAATGTAGACATCTTGATGTTTTACCATATGAGCTAAAATCACAATAGTATGTACAGGGTTAAAATTCGTAAATAAAATTTCATAAAACAAGTTTCTTCACCATGTGTGCATTGGGAACAAATTTACCTAGTTTCATTCAATTAAGTTCAATTTGAAAAATATTCATACTATTCTCAGATGCAAATTGCACTTTGTAACGTAATATTATTTAAGTAACGGTAAGTACAAAAAGGTAGTTATGAGCATGTACTGGCGACGCAGTTTTAGTATTTTTTTTTATTCCTGAATCCTCGTACTCAACACTTACCAAAGCTTCAACCGCATTTGCAATCAAATTGGGTTGTTTGGTACGAACGCACCGAATGCATAAGTTAACTGTGACAGCCATTAAAAATAAAAGTGTGTGCTTGATTTCTATGCGAAAGTTCGTTGT
This sequence comes from Amaurobius ferox, assembly GCA_951213105.1. NCBI lineage: Eukaryota > Metazoa > Arthropoda > Arachnida > Araneae > Amaurobiidae > Amaurobius > Amaurobius ferox. Next base: position 14,346,024 of record OX578148.1, on the reverse strand, counting down.
AAGCAAGTAACAATCCAGAATAAAGCCCATGTCCTCTTGTAACGGGTTCAAGTGTTTCAATAAATTGCCATATGCCATCACTTAGTACTTTAACAGACTGTTTATACGTGATAAAATATAATATCACTCCGTTACCTAATTCTGGTTTAAAAGGTAATACATTCCCACTTGGTAACCGTTCAAAACAGTCCTTTCTATCTGGATGCCATTCAATGCCCGCTCTACTTAAAACATACAGAATCATCTCTTCAGAAAATTATCTAGCATTCTGCCGGTTTAGAACGTTGTAGTCCATTATATCAGGAACAGACTGGAATGGTCGACAAAGTGAGGTTTACCTTGGCTCAATGAAACAAGAATTTTGCTGTCAGCCGGAAATGTTCTAAGCCCCTTGTGGCTTTGCTGGTCACTCCAATAACTGTGGTTCCTTTGAGCCTTTGAGCCGGAAAGGTTCTTTAATATAAGATTGGATAACCAATTAAAAGGTTGTCAGCCTTTTCTCTTTTATTTCTTTTTCTTTTTTCCTTCACCTTTGTGAAGGGACTTAACTGCAGTTTGCTGAAAACGCTTTAGCCGCCCAACAAATTAGATGAGAACTTGATTCCACAGGAACTTATTAGTTGGTTAGATTAAAAGTAATGCACGGAAACGAAAGAGTCCGTAAAATGAGTTGATTGTTCAAAGTTTGTCTGCATCGAAAGTGCCGATTTGCACCTCTCAATATCATAGATGAATTTCACAAGGTATTTAGCTGCGCTGGTAAAATCATAAAAGTTAAAAATGTGCAGACCCTGATCAAGTAAAGTTCCTGGTTGTTTTTTCAATTTTTTGACATTTTCCTCATTTTTTCTGGGGATTTCGTTGTATTGAGGACACATCTGAATCAAATGTTCGAGGATTTCTGGAACTTAGCACTGGTTACATATTGGGTTAATACTGGGGTCCCATTTAGCTTTTACACTGATGGTGATTTAATATTTAGTCCGGATTGTGGAATCTTTTCTCGATTTGACTGTTTTATAAGCTTTTTTACTATACAGGTTTATGAGGGCAACGGCCCTACTGTGCTGAAAACACCGGTTCTCGTTAGATCACCGAAGTCAAGCAGCATCGGACGCGATTAGTACTTGGGTGGGTGACCATCTGGGAACACCGCGTGCTGTTGGCACATTTCGGGCGCGGTAGCCCGGTGGTTTGCGCGCTAGATTTGCACACTGCCACAACTAGCCAACGGCCCTACCTTGCTGAAAACACCGGTTCTCGTTAGATCACCGAAGTCAAGCAGCATCGGGTGTAGTTAGTACTTGGGTGGGTGACCACCTGGGATCACCGCGTGCTGTTGGAACATTTCGGGCACGGCAGCCCGGTGGTTTGCGCGCTGGATTTGCACACTGCCACAACTGCTGCCGTGTTCATGCGGAATACGATCACGTTAAACATGTGGGTCTGTAAGTCCTTCCGAGAGGTTGGTAGTAGGGGACGTAGGGTACGATCCCTGTGGATGCCTCCGCCACTGGGTTCCGGTGTAAATTGGGTGACACTTCCCGGCCGTCCAAACGGTTACCTTACACCCTTCTGGTAGGTCGGACGGTCTGGTTCTCAACAACAACTGTACAGGTTTATGTATGGGAATTTTGAGTGAAATTTCGAGTTTTTCAATTTTTGATCCCAACATGGGTTGTCAGCCAGACGCCGAAGACAGTAGCATTTAGTCATTCGTGACGTCACGTACCAGGAAAATTGTTGCCAAAACACTAAGTTTTTCCATAATTACAATAAAAAATTGCTTGGTAATTTTGAAATGGCAATATCCAGACGTAAATAACATGCTCAGAGGGTTTATTTGTGCTGTGCACACCTTCCTCAGTGACGTCAAATAGGATTATCGGTCTTTTCAGAGAGTTCGAGAACATATGCGCGAGTTTGCTAATCTTATGACATCAAAGCCAGAAGAAGAAATGTAGTCATGCCTCGTATGAAACCTCCCCCCCCCCCGGTTAGCTGGCATCCAATATAGAGAACGTTAGAATTTTATGTTCTTGAGGGATGCTTTGTTGCCAATTTACTGAACACTTTCAGATGAAAGGTAATATAAAATATTTTTATTTCCTATCAAATGTTTGTATCCTAATCAAAACGTATTCAAATTCCTCTATTTCGATAGTTTCGTGGAAATATACATATCAGTATCCGGATTTGCATTGATACGGGTGAATAGGATCTCAAATTAGCAGCCCCTAAATTGATTTAAATATAGACAAGAAAAGTCAAACAAGCATAAAGAATTGATTATGAAACACTTTCCATCTGAAATACAACTTTATTTAAACACTACTAAAATGTGGTACATTCATCGCTGATATTTTTTAATTTTTAAAGTACTACAGTAATTTATTATATTTGAAAATATAAAATTTCATCGTAAAAAAAATGCTAGGTATACAAAATGAACTTTATTAAAATGACATCATCGAAATATAAATTGTCATCTTCTTTATGTAAAACCAATGAATATTTTATTCATATCACGTATATTCCAGACTCCAGAGCTAAATAATTGTGCATTAAAAAATTCAGCAATTCTTATACAACTCACCTTACAATCACTTGATTTTTTTTTGCATTCTGCATGCTATTGAAATAAGGCTTCGTTGTAGAAATAATCAAAGCTTAGTGACAATTTAAAATAAAAAATATTGTAATTGCTTTAGCACAGAATTTAGATACACAGATAATAAGTAAAAATAAAGCGGTTTTATGACAGATGCAGCACTAAATATCTTTAAACAACACGATCTTTATACTTGGGGCAAAATGGAGACCATATTTTATTTTGAAATGAGTCACGTGATCTCTATATAATATGGGTGCAATTATTATTTCAAATTTTATTTTTAAAACTATATATTTTGCTGAAATTATTTTTATACATTTTATGTGATAATTTGAACATTTCCTAAAATTTGCGAGGCAATATGTAAATTTTAAATCCGCTTAAAAATACCTTAAAAAATTATGTCCCATAGGATTCAATGTGTATAATAATTTTAATTCGGGTTAAATCTAAAACTAATGGAGTGATATTATTTGTTTTTATTCTCGTATGTCCCACAGACCGGCTAAATAACATACTGAAATTTCATTTTGATAAAGTGTTTTTTACGGTAGTTATTGCGCGAATGGGCAGACAGAATAATCAAAGTCATAAACACTTTTTAACTAATAACATTGGCAACACTTTTCAACTGTTATAAAATAAATATTTGGGATTGATAATTGTCATTACACTATTTTTTGAGAAACTAATGCTAATATATGCTTCAGTTACATAATTTCATTTGCGATTTTGTAAAATTTTTCTCTGTGAAATTGGCAACACTGGTAATCATTGAAAAACTCGGAATATGTCGTGTATTGTCCGCCAATGATATCACTAGAAAACTGAAATTGTACTTCATAAACACCTAATCTGTAGGAGTAGAAGGTACGAAATGTAATCTTCCGCTAAAAAAAATAATGCGCCATAAAATTTGATAAAAATATATTTTAAGCTGAGAATTTATTTAATATTTCAACTGAAAAATGAATAAAAATAGTAAATAAAATAAATTTAAAGTAAAATTTAAATAACTTTTAAATATAATTGGAAGTGAAGTATATACATTCAATCGCTTCTATGGCAGAATTAGTTGGCTTGGTCTTGGCGAGAAATCGCCGTGTAGAAAATCTATACAGGAGACTGCAATCGAATTTGAGAAAGTTAAAAGTATTTTTACTTTCTTCTATACATAATGTATAAGGAAAGTATTGTGACAGGGTCGAAAATTCGAATGCGAGTTTTCGACGGGAGAGCACGTTTCAAGCATCACTGAACACGAATGAGACATTTTTGAAGGTAATGTCTGTGTGTATGTGTGTGCTTGCGTATCAGTGAGTCTGTGGAGACGTTATCTCACGAACGAATAGAGCAATGCAAATGGAATTTGATACAAAAATCACAATCCGTGAATACTGGAAGCCTATTGTTTTTAAACGTAATCGAATGTTCAGAACCCCCATAAATTTTCGAATGAAATTTTGAAAAAATCATCGAAAAATCAAAATCTTTAAAATAGTTACTCAAATAGACATTTCTTATGTAATTTTTCCTTATAAAACGATTGACATAAACTTCAGAACGCTAGCATGAACCGTTCTCGAGATATTGCACATTTTTAAAATAAATTTATCAAACAATACCATAAATTAATATTAAAATAATAACTGTTGGGAAACATGTTCACTTTTCATATGTAATATCATGCGATAAATTGGGTGACATCATTCTCGTGGATCTAGCTCGTTCCATTCATGAGAAAAGATACTTTGAGTAATACTTTTGTATTTGAACGCCAATAGTTACTTACCTGCTATATGAATAACTTATTTCTCCATTCAAAACACTTGGCGAGATTTTATCAGAATGTCGCCGTCTTGGCGACTTTTTTAAATGTTGCCAAATTAACGAAAATCTCGCCAAATGGATAAAAATGACACTAAGTCAATGAAAATGACGACTAATTGACGAAAATTCAATAGTTTGGAAAGAATATAAATATCTACTATAAGAAAAACCTATTTTCTTATTGTAAAAGTAGTAAATTCATTGCGTTATATACGGAAAGTCATGTGTTGCCCACATCAGATTTTTTTTTCTCAGTCTAACTTTCTGTTTTGAAAACTATTATAGAACAAAAATTTAAACGACTTGGAAATTTTCAGAATATTTCACCTCAAATGCATACCCGACATGATATAAAAAATATTTGGAATACAAAAAATTAATAATTAAAATTTATTTTTGCTTTATTATTATCGGCAGATTTGCAAAAAATTTTTATCATTTTAGATAAATTTAAGCCCAAACATCAGATGGGATGAATACATGTTGAGGACAGAATTATGGTCGATTGTATCGAATGTTAGGGCACAATGGGAAACATACTGAATTGACAAAGCTGCATGGACATAAGTTCTCCGCATACCACCATACCACTGCGAATGAAATCCTATCGAGCATGTGCGGGGTTTAATCGGGGGTTGTAGCATTGGAGAATTGTACTCTTAAAGCTGATGAAGTGTGATTTCTGATGAGAGAAGCTATAGAACGTGTTCCGCTGAAGAAGAGGCACAACTACATTAACCATGCATTAAAGAATAACATAGGTGAACATTCAATAATCTTGCTAATAATACTATAGAAATCTAGTCTTTTGAAATCAACAGCGAGTCGAGTGATTCAAGCGATTTAGAAGTTGGCTACATTTCAAGTTACGTAAGTGATTTGTAATGTTTTCGTAATGTTATTTTTACTTTCTTTATATACATAATGTATAAGGCAAGTATTGTGACTGGGTTGAAAATTCGATTTCGAGTTTTCGACGGGAGGACACATTTCAAGTGTCTCTGATCAAGAATCAAATATTTTTGAGGTGATGTCTGTGGAGACCATATCTCACGAATGAATCGAGAAATGAAATTTGGAATGAAATTGGAATGAAATTTGGTACAAAAATCACAATACTGGAAGCCTATTGTTTTAAATGCAATCGAATGTTCAGATCCCCCCCACACCTAAATTTTCAAGTGAAATTTTGAAAAAAATTATCAAAAAATCAAACATTTTGGAGGTGATGTCTGTGTGCGTGTGTGTATGTATGTGTGAAAGTGTGTGTGTCAGAAAGTCTTTGGAGAGGATATCTCACGAACGAATGGAGCGATTCGAATGAAATTTGGTATACATATCACAATCTGTAAATACTGGAAGCTTATTGTTTTGAAACACAATCAAATGTTCAGAACCCCATAAATGTTTGAATGAAATTTTGAAAAAATTATCAAAAAATCGAAACCTTTAATAAAGTTACGCAAATAGACATTTCTTATGTAATTTTTCATTAGAAAACGATTGACATAAACGTTAGAGCGCTAGCATGAACCGTTCTCGGGATATTGCACATTTTTCAAATAAATTTACCAAAAAATCCCATGAATTTAAAAACATATATTAACTGTTGAGAAACATGTTCACTTTTCATATGTAATATCATGCGATAAATTAGGTGACATCATTCTCGTGGGCCTAGCTCATTCCATTCATGAGAAAATATACTTAGTAATACTTTTGTATTTGAACGTCAATAGTCATTTATCTGCTCATTTATCTGCTTTCTGCTGTGTCGCGACTTTTTTAAATGTTGCCAAATTAACGAAAATCTTGCCAAATAGATAAAAATGACGCTAAACTAATGAAAATGACGACTAATTGACGAAAATTCAATATCTTATAAAGAATATAAGTTTGTACTATAACACTAACCTATTTTTTTGCTGTAAAAGTAGTAAATTCATTGAATTATATAAGGAAAGTCATGTGCTGCCCACATCAGCGTTTTTATCATGCAGTGGTGGTTTAACATTGTGATTGAAATAATTAATAAGAAAAAGGAAAATAATGTAACGTATCAACTCCTATTATTTGTATGCTACTTATATGTATGAAAGCCAACTATACACCATATTTGGACTTTCTAGCTACTCCGGTTCTCCAGTTATTCCAAAAAACGAGTACATTTTTTTGACGGATCCAGGATAAGCTAGTCCGATAAGGTTTAAAATCCGAAAAATTAAAATATGCTGCAAAAGACAACGACATACTAAATTTAGACGTTATAGCTGCTCCGGTACCAAAGTTATTCCCCCAAAACCGTTACATTCATATGACGAGCTTAGGGCGGGAAACCACAATAAGGTTCAAAATAAAAGAAAACTAAAATGTACTACAAAAGACAGTGACGTACCAAATGTCATGCTACTATGGTTTTATTTTTTGTGGGTTAGTTGTAGCTGAGCCCAGGTGACCTGTTTTGAGCGGGGCAGGTTTCGGGGTAGCAATTTTTTATTTCTGCCGGGGGTTGAGGTTGTCATTCTGGAAGTTTTAATTTTAATGGATTTAAGAGTGGCATTGTAGTGAAGGGTGTGTTGATTGGGAACTTCGGTTTAAAGAATAGTGTTTTATGATATTTGAAAGTTTATTATTTTGCACATTATTTGATGTATTTATAAATGTTATTCTTTGACATATGTGCTATTCCCGCAAATTTTTGCGGAGGTTTGTAGGCTGATGTAACCGCCCTGGCCAGACAAAAGTTTTGAGTTAATAATAAATATCTGGGGTGGGGGTGCATGGCCGTTTTTGGTAGTGCCTGTTGCCTGTTTGGTTTCGTTGCGGGCGGGTCTCTGGATTGCTGCATGGGGGTTTCGGCCGTCTTCGTCTGCGTTCTTCTTCGGCACTGGCGGCGCTTGGCCTCTTTCGGCGGGGCGTGGGATTGCTGTCCCCTTGGTGTCCCGGGCTGTTCGCGCGTTGTGTGATGGAGTCGGCAGCTTTCTTTCTCTAGTGGAGTCGGGGGGCTTGGTGTCCCTTCTCTGTGATGGTAGTGATTATCTTCCCGGCCGGGGATCAATGCCCTACAAACTTAACGGTCGTGGTCCTCGGTCTGGGTTTGCATGCTACTATGGTTAATCCAAAAATTTAAACCCACATTTTTGGATATTTCATCCAAGTCTTCATATTTCTCTATTTCACAAACTTAATATCTAATGAAAATGAATGGTATTCTGGTGGTTCCAAAAAATGATATTGGCGCACCTGCAGCCTTTTGTATATATAAGAATAGAGTTTGCATTACAGAATGACGTCTTAAAAAACATAATACAATCTTTCATGCAGAATATTTGCTCTTTATAAATATATTCAATGATTTATTACACCTCATGTCACCTCACTAAATATATATACAGACAGTTTATCAAACATACTAGTACTTCAAAACAATGTAACTACAAGCAATTTACAACTTAAAACAAAATACATGCTACAATCAATATCACAAGATAATATTCAAGTAAAATGGATTGAAGCACATATGGGACGTATAGAAAACGAATATGCAAATAATCTAGTAAAATCAGCAATCATAAATAAAACAATAGATACAATAAATATTTAATCACGAAATTCATATATAAAAATATATAAAAACATATTTAAACAAGAAAGATGAGTCTTGATTAAAGCATTGATTATGAAACACCTTCCAACTTCAATACAATTTTATATAAACATGTCGAAAATGCAATACATTCCTCGGTAATATTTTAAAACTTATCATAATAATACATTAATTTATTATATTTGAAAACTTAAACCTTCATCGAAAAAAATGAACTTCATTCAAATGATGGCATTGAAATATAAATTGCCAGGTTTAAGCATCTCTGAAATGTGACACATTCCTCGGTAATAATTTTAGAATTATCATAATACAACGATAATTTATTTTATTTGAAAACTTCATCGAAAACAACTGAAATTCATTTAAATGACGTCATAGAAAAAATAACACGCCAGTCTCTCTCTATAAAAGCAGAATTTCATTCATAAATAATCTCCCATTCATGTCATTCATCACAATACTATAATAATTTATTTTATTTAAAAATTAAGACCATGGAGCTACAAGTAAATAAACTCTATGCGTAAAACTTCATCGAAAAAAATCGTCCTTCTCTTTCTAAAATCAATGAATATTTCATTCATATCAACTATACAGACTCCATGAACTAAATGATTTTGTGTTAAAGACATGCAGCAATTCTAATACAACTCATTCTACATATTTTGCTGTTTACATTTTACATAGGTGAAAAATAGGCTTCGTTGCAGAAATAATCAAATTTGGATGAGCATTTACACTCAAATATATTATCATTGCGTTGTTTCAGTATGTAGATGCACAGAATTTAAGCAAAAATAAAGTGGTTTTACGACGGATACAACACTCAATATGAATTAAAAAGAACTTAAAAAATCACGATTTTGAGACAAGATGGATGCCATATATCATTTTGAAGTGGGTCACGTGATCTTTTCATATCATGGTCACGTGATCGCTTCATATAAGAGGTGTTATTATTATTTTAATTTTTATTTAAAAAACTGCTGAATATATTTCGCTGAATTTTTTTTATCTATTTTATGGAACAATTTGAATATTACCTGAAATTTTCGAAGCAATTTGTGGATTTTAAATCCGCTTAAAAAATGTTTGAAAAATTAGGTCCCATAGGGCTCAATGTATTTCATTTTTTCAACCCGGGTTTAATCCAAGACTAATTGGGTGATATTATTCATTTATATTCCCATAGGTCCTACAGACCGTCTGAACAACATACTAAAATTTCATTTTGATTAAGTCATTTTTACGGCAGTTATCGTGCTAACGGGCAGACAGACAGACAGAGTGAACAAAGTCATAAACACTTTTCAGCCTTGTTGTAAAGTGTTAAAAAAATTCCAAAGCATCTGTAATAATACGAAAGGCGAAAGACAGGCATTTAAATTATTAAAAAAGTAGACAAAACTTTCTGATGGATTAAAGAAAGTATCAAAAAATAAATTTGATATTAATAAATAAAAATTTTACACGACTTTGTTAAGGAAACTGAAATCAATTTTTGCTCCCAAATTTAAGTATTAGCAGTAATTTTATTTGTCAATATATAAATCTCATTGAATATTGTTAATAATTTTAATAATATTATTTTAAGATTTTATTTTATTTCTTATATTGTCACGTATTTAAAGTATATGGTAATATTATTTAGAAGAACTTTAAATATAGTACTTTTATGCCACAAATTATATTTATTATGGTTTTCCATTTTTATTATTGTTGTATAATTTTATTATATAATGCAAATTTTGAAAATATTCATTATTATGTATTGTATATGTTTTATGTATTGCACATGCTTGCCAATGTAAAATTTCTTGAAATCTAATTAAACCCGCGCCTATGACCTGTAATTAGCAAATCTCATATCGAGGTCTAATGGTAATGGACTATGTGAATTATGAATTATTACTATGATTAATGGAACCTGATTAGTTTGGGTCTCAAAGATTTGTATCACACATCATCGCGTCATGAGATCGCGTTCAATAAAAAGTTGTAAAAAAGAAGAAAAAAATGTTTTTAAATCTAACTATTCTGTATTAATTAACTTTTATGATAATGATATTAAATACATAAACATGTTTAGCAGGAATTCATGGAATCTTTGAATTGACATTATGAACCGATTATTTTATGATAATTTTAAAAGGTATCTTTTTCAAATGCACCGTAGAATGTTTCTTGAAGAATCTCAGGATCATTGTAGACCATCAAGTTAATATTTTAACTAATTATTAATGTCAAATCAAAGAAAAAGCATTAAAATCCCGCCGTAAATATTTCTTGATATTTCCTATATCATTGAATTATTGTTGCAAATGCCTATCGTTAAAGCAATGTGCTAGTTTTGAAGATTTTTGTAGTCAACCAAATTAGTTTCAAAGAAGCGCTACAGATAAAACTTTTCTAATTCGTCACTAAACTCGTGTTGAATTTGGGAATGAAGTGAAGTTTGTAATAAAATTAGATTGGGAATGATGTAGATTGGTGGCGCATAACAACAATTATTTATTTATTTGCTCGGGATTGTAATAGTGCATAATAAAACTCCGTGTTTTAGTAAAACTCACCTGTAGTGCATTTCAGCTTCATCCTGAAAACAACGTTAACTCTAAAAGACAATCAGTTAAAATGCAGCCTTCAAAATAAAGAGACGTATGTTTCGTATGTTTTCAATATAAATGTTTCGAGCATGTGGGATGACAACGTGACTTTAGAGTAAAATTCAATATAGAAATCTGATTCCTCGTGGAAAATAAAATCAGTACCTTTGTTTTAGCATTCACCGTCATTTTCAGGCTTCTGTAGACATATAGTTTGTTTTCATTAACACTCGAAGTTTCCTTGAATTCATCAAGATTGTAACTATGGGGCACATATTCTCTGTTGTAAATAGTACTCGGATTTCCATTGAACACATCTAGATTGTAACTAATGGGCACATGATCTCTGTTGTAATTAGTACTCGGATTTCCCTTGAATACATCTAGATTGTAACCATCAGACACGTGCTCTCTGTTTTACCTCTGATTTCAATATCATATTCAATATTGATTCACACTTGTGTGTTTTTTAACACTTTACAACATAGTTAAAAAGTGTTTATAACTTTGTTCATTTTAAGCAGAAACAACAAGCACACAACTATAATAGAAGAACTTTATTTCACTTCTTATAAGACGTACAAAATTTGAAAAGGCCAGAGCGCTTTCGAGCGTAAATACGCTCTTCATCAGTGGTTACATGGAAATAGAAATAAATGATCGTTCATATATAGACCAGAAAAGGTGACAAATTTGCATAAATACAACTATCAATAAACATACGTTTAGCTAAGGAGAATCCAAAAATACAAAACATTTTTCACAAATTCAAAAATTGAGCATAAATCACGAAAAGTGCAGTAAAAAATCCTTACAATTTTATTACAGAAATTTCAAATTCAAATTTTTTTAAAAAAATAAGGGGCAGTAAGGCCCAATCCCCGAGAGGATGACGTCAAAGATAACATAAAGAGACTTGAATTGCATGGAGTCGAGAATGAATCGCCAAGCATAACTTAAAATCTGAACTGGGTCAAAATTACAAATCGACACGCTGTAAACATGAATAAAGAGGGATTCAGAAAGGCGAATATTACGAGGGTCATTACAACGCATAAGAAGGAAAGTTCTTTTAAAAATGGAAATTTTTCTTTAACAACAAACTGAGTAAGGGCCGTAGAAAGTATTCCATCTTTGACATCCCTAGCATGTTCTGCCAAACGGATACCAATAGTACGTTTTGTACTGCCAATATAAAATTTAAAGTTACCATCGAAGGACAACAGGGAAACCACATACACCCCAGCAATGCTTTTAAAGTCATCCTTATCACCCAGCTTACGAGACCGAATCCGGTTAAATAAAACTTTTTATTTGTTCATTTTGTTTGTCTGTCTGTCTGTCTGCTGTATGTCCGTTCGCCCGATAACTGCCGTAAAAATGACTTTATCAAAATGAAATTTTAGTATATTATTCAGACGGTTAGTAAGAACTATGGAGATATAAATGAAGAATATCACCCAATTAGTTTTAGACTGAACACGAGTTGAAAAAATGAAATACGTTTAACCCTATAGGACCTAATTTTTCGCATATTTTTAGGCGAATTTAAAATTCACAAATTGCTTCGAAATTTTAGAAAATATTCAAATTATCCCATAAAAAATATGTAAAAACTTTCCGCAATTCGGTAGTTTTTAAAATAAAAATTAAAATAATACTTACACTCATATTATATGAAGAGATCACTTGACCCACATCAAAATAAAATATGGCATCCGTCTTGTGTCAAAATCGTGATTTTTAAAGTTGTTTTTAATTTATATTTAGTGTTGTACCCGTCCTAAAACCGTTTTATTTTTGCTTAATGTCTATGCATCTATATTCTGAAACAACGCAATGACAATATATTTGAGTTTAAATGATCAATGCCATCCATCTTGTGACAAAATCGTTATTTATAAAGTTCTTTTTAATTTATATTTAGCGTTGTATGCGTCATAAAACCGCTTTATTTTTGCTTAATTTTTGTGCATCTACATTCTGAAACAACGCAATTACAATATATTTGAGTTTACATAATCATAAAACTGATTATTTCTACAACGAAGCCTAATTTTCACTCATGGAGAATGTAAACACATAAAGATATAGGATGAGTTGTATAAAAATTGCTGAATTTCTTTAACACAAAATTATTTAGCTCTTTGAGTCTGAAATCTGATATGAATGAAACATTCATCGATTTTACATAGAGAACGGACGATTCTATAGCAGACTTTTTCGATGAAGTTTTAAGCATAGAGTTAAATTATGTTTGCCTCCATGGTTTTAAGTTTTAAAATAAAATAAATTATTGTAGTATTGTAATGAATGAAAGAAATGGAATGAAAGTTTATGAATGAAATATTTACAGCTTTTACATATAGAGCCAGGCGATTTATATTTAAATGACGTTATTTGAATAAAGTTCATTTTTTGGGATGAAGTTTTAAGTTTTCAAATATAATAAATTAATGTAATATTTTGATAATTTTAAAAATATTACCGCTGATTACATCGCATTTTTGAGATGTTTAAATAAAATTGCGTAAAATTACGTAAAGTCATTTTACTCTGGAGTCTGCAATATTGCTGATATGACTGAAATATTCATTAATTTTAAATAGAGAAGCAGATGATGTTATAGCAGATTTTTTCGATGCAGTTTTAAAAATAAATTAGTGACGCAATGCAAAGTAGAACTGAAGCAATAAATATTATTCGTACGTATTCAAAATTAGTTTACCTTTCAATTTATTTTTATCTTCATAAATTCTATCGTACAACTACTCACAAATATTGGTTAATTATACACATTAAGGAACCCTTAATTTAAAAATGATCAAAAATACGTATACTAAATTTTAGTCCCTTAATCACAATTTGTAAAAGATGCCCGCTCCCCTAAAAAAATAGATTTTTTCTAAACTAAAATTTTAGGGAGCTTAAAGTTTTTTGAAGCAATTTGCATCTTCATATTTTCCTTTGTCTATTACGCATTTCTGTTGCGTTAACTAACAATAGCAGCTACTTTACTAACACTAGCGACACCTATATATAATTATCAAATCTTGGGTATTTTAAATCGCTTTATCCATAACAGTTTTATCTCCTTCTTTCTAACTTCATGGTGCACACTCCTTGCGGAAGAAAACTGCATTAAACTGCATAAAACTGCGGAAAAAAACTGCCAATCCATCTAATTGATGGATTGGCTGTCATTATCCAGTACAGCGGTGTAGCTAGGAATTTTAGTCCCAAACACAATATGTAAAATATGCTCCCCTTTCCCCAAATTATAGTTTTTTTAAGCTGAAAATTTAGGGAACTTAAATAAAAGTATTTGGAGCAATTTGCATCTTTCTATTTTACTTTTATGTACTAATAAGTGGATATTTTCACACGTTTAAAACAATATCTAAAAATAAAATGCATCGAAAAATTTAATCCAAACGAAAAGGCTTTCAAGAACAATTACTATGTAATGAAAACATGTGAAATACTCAAGGGAATTTTATTTTTAATCTTACATCTGCTCAGTGTCTCACACTTTTCTAAATGATTTCTGCAAAATCTATTTGGCATTCTAACGCAAAAATAAATTCTATTGCTTTAGAAAATTATATTTGATATTTAGGGCGGTGTTGACCTGCCAGCAATCAAACAACGAGAATGCATTAAATATTAAAGCACATCACCCTGTCTGAGCTCAGCTGTTAGATATCAAATAACGTGGAATACGTTTTTATTGATTATCTTTGTTTGAAATAATACCGACTAGAAACTTTCAGAAACTGAAAATAGCTTTTATGCTTAAAGTAATATCAAAGAAAATGGATGAGATCCTTTGTTTAAATAAAATATTCTTTGATAAAATATTCTTTTATGCTTATTATCTTACGTAATAAAGTAGGATATTTATGTGTGTATGTATTCTAAGTGTTTCGTCTGTAGCGAGTAAATTAGGTGTCGAGCAGTGACGGAATTTGGTACAGAGGTACTCGAGGACAAGGCCCAATGAGAGTTGGCTAGACATTTTTAAAAATTCAAATTCGTTTAATAGTTATTCTTTTGTATTAGCACGTCTTTGGGCGATTTTCAGGCAAATCGGTGCCTTATCAATCGAAAATATTATCACAGAGTGTGCATCTTGACACCATGGGGCAAGATCTAAGAAAATTCTTTCCAATGATACTTGAACCAAATCCGTAGGTTAATTCTTTCAGATTTATTTTTTAAAATACGACGGAATTCGCATAGTTTAGATTTTCAGGTACTTATTTCGCCGCAACCAAAATGAAAGAAGATTGGCACAATTATATAGTTTGGCAAAAATGTTGTGTGTCTTCGATTGTATCAAAAACATTTTTTGAATAATACATTATTTTATTTTCTGTGATATTTTAAAACAAACGCATAAAAATGAATACTATTTCTACAATACGCTCGCGGATGGGCTTCATTCCCCGGTAGTAGGTGGACTGTTTTGCGCATGCCGGGATTGGAACTGAGGGTGAGCTTTAAGCCCTGTAGAAATGACAGTATATTTTATTTTATTTTTTTTTCTTTTGCGTTTACGTAAGTATGTAGAGGGATTCATTCGGTTTGAAACCTTTAAGTGATTTAGCAGCGGTTTTAAGAGGCGATATTGTAAACGTATTTTAAGTAGAGAGAGGGTTATTTAGGACCCGGACCAATGCTGAGTAATTCGTTCTTGTCGGCAAATAAGAATACTTCATTAATAACAGCATTAGTAATTAATTATATATATATCTCGGCGTCCAAGACGAGAAAAATCCTTTTTCTTTATAATGAATGAAAAAACTGTCAGAGATAGTATGGGAATTTCTGTCAACAGAATACTGCCCTTGTGACCAGAAAGATAGTCGTTGCCAATTCGAAAACCATAATTTAACAATAAATTAAGGAAGTATCAGCCGAATAGCAAATAATTGAAAAAAATCCCCTTGAAATACTAAAACAAATTAAGATTGGTTCGATCTTTTTAACTCCTAGGTCATGATCAATAAATACAATTCAAATTGTGCGAAGAATAAATAGGAAAAACTTGAGCAACGCAAATAAGCACAAATAACACAATAATGCAACCCGCAGTTGTTTCGACGATACGCTGGATCCTCTTCGTCAGGGCAAGAGAACCAACAAACGCGAAGTCTAGAAGATGAATGGGTGCTAAAAGAAGATACAAAGGGGGATTATATACGCAAGACCTGGAGAGAGAGCCAATAAGAAATCAGCATGATGAACTTATTTATGCTGCTTTCTGATTGATCCAATTCCACTTTTAAATTTTGGGATTGTTGGTTCTCTTGCACTAACGAAAGGGGATCCAGCGTATCCTCGAAACAGCTGTATGCTGCATTATTGTGTCGTTTGTACTTTTATATGTTGCTCAAGTTTGTCTTATCTTAGGTTTTGGTCTGATTTTTTTTCCGGAATGATAATGCCTGCAGTGTTTCCTTCAGGCATATATCCGGGAGGCAAAGCGCTCCCAGAAACAACTATTCACAGCAAGCACCAGCAGACATTTTATGTTACCAAGCCAAATAAATCAATCGTATATCTTATGTAATAATAGAATATGTCTGTCTATATGTTTGTGTCGTCTGTAGGGGAAAATATATGCTTAGAGAGCTGAGAAATTTGGTATAGTGGCACTTTAGATCCCCGGAAAATATGGTTCGGCGAGATTTTTTAAAAATTCGAATTAGTTTAAAAGTAATCAACATTCAAAGAGAAAATATCCAAAATTTCGACTTCAAAATAAGTTTTATTCTAGGCAGACAATAATAAGAGGCAATCTAACCATTCATCCATTGCAGCTTCCAGAAGCAGGTGGCAGACAAACGATTCCCCCAGATTGTTTGCCTAGCCGAGTGATATTTTGAATGCTATTTTATCTGCTATTTTGCAAATTCGTGAATTCGAAAGATTAAGTTTCATAGTTTAGAATATATAATAATTTTAATATCATATCTTTAGTAGCATTTAATATTGTTTCAATACTGAACCAATATTGTATATCTTGGTATTACATTGGATATATTCATTCCCAATGTAATCCCAATATTGAGCAAACATTGGGGTTACATTGACCTCCAATATTGGCTAAATATTTTCATTACAATATTACGCCAATATTGATATTGCATTGGAAATATTTTCAATGAAACTCCAATATGGGCGTAATGCTCTCCCAATATTTTAAGCTAATATTGGGCTAATCCCCTCAAAATGTCCACTTTTTATTAACACTTTACAACATAGTTGAAAAGTGTTTATGAATTTGTTCATTCTGCCTGTCTGTCTGTGTATTAGCACGATAACTAACGTAAAAATTCCTTTATCAAAATGAAATTTTAGTATGTTGTTCAGACGGTCTGTGGGACCCATGGGAATATAAATGAATGATATCACCTAATTAGTTTTGGATTGAACCCGGGTTGAAAAAATGAAATACATTGAACCCTATGGGACCTAATTTTTCAAACATTTTTAAGCGGATTTAAAATTCACAATTGCTTCGAAAGTTTAAGAAAATATTCAAATTACTTCATAAAATATATAAAAAAGCAGCAAAATATATTCAGTAGTTTTTTAATTAAAAATTAAAATAATAATTAAATCTTTTATATGAAGAGATCACGTGACAATTATATGAAAAGATCACTTGACCCACTTCAAAATAAAATATGGCATCCATCTTGTGCCAGAATCGTGATTTTTAAAGTTCATTTTAATTCATATTTAGTGTTGTGTCCGCCCTAAAACTGCTTTATTTTTGCTTAAATTCTTTGCATCTACATCCTGAAACAACGCAATTACAATATAGTTGAGATTAAATGATCATCCAACTTTGATTATTTCTACAACGAAGCCTACTTTTCACTTATGCAGGATGTAAATACCAAAAGATGTAGATTGAGCTGTATAAGAATTTCTGCATTTCTTTAACACAAAAGTATTTAACTCATGGAGTCTGCAATATAGCTGATATGAATGAAACATTAATTGATTTTACAAAGAAGCAAACGATTTTTTGATGAAGTTTTGAGCGTAGAGTTAAATTACTTGTACCTCTATGGTTTTAAGTTTTAAATAAAATTAATTATTATAGTATTGTAATGAAAGAAGTGAGTGGAAAAATGTTATGAATGAAATGCTGCTTTTATTTAAAGAGCCAGCGGATTTATATTTCAATGATGTCATTTGAAAAAGTTCATTTGTTTTCGATGAAGTTTTCAAATATTATAAATTATTGTAATAATATGATAATTTTAAAAATATTACGGTGGAATGTATCGCATTTTAGAGATGTTTAAACCAGGCAATGTATATTTCAATACCGTCATTTGAATGAAGTTCATTTTCTTTTCGATGAAGTGTTACGATTTCAAATATAATACATTAATGTAGCATTGTGATAATTTTAAAAATATTACCGAGGAATGTATCGCATTTTAGAGATGGTTAAATAAAATTGCTTTGAAGTTGGAAAGTGTTTCATAATCAGTGCTTTATGCATGATTGATCTTTCTTGTTTATATTGGTTCCATATTTCTAAAACTGGCTGCCAATATTAGAAAAAATATTGAATTACTACTAGGGTAAGTATTATCTGAAAATTTCTGGCCAATCGAATGAAAACTCGCCGAGATGACAATTTTTTTTAATTTTACTTTTGGGATAATTGAACAATTTTTTTTTTAGACTTCAAATATTTGTGGAGCGTTCAGTTAGGGTGAAACAAAGTAGTTTGTTTAGTATGTATTAAAGAAGAATATTACGCCCTCGTTGTATAATTAGCTTCGTGTTGTGTATGAACAAACATAAATAACGGGAGCTGGAATGATTTTAATGATCTGGAAATGGAGTGGTGTTTTCTGTACCTGTATTATTTAAGTAACAGACGCGTTTCCAGAACCCAGGTAACGTCGAGCAATTCGTTTTAGTATATATAATAAGTAATATATATGTAATATAATATATGTGGTAATATATATGACATAGTAATTACTTCTATATATGCAATTACAATATAAATAGCAATTACTACTATATATGCAAATATAGTAGTAAAATGATATTGATAAACTCGGATCCTCTAAGCTTCCCCCCCCCCCGTAACACACACGCCAGACAAAATGTCCTTAAAAACTGTTGAATACGAACGATAAAACTTTCACAGTTTTCTTTAGAACAATTTTGTAGTCCTGTTTCTAAATGCACGGAGTTTTTCTATATTTACAAAAATATTGAAAGATGTCCGCCCCATAGTAATCTTCCCATCAAATTGCCCATTTTGATGTCAATCTGAAGTTTCTACTACTTTTGAATAGGTACTTTTACTAATATAACATGTCCATTTTACCCAAAGTTAAGTAAATGGGGATTCAGGGAGAAAGACACATAAGCCTTACAGGAGAGAATTTGTACGGTCATGTTTGTTTTCATCATATCTAAACGTGTTGCCATTCGACAAATGATACTTCGATCTTTTTTTGGTGCCCCGTACCTAAAACAATCACACACACACATATATATATCCAAAAAGATTGAAACACTCTTTAATTCTTTATCTGTTGAAGATAACTGGGCAATGTAAATTGCAAAACTATTGAATAAGGTAGGAAATAAGACTACATCAATGAAATAGTCATTCCATTAATTTTCAAAAAGTTACAATTTTTAAATTTTTATACAACCCCCTTAGACAAATTTGGTCAATCAGAAAATTTTTATTTTTAATGCAACAAGATCATTAAAAAAATCCGCATTAAAATAAAGCTTTCCGAACCCAGAAACCTCATAACAAGGATTTTTATTTTCTCATTCTATATAATATATTATTGTCAAAGTATTGTTTTCACGAAAATTTGCGAATTCGAGATTTTAGTGTCAATATATGTTTTAGAACCCCCTGAACACGTTTTAACAATTTTTGGAGTGATGTCCGTCTGTCTGCATGTCTGTGGTCGATTTCATGTGCCCACATTAGCTTCCACAAATACATTAGATTTTCACGAAACTTTGTACACGGCTTTGTTATTTAAAAATCTGAAACTGTATATATATTCTTTAAATTTGAGCTAAAACATCGAAATTTATTGGAAATTTTATATTTTCGTAACATGGCAGCATAGGGCAATTTGACATGGTCAGGCATAAAATGGGTTAATTATGGCTCAATGATGACGACGCTTAATAGTTTCAAACTTTGCTGAGAACAATGATCGCGACGCATTTTTCTGTTTGTGACTACATTAGCCCCCATTGAGTGGGGATGCGGTAAGTTGCTTCGCGGGACATACATTAGCAAGTATAGTATCAATCGAAAGTTTTTTTTAAGCCCTGTAAAGTGAAGGGTAACAAGTTATAATTGTAATCATTCCTACCAACAATGCCGATTTTTCAAAATTTTACTTGGTAAAATTTGAAAACCAAAACCTCACAATTTGCTTAAAAATTGATTCTGGTATAAGAAAGTGGAGTTGAGTCAAACTCCAGTTAACTTTTAGTCCCAAACACAAACACATTTTACCTATCTGTATAAAAAATCTGATGTGGGCAGCACACGACTTTCCCTGAAGACTTATATCCACGTTCTCTTTATTGTAATTAAATTTATTTCACTTGTAATTCAATTTTCGTTCTCATTTGGTAACTGGTCTTATTTTCAAAGGTGGCGTAAATAAAATACGAAAAACTAAATTATCTCGAGAACGGCTAGTCCTAGCGTAATGGGGTTGGTCTTATTCTTTTTTCGTTAAACCTTACGTATAAAACAAGCATTTAATGTTTATATTTGAGCATACGTAGTCTTTTATTTTAGATTTTGGCAATTTTTGCGGGCCATTTTGCAAACAAAAGCAGGTTATTTTTCGAATCATACCTAAATCTAATTAGCACCAGAGTGACCCACAAGCGACTTATCTACCGATTTTCGTGAAATTCGGTCCTTTAGTTTTTCAGCGAGAGTGGATACAGTCCTTTGAGGGCCATTTTACAATAAAGGTGGGTTCTTTTATCCCGAATCGTACCCAAAACTAAGCAGCACCAGATTCGCCCACAAGTGACTTACCCACCAAATTTTATGAAATTTCTTCAATTAGTTTTTTAGCTTGAATGAATGCAAAATCTGCACAGATAGACAGACATACACACAGACAAACAGACACACACACACAGACGTCATGCCAAAAATAGTTTTTTCGTATTCTAGAGGTTTCGAAACGTATAGATCCGTCGAAAACTCGTGTTGCGATTTTCGGCATGATTCCAATACTTTCCCTATACATTACCATGTATTGCAGGGAAAGTAAAAATATATCAAGTAATTTTTTGCATAAGTATCATACAGACTATGATTTTTCTTTCTTTTCAGTCCTATTTGACCAGCAGTATGAATTCTCAAAGTATTCAAAAAAGAATCCGATCGAAACCCATTAATTTCTGCAGTTAAAGAATAAATTCGGTGGGTTTTGAAACTATCACAATGAAATCCCAATTACTTCTTTAGAAAATGTCTTTGGTATGAAGAGATGAATTAAGCTGTCACCAATCAAAGAAATGTTGATGAGAATATATCAAATATTAAAACATATTGCGGCATGTGTTTGTTCACAGACCGATCATTCGATAACGTATATCTACCAATAAATTTTTCGTAGTAATTACTTTAAAGTTATACTTTTCAAAGAGATGATATATTATGCAAAGGGGTATCACTTGAGAAATTATTTCGTGTTTCGTAAATATATAATATCTATCGTGTTATTTTTATGGCTATTTATTTAGGCAGGGATGTCACCATTATCTGCTCAAAATTCGTGCTTTTTAGTGGAATATTCAAAGTATTATTGATCTGTCACTGTTTCTTTAAATAATCTCTGTTCTGCAGAATTAGGATTGTGAAATTCTTTTCCACCTATTTTCAAAAGCAGTATACAACGAAAATAGTTTAAAGAAGTGTTTAAAATCATTTCGTTTGTGAAATTGATTGTTTGTTGTTGTATTGTATTTTCTATTTATTTTCACTGCTAGCATGTTTCTAGATTGTTTTGCATCGAATTTGCACTGTCTATTGATTTTTTGATAGATTGTTTCCAGTTTGACTAGGAACTATGGGCTGGTTAAGCCTATTAATATCGCCGTTATCCGCAGTTCTTTGCCACACTACTATGCACTCACATATAAGTGTGTGAGTTTATTTATTGTGTGACAAAATAATAATAATAATTATTATTATTATAAATTTTTAGCGTGTACTATTTTTTATTACTGCAAAATCACATTTAATAAATGTTTCGTAACATTTTTCTTTATAACTTTATAATAAATTAATTAATAATTTTTGAAAGTGTCTTTCAATACAAATGATAAGCGCAGATTTCTGGATACACTGTAGCACATACATCTGCAATTTATCAGTAAACTGTCTTAAAGGGTTTATACTTCAACCTGCATCTAAAATTATATCGAAGTTTGTAAAAAAAAATTAAAGGAGTAAAGTAGTTTTATAATCAAGCGCCAAAAACATTAAAAATTTCTGCAGAACATTGTTGTTAATAAAAAGAAATATTTGATGTCAAAGTCAAAGACAAAATATTTGAGTGGCGAGTTCTTATCCTAGATAGACTAACAATAGCAAGACCACGAATTTTTGCAGACAGATACCTACATAATTGGATTTTTGCAGGATGAAGCCCATTTTTTTAACACTTTACAACAAAGTTGAAAAGTGTTTATGACTTTGTTCAATCTGTCTGTCTGTCTGCCTGTCTGTCCGTTAGCACGATAACTGCCGTAAAAATGACTTCATCAAAATGAAATTTTAGTTTGTTGTTCAGACGGTCTGTAGGACCTATGGGAATATAAATGAATAATATCACCCAATTAGTTTTGGATTGAACCCGGGTTGAAAAAATGAAATACATTGAGCCCTATGGGACCTAATTTTTCAAGCATTTTTTAAGCGGATTTAAAATTCACAAATTGCTTCGAAAATTTTAGGAAATAGTCATTGCTCCATAAAGTATATAAAAAAATTCAGCGAAATATATTCAGTAGTTTTTTAAATAAAAATTAAAATAATAATTACACATCTTATATGAAACGATCACGTGACCATGATATGAAACGATCACATGACCCACTTCAAAATGGTATATGACATCCATCTTGTTTCAAAATCGTGATTTTTTAAAGTTCTTTTTAATTCATATTGAGTGTTGTATCCGTCCTAAAACTACTTTATTTTTGCTTAAATTCTGTGCATCTACATACTAAAACAACACAATGACAATATATTTGAGTTTAAATTCTCATTCAAATTTGATTATTTCTACAACTTAGCCTATTTTTCACCTATGTAAAATGTAAACAGCAAAATATGTAGAATGAGTTGTATTAGAATTACTGTATTTCTTTAACACAAAATAATTCAGTCCATGGAGTCTGCATGGCTGATATGAATGAAATATTAATTGATTTTATAAACAGAAGGACGATTTTATTCGATGAAGTTTTAAGCATAGAGTTTATGAATTGTACCTCCATGGTCTTAATTTTTAAATAAAATAAATTATTATAGTATTGTGATGAATGAAATGAATGAAATCCTGCTTTTATAAAGAGATCCAGGCGTGTTATTTTTTCTATGACGTCATTTGAATTTATTTCAGTTGTATTCGATGAAGTTTTCATATATAATAAATTATCGTAGTATTATGATAGTTTTAAAAATATTACCGTGGAATATATTGCATTTTAGAGATATTTAAACCAGGCAATTTATATTTCAATGCCGTCATTTGAATGAAGTTCATTTTTTTCGATGAAGGTTTAAGTTTTCAAATATAATAAATCAATGTAGTATTGCGATAAGTTTTAAAATATTACCGAGGAATGTATTGCATTTTCGACTTTTTTAAATTAAATTGCATTGAAGTTGGAAAGTGTTTCATAATCAATGCTTTAAGCATGATTGATCTTTCTTGTTATTATTTTGATGTAGTATACGATATATTTTACGTTTCATGCACTTTTGACTTGAAAAATGCTCTTTCATATCGACACTTTCATCGACTTTCTCTATCTCGTACCTCAAAACTATAGCATACAAAAATATGGAATTTGGTACATTTATGGGGAAGTAATAAGGTAACTCGCTGAAATAAACCGTTTAACGATTTAAACGTTAGTCGGGCTTAAAATACCTCACGAAACGACTTCTGCGAGGAGGAGAAACCTCCCGAGTTACGGGGGTTTGCGAAGTCTGCCGAGCAGGGTCTGAACCCCCTAGTGTTGAAGTGTTGAAAACCCAGACCACACGACAGACCCGAAGGCTTACTGTAGCTAAGTGTGTGGCCGGGAACTTTATTTTAGATTCAAGCAATTACATTACATATTAAAATTGAATCACAACACAAGTAGTTACATCAAGACAAGAAAAAAATCGGCAACGGCAAAACAAAACAATACAGTGCAGTACAATACAATACAAGGCAATACAAGAGAGACAAAAGGCAGAAAATCGTAAAGAGGGGAAAACACCGAAGGGGAAAAACACTAACACAAAATACAAAAGGGAAAACAGAAAAAGAAAGGGGTCAAGGTTGGAAGACAAAAGGGTTAAGACAAAGATTAAAAAATCAGAAATAAAATAAAATAATTATAATTAGAATACTAATTAGATTTCTTTAGAGATTGGAGATTAAAGGCGCTTCGCGCCTGTTGCTCTTTTCTGGACTAAACCACAAGAGAGACAGAGATAACAAACAACATTTTGGAATTTAAAGTTTTCCAACACAATACGTCGGAATTCTTTGAATAATTGAGGAAGTGTAACATTTACTGGAATTTTTTCTCTCACAATTTATGTAGAATGTCTATAGTGATCTTTACACCAGATTTTAGAAAATTTGCATACGTTTATTTGTACATTATTATTAGATGGAGTAGATAGGGAAACGCTAATCGAATCTAACTCAAAAGTAAAAAAAAATATATGAATAAGTAAAAACACTTTGTGCGAATGACAGGATAATATTAAACAACGTAATTAAGCATAAATCAATAAACAATGCAACAAAGAAGAATTTCGATGATACATCGAAAGCCCTTCTTCAGTGCTAATTAGACCGACACATCTGAAGATAAAGAACGAAATTAGTACAAATAACAGAAACCAAGGGATGTCCATGGCGTGATTTAAGAGTTCATACTGAAAAGCCTACAGAGAACATAAAAAAATTAGCCCAGCTAATTCGAAACATATAATTAGCGCAAAGGTTTAAAATGCAACAAAAATGCAACAATAATATTTCAACAAAACGAAACAAGACTTAAAATAATTAAAAGAGTCCAACAAGATGAAGACAAAACACAAAAGTTCTAAAAGCTAAGTAATACGCATACATGAAACATATACATTGAAAAAAGGTAAAATTACAAGGCACCCAACCTTACTGTTGAAAAACATGCAGTACTGGGCAAGCAATTAACCAAATTACTAGAACTTTTCTGAATACAAAAGATTTCAAAAAATCAAGATCATATATTGACTTGCATTTTTGTATAATCCTTGCAGAAGAAAATGCCACACGGGTGGCCAAAGTAAAGCAATATTTAGCAATTGAAGATATATTAAATTCCTTTTATTTGTCTTAGATGTTACGTTCTTTAATAAATAGTTTTGTAAAGTGATTAGTCTGGTAAACACAGAAAAGATCACATTGGCAATAAATACCGTAAATATCCCAACTATTAGAAATGTCTATAGGATCTGTACAGACTAGTCATGGATGTTTTTAATTCACGAGTTTCAGATCCCACAATATTTGGAATGAAATGATTACACCCTCCCCCCCTCAGGAAAGTCTCTTATTTACATAATGCAATCCATTTGAAAAAGTATTGTGGTCACTGACAAATCCTGTTTCTAGCGGGTCACTGTATTCCTGTATGAATGGATCCTGGTTATTGATACAATATTGCTGCAGTTTCCTAGCGGAACCTGGCAATAATGGATGAAGTTTTCGGAGCCATATCCTACGACAGACGATTTTACCTAGTTTTGCTACAAGATACTTTGACAGCATGCACGTATGACAAAATTCGGCAAGCAATTGTATTACATATTGCAACACTTTTTAGAGTTTATTTACCAGAATGATAAATGCAAGACTGTACAATGCGAAATTTTCTAGCATGTCTAGAATATTCTGGGAAGCAGTCATCACGAACTGTGAGCAAGCTACCTTAATAATTACAGATCATCACACATTATATGCAACAAGACAACGTAAGATTGTCATTTAATTATGTCTTACTGTATATCAGACTGCATCACCTCGAAACGGGGATTTACATACCACCGTTGTATCGCCACTCCTCCGCAATATGTTTTTTTACAATAAAACTGCAATAATGTTCTTATCTTTACATTCTCGTTGCGTGTTCGAGGTTAACTAGTGAAAGAACAATTTCTTCGAAAGGTGTCGTTTTTTTTCTGCAGCTACGTATAACCCTTTATGTAAGGACATTATATATTCCACTACTAGATAATAAATTCGCTATCCATTATTGCATTAGAAAATTATCTTTGATGGTCAGGGCGGAGTTATCCTGTCAGCATTCATACAAATTGCAATGAGAAGACATCAAATATTCAAGTACCTTTCGCCGCGTTCGGAAAATATGTCAAATAATAATACATGTTCACTGATTAGTTTTATTTTAATGTGTACATGCCTTATTATTATCTTTCAAAGGAATATATAATTTTGTATATTTAAGTTACTTCTCTGTTATTTCTTAAGACTTTTCTAAGAAATGCAATATTTCAAGTGTTAGCTTTATGTCTATTAATCGACAAGAGTAAAAATGTTTCGGACATTTTGTTTGCAAATCCGATGTATACAGTTTTACTTTTTACATGACCTTAACATTTCAAAGACAGTTAATTCATTTCTTATCACAAAGTAAGCAAAAGATATATAGCATAATAAAATATTATTTTTTGCTATGTAACAAGTGGTACAAGAACTATATTAAATTAAAAAAAATAATAATTATAAACACAAATTTTTTAAACACGTATGGGTATTAGAATAATGTTCTCATTGCTTGCAGCAACTGCAAATAAGATGTGTACAGTAAGTACATTGTCGTTAAACTTCATCAGCACCGTATATTTGTTAACTCATCTTAACTCGACTTAACTTGATTATCCATAAATTCTGAAGAATATCATACGCAAAAGCAGTTGGTTTTACGAAACCATCCCCAACATAAAAACTATAGATGTTATTATATTGGTTGAAACAACATATAAATCCAATCATACATTACGGAATGTTTCCAGAAAATTTTTTAGATGTTTGAAATTTGTTAGATGGTTTGAAATATATATATGGCGGATGTTTTCTCTGCAGAACCAAAGTCAAATATCCGAATATTCCTCTCATTCATAAAGACAAAATTTTACTTGGTTCATGTTTAATGATTTAACTTCTGTTTCACGTGCGCAATACTTGATTATACAGCAAGTTCTTTGTTTCATTTATTGTCTATTAATGTACATTTTTTTATTTAATAAAAACACAAATCACTATTTATTTAATAAGTAAAATACACTTTATATTTTTCTTTCAAAATCTTCAATAAAAATAATATTTTCAGCGATAAATACTTTGAACAACTTACCTACAATCTTCACCAGTTGTTCGCTTTAGAACAAGTTTTTCCACATAGTTTACATGTTCTACACCACGAACTTTTGAACTTTTGCATCTCTTAAAACACTCTCTTTCTTGTCGTCCTTAGACGGTTATTTGGTCACTCTCTGTGAATTCATATCAATCATAACTAAACAATTACTTAATTCAAGCACCAAGAGCTAATAACCTTTCTGGGTTATTAGCTCTGGGCTATTCAAACAATGAGCTGAAAGGGATGATATACACTTTGTACCAAGGATAAGGACAACTCAAGCAAAGTATAAAAGCACAAATGACACAATAACGCAGCATGCAATTATTTCGAGTATATGCTGGATTCCTTTAGTCATTGCAAGAGAACTAACAAACCCGAAGTCCATAAGAAGAATGAGAGGAAAGGAAGAAGAAGGGGGATTATATACCCAAAACCTTCTTCTTTCTTCGACCCAGACGTACGACTTACCCAAAGGTATAGCGAAGGACGGCCGAGACCTGCCAACCAATTTAGACCTAAACCCAGTGAGGTGGCATTCTCAGGGACCGTGCTCTCGTTCCCCTACCCACCAACCTCTCAAGAACTTACGAATCCACATTTGTAGCGTCCTCGTACTCGGCGTGTACACGGCGACAGCTTGGGTAGAGGCGGGAATCAACTTGGGTCATCCAAGTGCAATCTCGCTCGCTAACCATGAGCTGTTGCACCCCTGCATATCCAAAACCTGGATTAAGAGAGAGCTAATCAGAAAGCAGTATGAAGAACCGTCCAGCCAATCCAAAACGAGAAGGAACACTCAAGATTGACCTAAGACAAAACACAACAAGAATATACTGACAGGGCAAATTGAGTCTGAACAAGATTAAATGAGACCCGACAAGACGAAAAATAGGTTAAAACGGCACATAAGAACTACAAAGGAATAGAAAGAAAAAAGCAGGGGAGGGGAACTTTTACAGTACATTCCGCCTGTCCTCGGATAAACGGAGTACTGGACAAGTCGTTAACTAAATTGCAAGATTTTCCTGGATGTGGAAAGCTTAAAAGAAGTCAATATCATAGACCGATGTACTTCCTTGCTTAAGAAAATTGAAAAAGGTGGTCATATGATAGCACTGCTAAGCAATTGAAGATTTATTAAATTCCTATATTTGACAGTTTCCATATTCCTTAATACGACATTTTAAAGCACATTTAGTTTGACAAATATAAGAAAGACCACACTTGCAAGAAATACTGTAAATGCCCCAATAATTAGAAATTCCTAAAGTATCTTTAAGATTATAAGAACTGAGCTTATTAGAAGGTTTAAACGCAATATTGAATTTGAATTTTTTAAGGATTTTAGCAAACTGCTGACTGATTAGTAAAAATATTAAAATGATAGCGTTATTGACCATTTTTTCCTAAAAATCACTTAACTTGATTCCTAAAATCCTTAAATTCGAATGAGTGGTCATAAGAGACCAATTAAATAAAATACTAGGGAAATGATTAAAATTACCAAAATTAGAAGGACGCAAATGAAACAGAAAAATAAAATAAGTTATTTCCAAGAAGAAGAGAAGAAAGTATACCATTAACAAGAGATTTTGACTGAGGACCTTTCAAGGAAGTCTAATTCAAAAATGGAATTAAGAGTAAAAACGAACTTAGATTCAAAAAATAATTAAAACCATGATAAGAGTCCCGAGCAATTTTCAGACTTCGAAACTTTTTGTATAGAAACATGATACTTATTGTACATAGTTTTTTGAGATAATTGGGCTTTTATACACAAATGAACATGTGATTTCAATCTATTGTTGGACGTTCAATTTTCTATTTGGTATTTTACGGTTTATTAATTATGCCCTACCTCTTACTCCTGCCTCCTGGGTTTTGTGATACTTTTCTCTTCTCGCCGTTAGCAACACCCTTTTCCTGTTCCCGCCACGATAGTCATTGTTGCATTAGTCGCTTATCTTTATCTGATGACTGGATGTTGCACTTCATATGTGCCCTGACAAACAAAGTTACTTTCAAAACCGGTCGATACTTTTAATTTTGTATTTTATGCTGCTTTTAACGAAGTTATTTTAATTTTAGATTAAATTTTGTCTAGAACGATATTTTCCCAATTTTTAGAATATCGCTGTAAACAGACTTCACTGTATATAGAAAGATATTGCAATAAATTGAGGTACAGCTTCTTTGAACAAATCTGTAGGTAGGTTTATATGGAATCAAATCGATGTATTGCTACTTGAAAACAGTATTTGTAGATATACACACTCATGTTTATGAAAATTGCAACACCACGAAGGAATAGTTAGATTAGAATGACATTTGTACCACATATTACTAATTGTGATATAAATAAATATTAGCGTTTCAGATCAACACAACAACATTGCTGGCACAAAATCAGTATTTTGTGACGCTGTCCCTAGCGGGAATAAGAGCTCTTAAATATCGTGGCGACGAATTAAAGAGAGTCTGGATGTATTCCTGGGATATTGTCTGCCAGGTTTATTCGATCCGGATCTACAGTTCATTGATGGTGACTTTTGGAGAAGAATAGTGGCCCAATCGCTGAGTGACTGTATCCCATACATGTTCAATCACTAACATGTCTGACAAACGGGCTGGCCAAGGAAGAAGCGGTATCTGCTGTGCTGTGAAGAAGGCTTGGACATTCCGGGAAACATGTGGTCAGGCGTTGTCTGTTTGGAATATAGCGCCAGGAGTGTGCTGAATACGCAGTACAACTTCGGCTTCCAAAACCTCTCTGATAGCGGTTTCTGTTGAGTGTACCGGCATTGCGTAGCAGTTGGGATCGCCAATGGCACCCCACACCATCACACTTAACGTTCGTGCAGTATGACACTCTAAAAAGCATGCAGGAAGGAAGATGGCGTGTACCACAATACCGTCTAACACGTATACGGCCGTTATGGTAGTTCAGATTGTAGCGAGACTCGTCCGAAAACAGGGATCTGGTGACAATTCACACGCCACGGCTTGTACTCTTCCGCCAACTGTAATCTGAAGCATCAGTGGTTTAGGATCAACGGTATCCTCCACAAATAAATGCTTTCACGCAGTCCTCTGCGCAGTTACCCCTAAAGTTCAACAAAGGGACCTCTGAAGAATCTGAAAATACTTTTCACACATCCCCACGAATTTTTCCGCTCCTGGGAGGGGGGGGGGGACAAAACTCCAGCTCAATCAGATTCTTTATCTAGTCAATACTACAATTGTGCAATTATTCACCCTTAATTAATAATGCAATTAAATTTAGCTAAAAGGCTTCTGTAGAATCTGGAAAGGCTTTATAAACACCCAATATTCTCCTTCCCCTGGAAGTAAATTGAATATCTTTCTACATAAAGATCTGTCTAACAGTCGATAGTATAAGTGTTCAAATATACAGTCTTCTAAGTCAACAACAAATAAGGGGGCAGGATAGTTTGGAAATACTATAGGAAGTTCCATTTTCCTGCCTCAGGGAGTTTAAATGGAAAATCTGGCTCTATTAGGCACTGAACAGTAGTCGATACTAGTAGTCGATACTAGTAGTCGATAACAGTAGTCGATGTGCGCAAAGATTTCAATCTTCTAGGTCACCGGGGCTTCTGGGATGTTTCGAAAGACAAAGTCATGTTAGACAATTGTACAGTGTCCGCAAAAGAATGAAACGCGCTTTAGTTCTTTATCTGTTGGACATAAGTGGGCAATGTAAATTGCAAAAATGTTGAAAGTAAGGCAGGAAATAAGACTACATTAATGAAATAGTCCTCCCATTTATTTTTAAAAAGTTACACATTTTAAATTTTTATATGACTCCCTTAGACAAATTTGGTCAATCAGAAAAATTTAATTTTAATGCAACAAGATCATTAAAAAACCCTCATACCTGTATCTTTAAAATGGAGCGAGTTATATTTAATTGAAAATTGAACATTGTGAATGGGGATTGTATATCAAATTAGAAATGTAAATGTGTGACATATTGCAAAAAGGCAGAACTGGATGATAATACATAGGATACCTGTTGAGAAAATTGACTTATAAGAAATTATGAAAAAACATCTTTATTTCTGTTGACTTACAGAAGCGTTTTCCTCTATAAAAAGTTTAAAATCAGTTATTTGTCTTTTTTGAGTTGAGTTGATAAATCCCAACATCCTCCCCTCTTTGCAATTTCGACAAAATTGTAAAATTACAAATACAATCTTTTGGGAATCTTTATAATACGTCCCGATCTCGAAATCTTAGTTTCAGGTATGATTGGAGATGTAGGGCAGTCACTGGATTCGCTTGGAATCTGAAAAGATTCTAAAGCAATGTCTGTTGTTGATGACGATACCTCTAATGGATATAGCCGTTGAAATGGTTTTATCCTTTCCCCGTTGGCCATCTTAACCTTTACTACTCTTTGCATGTCCGTCAGGACCAAGATAATTTTCTATGACTAAACCAAGGGGCCATTCAATTCGTTTTTTATCTGTTGAAACCAGAACCACATCTCTTACTCTTAAAGTTTCTTCTCTACTTTAACCTCGATGTACTAGCATGACTAAGTATTTATTACGGAACCTCATGTTGAAGACCCAGACCACACGACCAACCCAAGGTTTTACGGTAGCAAGATGTGTGACCGGACGGAACCTCATGTGTAAATCTTTTCGTAATTGTTGGAGGTAACGCAATCTTCTCTTCAAACTTTTGCTATCGATCACATCAAAATCTGTTACCTCATTGTTCGAAATACCTTGTATGAAACAGGCAGGGG
Source organism: Amaurobius ferox (assembly GCA_951213105.1). Lineage (NCBI taxonomy): Eukaryota > Metazoa > Arthropoda > Arachnida > Araneae > Amaurobiidae > Amaurobius > Amaurobius ferox. Next base: position 14,313,868 of record OX578148.1, on the reverse strand, counting down.
TTAATAGCTCTGGCCCTTCAGCATTTCTTCAACGTAAGTTAGGGGTCTAGAATTAATTGTAGCTTCACAATCGCACAGAATTGCTTCAAGCTCTTCATACTTGACTACGTCTCTGCCTAATACTCTTCATAGTAATTCTTTGGCTATCCTCACTAACCTTTCCCACCAGCCACCCCACCAAGCGGCTGTAGAAATATTAAATTTCCACTGTATTTTGTTTACAGAGGAAAATGCTATCATTTCATTCCAATCAAGATTACGTAGTGCATTTTCGGTACCCCACGTCATTCTCAAGACGGATACAAGCTTTCTGTTCACTTCTGTTTCTGTGAATATTATTGGAGACGTAGTCCAATCCCTAAGATCAAACTGAGCAGCCATCATCAGTTCTTTAGATTCTCGTATGAATTTGATTGCTTCTTCCTTTATATGCAGGATAGTGACACAATTGTCAACATAAAATGAATGTTTAAATCATTCAGTAGTATATTGTGTGTTCGGTGGAGCATGTTCCAGGTGATAAACAATTGTTGCTCCTAACAGAAACGGACTAGAAGACATGCCAAAAACAACTCTGCAATGTCTAAAAGTTTCTACTTCTCTTCTATCCTCATTCTTCCACCAGAGAAAGCGGGCAAAATTTCTGTCTCTTGGAGATAAACTAATCTGTAGGAAAGCACTACGGATATCTGCTGTAACACCGATAGCGTTTCTTCTGAACAAAGTCAACAATTTAGGAATCAATTCGACTAAATTCGGTCATTTTTCGATGGCATGCATTTAAAAAATTACCTTTCGAATCCTTAGCTAATGCGTCAAAAACAGGTCAAACCTTCGTTGTTAAACAGGAAATTTTAAGAACGGCATGGTGAGGCAGATAATGTCCATGAATGGAGGTAATTTCACTGTTTGGCACATATTCCACTACTCCTGACTGAAGCCATTCTTCAAACACCTTTTCATACTCTTTTGTGTATCTTATACGATCGAGATGTTTGGTAGTGCTTATAAGCCTTCTCATTGCCAGTTCTATGTTGTCGTCTAAATCTGGATGTCCTTCTTTGAAAGGTAAACGTATTTCATAGCGACTTTCTTCGTTAACTTGTAGTGTTTGCTGGAAAAACTCACTCACTTCATTATCTAAAATTTCCTTCGTTTTTGACTTGGCTGGATCTATGATTCCAAGTACATCCAGACTCCATAAATCTACTAATTCTGAGTGACAGAGAAGAGTAATATTACTCAGTGTTGTACGGGATTTAATTTCTGGACCTTGAATTGTCCATCCTAATTTAGTTCTGATTGCAGTTAAATTTTTATCGAAGCGGACGACTGAATCAGTCATTAGCTTATCTCAATAATCTGCTCAGATTAATAGACCTATTTCTGGAGTACCTTTCCCTGCATCACTCAAATCTATATTCTGCTCTTTTAATAAGAGATATAAATTTGGATTTTCTATTTGGGGAACAGAACTACTTATTTTAGCTTGATCTAGTACAGGCATCGGGGATTGATATTTTCCATTTAAACTCTGTATTGATATGCCATATACATTATGAGCTCTGGGTTTAAATTGATCCTCCGAATAAACAATGACTCAATGTCTCTTGATCTGAGGATCTTAGATTTAGTAGTTTTGGGATATCACTACAAATGTACGACCTCTGTGAACCCTTGTCAAAGAGTGCTCTCAATAATATAGGTTTATCTTCACTTAATATTTGGACGAGCACTGTTTGGAGTAGAACCGGACCACTTCGATGAGTCAATAGAACACTTGATTCACTCTCATTATTCGAAAATGTCTCTGTTGTTTTCCTTGGCTCTTTCTCGGCTTTCTTATTTGGCGAAGGATTTGGCAGTTCAGAGCACATAATAACATTGTGGCGTTTATCACAGATAAGACATTTAATAATTGCCATGCATCTTTTTGCATTGTGACCTACCCTTAAACAGACATAACAGGCTCCCTTTTTTCGAAGTAGTTCCCTTTTACTGTCCATAGAAAAATTTCTAGCTTTGAAACACTCTGTTGAATTATGAGATGTTTTACTACACCACAAACACATTTTTCCTGGCACTTTTACTTTGCCTGAGAAAATACAAGCAGCGGTAGGTATCGAAGTGTTATTGCTATGAGAGAAACTTGAACGAGCGATTTACAATCGTTCCTAACTTTCAACTTGTAGCTTCAAAAATTGTAAGAGAGACGTTAAGGTCTCAGTTTCATCGCCAATTGTAGCATTAAACTTCCTACGAGAACTCTCCCAAACTCTCAAAGTTTCTTCAGGAAGAGCCGATTCTACCAACGGGTACAACATAGAAGCATATTTTTCTGATGTGACACCCAAAGTTTCTAATGCCCGTAATTGAGTTTCTAATTTATCATAAAGTGTGCTTAATGACTTGGCTCCCTTCTGCGAAACTTGTGCCAAGACTAAATTTAACAACTCTCGAACATATATTTCAATAAGTAGTTCGTCTCTGGCAAAACGCGATTTTAGTTGTTCTAATGCTTTATGATAATTGAATCCTGATGGAGGAAAACTTTCTACAAGTTCCTTGTCGACGTCTTCAGTGGCCTGAACCAAATACTGAAATTTATTATCGTCCTCAATTGTTTCATCCTCATCGATTTTTCTGAACTGACCCCAGAAGCCGAACCAATTTTTAATATCCCCATCAAAATGTTTCAGTACTAGGCTAAGTAACAGAGACCGGTACGGCCGTTTTTTATTGCGCCAAATCGGCGATAAGCGGGATGCTATGTTGGGACCTTGGTGTAACTCTTTAACTTTTCATAGTCATGGTAAACTTATGAGTTGGTTGGATACTATGGCAAATGTGGATACTATGGCTTTGGGCGCCAGAAAAGTCTCCAAATTCAAGACCGTTCCGGTCTCTGGGATAATGCCCAGTTCTAATTTAGGTAACTTGAAATGTCGATTACCTTATCCAAAAACACGTTCTTGACCAATGTTTAAAGGATTGATTTCTTTCTTTTCTAATAAACCTTCATACTTGGCTTTCATGATTATCCACAGGGTTTTATAACTTTCGCACCATCGATTTCCTTGGCGAAATTTTCTTCCATGAAATCTTCTTCATCTAGCATTAAATCTTTGATCGAATTGCCCAATTCAAATAAATGGGCCGCTTTATCAATATATATCTTAGGGTATCACTTCTACTTTAAGCAATGGTCGTTAATTTCAAATCTAATTGCTGTGCCGCCAAAGTAAACAAACGCCTAGCTTGTGTTCTTTCCTTATTTAGTTTTCCATCTTATAAGTCCTGTCGTGGACGCCAGTTTTGTTGAGAAAACTGACTTATAAGAAATTATGAAAGAACATCTTTATATCTGTTGACTTACAGAACCTTTTTCCTCTATAAAAACAGTTTAAAATCAGTTATTCTTTTCTTATTTATTTTTTTACAAAAATGACACCTGTTTATTAAATAATAAGCTATACAATCTTTTCTAGTTCTCTAGCATAGTTCATTACTTGAGTTGCAAGTTCAAAGGCAGGGATAGTATCATCAGAGTGTTCTTCATCTTCCACATCATAGACATAGTAACCACCAGCAAGATTCCATCCTCTCTTTCTTGCATATTCTTCCACTTCTTCCTTTGTAAAAAACAGCATCCGACTGGCCTCATTTAAAGCTAATTTTTCATAAGCTTTTTCTATACATGCTGCAATTTCATTCCGGACAGTATCAAGTAGTATGTTGATGAAGAAAATGTAACTTTCTGCAGGAACATTACCACGAGATAGAAATATCTTGTTATAGTTCCCTTCCATCAAATATTGTTCCATTGATACTGGATGTCTGATATACACATTAGTTTGGATCTCTTTAGCCGGTAACAATTCTAATTCCGTATGAAATTCGGCAACTCTGTTTTGAGCAAGAAGACACAGCAAATTTAAGCCTAACAGCTGATACTTTGATTCAGACTTCGGTAAATCATTTTGATAATCCAAATAATAGCATTTCAGCTGAGCCATATATCTTTCAAATTCCGGTATGTTTTTATTCATTATGCTCCACTGGGCTCCTAATTCTAAAATGTTACGAGCAAGAAGGAGCTCCTTTTTTGTTGCAGATTTGTCACTTGTAGGTAAGAAGGTAATTTGAGTAAGAGCAACTTTTAATTTTTGCAAAACATTGCCACATTCTTCAAGATTAGGGGGTTTCTTTGTCCACTCCTGCAAAAGTACTTGATAATACTGAGAAATGTCTTTCAATGGATCCATAATTAAGTATATTTAAAAAACACTAATACAACATCAAGTGGATAAATTTTATTTTTGTTGACTTACAGAACCGTTTCCCTCTATAAAAACAGTTTAAAATCAGTTATTCTTCTTTTTTGAGTTGAGTTGAGTTGATAAATCCCCAACAATACCCAACCTCGTAGTTAGTATCACTGCTTTATATGATATCTGTCTGTGTAATGATTTATTTAGATGCATTTGTGATAAAAAATGTTAACACATATTAACGTATCTTTGATCTAAATAATTTCTATCGCCAATTTGTTTATGATACATATTTTCACTGATGAAACAGTATTTCACATGGTACGGAAAAGTGACATAAATAAGACTTTTTACTTTATCATAATTCAGTTGGTTTCTTCAGATGCAGATATGCGGGGATTTTAATGATCGTGTTGCATTAAAAATAAAAATTTTCTGATTGACCAAATTTGTCTAAGGGGGTCGCATAAAAATTTAAAAAGTGTAACTTTTTAAAAATTAATGGGAGGGCTATTTCATTAACGTAGTCTTATTTCCTACCTTACTTTCAACATTTTTGCAATTTACATTGCCCACCTATCTCCAACAGGTAAAGAATTAAAGCGCGTTTCAATCTTTTTGAGACACCCTGTATATAGTCAATATTGGTTTAATGTTCCTTAAATCCCCCATGCCCAAATTTATAGTGATACTCTAATTTAACAAACAAGATAAATGGAATTTACTCAACTAAACCCACGATTTAACTTTTATATATATTGCAGGCTTTTATTTAATTTCTTATGAGGTTCGATTTTTTTAAATTGGAACAATCTCTCGAGACAGAAGTTTACACGAAGCAAACAATTACATTCCCTAAAGAAAGCAGTTCTTTCGTGTTTTTAAAATAACGGTTATATGTATCTTTGTTGCCATTTGTAATAGCTCCTTAAATCTTATTGAGTTGTTCTTTATATAGTATCGTTGAGTTTTTCTTTTAAGTAAATTATTTATTTAATAAATGTTGACAAAAGAGCAATCAATTTAAGTTCTAATAAATACCTATAAAGTGTAGCGCAAATAAAATATCAAAAGACTAATGTTACCTGGCTTCCAAAATTAAGAAATCACTGTCTGCATTATTTGCGAACTACTTTGCCTTGTGATCTAATTTTTCATTGTTTGTACGCAAAGTCAAGTGTAAGAGCAAAAATCTTACATCAGCCCATACTAGTGGACTCAAAGGGCTCACGCTTTTTGGAGTACCTAGAAAAGCCGCGGATGGCTTGCTTTCAACTTCGGTCATGGCAGAAAGGTTGGCAAATCATAGAAAATACTTTTAATGTGATAGGGATCCCGTGGGATCATAGCGGTGCACGTTTGGCAGAATTAGAACAAGTTCCAATTAAGTCTACGTGACGTTAAATTTAGAAAATGGAGCAAATATCTCCGAGAAATAAAGGAGAATTTCGAAAACGGGTGAGTTCCGTGGAACTCTGCTTTGAGTCAGTGAGCTGCGTTCTATGGATGCAAAGGAGACGGGGCAAGGGAAGGAGCCCGCAGGGAGAGAGATTCTGGCAAGGCCAATAACAAATCATCAACGTTCTAAACCTGTGAAAAAAATGAGCCCTGAAAAGGGACTTTCCAAAAAGGGAAGTCCCTTTTCAGGACTCTAAGAAACCAACAATTTTAAACTAAAAGACTTAGCCTGAGGTAGTGGGTGGCCTGCTCGCAAATTCTATCATAGAGTATAGCGATCCTGTCTATTACGGTCTTCGTTTCCCTTAGTTTGGGGAGGGGAGATTTCAGGGCTCGCTGAAGAAAATCTCTTTGATAGCCGTTTCTTTCGAAACGGACTTTCAAATCAATCAACTCCAGCCAGTCAACTCTCGTACAATCTCCTTCTGCGGGGGGCTTGTTTGGATTGAAAGTAACTATTTTAATTTTCGGGTAGGTTTTTTTCCGGGAGCTTTGGGAAATCTTTTTGTTCGGCTGGAAAGCGGCAGCGTAGGATTTTGAGTTCATTACTGTTGGCGCAGGTTCTTAGCTGAGCTCTAGGCTTCAGGAACTTGGGGCATCCGCGATAGTTAGCGCAGTGCTCGCCGCTGCAATATGCGCACGTGGACTTAACTTCGGGTTTTTTGGGGCATTCGTATGAGCAATGATCGCTCGTACATTTAACACATTTTGGAGGTAAATGGCAACTATTTGCCGCATGGTGCCATTTCTGGCAAGACAAACACTGGGTACATGCGCCCCCGCTAATGCTCAATTTTGACCTCCACTCCAAGCATCTTTACAATTTGATAGATCTTTAAGTTTTCTTCTCGAGCTGGATGTAAAATAGGGGCATTAGCACCCTATTGGTCTTCGGCCCTTTGTACAGTTGAGTTATACTATTAATTTGGAAGCCGTTCGCTTCCAGTTTCTTCCTAATCAGATCCGAGCTGGTGGGCACGGGTAGCCCCCTGAGAACTACTTTGAGGGGTTTGTCCTCGTTTAGGAGGAAAGTTCTAAAGGAAACCTTATCTTTGATTAGCCATGTATTCCTCGCGGGTTTTTACATCTAATTTAAACAGATTGCCACTCAGGCTACTTGCGATAGAGAGAGCAATAAGTCTTAACTGGTTTAGATAGTCGTACCAGCTAGGGCTGGGTACTACGAAAAAAAGGGGGGCGCCGTTCTTTTTAGGGACATCTTCGACTACAACTGCATCTGGTGCAGGGACCTCAGGGTCGAGCACAGGCTGGACCGTGGAGATGGGGGGGGCATTCTTAACAGCTATGGCAGAGTGCCTCCTCGGCACTTTAGTAAATCCTTCCTCGTCCGAGAGGGGGTGCTTAGTTGTACTAGAAATAGCTCCAACATTAACAGCAGAACTGGAAGTCGATTCCTCAAAAATTTTCATCAATCCCATAACATCGGCAAGAATTTCAATAGTATTGGCAGTCTGGGTCGATGGGGGGGTACCAAGAGACGTAGAATGTGCTGAAGAGACAACAGACATTGCATGAGACGAACTCATGGGGGGGGGGCTCACCTGATGTTTCCATATCTTCTTGATCCTCACTGGTGTACTCTGCAAGAGCGACCTTTTCCTTCAGATAGGCCCATTCATTCCTAGTCATTTCGCTAGGAGGGTGATCCACAATCACCTCGAGTTCATCTAAATCGAAGTCCACCGACTCCAATTTCTTAACATCTAGTCCCCCACGTGTGGGAACTACCTCAGAAAGAGCAAAAAATTGCTCTTTAAATCGTCGCCAATCAGCCATCTGTTTATTTGCTCCAAAAATCTTTTTGAACGCAGCAAGCGATGTCGAAACACGTGCAAGAGCTTTCTCATTAATTTCCATCAAAATGGCAGCAACGCAGAAGAAGGCCGAGAACCGACCTCACCCCTTCGTGTCCAAAGACCGAATGTGACTTCAAAATCCATACTAGTGGAGTTTCCAGAAACTGTTTAATTCAAAAATTAATCTTTCTCGGTTTTAACGAAAGACAAAAAGCGGTTAAATCTGTTATGACTTTGTTTCAACTTTAGTTAGGAATTCAACAGACTTTCTGTACAACAATAGAGTACCTCCAATAAACAGATATAACGATTTGTTAGATTATAAGTAACAAGAAAGATCGACCATGCATAAAGCATTGACTACGAAACACTTTCCAACTGCAATACAATTTTATTTAAACAAGTCTAAAATGCGATAAATTCAGCGGTAATGTTTTAAGAATTATCACAATAATACAATAATTTATTATATTTGAAAATTTAAAACATCAAAATGAACTTTATGCAAATGACGTCATCGAAATATAAATCGCCTGGCTCTCTGTGTAAAACAGTAAATATTTCATTCATACATTTTTATTTCATTCGTAACAGTACTACAATAATTTATTTTACTTAAAAACTTAACAATGGAGGTAAAAGTAATTTAACTCTATGCTTAAAACTTCATCGAAAATCTCTGCTATAAAATCGTCTGCTTTTCTGTGTAAAATCAATGAATGCTTCACTCACGTCAGCTATATTGCAGACTCCAAAGCTAAATAATTTTGCGTTAAAGAAATTCAGCAATTCTTATATAACTCATCCTATATCCTGATGTGTTTGCATTCTCCATATTGAAAATTAGGCTTCGTCATAGAAGTAATCAATGTTTGATGACCATTTAAACTCAAATATATTATAAATGCGTTGTTTCAGAATAGAGATGCACAGAAATTAAGCAAAAATATAGCAGTTTTACGACGGATAAAACACTAAATATAAATTAAAAATAACTTTAAAAATCACGATTTCGACACAAGATGGATGCAATATTTTATTTTGAAGTGGTTCACGTGATCTATTCATATAATATGGATGTAATTATTATTTTAATTCTTATTTAAAAAATTGCCGAATATATTTTGCTGAAAGTTTTTTCATATTTTTATGGGATAATATGAATAATTCTTAAAACTTTCGAAGTAGTTTGAATTTTAAATTCGCTAAAAAAATGTTTGAAAAATTAGGTTCCATTGGGTTCAATGCATTTTATTTTTTCAACCCGGGTTCAATCCCAAACTAATTGGTTAATATTATTCATTCATATTGCCATATATCTATCCTACAGACCGTCTGAAAAACGTACTAAAATATCATTTTGATAAATTCATTTTTACAGCAGTTATCATGAGACATCAAGAACAGGCAGACAGACAGACAGACAGAATGGACAAAGTCATAAACACTTTTGAACTACGTTGTAGAGTGTTAAAAATATATTTAGTAGAAACCACTTATAAAAGAAAAAAGTTATACAAAAATTAACATATTACTATTCAAATTTCCAGAGTATAATGTATAGGAAAAGTATCATGATTGAGTCGAAAATTCATTCTGACAGGTTTCAAGTATTCCTCACCTCGAATAGATCATTTTTAGGTGATATTTGTGTGTGTATGTGTGTGTCCGTAAGTCTTTGAAGAGGATATCTCACGACTGAATGGAGTATTTCGAACGAAATTTGGTACAAAAGATATTATCCGTGAATCCAGAATGCAAATTGATTTTTAACAGAATCAAATGTTCGGAAGACTTCCAAAATTTTAATTGAAATTTTGAAAAATTCATCAACATATCATTACCTTCAATAATGTTACGTAAATAATAATATCTTATATATGTGACTTTTCATTAGGATATGCTTGATATAAATTTTAGAACGTTAGCATGAGTCGTTCTCAAAATATAGTATTATAAAAAAATTACATAAATTTATAAAAAGTACCCAGAGTATAAAATGCTACTAAGGTTTCTCTATACATTAGTATATAGGGAAAATGTCTTGACGGGGTCGAAAATTCGAATTCGAGTTTTCGAATCTTTGGTGAAGTATTTTCACTTTTCATATGTAACATTATGCGATAAATAGGGTAAGATCTTTTTTATGGACCTAGTTCTTTCCATTCACGATAATTCTGTAATGATTTTGTATTTTGACGCCTAATAATTCACCAACAGTTACTACGTTCCTTTTATATATAATGTATAAGGAAAGTATTGTTACTTTCCTTATATACATAATGTATAAGGAAAGTAATGTGACGGGGTCAAAAATTCGAATTCGAGTTTTCGACGGGAGAGCACGTTCAAGTATCCCTGATCACGAATCAAACATTTTTGAAGTGATGTCTGTATCTTTCGTATTTTAATGTTATTAGAATGTACTACCCTTTCCCCAGAAGGTGACTCGCTCATTTAAATTCAATGTTAACAATCGCATATCCTTAAAAATATTCGCTAAGTGTTATTTTATTCCCCTGAAATCCGTAACAGTTTTAAAATATATCGATTTAAGGGTATTAGACTATCCTGTAACATTAAAAACATACCTCTTATTCGGTAATCATCTACTAAATAGCAGACAATTCAATAAATAATGAAATTTTGGGTCTTAGGTCCCTTGTAACATTAAAAAAAATATCCTTAGCTCTACAAACATTCGCTAAGAATCACACAATTTGGTAAATTTCATTCAAATATCATAATTGAAAAAGAAAATGAGTCTTAGATCTCCTGTACCGCTATATAAAAAATACCTTACCTCTAATTCGTCCACTAAGTACCATTTATTCACTAAGCACCGTGCAATTTGCTAATTTTAATTCAAATATAATTATTTTAAACGATAAATGAGTCTTAGGGCTCATATAACATTGAAAACGTACCTCTTATTCCTCAAACATGCACTAAGTGCTGAGTAATTTGCTAAATTTCATTTAAATATTCAATTGTTTCATGAAAATTCGTTAAGTATCGTAAAATTTGGTAAATTTCACTCAAATATTATGATTTTAGGGTCTTAGTCTTCTTGGAAAAGTAACTCTACAGTTTCTTAAGAGTGGTTGGTCTCAATTCCTAAGAAATGAAAATAAAATGTTTATTGAAACCTATAAACCTTAATCATTTACACGTTTAGCGGTATTCATGATTTGAAATCAGATCGTCAGAAGATCATATGGTGTATTTCTATTTATGGATGTGGTTTTAATATAGATAGATTTATACAATACTGAATACATATTCTTCTTGTAGAGCAGATTTTTCAAAAATAATCCACACCTTTTGGTAGTGTCTATAGAATCATTGGTTACTGTGATGTAACTACAACCACAATATATCAATTTGCATACAATGAGATATCAAACACGTCTTTAATGTTTTTTAAAAATGCATTTCACTTTAAAATTCTTAATGATAATTGATATTACCATGAACCTTTTTAGAAAAAGTAATTTTTTGGAAATTATTCAATCTAGAATTCAATTTCTAATGTGTAATATACACACTTCTAATGTATAAAATGCAATTCCTAATGGAAAACATACTCATGTAATTTAGTAAATGCATTTAGATATTGAATAGTTTTCCCAAAAATTCGTTCAGTAGTTTTTTTTTTCTTTTGTTATGCAGATTATTTAATTAAAAAATAATTTTAACTAATTCATTGAAAAGCATTGAACACAATAGACTTGAATATTCTACGCTTTCAACATTCGTACAATTCCCTACAATAATAAAATTGTAGGGTCGGTTAAAAAAAATTAACTGTTTCATTAAATCAATGAACGGTAGCGTTGTATTTTCTATGCTCCAAATATTCCTTAAGTCGTTTATTCTATGTAACTGTTTCATTGCATTTTAATTACAACAATTAAAAAAATAACTTTAACTGTTTTATTAAAACAATTAACATCTCCAATATTATACAATCCTCAATATTATACAATTCGCTAAAATATTGAAAATTTAGACCCTCTGTAACATTTGAAAAATCATATCCCATAGGGTTCCCAAACAGTCAGTAAATACCGTGCAACTTGCTAAATTTTTTTACATATTAAATAGTTTTCCCGAAAATTCGCCCAGTATTGATCAATTTACTGAAATACTGAAATTTTAGAGTTTTAAACCCCTCTTAGAATATCATGTTGTGATAGGTTTTACAAGACACGTCCTTGTTTATTTCATAATTTTTTGTTAATAGTCTCTTAGTTAAACAATTAAAAAATTAACTGTTTCTAAATGGAAGAACATTAAAAAATACCGATAGATGGCGCCACTGAAAATTCCATAGATAGTTTCCTCATTCATTCGGTAAGTATCGTGTAATACAATACATTCGATTATAAAATTGAAGGATCCCTTGGAACATCTAATGCCAATTTGTGTTAGATTTAAAAAAAGACACGTCCTTGTTTATTTCATATTTTTTGTTAATAGCATTTTTTGATTAAATTTTAATTTAAAAAATTAGCTGTTTCATTAAAAACATTGAACAAAATGGTATCTTGAATTCTTTTCGCTCCAAACATTGCCTATTACTAACTGTAACTGCTTCATTATATTTTTAATTAATAGAATTAAAAATACCTGTAACGTTAAAATCATACCTCATATTTCGCAAAATTGTAGGGTCTTAGACGACTTGTAACATTAAGAATCGTACCTTTAATTTCCCATTCATTCAGAAAGTATCGTGCAATTTGCTAAATGTCATATAAATATTGAATTGATTCCCGAAATTTCACTCAGTATCCATCAATTAACTAAAAATAATGGCATTTTAAAGTTTTAAACCCCCTTGAAATATGAAATTGTGATAGGATTGAAAAGACACTTTCTTGTTTATTTTATTCATATTTTCCTATTTAGTCATAAGTGTTTTATTAAAACAATTATCATCTCCGAAAAATTCGTTCGTATCTATCCATTTACTCACATAATCAAATTGTATCCCCTTGTAACATACCCCATAATTTACCGAATTTTCGGTAAAATTAATGTATTAAACTTCATTTTTACAAAATACTTCTCATTTTAATAACACTCTTTCATATCCCTCTTCTCCATTCCACTTTTCATTTTTTCATGATACCGAAAACATTGCCCCATTCAAATTTCCCACTAAAGATATCCTCCATTATTAATATTTTATCAACTCTTCGTGGCCTAGCGGATCCTCCGCTACCAATCTACTGAGCTTCAGTTCGAATCCAGCTCGTTCCCAGCCGATATATCCTCTTAAATTGAGAACTTCAAAAAAATCCCAGCAGATGGCGGCACTCAAATCTTCCTTTGGTTTTAAATATTCGTTCAGATTCACGTGACAGCTCAAAATTCAAGGTTACCTCGTGAGGTCAACGTCCAAAGTTCAAGTGTCCTTATTACGTCATCGTTCGAAGTTCAGCACACTCGCCCATATTATCTCTCTCATTATCAATTCATAATCAAATTAACTATCTAAATATTTCCCAATACTCAATCCTCATTACTTCATCGGTACAAAGCTCACATAATCCGATAAGATTTCGTGACACATAAACCCTCCTCATGAGTCATCGTCAGGATGAGCTGCTCATCTGCGCAACCTACGGTAGTAGAACTGTCATTTCTCTTCTACTTACATTCTAAAATATAGAAAATCTGATGTGGGCAGCAAATATATTTCCTGATATAATGCAATGAATTTACTTCTGTCATAGCGAAAAAATGACGTATAAGATCTGCGGCACAGTGTTTGTAACGTTGAATTATATATTGAATGTTATTCTGGATGACAACATGTAAAACTATTTCGATGTAGCCAATTAACTTTTATATCACGCAACGCTAAATTGACTATTATCGAAATTGATACTGTCCTCAATAAGTAACGTAGTCCATATATTAAAATTTATTAATTATTAATTTATCTATTTTGTGTTATTTTTGGTAACTTGGCGTTGTTTTTGCAGTTTTGACGAAATGTTCCTCAATCTGGGGCGAAATATTGCCAAGTTGGCGATATTTTGCTAGATTATTCACGTTTGTCAAATTTATCACCAAGCGTTACAGATAAACAGAGAGAAGAGCATTTCTCATATACTGGAAAGTATGCCCCTTTTAAGACGGAATTCAAAGTTTGCAGAGCATTAACACCCCCCCATCCATATTTTACCTTACATCTTTCTGATAGGTCGGACGGTCTGGGTCTCAACAGCCCCCCCCCCCCATTAACTTCATTATTATGATTTTGGCGACATTCGAGATGGCGGCAGACACCATAGTTTGAGTAAAAAAGATGATAGATACATTTTTAAAGCAAGTAAAAGGTGAACTAATGATAGGAAAGTAATGTTAAATATATTTTTATTTAAAATATCAATACTAACAAGATGGGATCAAGGATACATGGAAAATCATGTTCCATGCAGGTGGAACCGCTACCCTTAATTTTGGATGTTGTCCAAATTTGCGTTCGTTCTACCATTTTGTGAACCTTCGCGTACACCTTTATTATAACCTATAATAATAAAAAAAATTTGAGACCTTAAAAAAGGTTTTCGGACGAAATAACACTATTGACTGACTGTCTGATTATTAAAACTCAGCGCAACATTTATCATTAATTATATTTTTATATTCGCTGCAATTATTTTAGCTAGCAACCCTAGAGAGCGAGATAATGCCTCTTTACGCGTATTTCGCGCTATAAAATAAGTAAATGCGCTTTATAAATTAAGTAATGCGTATTTTTACGCATCGATTTTGTAAACAAAAATATTTTTTAGAATCGCAAATTAAACATATCTGGCTTGAAAATAAGCAATTTCTTATTTTATCCGTCATCAGGTAAATCCTTACAAATTCACCATGACAAAAGTTCATTTTTATCCTTCTGCGCAACGGACATCAATGCATACATCCACGTACTTCAACATACATCAATGTATATTCCATGCGTACATCAGTTTACTTTCAGATTTTGATCAGGTTTTAAATCCTAGGTGGCCAATATCTTCAATTGCTTCTAGATTGGACTCTGTAAATAAGTTAATGAAACATTATAATTCTTCCCCTTCTAATACATACTTAGGTGTGACAGAGGAGGAATTACGACAAGGATTTCTTCAAATATAGTCTTTATATTGTAGAAATCTTCGCATGAAATTAAATAAGTTCTGCAAATAAATTTTGTCCTCTACAGTAGATGATATGCCAATGTAACCCGCATTTTCAGTACTTCCTCAAATAACATTGGTTATTCCTCTTTCTACAGCTATATGCTAGAGAGGATTTGTAACACACAATAGAATCAGAACTCAAACATGAAGCAGACTGGGCGAGAGAAATGTGGATGTTATGACTCGCTCTAAACTTTTGTGAAAACAATGGGAATGTTGAATGTAAATTTAATTTTGAGAACGCTGTTCATTTATGTAAAAGTCAAAAGCAAAGAAGGTTTTTAAACGAAAAAATAAAATTTATTTTACTTAATAGGTTTTTAACTTTCTTTTCCCAATGTTTGGCATTTGGAAAAACTAAACCAAAGGTAACAATTTTAAGATGTGTCATCATGAATTATACGATTTGTTATTTTTATGAATAAAACCATAGTTATACTATGACGAATTTATAATTCAAGATTGCTATTCTACTTGGAAAATCGACAGGAAATTTAAAAAAATGTGATCCTAAAAGTCTAGAATTTAGTACACATTTTAAAACTGATTTCATAAAGTTTATAAGGTACATTAATTGTGCTATCAGATATATAATGTATTTTGCTTATTAACACAAATAAAGACTATAGTGCATATCTCAAATCTTTATTTTTCTTTAACGTAGAAAAGTCAGAAATTTATATTCTGTTGGGCGATGACCCTGTAAATTTTTACATACAAAATTCAATAAATTTAATAAATACTTGGAAATTTGAGGATAATTGTGCATTTGTTAAAAATTACTTCTCTGAAAAGCAAAATACTCCTTCAAATTAAGGCAGGGAGTATTTTTACTCTTCTGAAAAAATTCTATCTTGATCTCTAAGCAGCGAGCTAGCTCTCTTGAATTCATTGAAAAAGTGCTAAAAAAGGAGCCTACCTAAGAAGATATAAAACGGAATTAATTATATCAATAATTATTTATATATTTTGGTAGATTAAAAAAAACGTATTATCTGTAGTATTATCCTTCGTGCGTTATCTGTTTGTTTAAATCCCTCATTTTGCATTAAACATACTATTACATTCTCATTGCCACAGATATTATACGGTTATATTAGAAATGTTATAACGCCGTTTAGGTGTATCGTCTTAATTTAAAAAATAAATAGGTATACATTTAAAGTAAAAAAAATAAGAAATGCAGCAGAAAGGACTCCCTACAGCACTTGTCACAATTATTGAGTATTATTATCACTAATAAAACACATGACTTATCACTAATAATATCACAATATAAAACGAGTGATATTTTTATTTTATAAAACAAAAATTAAAAAATAAATAATTTTCATGTAATGGAATCTTGAGCAACGTATTTGTGTAGAAATAAAATAAAATTGCCGCATATAGCTAATTCGAGGATATGCTGGATCCCTTTCGGTAGTGCTACATAGATCAACAAATAAAAACAGAGAAATATAACTTCTGTAAAGTAAAATTTATGTAAGCAAAAAGCATAAAGGAAAATGCCAGACAGCGTAGAAACGACAAGTAAATACCCTGTCAGCGTTAGACAGCTGAAACCATTCGGCTTAGTTATCAACTATGTTTAAAAAAATTAGAAGCGCTGGTAGCAACACTATCAATACTACTCTACTGTTGTCGGACTCATTGAAAAGTCTAAAAACATTAAAACTGCGATACTCCTGTAGTAGTTTGATGGGAAGTGGTATAGGTACACAACACTTCTACTGATGAAAGAAAGTTAACTTTCAAATGCATGATAAAAGCATTTCAGTTTCATTTTATCGTTTATGAGTGTCGTTAAGGACAGAGCACCAGGCGCGAAGCGCCTTTAATCCCCTGTGTCAATATGTGGTTCTTATCGTCAAACTGGCAAGCAAAGACGAATGAGTACGGGGTACCTGCATCACCTGATGCGCAACCCCACATCGAATAGCAATCAGTTTGTTGGAGTGATATATGAGATCGTTTCTTTGCACTTTGCTATATGAAGGGTGCTGGATGGTGTAGTCTCTTGCTCAAGGCTCAAGGCAGGGTGGGTTTAGTGAAGTGCCCAGGAGAGGATAGTAATCCCCCCTTTAAACTTCAGGCGAAAAGGAAGATCAAGAAAAAGAAATTCATAAGAGGAAAGTAGAAACTAGGAGGGGCTCGGGTGGCAGACAACATCATGCCGATACCCGAGACTTCATAAAGGAAAGGACTGAAGCCCCAGTCGGCGTTCAGTAGAGAAGAGGAAAATGGGGTGATAGAGTTGCACCAAGAGAGGTGCAGGGCCCTGAGCAATGAGAAACCGACATAAAGTATATACAATTTCATAAGAATTTAGTAAAGCTTGTGAAGTACGCGAAAATTCCCAAAAGCTAGGGATAAGCAGAGAAAAGGTTAGAAGGTTGCACCAGAAAACAGGGAGAGGAATAAAACTATGTTAGACGAATCCGCTTTTTAGGGCGGAAATAAATATCACGTACCGGTCTTCCAGGTAACGACCGAGGGCGCTTTCGCGCCTTCGTGCTACGAGGATGGTAACGATGGATACTGTCCAACGTAGGATTATTTACACTTCTCAGACCTCTGTGAAATTTGATAGAAAGTTTTTTGACGTGCGCCAAGACAGGCCTAATTTGGAGGTCTTTATGCAAGATTTCTAACCGGACATAGTTCGGAAGATTTGCAAACGAACGCAAAGCGTTATTTTGAATAACTTGAAGCTTCCTAAGGTCAATCTCAGCTGCGGTACCCCAAATTGAGGAACCGTACGTCATAATTGGACGTATATAGGACTTGTATAACAATAACTTATTACGGATTGACAGGCGGCTATTTCTGGCCAATAGGGGACGAAGCTGGATGAATGAAAGCTTCAATTTCTTGCATGTTTCAGAAATGTGTAGCTTCCATGATAATTTAGAATCTAAGTACACTCCAAGGTACTTGTAAGAAGATAGCCAGGGAATAGGCTGATTATTCAGTATTAAGTTAGTATTTGGGGGATCCCTAGGGGGTGGGAAGGTAACTGCTGCACATTTACTAACGTTGACTTTAATTCTCCACTTAGTAAGCCATTGCGTCATGTCTTGGAGATAATTTTGAAGAAGGTCATGCACGATGTGTGTCTGTTTATGATGTGCGATCAGGGCCGTGTCGTCAGCATACAGGCTAAGTGAGACACCGGGGGAACGTGGAATATCATTAATGTACAGGTTGAACAATCTGGGCCCAACAAGAGATCCTTGAGGGACCCCGCTGAGAATATTCCGGGGAGAAGAGAGAAAGTTAGAGACT
Organism: Amaurobius ferox; assembly: GCA_951213105.1. Lineage (NCBI taxonomy): Eukaryota > Metazoa > Arthropoda > Arachnida > Araneae > Amaurobiidae > Amaurobius > Amaurobius ferox. The sequence goes on along the minus strand of OX578148.1, from coordinate 14,295,829 downwards.
CGTACTACAAAGCTACGCTCTGTAAGGTACGAGTGAAGAATTTTAATTAAGTCAGGAGGAAAAGAGCGCTTGATAAGCTTGAACAACAGACCATTTATCCATACCTTATCAAACGCCTTTTGGATGTCAATAAAGACTATAGAGGTACTTTCTTGTATGCTGCGAGCTTCATGAATAAGTTCAACGACTCGAAGAAGCCGATGTTCAGTAGAGTGCTTCTTTCTGAACCCATATTGTTCAGGAATCATAATGTTGTTTGAGTCGCAGAACTCATCCAAGCGCCGTAAAATCACATACTCGAAAAGCTCAGAAAGACAGGAAAGAAGAGAAATAGGTCGGTAGTTGACAGGAAGAGTTAGGTTAAGACCAGGCTTGGGAATAGGTGCCACAATGGCAACCTTCCAAGCCTTCGGAAAGTAGTTAAAGTGCAAAAGAAGAGTAAAGAGTTTAGCAAGATAGCTTTTAAAAAGATTAGGAAGATTTTTAAGCATGTTAGGAGAGAGAAGATCCTTCCCAGGAGCTTTATTCTTTTTCAGTTTTTGAATACGGGGAAGCAATTCAGCATAAGTAACATCAGACATAGTTCTGGGTGTAGGTAAAGAGAGGAATTGTTAAACCTTGGGATCAACAATCGATACCGTTCTGGCATCGATTACATCATGATGTGGTTCAAACTGACTTCTAAGACTGTCTGCAGGCAGTTCAGCCTTTTGTGTGGTAGATATGGCCCTTCCATTAGGACCCTCAAGGGTCGGAATGTGTGCTTTGTGCCTACGATAATGTGAGGCAGCCCTCCAAATGGTGTTGTCTTTAGTCGTTAAGGACTCAACATGTGTGTTCCACCGTGCACTTGAAAATGCCTTAAGACGTGATCTCACCTGGGCTCGTGAGAAATTAAGTTCACGCTTAAGGCAGGGGTCTCTGCGGGCCTGCCAAGCTCTACGAATCCTGTTTCTTTCTCTGATCATCTCCCTGATGTCCTGTGGAAGTTTGTAGTAGTCGACTTTCGTTTCCTTGGGCCTAGAGGACGCTGAGTAGGCATTACGAAGCATTGCTTCAAATTTATCAACTTCATCGTCCAGTTGGTCCGTGGAGTTAGCAACAGGAGGAGGTGGAGTTTCACTGGCAAGAATGCTCTTGAACTTGGTCCAGTTGGTTTTAAGTTTGTCATTATTTCTGATATCAAACTTGTTGGGCTCAATAGTATAAATAATTGGGAGATGATCTGAATCTAGTTCGTTGAAAGCCTCCATGCAATAAGTATAAGGAATGTTGCTGGTGATGGCAAAATCAATTACGTTGTTAAGATGGGTGGGTTCACCCGGAGCTACAATCTCATAGTTGTGCTCGTCGGCCCAGCGCTTGAGCTTGGAACCTCGAACATCAACTCGAGGACAACCCCAGGCTTGGCTTTTAGCGTTAAAATCACCAGCAACTATTACATGGGGCGAAATTTTGAAGAGGGTATTTAGATCAGCAAGGACAGGGCCAGCTTTAGCATTAGGATGAAAGTAGACAGACGCAATGGTCAGGGTCGGATTGTTCAAAAGATTAAGCTCAACTACAGTGGCCTCACCAACTTGTAGAGAAAGAGTAGGAATCCTAGAGTGACTAATTTTATTACTAATATAAATAGCAGTACCTCCCGCAGGTCGATTGCTAATATGATTCCTGTCCTCATTGTAAAAATCATAATTAGCAATTTTGCAGTTTTTCCCTGGACTGAAGTGGGTCTCTTGGACCAAGAACAGATCTAAGTTAGTATTTATACAAAAATCCCTAGCTTCCTGGGTTTTACCTCTAAGTCCATTGGCATTCCAGATGCCAATGGTAAGATCCTTCAAGATTCTAAGGGGCACAACCATGGCCAAAAGAGGGGGGCTAACCTTGGTTAACGAGAGCAAAAACGCTCTCGTAAATTATATTTACCCTATCGATTTCGGTAGGAGCAGACCTCATGGCTGGGAGAGCATTCTTAAATGCTCTACTAGTGATTTCCATACCATATCTGTCTTCAAATCTGAAGAGATAATTTAGAAAGTCATCTGCAGCATTGTTAGTGTGAGCTCCAGAGGGTGCTGCTAATTTAGGGTTGACATTAAATGTCTTTTTGGGCTCCTCGCTGTGTCCTTCTGTGACATTGGCATATGACCTCTGTGGGTTCACAAGCTTTTTTATAAAGGTGGAGTTTGCTGTAGGCATGTTTGAAGTTTTGAGCTTAGGAAACCGTGGACAATTTCTGTAGGAAGCAGGGTGCTGTCCTCCACAATTGATGCATTTACAGGGTGCCTCATAGGTTTTTGTGCATTCTTTTGTGAGGTGCGGTTGGGCACACTTCACGCAGTTTGGGGGCATATGACACGCATTGCTGGTGTGGAAAAAAGATTGGCACCTGAAGCATTGGACAATTTGCCTAGGTCCACGATATTTTTCAATTTTGATTATGATGTTAAACAAGCTATTAAGATTGTAGATCTGTTCATTAACAGTGGTCTTAGCAATCTGTACATAAAACAGCGGCATATTCACTCTGTTGGTTTTTGGGCCTCTTGCCAACTGTGTAACACTGATCGGCTTAAGACCCAAACACTCTAGTTCACGTGCAATTGCCGTGTTTTCAGTACAGATCGGTAGACCTCTGATAATAACTTTCAAGGGTTTTTGGTCGTCTAGCAAGTATGACTTAAACTCCACCTTGTTAATTAAGAGAAAGTTTTGAATTTTGAGATAATCATCTCTAATGTTAACATGAACTTTAATAAAATCACCTGAACCTGTTAATTTAGATGTTAAGTTTGGTACAAGTTTCTTTAAATCTTTAATAACATTAGACCAGTTGGTAGTGATAGCTATGAAAAAGGGAGGAGGTTTACGTTCCTTTTTAGGAGTTTCTAATTGATTATCCTCTTCAATATCATTATCAGGGAGAACAGATTTAACGTTATTGACATAATTAGAAGTAGAAGGATTGTCTATAAGGGTGGCAGATTTTAGGCTAGCAGTATGTCTTTTTTGGGGTTTTTGAAACCCATCTTCATCTAAGCTATACGGGTGTATTTTAGTGCTACTAGGTTTTACAGAAGTTTTAGCATTATAGCAGTATTAATATTTACATTAGCAATATTTGAGACTTTATTATTTACATTTCTATTGTCAGGCAAGGAGGTAGCAGTCTGGATAGAAGGGTTAGAGGACATCAAAGAATAACTGCCGGAGGAAAGCCTCCGACAGGACTCACCATACCTTGGCAGGTTGTGGGCCTCGATGAGTTTCGTGAGCACCATCTCACACTTGTCAATAATTTCTTGCAGCTTTTCCTTGTCCGAATTATTCTCAGCTTTCCTCCAAAGAAAGGTTTTTTCATTTATAACATCCCGCAGGCGGGCAGCTTCAGACTTCGGGTCAGCGTTTGCAGGAACTTTTGCATGATAGTCAGCTTCTTCTATGGACCAGTCGGTCATTTCAATGCTTTCATCAATATTAGTCATCATCAGGGTAGAAACTCCTCCTGTAACAGGATCTGGTGGCTTTGGGATGTCGGGCGGCGGCGACTCATGGACCGGCAGGTTGGAGCGTATCGTTCTCATTCTTCAGCAGAGCACAAGAAAAGCACAACCTCTCAGCTCGGCGTCAAGAAGCAGAATGTGGCGGTTGCGAATATGTAGTCTCTTGCTATAGCATTGATGAAGTGAAGTAGTAGTCTTGGATGGCTGATCTGGTAAGTAGGTAAGAAAGGGAAGGGGAGGGTCCAGGGCAAGGTCCAATCAGAAACGTTTGGACGGGAGCAAGTTCAACTTATTGAACAACTATAATTTAGTTTAAGTTTACAAAAATATTAAAAAGTTACAGTAATCATGTACAGTATATAAAATTCACAAGGTTTAAGTTTAAGTTTATTTACAAAATGAACCATAATTTATCCCGAAGAAGAACCGAACAGAAAGCATATGTCACTTTCCCCCGCATCAAAAAAGTACAAAATTTAGTTTACAAGAAATGTAAGAGCTGCCAAATAACTGCAGTGTTAAGATATACTAATGATGAGCAAGATAATTTAGAGAACGTGGACGTGGGAATTGTGCGCACGCAAACGCGATTGGCAAATGCTAACCATACTATTGGCCTGTGGCTGGGCCGTGAAGGAAGAGTTGAAGAACACCAAGTCCTTAATCGAAATGGCGCCATCTATCTTCGATCAGCAAGGGTGAAAAACTATGAGACTCCCGTTTGAGGAACTAGGTATCGGCGCTTTTTCCATTTGGTCTCGTTAGAGCCAAATAGAATGTGCCGAGGCCTACGCTTCCTGAGGTAGGAAGGCACGATCGGATCGTAGATCTGATCGACGTCTCTCATACAAGGTCTACTGGAGTTTTTTTTGTAGAAATTTTGAGTGAGAAGCCCAATACACTCTGTAACGCCAGAGATTTTCAAGTCGTGGTGAATGGTTCAGGCGCATTAAAAATGCAACGCAAGATTTTGTTTTGAAAAACTTGCAATTTCTCAATGTGGCTCTTTGCAGCCGACCCCCAAATTTGGCAGGCGTACAAAAAGCCAGGTGCAATGATCTGTTTGTAAATAATCAACTTGTTGTCAAGAGAAAGGTGGGATTTCCTACCCAGAAGAGGGAGAAGAGCTCTGAAGGTTGAATTTGATTTTTCCAGTTTGTTTTTAATATGCTCTAAGAAAGTCATATGAGCGTCTAAAGTGACGCCCAGGTATTTAACGTAGTGGGAAAAAGGGATAACTTCGTTTAAAATTTTAAGAACATAATTATGATTGTCTTCTCGGTAGTTCGGTTTGAAGATACACACTGCACCTTTGGACGCGTTAATTTTGATTCTCCAGGTGGTGAGCCAATGCTCGAGGCTATTTTTAATGTAGCTTTGGAGTGTGATGATAGAGTTCTGTGGTGAGCAGCTGCGAGCGATAAGCGCTGTGTCAGCAGCAAAGATGGCCAGCTTTGCTTTTGGCTCAAAGGCTCAAAGGAACCACAGTTATTGGAGTGACCAGCAAAGCCACAAGGGGCTTGCTTTAATCTCCGGTCATAAAAGAAGGTTGGTAAGTCATAGAAAAAAGACTTTTGATGTGCTGGAGATCCCGAAGGAACATGGCTGTGCACGTAGGACCGAATTGGGAAAACCCAACTGGGTGCTCGTGACGCAGGAATTTAGAAGATGGAGCATAGTCTCCGAGAAGGTAAAGGAAAAAATTGGAAAACGGACGAGTACAGAGAACTCATGCTTTGAGCCAGTGAGCAGAGTACAGCAGCAGAGAGCTTAGCCCGAGGGGGTTTTGGCCTCCTCGCAAATACTATCATAGAAGATAGCAATCCTGTCAATAATAGTTTTACTTTCCCTCAGTTTGGGTAAAGCAGAATTCAGAGCACGCTGGAGAAAGTCTCTCTGGTATCCGTTTCTTTCAAAACGGACTATCATATCAATTAACTCCATCCAGTCATCTCTCATACAATCTCCTTCTTCAGGAGGCTTGTTAGGGTTGAAGTTTATAATTTTGTCTTTAGTTTTAGGAGGAGCTTTACTCGGAAGCGTGGGAAAATCATTATCATCTAGTTGATAAGTAGCGGCTTGTTGCTTAGGAAAAGGTTGAAAGGTAGTAGCCTGTTGCTTAGGATTGCTGATTACACGACTAGCGTAGCTTCTTGGCTGAGCTCTAGGCTTGGGAAATTTCGGACACCCACGATAACTGGCGGGGTGCTCGCCACCACAGTTTACATACGTGCATTTGACATCTGGCCTCTTTGGACATTCAAAAGATCTGTGGTCGCCCGCGCATTTTACCCATTTCGGCGGTAAATAACAGCAATTTGCCGTATGATGCCATTTTTGGCACGAAAAACATTGGGTACTAGCGCCTTTGCGCCCCCGGTATCGTTCAATCTTGACCTCAACTCCTAGCATATCAGTGATGTGATAGATCTTTAAGTTTTCATCATTCTTTTTCAATTGTATGTAGAAGAGCGGCATAAGAATTTGGTTGGATTTTGGCCCTTTGTAGAGCTGCGTAACACTACTTATTTGGAAGCCATTTTCTTCCAGTTTCTTTTTGATTAAGTCAGGGTTGGTGGGCACAGGAAGCCCCCTAAGGACAACTTTGAGAGGCTTGTCCTCGTTCAAGAGAAATGTCCTGAATTGAATTTTATCAATGGTAAGCTTTTTCTGGATGGAGATGTACTCATCCCTGGTTTTGACGTCAATTTTGAATAGATTTCCTCTTAAGCTACTTGCTATGGAGAGGGGCAATGGTCTTCAAAAGATTTAAATGATCATGCCAGCCTTGGCTGGTTACGATGAAAAAGGGAGGAGGGCGGCGTTCTTTCTTTTGAACTTCCTCAATAACAGCGGCGTCAGGCGCCGGAACCTCAGGGTCAAGCACATGCTTGACCATGGAAATGGGAGCAGAGGAGATAGCCTTTGAAATTTTAGCAGAGTGTCGTTTCGACACTTTAGTAAATCCTTCCTCATCCGGGTCAGAGAGAGGGTGTTTGGCAGAACTAGAGCTGGCTCCTACGTTAACAGTAGGGCTGCTAATAGATTTTTCAAAGTTCATCATTAACTCCATGACATCAGCAGGGATTTCAATAGTACTGACAGTCTGGGTCGACAAAGAAGTACCAGGAGACAAGGGTTGTGCAGGAGAGACAACAGAAATCCCATGAGAAGAACTAATGGGGGGCTCACCTGAAGTTTCCATTTCTTCAATCTCTTCATCGGCGTACTCGTCGGTGTAATCATCAGCAAGCGCAATCTTTTCTTTGAGATAGGCCCATTCATGCCTCGTCATGTCTTTAGGAGGTTTACTTTACTTTTGGTATGCTAGGTATATCGATGATGTAAATATTGAACAGCAGTGGACTGAGATTTCCTCCTTGAGGAACCCCGACCCTGATTGGTCGAATAGTAGAGAGAGTTTTATCAACTCGTACTTGGAAAAATATATTAGTGAGGTACGAGTTCATGATGGCCAAAAGTTGAGTCGAAATGCCAAGTCGCACCAGCTTGGAAATTAGCCCGGGCAGATAAGTTTTATCAAATGCCTTTGCCACGTCGAAAAATACTATGCTGGTATACTGTCTGCTGTTAGCGTTTTGATGGATAGTTTCGAGAATACGCATAAGTTGGGACTGAGTTGAATGCTCAGTTCGAAAACCATGCTGGTCAGGAATCAAAATATTTTTCGAACGGCAGAAACTATCCAAACGTCTAAGCAACACCAATTCATAAATTTTCGAGAAACTGGAAAGCAGGGTTATTGGTCTGAAGTTCTCGGCAAGCGAGAGATTTTGATTAGGCTTTGGAATAGGGAGGACGACAGCGGTTTTCCAACTTTGGGGGAAAAAGCGAAAGTCCAACATATGATTCAACAACAGAGTGATCCAGCACTAGTACAGGTCAGGTAGATTTCTGAGGATACGATTACTAATATGAGCAAGACCAGGGGCTTTCTTGACTTTCAATCCATCAACGATATGAAGTATTTCAGCCAGAGAGATTCTCTCTAAGTCGTTGGGTGCTTGTACTTGTAGTGCATTGTGATTGGTCTGTTGTAAATCCCGTTCAGTGTCGGTGTATGTGTGGCTGAAGTTGTGGTCAATATGTGGTGAAAATTGGAGTTCCAAGCTATCTGCGAACAGATTTGCTTTTTCCTCCGCAGTCTAGGCGAGTCCATTAGGGCCGTTAAGGGGCGGAATTGGTGTTCTTATGAATCTCATGTTTTTAGCTTTCCGCCAGAGACTGTGATTAGTAGGTGTAAGTCCCTCAAGGTGTGTTTTCCAGCGTTGCTGGGTGTGTGTTTTAATCGTAGCCTTGATTTCACTATGAAGTTTACGAAAGCGAGCGCCATAATCGGGGAACCTAGTGCGTTACCAATCCTTTCGTAACCCATTTCGCTGCTTAATTTTGTCTCTGATATCACAAGGTAAAGTGTAATAGTTAGGTCGTGCTTTTTTAGGTTTAGAGGCTGCAGCAAGTGCTTCTAGCAGTACATGATTCATAACGATGACACGTTGTTATATGTCATCAGTGTTGGAAATTTTGAGGGAGGGAGGGGGGCGCTTTTAAATTTTTTTGAAGGATGAACCTGAAGTCATCCTAGTTTGTATGAAGCTCTTCCGGAAAGTCTAAAGATAAATTGTTGAAGTTTAGGGTCAACACTACAGGAAGGTGATCAGAAGTTAGATTTACATCAGTTCTGATCGAATAGTCATAAGGAATATTCCGAAAAATAGCCAGATCAAGAGTAGAAGGGTGACTTCCTGCAGTGTAATGGGTCGGAGTAGGAGGAGCTATAATCCTAAGGTTGGCGCACTGAGCCAATCGTTTTAGAGCATCGCCACTACGGTTCGAAGCAGTGTCCCAGGTGTGGTGACGTGAATTTAGGTCACCAGCTATAATCATGGTACTGAGTCTAAAAAGTGCTTCAAGATCCTTGTCAAAAATACCTTTAACATTTGCTGGAGGGATATACACTGAAGCAAGTGCAATCGGGACCAAATTTAGAATAGTGACCATTACGAGCGTGGCTTCAAGCTTCGAGAATGCCGGGGCGCTCATACGGTGGTGAGGAATATTATTTTTGATATAAAGTGCAGTGCCGCCAGAACGGTTCATGAAGTTTGCAGCAGGGCCAATAGGACGATAGTAGAAGTATGCAGAGTAGTTGCAGATTGCAGGTGCAGCAGGCGAAACAAGATGTGTTTCATTAACCATAAAAACATCAAAGTTGTTATTTACCACATAATCACGCATCTCAACGAGCCTGGAATGCACTCCATTGGCATCCCAGAAGCTGATCTTGAGAGATTGTAAGATATGAGTAGTGGGCCGTGTTGTTGTTGTTGAGACCCAGACCGTCCGACCTACCAGAAAGGTGTAAGGTAACTGTTTGGACGGCCGGGAAGTGTCACCCAATTTAGACCGGAACCCAGTGGGGGAGGCATCCACAGGGACCGTACCCTCCTTCCTCTACCACCAACCTCTCGGAAGGACTTACGGACCCACATGTTTAACGTGATCGTACTCCGCGTGAACACGGCGGCAGTTTTTAGCAGCGGCTGGAATCGAACCCGGGTCTAACGAGTGCAACTCCAGCGCGCTAACCAATGGGCTACCGCGCCCCGGAAGTGGGCCGTGTAAAAGAAGCCAGAACGGAAAGGGGGGATTACCCTAAAAGAGCGTCGTAACGCTGATAGATATGAAATATCATATCTATCTCAGTTTTACATTTACGAAGGTCAGGTAGCGCTTGGCTAAAGGCTTGCATGATGATGTCTTTGTTGTGCGTATGCCTCATTGTCATAAGGGACGATAGAAATGATGCCTAGTCAATGTGCTTAATATTAATTCAGGTTAACATAATTTATGAAATATTTGTTTTCATTAAATTAGTGAAAGTTAAAATGAATAAATTTTATGACTTTTATTCTCAGTTATTGTGAAAAAGTAAATCCTATGATTTTTGCTTTTTACATTGTCTGACTACTGATAAATTAGTAATCGGTGTCTACAAAGACCGGGGAAAACTAAACAGCCAAGAGAATTTAATGTTCTAAAAAGGTGTTAAAATTTCTAGAACAAGAGAATTTGCTAAAAATCATCAGATAAATGCACTGAAAAATGCAGTTATTAAAGCTTCGTTCGTTACTAATTCCCGTAATTAATATTCAATAAGTTTCACTTGGGCTCGACATGACAACATCCATGCCCGCTGGCGGAATTCGAACCCGCAACCCGGTAATCCAGCGATCAGGCGGAAACGTATTCCCCTGATCACCCGATCAGCGCTATTAAAAGTAGAAGCTATAAACGGTAAACAAAATTCCAGATATAAGTAAATGTGTATCTAAATGAATTTTGAACTTAGTGGAACAAATCAGAATTTATACAATATTTGAAAATTAGATAATTTTAAATATTTATTTAAGCGTTGAACATTTTAATCAATATCTACATATATTATCGTATAATCCCCTTTTAAACTAGTGCCAAATCTAAGTAATGTCAACGATTAATTTAATATTATTTTATCTTATGTTAGTATTTGCCATATTCCTACTTTTGTTTATTTATGATATGAATATACTGTGAAATGTATAATTTAATGTCTACTAAAATGCCTAATAGACTTTATGTATTTGTACATATTATGCGTCAGATGTTTTTCCCCAAATACGTTCACGGACAATGAAAGTTGCAGACCAAGAGAAAAACATGGTACAACCGCGAAATGATGTAAATAGCTAGAAGGCGGTCTGGTATGCAAATGATTCCAGTCTGGTGTGATTGCGCATGACCATACACCCATGTGTGGCGCTGCAAGCATGAGCCAGAGCCTTAAAAACCAGCGCGTAGTCGACGCCCCATCAATGCGAGAAGCTTACGCCGACGTAAGCACGAGTACAGAGTGAAAAGATTGGTGGGTCGCCAAAAATGTTGATATACGCAATTGACGGACTTCGAGAGAGGCCTGATCATCGGACTGAAAACCGCAGGGTGGTCAGCGCTCCGGATATCTCATCAGGTGAATCGTTAGAACTATGCCGTCCGATGGTGTTGAGAACACTGGTCATGGGACGAAACCCAGACACGGAGGACCAACTCTAGCCGAACCAGGAATTCCACGAGTAGAGAGGATCGGATGATCGTGCGGCAGGCAAGTGTAAACCCCACGACGACCAGATCCGCGATACAGGCACTTGTAGCGGCTCTTGTGTGCCCACGAACCATATTTAGACGCCTGAAAGAAGCGAATATGTGATTTCAGCGTTCCTTAAGTGTACTGCTGTTAACACGGGAATATCGGCGGCTCCGATTGCAGTGGTGCCTTGCCAGAGCAAAGTAGAACACCACAGATTGGCGATGTGCGTTGTTTAACGATGAGTGCCGTTTCGTTTTGGGGACCGATGATCAGCGTGTCCAGATGTGGAGTTCCCTGCTCAACGCCACAATCCCAACCTCGTTATCGAGCGCCATATCAGCCTCACTGCAGGCATCATGGGCTTGGGAATCATAGCCTACGACAGCCGATCCGCTCTAATAGTGGTACCTGGAACATGGACGGGCCAGCGGTACGTGGATGAAATTCTACGGCCCCACGTGCTCGCATTCGTTGCTGGGATTCCAGATGGGCAATTTCAGCAAGACAATACCCGGCAGCACACGGCTCGGGCCGCTCAGGCTTGCCTAACTCATGTCCCGACACTTCCATTATCTGCCAGCTCCCCAGACCTGTTCCCTATCGAGCATGTGTGGGACCAGTTGAAACGTCAACTGCCTTGTTGCCGGAATCTTCGGGATTTGGAACGTGACGTCCAACAGGTGTACACTCGTCTGCCACAGGACAACATCAGGCGTCAGTTGTTCGACAGCATGCTGGATAGTATTGCTGCTTGTATGTCAGCACGAGGCAGTGCGACGTGCTGTTGAGGATGACCGGACTGTGTACCACAGCTCCCTCTGTACGTGTTCTGCTGCGCTGTTTTTGTGATCATGTATATCATTCATCTGTATCCTTCTATCATTAAAATTTCAGGTTCACCCTGTTCTTCCTCCTTGGTGCACAACGTTCATTGTCCGTGAGTGTATATGTAAATCTCGATGGCGCTATACAAAAAAGTGTCGGCTGCGATTACACTATGGGAAGGAATTAGATCGCGATCACTGGTTAGAAAATAGGGTAATTCCTTATTATAGCGATCCTCGAGGATTAATCGCCAATCTACCAAGATGCACCGCCAAGGTAGGTTGTAAAATCTCGCTTTGCAGTCCTAAAGAAAGAGCACGTGTTTATATTATCGTTATACTTTCGCACTACGGACCGTGACGAAATTGTAACAGCAACACTGGCGTAATCCAAATTGCGGGAGCCTCTGTAATAAGGGAGTATCGAAAAAATTAGATCACAAATACAAAAAAGTTGGGCAACCTTGATTTTACTAATTTCATAAACGTAACAGTATTTCCGAAATTTCCATATTGTAGCAACTACTCGCTACATAAAGTCACATAATTTTCGGAACAAAAAGTGGGACAGCCCAGTGGTTAGCGCAAGGAGATTGTAATCGGACGATCCGAGTCTGATTCCAGACTCTGCCTAAGCTGTTCCCGTGTTTACGCAGAGTTCGGGCACGTTAAATGAGTCCATAAGTTTTTTTGAGATGTTGGTGCTAGGGGAAAGAGGGTACAGCCCCTTTAGCTGCCGCCTCCAGTGGGTTCCTGTCTAAATTTGGGGGCTCTTCCTGGCTGTCCAAACAGATATCTTACACATTCTGGTGGTGGACGGTCTGGGTTGTAGAAGACTAATATTCGAAATATTCGAAAGTGCAAGAAGGTCCTGTTAACTTATGCCACTTTCGATGAAACTGCTTTCTGATATAAAAATTCGCTGAAAGTGTTATTTAAAATAATTTGAAATAAAACCATGTGTTAGTAGCAGAATAAGTAATTAATTAAAAGTATCAATCGGTTTTCGGAGACAAGAAACAGCCTCCTTCTTTAGGATAAACAGAGAGAGAAACCACAACATTATAGACAAGAAGGTGTCTGTTAATAAATATTTGCATCGAATTATTATGAGAGTAGGAAAAACGTTGAGATAGTGTGAGTAGAAAGAAAATTGCCAAACTATAAATAGAAAATATGGATACCTGGATTTTTATTTCCATTTTTGTTTTGTTTCGTCTGCAAAGTGTGTGAATCAGGATGTTTTAAAACGCGCTAATTTATTAAAATTTCGAGTCTCAAAATTGTTAGAAAAATAATACTTCAGCATTACAATAGTATGAAAAAATAAAGATAACTAATATAAGTATGCAACTTGACTTTGTGAAAAAACAATAATAAATTGTATCACAGCGTAACATGCAGGACAAATAAAGATTAGTAAGTGTATATACATTTCTAAAATCATTGGATTTTCTTCTTTAATAATAGAACGGCCAAATGAGTGCAGACTAAGCACAGGAAATGGTAAAACTAAAGAACCCTAAAGAAAACTAAAGAATTGCAAAGGCAAAGGAAGGAAAACGTTGAATTTATATACTTTGCAGCTTATTTACTTCTTCTTATTTGCTTTTCAAGTTCATAATTTCTAGATTTTTTTTTTTTTTTTCGCTTCCGTTTACCCACATTTCGTGGCGTTACTGTATCGAGTTCTGTCGTTTAGAAATATTCTCTTAAACCGGCTTAGTTTGAGCTCATTTCGGTGTTCTGATAAAGGCTTGTTTCTCAGAAGAAACTTACAATATACATCGAGCAAACAAACAATATACTTTGAAACGTAGGTATGCTTACTTATCTTTATTCGCTCTGCATTCCACGTTGTGATCCAGATTATTATACAGATTATACACGAAATATAGGAACGCGTATTTAAGGAATTTTTCCGAAGAAATAAGTTATGATCCACATCATCATTTGGAATTCTAACCGCGTCAAATGAAGAAATCCTTTACCGTTTCCACACCTTGGGGAAAAAGTTGAGACGTTTCAGGAAAAAAGTGAGAGTTAGATACTTTCAGATGTCTTTCAAAGAGACATGAACATAGCAGATAGAAACATTCCCCCTTAAATTAAATACTTTACATTTATATTAAAAAAGATAAGTTATTTTAATATATCCATCAATTAGAAATTTTTGGTACTGTTTCCTTGAAATGTTCCAAATTTTATATTTTACAAAAATATTTGTTATATATATATATATATATATCTATATATATATATATATATATATATATTTAAAGTGTCATATATACCGGAGAATACTAAAGGAGTTAAAGATATTTTCCAAATATGAATAGTTAAATATACTAAAGATATTAAATAAAAAAGAATGACGAAACAAAATATATTTATTTTATTGCGGAAATGCAACATATAAATAAAATGATTTCAATAATAATAAAAGTTGGAAAATCCAATGAAAGAATAGAGAGAAGTTTCAACTCAAAAAACCCCAACATTAAAAATTGCCGTACAATTAATAGTATCAAACAGAGAATCATCAATCAAGTGGAAAATAAAATACAGACCTCGAGTCATCAAGCTGAAGACAAACAAAAAACATCAATGGAAAGGAATCGATAAAATAAAATAAAATGAAGTCCTAGCATAAAAGCTTTACACGTGGACAAACCCTAGGCCTAATAATGGATTGTTCATTTCGATAAAACTCTTTATCAAGTCCAAGTATTTATTAAGAAATGAACACAATTGATGATTCTCTGTTTGATACTTTTATTTGTAAGGTATTTTTGAGGTTTTTAAAATTGAAATTTCTCTCTATTCTTTCATGGGATTTTCAAACTTTTATTATATATATATATATATATATATATATATATATATATATATATAATGTGTGTGTGTGTGTTACTGGCAAGGTATTGAAAGAAGGCATTGTATAGAATGCCAAGCCATTCTATGGAGTGCGTGCTATTTTTAGGCAAAGTATGAACTGTCTGTTTTTTTTTAATGTTTACAGACTTTCCCTAGGCATTGTACAGAATACCTAAGCATTATATAGAATGACAAATACTTTATTTCGGCAAAATGTGAAAAAGGCTTTTATTGAAAATATGCATGTGAAAATACAAGAAGTACAAAATGTAAGATGGGGTATTTTTCTACACAATGAGAGAAAGACCAATGCTGATCTGCTCGTTGCTACAAGGTAGACGGAAATAGCATTTTGAATTGCATTTAACTACATTTTTCATACAAAATAACTTCGAATTTCGGCACTTGGTCTTGCAAGTACACCTAGTGAACACTTGGTCGCTACCCGTGGACTCAGCAGAATGTATAAAATCGGCAAAGTTCCCAGCAATATTTTATACTTTGCCGATTTGCCTTCGGGCATTCTAGAGAATCCCTAGGAAATGTGTGAAAATCTCAGCTTTTCAAACTTTAACGTCCCATTTTCAGCATTGCATAGAATGCCAAGGCATTCTATACAATGCATAATCCAACACTTTTTCGGTAACATACGAGGGTGGTTCTAAAAGTAAGGTAACAAGTCTTGTGAGAAAGAAGAAGTTTATTTAAGAAATCAAAGAGGTGTACAAAGTTAGCAAGCCACTGGTACATATTATTTTTCCACATAAGTACCATGGTTATAGAAGCATTTGTTCCATCGGTAAACCAATCTATAGAAACCGGCATAGAAGAAATCAGGGTCTAAGTCGCGGAACCACTCTTCGACGGCATCCTGAACTTCGGCATCGGTTGTGAAATGGCGACCTGCCAGGTGCTGCTTCAACGGTCCGAAGAGATAAAAATCGCTTGGTGCCAGATCTGGGCTGTAGGGTGGGTGCTCCAGTGAATTCCTTCGAAAACGAAGTACCAAATCACGTGTAACCGAGACCGTATGCGATAGGGCCTTGTCGTGCAACAGCACACCTTATCTAGACATGGCATTTCATTCGCACGCAGAATTTGTGCATCCGTGAGAGGTCTTGTTACCTTACATTTTGTACCACCTACGTATATACCAATTAAAACACAAACTGTTCTTAGGTCCATACAGTTTTGATAATCTGTGTATTAGAGTGTATTAGAGTGTATAGAGTGTACCCTTAAAATCACAGATTTCTAAATGGAGTGGTAGGAAATTCACTAAATAATTTTATCCTTTTGCAACGTAAGAGGACTGCCAACCATCTGTGTGGCGGGGTTAATTTACGCTTTAATAGACCCCCCCCCCAACAGAATATAGCTTCTCCACGGACAGTGAAACTCATTATACTTTAAGTAAAGGATATTAAATAAATAAAAACGACATAAATTATCAATTAAATTAAATTAAATTAATAATTGTATTTTTTCTAACTTATTAAATTTTCGACAGTTTGACAACATTTTCTTCAATTTTGCGACATTTTCCTAAAGTCTCTGGGTTCGCCAAGTTGGAGAGACGGGAAGACTCCATTGAAACATAATTAATATGCTATCCGTTTATTAATTTGGTCGAATTCTGAGATCCATTCGTAAAATTTAAAATCAATATCCTACTTTCATTTTGATTTTACATCTAATCAGTTTGGTGTCATTTTCGTTAATTTAACGCAGATTTCATTAATTTTGAGAGATTTTCGCCAAATTGAGAGACTTTTTAAAAGACTTGCAAATTCTTCGCCAATTTTTCGCCAAATGATATGTCAAGATAGATAGACAGGGCTTATTCATAGTATTAATATGATAAATGAATATTAATATGTTTCATTGATTTCTTATTAATTTAAGTTAGTCAAATATTTATTTCATAAAATCAACATGATTTAATGAAATAAGTGAAATACATAAATTTGATGAAACATTTTTAAAATCCACATATGCATTTTATTAAGAAAACACCTGTGTTTGTCAAGTGTTATGTAGCGGGAATGCGTAATCACCAACTTGGCAGTGCCGAGGTTTGATCCCTGAGCCAAAGCGTGGTAAGTCAGTATCATATAGCGTTGAGCTAAAGTCGTCTCCAACTCAAGGCATTTAATACTTACTGCCTTATGAGTGTTCGCTACAGTACTTCCCCCTCCCAGTGAGTTTAATCGAAATCGAACGAAATTGTCACTGGGTTGCAAATGAGGCTGCAAACTCCAAAGTTGAAGTGAACGAGTTGTTACATGTAGCCTGGTAGTGAGTCACAAGGTCCGATGACGTATGGTGAGTTGACGTCAGATAATCTGAGGAGATCAAAAAGTGTGGTAGCACTATCTCATGGGGAGTACGGAAAGTACAGTTAAGCAATACATATATAATACTCAGGAAGGTGAATAACTGGAAATAATTGAGCGAAGGATGCATTGCTCGCGTCCACGGTCACCAATGTAGCAAGAAAGTTAATACACCTTCTTGGCAATGCCGGGGTTGGATTACCTGATCAAAGAGTGGTAGGCCAGTATCACAGCGCTTATCTAAAGACGTTCCAACTTAAAGCATTTCAATACTGCCTTATGAACGTTCGCTACGGTACTCCCCCTCCCAGTGAGTATCGTCGAAAACCAAATGAGATTGTTACTGGATTGCAGATGAGGCGGCGAGTTCCTAAGTTGAAGTGAAGGAGAGGTTGTAAGAGGTCTCATAATGAGTCACAAGGCCCGATGACGTACGGTGAGTCGACTTCAGAGAATCTTGGAAGATCGAGAAAGTGTGGTGGCGCCATCTCAAGGGGAGTACAGAAAGTATATTTATATAATGTATATCAGCAATCTGATATACATTGATCACCAAAGAAACCAGGTATAACAGGAAGCTGATAATACATCGATAAATAAATGATCTGATATACATTGATCAATAAATAAAAAAAAGCTTATAGTCATTGATCGTCGCATTCACATAATAATTTGAAGGCATAAATATAATAAACTACTGAATCGATTATTGATGGCAGCCAGCTGCAAATTCCAGAATTCCACCCCACTTCCCGGTTAAGAAATTTGTTTTTTGTAACCACAACTTATGATATCGTAGAGGTAAACAACTGCATAGATTTATAGGGCGTGAAATCCATTAGAACTGTTCTGCGAATGATAATGTCAATAAATATTCGTCTTTAATGCTAGTTTAATTTTACCCCAAGGACGAGCCGCTTTGAGAAATTCTTCTATTTTTCAATACAGAGCGTTAAGTTCAGCATAACTCGATGCAATCAGTCTCAAACGTCTACTAGTTATACATTTTATATTCTACTTAAAAAAAGTGAGAACTTCAGAGTCGTAATTGTGAAAATCTTGATAATTATTTCGTTTTGCATAATTTTATAAGGCTAAATTGAAAATATTGAGTACTTGTGATGAGTACTTGTTATGCTTCTTTAAATTTCAAAAAGTAACAGCAAGCGACTTCTGTGTGCATTTAGAATATTAAACCGTAATGTAATGCATTTTTATATATCGATTTCTATAGTCATCGGAAAACCTTTTAAAGATGGAGGATAGTACATTTCTGCAATAAATTCCGATAAGTGCGAAATAATAGCTTAAAAAATGCGTTTATTTTAAAATATCCATATCCGTTTTATATTCAAATGTTAACATGTTTTACCAGAATACAAATTCCATTCTGAATGGAAATATTTCTTTCTTTTCGGTTTAAAGGGACAAGGACGTAGAAAATACCGCTGTGTTGTATTTAACATAATGATTATTTTAAGCATTATTTCCTTTCAAATGTATATTTCATAAACCAATTCCAAAGTTTTTCTTTGTAGTATACAGGGTGTCCCCAAAACATTGGCCTTTTATTCCTTAAATATTAATTGATCTTAGACATATATAATAAAGTACAAAGTTGCGTAAAAAAAGGTACAAAGGAAAAAAGGTTTTAGAAATCGATAACATTTTTCAGGGGATTAAATCTGAAGAAATACAAAATTTAAATTTTTATACGATTCCCGTACAAGAATATTTCCAATGAGTAAAATGTGCCCCATACTCTAATAAAGTGATGTACAAAATTTCAGCATTTTATCATAAAAGTCCAAGAGATATGTTTAAAAAAAGTTGGTGAGGGATTAATCACAAATTAAAATGTAAATGTTTACAGCAAGAGTGCAAATGACGCAACGCAGAAATGCATCATAGGCAAATAATATCAGCCTCTTATCTTTAATGGATCTTTGTTATGGATGGAAAACATTTTGAACAAGCTTTGTAATCTTTGTGTAAAGTTATTATTTCTACACAGTGTAGATACTTTTGTACAAATGAATAGCAAA
Organism: Amaurobius ferox; assembly: GCA_951213105.1. Lineage (NCBI taxonomy): Eukaryota > Metazoa > Arthropoda > Arachnida > Araneae > Amaurobiidae > Amaurobius > Amaurobius ferox. The sequence goes on along the minus strand of OX578148.1, from coordinate 14,277,094 downwards.
ATTATTATTTATGAAATCATTGTTTTCTTTCGTAATTTGTGTATGGCTACTGAAACTTGATCTGCCGACCTGATTTTCCCCTCTGAGAACCCATGTCGATGCATTGAAAAGTGGTTTAAGTCGTCAGTTTTTCTTTTCATATCTTTGGGACTTTTTATGATAAAATGCTGAAATTTTGGATATCACCTAATTAGTGTATGGGGCACATTTTACTCATTGGAAATCTTTTTGTACGGGGGCTGAATAAACATTTAAATTTCGTATTCCTTAAAATTTAATTTCATTTAAAAATTTTAAACGATTTCATAAAATTCTGTACTATTTTTTAAGCAATATTGTAATTTATTATATATGTCTAAGATCAATATTTAAGGAATAAAAGCCGAGGACAATGCTTTTGGGTCACCCTATATGTTGGGTGATCGTATACGATAATGCTACAAAGAAATATTTAAAGTTTATTTTATAAATAAATAAAAGGTTTTTCTAACTCTCTGAACATTTGAGCAAAATCTATTGATAATGAGACAGATAAAAAATTGCAGCTTTTCGAAGAAGATTCCAAAACATAGTTTTGCAATAATGTTCTACATAGTGTATACAGGTAATACATCATACCCTTAATAGTGTCTAACAAAATCTCTAATTCTATGTTTCAATAACGTCCAACATTATCCAATACAGCCCAACACAGTCCCCATAAATAATTTTTCAGTTTCGATAATTATAGTGCCCAACATATTTCCAATAGTGTCATGCACAGTCTATAATTCAGAGTTTTCTAAGAATGTCCGTAATACAGAGCTTTCCAATTGTGTACAACAAATGTTTCTAGTAGTAGTGAACATACACTTTTCCAATAGTGTTCAACATAGTGTCTAATACAAGGCAGGATCAAAAAGTTCGGAGACTGTGCTGATATCTCCAACCCTGATTGGAGGAGAGGGGAACTATTTTACCGTGGCGTAGAGGCACATGTGAGGCGAGATGTGAAAAGGAAGAAGAAGTTCCGCAATGCAGGGTTTTTCCAGATAAAGCGTGTCAATGAATTGCAGTCGTTCGCGGTCGTCGAAACGGAAATGGCGTTTGAAGAACAACGTGCGAATATCAAATTCTGCCAGCGTTTGGGAAAATCGCCGACAGAAATATTGCACCTGCTGCAACAGGTGCAATGTTTCTGTCGGCGAGTCGGCGATTCAATATATATCTAATATATACAAATAGTATATAGGCTACGATCAAAAGAACTAATGTAATGAACAAATTGCAATCAATATTTAACATTTTTTATGGAATTCATCATGACCGATGGTTGTATGTCTGTCTTAACTTCTTTGATGACATATTTAACATACAGCCTGCGTCCTTAAGATCTGAAATTTATATATATATATATTAAATATAGACTACAATATTCCAGGGAAGATACATTTTACACGTTACCAAAATCTACTTTATTGTATGACACTCATAAAATATAATTATTTAGGTCGGCTAAGCTCCGGAGACTAGCTTTCAAGAAATCTCAATGCAGTCTGCGTTAGTTCACACAATGTACAGTTACAACGGAAGTGGGGGGTGTATGGTGGTATGAGAGAAAGATGCTACTTTCGTGTTCTTTGTGCTTTAAAAATGTGAAGGGGAAGCTGTTTCATATGAGAAAATTTACGCAGAGGTTCAGATTAGTAACCATATATGGTATAGTTGAGGAAAAGAAGTCCTGGCAACTTTGTTAATATAAGTGGCGTAAGATAGAATTTAATATAGCTGCAATACCTGCTGCTTATGATATATGAATTTAGAATGATAATTTGGAATGATAAGAAAAGGGCGCGTTATTGAGCAAAGCTTAAAATTAAGGATTATTAAGGATGAAGATTTGCGTATTGATTTTGATCGAATATTTCTACAACAAGCATATCTACAAAATTACCCTGTTCCATTTATGCTACAATACATTGATAATTTATACCGTAACAATATAGTGTATTGTATAAAGTTAAAATCTTTTTTATATGCATTTAGCACTGAAGGTTCGCATACTGCAAATGACAGGACCGCAGAATGATTAAACGAAGCAATATAAAGGTCATTGTAGTCAGCGAGACTGGTTGCTCATACAGTAATGATCTTCCTCTCGTCCTTGATTCTTTCCTTTTTTGGAGGTCTTGTGATAATTATTATTGTTACTCCGGAGGTGGGCTTCAGCCAAAGCTGGCGACCAGGAGTGCAATGCCGCGGCATTTAATGACAAGCTTGTTGAAAACTGGGGAGTGAGGTCACAACCCCTTACCGCCATAGAGTAAGCTTTTTGCTAAGCCTTCCTTCCTTTTTTCACTTTTTATAAATTATCTTTATACATTTTATATTGTGTATAGTACATGTTGCTGCTTTGCGCATATATACTATAACACTTCAAATTTCTATAATTACTTACATTTTTCTTCTATTATATTATATATATATATATATATATATATATATATATATATAAATTCCCAAAAAGGACAAGTAGCAATGTACTCGTTCAGTTTCTAGATGTGTGACAGAAGTACCGGCCGGGGGGAGTTACGACCCCCAGCACTCCGGTTAAAGCTTTTTCCGCCATGGCAAACGCTTCCGGTAACCGATACTCCCTACACGATTTCCTTCATGACCCTTTATACTTCCGTAAAATTTACACACATATACAATTTCAATAACATGTAAAAAGTTAAAAGTTTACTTTTCCACGCTAAAACTATCCATGAATCATGTTGTAAAAATATAACAATTAATTTAAAATACAAAATATTCAAGACTATTAAAATCCCAGTCTGAGAGGATCAAAACTAATGTTTGAAATACAATCAGAGTGTCTGTATTTTTAAATATGGACTCAAGACCTATTGGCTACTCCATCGCCATATATATACTAATGTTTGAAATCATTTAACTCATGGTCAATTATTACTGTAAAAACTATATATTCAATACTATTGAAATCCATGTTATTATTATGAAAATCCTTTTCTGGATACCAAAACCCATTGGCTTCTTTATCACCATAAAAATCCTAATGTTTGAATTTACTGCACTTGTGATAGTTTAATGCTCAAAAATCGATATATTCAAGTCCAAAGACATTCCAGACAGAGAGTTATTTTTAAATATTGGATACAAGACATTTAAACATTATAATAACCTTATAAATATATAGACACATAAATACGCCATAGTCCAAACTCTACGCAATATACCTTCCCGTGGAACAACACATAACTTGTTGACTTTATACCACTTTCACATATTACTAAAGTAAATATTTAAAAGTTCGTCCGATATTTCAGAAAAACCTTTATAATCATGAACTTGCAATCTGGATAACGCCTATAATGTATCCACACAAAATAGCCCCAGCTATAAAATACCGGTGTATAGCCATATTGAGCTATCTGATTTATGATCCTCAATTTCGCATAATAAACACGTCACCCTCTGCGTATTTCAATTCCTGCCATTAGGCGATATCCGAAAAGTCTTTTGTTGTTATCATTCCAAAATATCTCTTCCTGGTTACGGCTACAGTTAAACCATTATAATTGGAAACCAATCTTATCAGAAAAGCGTGAGGATAACCCTCCTTGATAGCCTCCCCCAGGAAACGGCAATCACACTTGTATCTATCGTTGGCAGTAAAATTCAACAACTTGTGACGTTTCAGTTGATTTACTATCAGATTTCTGAATATGTTACGGTGTAGACTAGTTGTCCATGACGTCAAATATTTGATATCAAAATTAAAAGTGTTACGTTTATCGTAAATACGATAACTTTGTATAGTGGCAGGCTTCATTATAGTGAGATCTAAAAAATCCAGACTTTCATCCTCATTGCGTCGTGTTTCTATTAAAGTTAAACATGGAGGATAAAAGTCAAACTTCATTGTATAACCACTATCCTCAAATCCGCATAGGATATCATCCACGTAACGTAGGAATAACATCTCATTTAAAAGATGTGTTCCCCTTTCATATCTATCTAGGTAAATATCTGCCATAATTGACGAACAGTTACCCCCCATTGGGATACCCTTAATTTGTTTATAAAAGTTTTCTCCATTGTATAAAACTGTCTCGAATAAAACCAACTCCACCAAAGCCTTGTACTTTCCAATTGCTATATATAGCTGCAAATCACATCTATGGTATGATTCTATTAGGATGCCATATAGATCTTTAATATCTATATTATTGAAAAGGTCAGCAAAGTCATAACTCCTGTATATACCAATGTTTGGCAATTCTTTCAGTTTCTTAACTACTTCGAGGCTGTTTTTTATAAAATAGCTACCCTGGTCATATAGTTTCCGTAATACCAATTTTAAATGTTCCAATAATAATTTATTGGCCCTTGTTAAATAAGTTTTAAAACCGATGGTTACTGGTCGGAATTTAACTGGATTTTTATGTAGCTTAGGTATTAACGTTAAATAGGGATATCTAATATTTCCCACACATATGTCAGATTTTTTGTACAAAGCTTTTATCCGGTTACTGATTTCCAACTGAGTTTGATTCAACAAGGAGTACATACTATGATCTTCGTATGCTTGTCTTAATAAACTAACATAGTACCATTTACATGTCATTGCAAAATTCGACGTTACCTTGTCTACGTACGTAATTACATACATATTTTGTAGTTCATCCAGCTCTTTTTTATTATATTTAAGCTCACTTCCTTTTGTATTACACCGTACGTTCCTGCGATACCATGAAATGCACTCATTTATCACCAAGACCTTCCATTCTTCAAATGTCTCAGTTGGCAAACTGAATTTTACTGCCGCTTTTTGAATATAATGTGTAATATCAATTACCATTGCTCGTTTAATGGATACGTTACTCTTAAATCGGTATTTAGTACCCAATTCAAAGTATTTTTTAATATTCGATTTTATTATACCCAGATCTCCTGTTACAATATGACCATGATGTACGTCTCTGTACATCGATGTATTACATTTGCAACTTACACAACTCACTGTATGTAAATTCCCACCAATAAAATTATAATTAAAAAACCTTCTCCCCAATGGTTTATCATATTTGAAAGCCACTTTTAACCTCAGGTCCCTAACTGGTAAAGTATGAGCCATTAGTCTCAATATTCTATTAAAAGGAATATGATCGTATCGTTAATTAATATATTTCAATATAAGATATTCGTCAATATGTTTTTTTATTTTAATATCCTCTAAAACTATTCCATGTATCCTGGCTCTAAATTTGATGTAATCCAACATTATACACAAGGATCTGGACCGACCGCTTTCAGTACATTCTACATATATTTTTCTGTAATGACACCAAACTCTGTTAACAAACTTCAATCTAATTCCGTAAGCCATATTCTTTAGCCATTTCTCGGGAACATCTTTTCCAACATCTATATCTCGCAAAACCCTATCTATTTTATCTACTGTTTTTTTTAAACACATTTTTCCCTTGCATCCTCCTCGTTGTTTACGACTGGACCTTTCCATGCCTCGCTTCACCATACTGTCCGACCTTACGCTTGAGTAATAATCCCTGTTATAATTATTACCGTACATAACAGTATTGAGACCATACGGATAAACCGATCTACGTTGTGCTATATGTGTATTTTCCCACCACAATCTTAAATTTGTATCCACCACAATATCCAAAATAGTAACCCTCATTGCTTCAACTCCGTGATAAGCAAAGTGTCTTATTTCCAAAGACACCTCACTATCCGAATTTTTAATACATTTATATATCATGTATACGGTGCAGATTAATTCTAATATTAAGGCAGTTCTTAGTTTGCCCTATATACTCTTTTCCACATACATCGCATGTGATAGAGTACACGCAATTATATGTTTTACAGAATCTCTTATATTTTCCAACATTGGAAATCTGTGTCATGTTTGCTTTAGGACACAACATACATTTTGTTGAACTACATTTACTGTATTTAAATTTTCCAAAGTTTTTATAATAAGTGCGATACGTAGAGCTCGGACATTCCATATTGGAATCATACTGCAAAACATTAGAAACAGGCACACTCAAAGCAACCACGTTATTTTTAGGTACGTCAACTCCTGGATGAATAACATTAAAGTAATTTTTAATAGAATTCACAAGAGGGTAACTGGATGACGGTCGTCCTACGCCCCTTTCATCTGACGACCGAGCAATTGTGGTAGATACCCCGAAGTTGCCAGTCGCTAAATTCTTATTATTGTACATTTCATAAATAAGTTTAAGTAGAAACGCCTACCGTTTCGAAAATATATTCAAACCCGGTCTAAGCCAATGTTAAACTAACCACTTCCGGTATCTCCCCAATGCTTTACCTCTTCCATTCCAATTATCATCGTAACTACAACAATTAATCCTCTTACACATCCACCTTATAACCAACTATTTCAATATATCATCACACCAGGAGAAGCCGATCCCATACTTTTTTACTATACCTATTACTTTTTTTGTACAAATAAATACTTAATATATTATATTTGTATTTTCAATTTTTGTCTTTTTTTGTTTTATTATAATTTTTTATACATGTATACAACAAGCCATCCGAAAATGATTTACTTAAACGAATCACAAATCAAAATAGGCAATCAGGAGCCTCATGCACCGAAAAAACGTTCGACATGACCTCAAAAACCACCAGAATACACGAAAGACACCCATCCCCCCATGTAATACTCCATAGTCACCAAACACCAAGTCCAAAAGTATAATTTTTACCTTCAGTGATCAACTGCGCTTAGCTGCTAATACGATCATCTAATTTATACATTATAAAACTTGAAAAATTTATTTTCAATTTTAGTGAACAGATTAAAAAGCTAAATGCGAAAAATAATTTATAATACAACTTGTAAAGCGCTATGCTGCAATATTTACATGTGTATTCCTATAAAAATTCCCAAAAAGGACAAGTAGCAATGTACTAGTGCAAGTAGCAATGTAGTAGTGAACATACACCTTTCCAATAGTGTTCAACATAGTGTCTAATACAAGGCAGGATCAAAAAGTTCGGAGACTGTGCTGATATCTCCAACCCTGATTGGAGGAGGGGGGGAACTATTTTACCGTGGCGTAGAGGCACATGTGAGGCGAGATGTGAAAAAGAAGAAGTTCCGCAATGCAGGGTTTTTCCAGATAAAGCGTGTCAATGAATTGCAGTCGTTCGCGGTCGTCGAAACGGAAATCGCGTTTGAAGAACAACGTGCGAATATCAAATTCTGCCAGCGTTTGGGAAAATCGCCGACAGAAATATTGCACCTGCTGCAACAGGTGCAATGTTTCTGTCGGCGAGTCGGCGATTCAATATATATCTAATATATACAAATAGTATATAGGCTACGATCAAAAGAACTAATGTAATGAACAAATTGCAATCAATATTTAACATCTTTTATGGAATTCATCATGACCGATGGTTGTATGTCTGTCTTAACTTCTTTGATGACATATTTAACATACAGCCTACGTCCTTAAGATCTGAAATTTATATATATATATACATATATATATATATATATATATATATATATATATATATATTAAATATAGACTACAATATTCCAGGGAAGATACATTTTACACGTTACCAAAATCTACTTTATTGTATGACACTCATAAAATATAATTATTTAGGTCGGCTAAGCTCCGGAGACTAGCTTTCAAGAAATCTCAATGCAGTCTGCGTTAGTTCACACAATGTACAGTTACAACGGAAGTGGGGGGTGTATGGTGGTATGAGAGAAAGATGCTACTTTCGTGTTCTTTGTGCTTTAAAAATGTGAAGGGGAAGCTGTTTCATATGAGAAAATTTACGCAGAGGTTCAGATTAGTAACCATATATGGTATAGTTGAGGAAAAGAAGTCCTGGCAACTTTGTTAATATAAGTGGCGTAAGATAGAATTTAATATAGCTGCAATACCTGCTGCTTATGATATATGAATTTAGAATGATAATTTGGAATGATAAGAAAAGGGCGCGTTATTGAGCAAAGCTTAAAATTAAGGATTATTAAGGATGAAGATTTGCGTATTGATTTTGATCGAATATTTCTACAACAAGCATATCTACAAAATTACCCTGTTCCATTTATGCTACAATACATTGATAATTTATACCGTAACATTATAGTGTATTGTATAAAGTTAAAATCTTTTTTATATACATTTAGCACTGAAGGTTCGCATACTGCAAATGACAGGACCGCAGAATGATTAAGCAATATAAAGGTCATCGTAGTCAGCGAGACTGATTGCTCATACAGTAATGATCTTCCTCTCGTCCTTGATTCTTTCCTTTTTTGGAGGTCTTGTGATAATTATTATTGTCACTCCGGAGGTGGGCTTCAGCCAAAGCTGGCGACCAGGAGTGCAATGCCGCGGCATTTAATGACAAGCTTGTTGAAAACTGGGGAGTGAGGTCACAACCCCTTACCGCCATAGAGTAAGCTTTTTGCTAAGCCTTCCTTCCTTTTTTCACTTTTTATAAATTATCTTTATACATTTTATATTGTGTATAGTACATGTTGCTGCTTTGCGCATATATACTATAACACTTCAAATTTCTATAATTACTTACATTTTTCTTCTATTATATTATATATATATATATATATATATATAAAATATATGTATAAAATATAGACTACAATATTCCAGGGAAGATACGTTTTACACGTTACCAAAATCTACTTTATTGTATGACACTCATAAAATATAATTATTTAGATCGTCTAAGCTTCGGCGACTAGCTTTCAAGAAATCTCAATGCAGTCTGCGTTAGTTCACACAATGTACAGTTACAACGGAAGCGGGGGGTGTATGGTGGTATGAGAGAAAGATGCTACTTTCGTGTTCTTTGTGCTTTAAAAATGTGAAGGGGAAGCTGTTTCATATGAGAAAATTTACGCAGAGGTTCAGATTAGTAACCATATAAATGGAATGGTTGAGGAAAAGAAGTCCTGGCAACTTTGTTAATATAAGTGGCGTAAGATAGAATTTAATATAGCTGCAATACCTGCTGCTTATGATATATGAATTTAGAATGATAATTTGGAATGATAAGAAAAGGGCGCGTTATTGAGCAAAACTTAAAATTTCTGTCATATATATATATGTGTGTGTGTGTGTCTGTGTGTATGTATATATATATATGTATATTATATATATATATATATATAATATACATATATATACATAAACACACACACAGACAGGAGTTTAATATGCAGCTTTGCTATTCTTTGTATGCAAATCACTGCAAGTATTTGCATTATTCTAACTGATTGGAGAAAGTTTGAAACTGTAATTTTATTATATACTAGCAGTATACCCGTTCTTCGTACAAAATAAACATTATAAAGAAACTTAAAATTTATAACTATGTGCAAATTCAAATAGTATTCTAAATGCCATTGTTATTCAAAACATTATAATAAAATATTTAGATTAATGCTCCTGAAAAGAAGTTTATGAATCTCGTTCTCGTTATATAAATTTATCTTTGCAGGCAGATCTAAAATATAAAACATCCTGGTCCCGTTTGTAAACAAATTTACAAGAAATATGAAGTTGATTTCAAAAATATTTGTCAAAATAAAACAGATGACGTAATAAATTGCAAATATCAATAATCCCCATAATCTTTAAGCCTGACAATCGTAATTGATATAATGCAGTCAAAAATACAATTTTGGTAAAATTTATTATATACATTTCGTTATTATTTAAATCGGAAAAGATTTTATTAACATCTTCTGCGCTTAAACACATTGAATTTAATCCGTCGCTAAGCGACACGATATAATTTTCTTCAAATAAATTGGCGGGAAAAATATCGTCTGCAGAACAAAATGTCTATAGACAGTTTAATTGCAGGTTTTTAACACTTTACAACAAAGTTGAAAAGTGTTTATGACTTTGTTCATTCTGTCTGTCTGTCTGTCTGTCCGTTAGCACGATAACTGCCGTAAAAATGACTTAATCAAAATGAAATTTTAGTATGTTGTTCAGGCGGTCTATAGGACCTATGGGAATATAAATGAATAATATCACCCAATTAGTTTTGGATTGAATCCGGGTTGAAAAAATGGAATACATTGAGCCCTATGGGACCTAATTTTTTAAGCATTTTTTAAGCGAATTTAAAATTCACAAATTGCTTCGAAAATTTTAGGCAACATTTAAATTGTTCCATAAAATATATAAAAAAAAAATCAGCGAAATATATTCAGTTGTTTTTTAAATAAAAATTAAAATAATAATAACACCTCTTATATGAAGCGATCACGTGTCCATGATATGAAACGATCACATGACCCACTTCAAAATGATATATGGCATCCATCTTGTGTCAAAATCGTGATTTTTAAAGTTCTTTTTAATTCATATTGAGTGTTGTATCCGTCCTAAAAGTACTTTATTTTTGCCTAAATTCTGTGCATCTACATACTGAAACAACGCAATGACAATATATTTCAGTTTAAATGCTCTTCCAAATTTGATTATTTCTACTATTAAGCCTATTTTTCACCTATGTAAAATGTAAACAGCAAAATATGTAGAATGAGTTGTATTAGAATCGCTGTAATTCTTTAACACAAAATCACTTAGTCCATGGAGTCTGCTTAGCTGATGTGAATGAAATATTCATTGATTTTAGAAAGAGACGGACGATATTTTTCGATGAAGTTTTACGCATAGAGTTTACTTACTTGTAACTCAATGGTCTTAATTTTTAAATAAAATAAATTATTATAGTATTGTGATGAATGACATGAATGGGGGAATTATTTATGAATGAAATGTTGCTTTTATAGAGAGAGCCAGGCGTGTTATTTTTTTATGACGTCATTTGAATGAATTTCAGTTGTTTTCGATGAAGTTTTCAAATATAATAAATTATCGTAGTATTATGATAATTCTAAAATTATTACCGAGGAATGTATCACATTTTAGAGATGTTTAAACCAGGCAATTTATACTTTAATGCCGTCATTTGAATGAAGTTAATTTTTTTCGATGAAGGTTTAAGGTTTCAAATATAATAAATTAATGTAGTATTGTGATAAGTTTTAAAATATTACCGAGGAATGTATTGCATTTTAGACATGTTTAAATAAAATTGCATTGAATTTGGAAAGTGTTTCATAATCAATGCTTTAAGCATGATTGATCTTTCTTGTTTATTTAATATCTCGAAAAGCTGTGGACCTAAAAACTCGAAACACGGAGTAAATTTTAAGTGGCGCTGTTTCACGACTACCCTCAAATTGCCTGAAATTCGGTGCAAACGTTTCTCCGTGATGATGAGACAAAGACACACACACATACAGACAGATAGACAGATTTTGAAATGTATTTGTATAGACTAGAAATATACCCGTTCTTCGTACGGAATATACGTTATAAAGAAACTTAAAATTCACAATCATCTGAAAATTCTTATAGTGATCTAAATGACTTTGTTATTCAAAGCATTCTATTAAAATGTTTCAATCAATGCTTCAAAAATAAGTTTAAGAATTTTTGTTCTAGTTATACAAAATTATTGTAACAGACATACCTGAGGAATAAAACATCAGGGTCGTGTTTGTAAAGAAATTTACGAAAAATATGAAATTGAATCAATATATATCAAAATGAAAGGAATAAAACTGTGTAGGTAGATACACCGGAACTGCTTATATTCTAGTTGATATACCTGTGTATGGGCAGAAGATTGCCCGTACTGCAATATGAGTTTCAAAAGTCTTTGCCAAAATAAAAGTTGAAAATATTAATAATATCTGTAATCTTTAAACCTGAAGGCCATAATTGATTCCAATATATGCCAAAATGAAAGCGCTAAAATTGTATGGGAAGATATATCCGTACTACTTATATCCTCGTAGATTAGATGATATATCCGTTGTTGTTGGTGAGACCCAGACCGTCAGACCTACCAGAAAGGTGTAAGGTAAAGAAGATATATCCGTGTATATTAGTAGATTATTACTCATACTACTACAATGTATGAATTTCAACAAATTTTGCCAAAGCAAAACATATGACGTAATATATTGAAAATATCAATAATCCCCGTTATCTTAAACATGAAGGCCGTAATTGATATATTTCAATCACAAAGGCAATTCCAGACAAAAAGGCAATTCTGCCACATGAACACCTTGGATTTAAATCTAATGCTAAGCGACATGAAATAATTTTCGTCAAATAAATTGGCGTAAAAAATATCGTCTGCATAATGCTATTTCTATGGGAGGGTTTAATTGTGTTTTTTTATTACTATCTCGACAACCCCTGGTCCTAGAATCTCGTAAATTTCGACAACCCCTGGTGCTAGAATCTCAAAAATCTCGACAACTTCTGGTGCTAGAATTTCGAAACACAGACAACATTTTAAGTGGTACTATTTGACGTCTACTCACACAATTTCTTGAAATTCTGTGCTGCCGTTCTTCCGCGATGATGAGGCAAACACACACACATACAGAAAGACATATTTACAATTCCATTTATATAGATTGGGTTAAATAAATATTTGTTAAATTAAGTTTACATTTGAAGTCTTTTACAGCTCGCATTCTTCATATACACGTGTCTTTTCAAAGCCCTACTTTTTGCTAGTTTAAATTTGATAAAAAATGTTTGTTGATATAGAATAAAAAAATCTAACGTGGGCAACACATGACTTTCTTTATATAATGAAATGAATTTACTACTTTCACAGTAAAATAAATAGGTTTTTCTTCTAGTAGATACTAATATCCTTTCCAAGATATTGAATTTTCGACAATTAGTCGTCATTTCATCCATTTATCGTCATTTTTATCCATTTGGCGAGATTTTCGTTAATTTGGCAACACTTCAAAAAGTCGCCAAGTTGGCGAGATTCCGCCAATTTCGTCGCCAAAATCTCGCCAAGCGTTATGGACGAAGAAATAAGTTATTCTTACAGCAGATAAATTGGCGTTCAAATGCAAAAGTATTACTTAAAGTATCTTTTTTCATGAATGGAACGAGCTAGATCCACGAGAATGATGTCACCCAATTTATCGCATGATATTATATATGAAAAGTGAACATATTTCTCAATAGGAAATATATATTTTTTTATTTTATATGACTTTTTGATAATTTTTTTGAAAAATGTGCAATATCTCGAGAACGGTTCATGTTAGCGTTCTAAAATTTATGTCAATCGTTTTCTAATGAAAAATTACATAAGAAATGTCTATTTACGTAACTTCATTATTGGTTTTGATTTTTTGATGATTTTTTCAAAATTTCATTCGAAAATTTAGGGGGGTTCCGAACATTCGATTGCGTATAAAAACAATAGGCGTCCAGTGTTTACAGATTGTGATTTTTGTACCAAATTTGGTTCGAATCGGTCCATTCGTTCGTTAGTTATCGTCTCCACAGACCCACTGACACACACACACACACACATACTTTCACACACACACACACACACACATACTTTCACGCACACACACAGACATCATTTAAAAAATGTTTGATTCGTGATCAGGGATGCTTGAAACGTGCTCTCCCGTCGAAAACTCGAATTCGAATTTTCGACCCCGTCACAATACTTTCCTTATACATTATGTATATAAGGAAAGTAAAATGGACAGAAGCTTCAGAATCGAGATGAATTATCTCCAAATATACAATCTGAACGCATCTCAATATTTTCAGTCTTGACAGAAGGTGCGATAAATGAATCACATTTTAGAATATAGTTTGACTCATGCAAATTTTCTGAAGCTAAACTTCTTTTGAAAATTTATGACATTCAGTGCTTTGAATTTTATCGGAAAGTAATACAATGTTCATTCGTGCCAAAACTCATGATTCCATTGACTTATAGTTATAAATCAAAGATTTAAAACAGAGATTATACATAGACTTCCTTCACTCTGTAGATTATCGAAGCTATTTTTGGGTTATCTACCTTACTTTGAAATTTTAAAATTCTAGAATTATCCATGATATAAGGGGTATTCTTAACGTTAAGAAATGTATTAAAATCATATAGCCACTGGAAGCGTATGTTGATGACCGAAAGCGCTCTGGCATTTTAATTTTTGTACGCCTTATAGGATGGTTTCATTTGATTAAATAACCTTTTTACTTTCCCTGCATTACATGGTAATGTATAGGGAAAGTATTGGAATCATGCCGAAAATCGCAACTCGAGTTTTCGACGGATCTACACGTTTCGAGACCTCTAGAATACGAAAAAACTATTTTTAGCGTGACGTCTGTGTGTGTGTCTGTGTGTCTGTTTGTCTGTCTGTCTGTGCAGATTTTGTATCCACTGTAACTAAAAAAGTAATTGACCAAAATTCATAAAATTTGGTAGGTAAGTCACTTGTGGGCGAATCTGGTGCTGATTAGTTTTGGGTGCGATTCGGAATAAAAGAACCCGCCTTTTTTTGCGAAATGGCCCGCAAAAGCTTGTATCCACTCTAGCTAAAAATCTAATGGACCGAATTTCACAAAATTTGGTAGATAAGTCGCTTGTGGGTCACCCTGGTGCTGATTTGATTTTGGTACAGTTCGGAAAAAATAACCTGCCTTTTTTTGCAAAATGGCCCGCAAAAATTGACAAAATCTAAAATAAAAAACTACGTATGCTGAAATATATCCATTAAATGCTTGTTTTATACGTAATTTTTAACGAAGAAAATAATAAGACCAACCCCATTACACTAGGACTAGCCGTTCTCGAGATATTTTTGTTTTTTTGTTGTTGTTTTTCTATGCCACCTTTGAAAATGAGTCCAGTTACCAAATGAGAACGAAAATTGAATTAATAGTGAATTAAATTTAATTAAAATAAGAGAATGTATATATAAGTCTGCAGGGAAAGTCATGTGCTGCCCACATCAGATTTTTTATCTATGATTTTATACTTAAGTATTAAAATCAGTTTATTTATACATTTTATTACTCGTATTTGTATATAGTTTTTAATGTATATTTAGGTATTAATATGTTTATAATTAAATGGAAACAAAAAATATTGTAAAATAATCTGATGTTGGCAAAATTGTAAAATGTCTGATGTGAAATATCTGATGTAAAAGATACATCTGATGTGGGCAGCACATGACTTTCTCAGTATAATGAAATGTATTTACTTATTGGCGAAACAAGTAAATACAAAAACGTCGTTTCAGAGGAAAAGGTATTTATTCATAACTCGCCATGAGCAGCTTCAATGGAGACCAACTATAAACAATATTTAAAAAATGATTATGTCAGACCAGAGATAGATCTCACACCAATTTAATGTGAGACATCTTTATGTAGGTTATTTATTGTGTCTGAAATGTCACACAATACCTTTAGTCTCAATGACGCCAGTGTTTACGACGCGCTGACCCAAAGGTCAGCTAAAATCATAAATTTAAGGGTGTCAAGACAAGAACGGGTCGAATGACGCTTAAGAAAATGTGAAGAACGACATTGGATAAAAAGGCTGACCAATGGAGAAGGTGTTTGTGGCGTTGCTGTGGAGACTGCCAATAAGAGCAAAGGAGGAGTGTCAGTCCTGAGGCAAAAAGAGCCACAATACCTTCAGTCTCAAGGACGCAAGTGTTTACGACACGCTGACCCAAAGGTCAGCTAAAATCATAAATTTAGAGGTGTCAAGACAAGAAGGGGTCGAAGAACTCCTAAGAAAATGTAAAGAACGACGTTGGATAAAAAGGCTGACCAATGGAGAAGATGCTTGTGGCGTTGCTTTGAAGGCTGCCAATGAGAGCAAAGGAGGAGTGTCAGTCCTGAGGCAAAAGGAGCCACAACTAATGACATAAGAACGACGATAAAAACAGATATACAGACTTACAGCACGACATTAAGAAGCACATATAGAAAGATATAGAGATACAATGACTTAAGAACGATGAGATAGAACGACGATACACAAAGGAGATAGAGAACTATACTTAAAAAGATGTAGACTATAATGATATAAGAACTGAGATAGTGTTATTCCAGAAGTGTTCGATATTAACACCTAGCCAGTAGTACAATATGATCGGCGAAGTACGTGCTGGGGACCAAGCCAAGACAGCCTTGAAGGTATGTGTTCCTCAAATATGGTACCAGGTCATAAATACATTTTAGATATTTTTAATAATGGTCTCACATTGGCTCTCTCTGCCTAAATAATATGAATAATTGTGTAATGAATTCAATAAGTGTTTTGTGTTGTTAATAAATGATTTATTGTTAAAGTTAAAATGGTGCAATAAATTTAGTATCATATTAATTAATATTCTTTTACAGAACTCGCGCGAAAGATAAATAATTGGAGGGTTATCAGCGGTAAAACAATGCAATGATAATTTAATGGATACCACGAATACGATCAATTTACTGCCATGTTAATATATGTTGAAAATAATTAATTAATCTAAAAGTCCACTTTAAATTCTATTTTTATTTGAGCATCGCAGATTATATATAGAATTGAAGCTGAATATTGGACACTTTTCTAACTATTTTACAACAATGGAGTTACTGCGAGCCCTTTTTCAAAAAAATGCCGGTTCTATTTTTCTATGATCAGCTAAATTTTAATAGATTAAAATGTTACTACTCGACTAAGCTGTGCACCAAATTTTAGTTGACTGGGACGTAGGAAAGTATGTTAGAAATGACATAAAAACACTTAAATCGGACAGACAACCAATCACACGACGATATAAATAAAAATTTACATAAAGTCATGACGATATAAATAAAGGCTTTTGACAAGTAAATATATAAAAATGTCGTTTTTTAAGCAAAGGTTTTTATTTATAACTCAATATGAGACGCTTCAATGGATGCAAATAATAGGAAATATCCGAATATATATATTCATATAACCCAATGAGCTCAAACCGACAAACCGCATAAGAAAATGCTTGCCTTAAACCTTTCAGCTACCAGGTCGGAGCTATTAAAGTAGTTGAAACAAACAGAACCCCATCCGCACGTAAGTCATGACAAGCTAGATAAAAACTTTTAGAAAATATGTACAAGATCTACGGCACAGTGTTTTTGATGTTGAATCGTATGTCTGTCACTTTTCTAGATGCCAACGTATAAAAATATTTCGAAGTACAAAATTCCAAAATTCATTTATATTTCGCGCAAATATAACATGGCAATTAGAAATATTGCTAACATATGCTAAGCAATGTAACAGGTTATATTAAAATATGTCAATTATTCATTCATAAATTTGGCACCATTTTCGTAATTTTGGCATTATTTTGCTTTTATAGTTTAAAAAAGCTGCCAACTTGGTCATATATCGCCACTTTATTTGCCAAGATCTAAAAATAAATCGACAAGTACTACATATTTCATGATACTCATTTTTATTTAATTTTTTGTATAAATTTATCTGATAATCGCTAAAGGTGAAGTTTTAAAATGTGTGTCATTCTATTTAGAATAACAAATTACGTTTTATATGTTTGTTTATTTAACATTATAGTATGTTTTAATTATTTTATGTTTTAAAAAAAATCATTCGAAAATTAGGGGGGGGGGAGGGGTTGGTCTTTCGAAATTTTGATCGCGTTTAAAATAAGGTTTCTGCATACATGGATCGTAATAATCGTACCAAATTGCGTTCAAAACGCTCCATTCGTGCGTGAGATATCGTATCCACAGATTCACGGAGGAACACATATGCACATAGACCACGCCTCAAAAACGTTCGATTCGAATTCAGGGGTACTTGAAAGTGTTTTTTCTTCGAAAACTCGAATTCGAATTTTTGGCCCACTTCACAATACTTTCCCTATTCTTTAGTATGTATGTAGGAAAAGTAAAAATTGTAATATCTCGAGAAAAGTTCATGCTAGCAATCGAAAATTTATGTCATTTGTTTTTCTAATGAAAAATTAAATAAGAAATTATTATTTATGTGTCTTTATTGAACGTTCTTATTTTTGAATGGTGTTTTTTTTTTTCAAAATTTCATTCAAGAATTTGGGGGACTTTCAAATATTTTATTATGTTAAAATCAATAGACTTTCAACATCTACCGAATTTAGTAATTGTACCAAATTGCATTTGAAATGCTCCATCCATTCGTGAGATATCGCATCCAAACACACACACACACACACACATACACACACATACATATGACCTCGAAAACGTTCGATTGGAGTTCCGTCACACTTCCGTTGAAATTTCGAATTCGAATTTTATATGTCGTCACAAAACTTTTCCTATACATTAGAATACGTATGTAGGTAAAGCAAAAATTTGTAGAAATATATAAATGGTAATAATTTCTTTTAATTTTACTAAAATCAACTATCTAATGGGCTACTGACGATATTTTATTAAATTTTATCAATGAAATTAAATACAGTTTTTATAATTTTATTGTCGCAACCGATGTTTCAGAAATCAACATCGTTTGTTGACTATTATTTAAATCAAACTTTTGAAAAATTATGCTATATAAATAATTGATTTGGGCAAAAATGTCTGAAATCGTTGAAAATCAGGCAACATCCATTGATCAGAGATGAAATATTGTTTTATATAATTGACATCTTAGCAGAACTAAAACATGTACGCCATTTTTATGCTTCATTTGAAACGGAATTTGACATTCAAAACGTCTATTAAGTATGTAGGTGTCACATATAGTGACCATTTAGCTATTTTACCACTCGTGTGTCATACTGACTAGTATATTTGTAGATGAAGCATGATGCATTTTTTCACATTAAGCCAGAACATAGAATCGCGCTTCTATTGCGGACAACAGTATCCTTGTTTCAGTTTCTTCGAACACTAGCCGATTGTTATCCTTAATTTGAAACGGTATTTGATATTAGGAACGCCTATTAAATGTGCAGCTATCATACTCAGTGACCACAAAGTGTTTTGGCACTCGTGTGTCATAATGGCTAGTATATTATGTAGATGAAACATGATGCGTTTTTTCACAATAAATTAGAATGTGGAATCGCGCTTCTATTGCAAATAACGGTATACATTTTTCTTTTTTTTCGAGCAGTAGCCGATTTTTATGCTTAATTTGAAACGGTATTTCACATTCAGAACGTTTATTAAGTGTGCAGGTGTCATATTTAGTGACAACTAAGCTGTTTTCCCACTCATATGTCATAATGGTTAGTATAGTGTTTGCATAAATGAATGACCGGATTTTAAAAAATTATATTTTCAAAACTATTACACATAATCAGTGATACACAAAAATAAGGAAAACATTCCAAATTTTTATTTTCAGTTACAAATGTTCAATGTGTGAACCTTTCGTAACACGACGAACATCTAATCTGTACTCAAGTTTTTTACACACATTTTGCAGTTTTACACTGTCAACGGTTCTTAATGCTGCACTGATGTGTTCTTTCATTTGAGTGTTTTCGAAAATGGCGGTTTATAAATAAGATCTTTGATGTAACCCCATAAAAAGAAATCACATGGCGTAAGATTCGAGATCTTGGTGGCCATGTGAATAAGGGTAAAAATCATCGTTACTCGCACTTCCAATCCAGCGTTGCGGAAGCTCCTCGTTTAAGTCACTACAAACATCCAAATCCCAATGGTATGGAGCTCTATCTTGTTGAAACACACATTTCATACTATCCAGACGCAGTTGTGAAAATAATCATATTTGCAACATGTCCAGATAATTCCTACCTGTTACCGTTTTCTCTGCGAAAAAAAAATGGCCCATACAATTTTGTTTGTGAAATAGCACAAAAATCATTCACTTTTGGTGAACCTCTCTGCAACTCTACAATTGAATGGGGAGCCTCATTGCCCCACACTCTAGCACTGTGACGAATAACTAACTCTTCCTGATACATGGAAAGTTGCTTCGTCTATGAATATCCGCTTATTGGCGAAATCTTCATATTCCAATTCTTCTTGAATACGAATGCAAAAGTCGAAATGACGGATCGTATCTTCCGGTTTTAAATTTTGCAGCAATTGTAAGTGATAGGGATTTAATTTTTATTGTTTTCGTAAAATTGTGCATACCATTTTCTGGGGAATTCCATGTTCACGGGCTCCTGCTACAGTCGAATTCTGTGGACTTCGAGCATAACTCACCCTCCCTATCCACCGTTTTCCCGAGAGGATTGGTCAACCACCGCTTTTCTTTTTGGACAAGCAACATGTATCTTTAAATTGCCTATACCACCGCAAAATGTTCTTTGGCTTGATGCTTCCTTTCTGTAGCGATTTCTAAATGTACGCAGCACGAAAATAACGGAAAAAACTCTTGCATATTCTAATACACAAAAACTTTTCTCTGTCATTGTCGCTATTTTTAATTTCAATCACCGCGTTCTTCGAGAGTGCTGCCATCTATTGAGGGATGTTGAGAAAAAATTTGCAATGTTTTTCTTTATTTTCATGTATCACTGATTATATTATGTCGAAGATCCAGACCGCCCGACTCATCCTAAGATATAAAGCAGCAATTAGGACGGCCGGACTGATTATATTATGTCGAAAGCCCAGGCCGTCCGACTGGTCCGAGGAAATGGAGCAGCAAAATGGGCGGCCGGATGATTATATTATATTATATTATGTTGTTGTTGTTGTTGTTGAAACCCAGACCGTCCGACCTACCAGAAAGGTGTAAGGTAACAGTATATTATATTATGTGTAATAGTTTTGAAAATATAAATTTTTAAAATCCCGTCTTTCATTTATGCTAATCCTATGCAGACGAAACATGAAGTATGTTTTTATAATAAACCATAAAAGTAGAACCGGGCTTCTACTGCAGATAACAATATAAATGTCTCGGTTTCTTCGAGCAATATCCGAAAAATGCATGAAATGGTAACTAAAACAATTTTTTCAAAATGCCACAATTTTGGAATCTATGAAAAATGACAATTTCAATCCTACCACGTTGATCTCATTAAATTAAAAAAGTATGACTCTTTCTCTACATAATACAATAAATTTACATTTTTCATAGTAAAAAACTGCTTGTATAAGATCCAAGGCACAATGACATTAACGTTGAATTGTACTTTGGGCATTTTCTGGATGACACCATGTGAAACTATTTCAATTAATTTATGTTTCGCGCAGTTGCAACTTGACAATTATCAATATTGATAGTTTCCGCGATAAGTCAGTAGAGTCCATATATTAAAATATATTAATAATTAATTCAAAATTTGGCGTTATTTTTATTAATTTAATTCATTTTTGCAATTCTGATGATTAATCTTTACCTCAATCTGAGGCCAAATATCGCCATCATGGCGGTACTTTGTCAAATTAGTCCCTAAGTTTGCCAAATTGATCGCAGAGTGTTTCAGACAGACAGAAAGAAGAGCATTTCTTATATACAAATGACTATTTTGAATTGTTGGAAGTCAAAATACAAAACTATTAATTAAAGTATCTTCTCTCGTGAATGGAACGAGCTAGCTCCACGGGAATGATTTTGACAAAGTTGTCGCGTAATATTACACATGATAATTGTACACATTTCACAATTGTAAATGATTTTCAAATTTTATCTAAAGTTTTGCTAAATTTATTTGAAAAAACTTACAGTATCTCAACAGTTCATTCTAGCATTTTAAAATTTATGCAGTCGTTTTCTAATGAAAAATCACATTAGAGATGATCATTTATGCAACATTATTGAAGGGTCTGATATTTTATTAATGTTTTCGAAATTTCAGTAAAAAATGTAAGTATCTTCAAACATTCGAATGTGTTTAAATTGAATAGCGTTCCAATGTTTACCGATTTTGCTTCTTCAACCCAGACCTTCCGACCTGTCAAAAAGGTATAAGGTATCTGTTTGGACGGTCAGGAAGTGCCACCCAATTTAGACCGGAACCCAGTTGAAGAATGTTTTCGATTGTAATATTTGTGCCAAATTTTGTTTGAAACTCTCCATTCGTTTGTGATATATCGCATCCACACACACGCACTCATACACAGATACACATTCCTACACACATAGACTCATACACACACGCCCACATATACACAACATACACAGAGTGATATCATCTCTTTCGATTCAAGCTGATGGATGCTTGAATAGTCCTCTTCCGTCGAAACCTCGAATTCGAATTTTCGAACCCGTCACAATACTGTCCCTATACATTATACAACATATATAAGGAAAGTAAAAATACTGAGTTCTAACTTCACCAGACTGCAATAGAAACTGACTAAAGAAAGCTTTCTCAGAGATGAAATCACGCTCTAACTGCAGATAACTTCACCCGGTTCTGCACCGGTAACTGATTTCATGCTTATATGCTGGATTAATGTACGTGAAATCTTACATAATAACGGAATATGTCTAACTGTGGGTGCAGTCTGTAGCGCAACATCTAAGCGTCGTAATATCATGGAATTTGGTACACAAGCGCTTCTTGACGTACGCAGGTACATCTTGGCGTATTTTAAAAATTTTGAATTAATGTTTTGGCTATTTTATGTTTTAAGGCGGTTTTGAGCGATATTGGGCGATATACACACATTTCGATTTCTTATTGACGTAAAAAATTATTATATAGTTTCCATCTTGGCACCATCGGAAAGCCTGTAAAATTTTCTTTCAAACAAACTTCAAAAGGAGTCCATATGATGAATAGACAAATGTTAATGAATTTTTAAGAAATATATAATTTTTGTGAGTTTTAAACCTCTCCGAATTTTCTATTACAATATACTAAAACAGACATGTCATATAACGCTCCTTTTTAGCAGCTCCTAAATATATCACAGAATACTTCAGAAAATTTTTTCATAAACCCATCCGTTGATTAATTATATATTTTTATCCGAGGTATGTCTTTTGGACAAACCTAGAAGGCAACGGACTCCACTGGAACTACTCCACTCCAACGTGCAGGGAAGGAGCTTTTTTACCACGTGTCAGTGGTATGAGTCGAGTGCTCATACCATTGACACGCGAAACACGTGTCAGTGGTATAGGGTTTACTTCTTGAAGCATTTATCTAGAACGTTGTTGGAAGGTCAGGTACGTCATCTGCCGAAACTGACATCATCTGTTTAGAGATTCACTTGCACTGCCAACTGTGACTAAAATTGAAAATATTGAGGTGCTCAACGCCGGGACAAAGGCGTATTACATGTCCTAGAAGCTGTTTAAGGTGTGATTAGGTACTTAGTTAGGGCCGTAATTCACTTAATTCACACAAAACAGGCCATTATGGCCTGTTTTGTGTGAATTAAGTTGTGTTAAGCGTGCGCTAACTCAACAGGCGACTAAACCTTAAAAAAATTAATGCATTTAATTAATTGCTGCTTTAATTTACGGGCAACGCCGGTTACAGTTTCTAGATATCAATAATTGAAAGGTTTCCTTTGAAAATAGCTCCATGATTTGTTTATTTTTATTCTCTTTATGATGATGAAAAAATTGGAATTTAGTTAAATATTTCTCGTCAAGAGAATATATAATGATTTAAAAAATTTAAAAAATGCTTTTTATTCACTGCTTCCGCTTAAAGATATTAATCGATTTTGGAGTTCAATTTAGTTTAAGTAGTAATAGTTAATTAAACTTCACATTTAATGAAGTTTTATTACATCTTTCAATTAGGTTCGCATTTTTACATCATTAATATATAAGACTCTGATAATTAAATTTATCACGCAATGTAAATGTTCTTTAAGTTTTACTTCTATATTTTTAATAAAGATTTAAGAAGAAAGTGAGATGCATAAGGGATTTTACTTTATTAATTTTCTCATAATTTGTTTTTCATATCATTACTTAATATGTGTAGCCGTTCTTACTATAAAATTAATTTATATAAGGTCATAAAGAAAGAAATTGATTACTTTAATATAACCATAAATTACTGCTAGTACTAAGTGTAATTAGCCCTGGTGTAACTTAAAATTATGATTGTCCAACATATTAAACTTCCTACAGTTTAACAATTTCAATAATGTTAGAACAATGACACAGATTGCAGACGCTTAAAACTCACTAAATCTCTCTAGAAATCAATAAAATTATTGAAAGTAACCACTTAAAATAAGCATGTCAAATTTCAAAAAAATTATGTGTTTATTTCGAAGTATACCCTGTACAAAATAAATATTCTAACAGGTCTTGAATGTCTGAGGATAATTAGTAAACATCTATAACTTACAATTTTGTCCAATTAGTTCAATTTTGTAGAGCGTTGACTGGCCAGTACGAATCCGTCCCAGTAGCTCTATTTTGGAGAGCTTTGGCCAGTATACGATACTGGTCAGTAAAAAGATCCACATTCAAGCCTGTTGGCAGCCAGTTGTGGATCATTTCCTGACTTTTTGTGTTTAACTGTTGTTCTTATTTTTGTTTTTATATTTTGATCCTTGGGCTAACTTCAGAGTAGTTTGAGGTGTTCAAGGGATTGTCGTTCGCCAGTGGTTTTTGTGTTAATTCCTTATTATCTGGTTTTCTATTGGTTTGTGTTTTGGGGTTGATTCATCGACTGGCCTGATGACGTCGATTTTTGTCCTTGCGTAGTGTGGCATCGTATTCCGCATCCTTTCGTATTGTTTGCTTTGCTTTATGGTGATTAGTGGTTTTTTAGATGGTTTATGATTCTGGTTAACGAGATGTAATAAAGTTTCTGTTTTTATTTGTATAGCTTTGTTTGCTTGTTTACCGATGGTGGTTGAGTTTTAGATAATGCTTTCTGTGTGGATTTAGTTGGTAAGGAGTTAATTTATTTAGATTTTATGGGTCCGCCTGATCTGATGTCGTCGGTTAATGAATTCAATTTTTGTCATTGGGTCTCGCAGGATTGTGATGTTTGGTTTTATTGCATATTTGGGTTATTTGGCGTTAGAGATTTTCGCCAACGGTTGTTTTGGTCTGTTTTGCTTTTTGTGTATTGTTAAGAATGTTAAATAAATGTTTTACCCGGTCGTGGAAATAAACGGCTCTATACCAACATTGGTGAGCCCCGGTCTGGGCAACAAATAAACAGTTCGAGCCTAGCTAGGAAGGTTCTTTACAATAGCGATTACACGAATTAACACTGCAGGTTAGTTTGAGGATATCGGGGATTTGAAAGTGATTTAGTACGACTAGCATGGATTCAAGGATATTGATTGACGATTTTAAATTGAAAGGCCTATGACCACACAGGAAGCTATACTAGAGAATAAAAATTGCTCCAGGAATTAAGTTGAGGTAATTATGTAAACGGTGATTAGTCAAATTGTCAAGTTGAACATCAATCTGATTAGAAAAGATGAGTTAAGTTGCACGTCAATTTAACATAGAGGAAAAGAAATGCGGAGTCTACTTCTGCGATAAGATCTTACAATTCCCTTCCGGTATCTCAATTGGGAGATCGTCAGCTGACCAGAACGAAGATCCGCAGTTCAATCCCCAACCGGAGAAGCAAATGAAAGCTGGGATAAAGAACCCCAAATTTGTATATATTGTAAAGAACCTTAAGCTTCTTTATAAGGTATACAAATTATTAAACTAAGTAGGAAAATTAAAATTAATTAGGAAAAAGAAAAATATGTAATGTTTTTATAAAAATAACACGTATTAAGTTATTTATGACTAACAATACATTTATGAACAACCCTTCCTTATAGGGGCAAGTTGTGTCTACATTTCATTTTCGACGGAACGATTTAAAATTCTACTATTTGGCAGATATATTTCGTACTGTCTGTCATATGGATATTTGGAGAAATTGAACTTGAAATCCGCCAGAAACAATTAGCGACTTTTCAATATATTGCAATTTGAAGAAAATGTTGCCAAATTGACAAAAATGTTGTTGCATTAAGCTATGCTGAATTAACGAAATTATGCCAAATTGATTAAATTTGAAATCAAAACATAACTAGGAGTTTAATTTCAAATTTTTGAATGCTTCGGAATTTAAACAGATAAATAAACAGACGGCAGATTAACTATGTCCTATTAGAGCGTGTCTGTCTGTATCTTTTAAAGTGCCGCCAAATTGAATAAAATATCCCCAAATTTGAAGAAAATGTTGCCAAATTTATGAAAATGCCGCCAAAGAGAGGTAAACGACGTCAAGTTAATGAATATGAGACAGTCGAGTAACTTATAAAATTTAGGATCAAAACATAGATAATATTTTGACTTAAAATTTGTAAATGGATTGGAATTCAAACTAATTAATAAACGGATGGTATATTAAGTATGTGTTAACAGAGTCTGCCTGTCTATCTGTACGTCTGCCCCACTTGGCGGCCGTGGCGACTTATTAAACGTGTCGCCAAATTGACGGAAAAATTGCTATATTGATGAAAATGGCGCTAAATTCGAGCAGACGAGTACACTATTTTTAATATTATGTCTGTATGTGTGTTAGGTAAGTCACCTGTAAGGTCCCCTGGTGCATTAATTATTCTGTTTAATTTAATCAAGTTTAGCTGTGGCACGTGCATACGAGGGCGAAATTTGAACTAGAAAATTTCGCCGTCGTTCAATTTTTTACCTCTTTGATGTTTTTGGGTGGATTCTTATTACAACTATGCAACTTCCGCATACTAATTTCAATCTTATCACTCAACCACTTGTTCCTTATCCCTTGTTCTGTCACATTTATGCTTCGATAAATTCCACTTGTCATAGATTATTACTTAAGAAATTGTAAATTGTTGCTTGTGTAAACAGATTTTTTATAGAAATACAAATGTATAAAATATCATAGAAAATATCATAATTTTCAAGTTCCCACTAAAGGAAATAATTGACCGCTAAGCATGTTCTGTAAATCACAATGGCACATATTCCATAAAATAAAAATACTATTATAAACTTCTATTATTTTTATATTGTGACTTACCAAAATATTTACTTGTTTTTTTAATATTCAGAGAAACATTTAGGAATTAAAATTATTGTAATATTCTCGGCATTGTATCTAGATATTTATGCCAGTTTTGTCTGTGAGACATGCATACATACGAGGACGAAATTTGGGCTAGAAAATTTCACCATTGCCTCCTTTTTTGCATCTCTGAGGTTTTGGGGGGGATTCTTAATAGAACTATGCAATATTCTGTACTAATTTCAATCTTATCACTTGACCAATTATTCAGGACCGCTTGTTCCGTCACATTAATTTTTTTGTAAGTTCCACAACTAGTCTTAGATTATTACTTACGGAATTGTAAATTGTTGTTTGCGTAAAGATGTTGTTTATATAAATACCAATATATAACATATCATAAAAAATATCATAATTTTCAAGTTCCCACTTAACGTATTATTGGTAAATAATTAACAAGATTTTATAATGTTTTAGCTATTGATTTCCATTAACTTTCAGAAAGAATAAAATAAATATTGTTATATTAAAAATTAATCTAGATATAGAAAACGAAGTTACATGAACACTGGTCTTACTATTTAATTAACATGACGTATAATATGTATGTCATGTGAATTGCAACATAAGTCACATATTCTACATTACAGTGTGGGCAGGAGTGGTTAGTATATTCAGTTCTGTCTTACTATAAAAAAACATCCACTGCTAGAGATTAATTAAAAGCAGATTGTCCCTGCTGCAGTTTACTCTAGTTCTTATAGTGTTAAATGGTTGAGAAGGGGTTTTAAACAGGCTTTTCTAATATTTATCCTATTCCCATGTACTACTCCTATCACACCATTAAGTTTGATAAGAAACTTTAAAGCAATTTAACACAGAGGAAAAATGATAATAATTAATATTTGCAGCAAAAGTTTATTAAAATTAACAAATCACTTTATTTCGTCAAAAAATATTTATAACTTACAGTACAGTAAGTCACTCAGCATTTCAAAATATTTAATGCGCACATACATTATACTCATAATTTATTGAGTGGCGCATTAATATAACTGACCACTGATGCAATTCTGAGAACATATTGTGTAAAGTTTCAAAATCTGAAAAATGTGAAAAAGTTTTGAAATCTTTAGACTTGCTGAATAGACGTTTAATTTACTTACTGCACGTTTCTGAACATTTTTTAATGTGCAGTAATATCGAGTGGCCATAAAATAACGTGAGGTGTTCAGAGCCCTCTAGCGAGTAATGTATCGGACGAAACGTAACAAAATTCGGTGAGCGGACACAATGGAAGATGCGGTTTCGATTTTTTTTTTTTAAATTATTTCCAAAAGTCGCCTACAGAATTTTGCGCTGCAAAAATGTAGTAGTGTGAATAATGAATGAGTAAATTCCAAATGAGACAGCATACATGAATTTTGATAACAATGCATGACAACGTTTATTGTTAATTACAAATGAGGTTCAATATATGACCCCATTGTGATGTTCCAAGAACTGCATGAGTTGCACGACATTTTACACCGGTAGTTTCAAATCTTTGAATCATGTTTCGTAAGCTCATCAGTCCTCGTCGTAACTTCTTCAACAGCCGAAATTCACGAAGGGTAGCATTCTCGTTACGTTGATAATACAGCTTGACTAACAAAGCGCTGTGGTGTAGGGTAAGAGCCATAGAAAGGTAATTCGCCTTCAAATGATGAGAATTGTCCTAGTCTTTCCTTTTAGCAACATGATCGCTACATGGAACGCGATAATGCAAATTAGTGCATTTCACTCTTTAAACAGCACCAAAATATCCCCTGGGGGCTACTTTTGGAACTTTTTTTTTCAGAAATCAAAACCGCATGTTTCACTGTGTACTCCAACCGAATTTTGTTACGTTTCGTCCAATACATTACTCGCTAGAGGCCTCTAAACACATCACGTTATTTTATGATCATGCGATACATTATATTCGCATATATATTATGAGTGAAGCAACATTGTATAAAAAAATATTTATATATCTGAACATCACTATTCTTTGAATGCGATCTATATAAAATATGTTATTTCAGTTGGCTTAGGCCTTAGCTAAATATTGCGCAATTTGAAAATTTGATTCGTGCTAATCGAAATTTTGTTGCTCATTATCTACCACACTATATCAAGTGTCGCGCTAATTGGGGACCTTGGCGATTTTTTAAATGTGTCGCCAAATTGACGAAACTATTGTTAAATTGATGAAAACTGCAACTGAAATACTGGCACATGAATACACTATTTTCGCATGATGTCTGTATGTGTTTGTGTGTCAATGCAATGTATGTATGTATCTACTCTAGCTCCAAAACTAAGCAGCGAAATTTCCCAAAGTGTGTCAAGTAAGCCACTTGTAAAGTCTCACGAACGAATGGATCGATTCGAATGAAATTTGGTACAAAAATCACAATCTGTGAATACTGGAAGCCTATTGTTTTAAACACAATCAAATGTTCAGAACCCTCCTAAATTTTCGAGGAGTTTTGAAAAATCATCAAAAAATCAAAACCTTTATTAAAATTACGCAAATAGACATTTCTTATGTAATTTTTTCTTACAAAGTGATTGACATAAACTTTAGAACGCTGGCATGAACCGTTCTCGAGATATTGCACATTTTTCAAATAAATTTATCAAAAATATTATCATCCCATAAATTAAAAAAAATATATTAATTTTTAAGAAACATGTTCACTTTTCATTTGTAATATCATGCGATAAATTTGGGGACATCAATCTCGTGGATCTAACTCGTTCCATTCACGAGAAAAGATACTTTGAGTAATACTTTTGTATTTGAACGCCAATAGTCAGTTATCCTCTGTAAGAATAACTTATTTTCCCGTCTATACCGCTTGGCGAGATTCTGACAACGAATTTAGCGGAAGGTCGCTAACTTGGCGACATTTTTAAATGTTGCCAAATTAACGAAAATCTCGCCAAATGGATAAAAATGACGCTAAATCAATGACATTGATGACTAATTAAAGATAATTCAATATCTTGGAAAGAATATAAGTATCTACTATAAGAATAACATTTTTTTAACTATGAAAGTAGTAATTTCATTGCATTTTATAAGGAAAGCCATGTGCTGCCCACATCAGATTTTTTTTTATTTCAGGTCGATATGACATGGGATTGTGTGAGCATTGCATTCTGGACAGCAGCTCGATATGACATAGAATTGTGTGAGCATTACAGTGTGGACAGGTGTGTTTAGTATATTCAGCTTTGTCTTACTATAAAAAATCCTCTTTACTGTACAAAAAATCCTCCTTTTTATAGTGTTAAATAGTTGACGAGGGGTTTTAAATAGGATTTTCTAATATTTTATCCCAGTCCCATATATTCATCCTATTCACCCCATTAAGTTTGATCAGAAACAAATCAACATACAGTAGAACAATGATAATGATTAATAGGGAACAAATTAATATTTACAGCAAAAGTTTATTTAAGTTAACAAAACACTTTATAATTTTGGAAAATATTTATAACTTAGTAAGGTACTTAGCATTAGGTACAGTATCAGGTTACAGTAAGGTACTCAGCATTTTAAAATATTTAATGCGCACATACATTACACTCATAATTTATGAGTGGCGCATTTATATAACTGGACGATGATGCAATTTTTAGTACATTTTGCGTAATGTATCAGAATTTGAAAAATGTAAAAATATTTTTAAATCTTTTAACATCAGAATTGACTTTTAACTTACTGCACGTTTCTAAAAACGTTTTAATGCGCTTTGTCATCATCAGATAAATAATCTACTTCAAACATTTTCATTCCACTAGGCTCATGCCTTAGTTCAATATTGTGCTAGTTGGAATTTTAATTCGTGTTAATCAAAATTTTGTTGCTCATTATCAACCACGTAAAATTAAGCGTCGCACTAATCAGCCTGGTGCTCATAGGGGAATTGCTGTAGTGTCTATAAAAATGTTCTGCCGATATTCTGGAAATTTTCATAATTTTTTGAACGACCGGCCTCATCCTGCAGATTTTTCTCAAATGTTTTCCTAAATCGGGAACGTCTTCAAACTTTTATTGTCGCTAGCGACCTAAAGTAATATCACAGAGTTTCCATCTTGGCATCATCAGGGATATCGAAAAATTTTCTTTTAAAGAAATTTTGAACAGAATCCGTACGATTAATAGAGGAATTTCCGTGAATGTTTAAATAATATATACTTTTCGTGCGTTTTAAGCTTCCTCAAATTTTATATTGCGATATAATATAAAAATCTGACGACTTGTCCAATATTTATAATTTAACACCAATTACTTTAAATGCCACGAACTACTCATAAACAGAAGATAATTTCATGAAGTCATTTGTTCATTAATAATAATTTTTTTTAAGCGAGCAAACACTTAAAAGTTTTGAATCAAATTTCTTCCGAGTCGACCTCTTTCGCATTGAAATTCTTCTATCTACGGAAGCCACACATGCACATATTAAATTTGTACGTCCTGATCTGTAATAGAGATCAGGATATTTCTCCTGCTCTCTCATTTCGTGTTTGAACACTCTTACGGAGCACCTAGCACAGAGTGCTGTATCTCCTGTGTGGTAGTACAATGATAAATCACTGATTAAATTGCTCCAAAGGGGGCGGGGTTATAGGCCGAGGCCGGGATGAAGTGAAAAGTGATTGGTTGTTGGTATTCTGGATCAGGTGGTAAAGAGAAGGGACAATAATAATAATATTTGATTTGTGAGTATTTTATAAATATTTGATGTTCTTTAGAAAGCATAAGTCGATTTTCCCTTCGCCAAAAAAAAGGGGGCCACACAATATTTTAATTTCCATTTTCAGTTGTGAAATTCTTATGAGAAGTTAATAAATGTGTTATTCAGTACTCTTTCAATGTTAGGTAACATAGGTGTTAATCCAGTAGCATAGATTTTTTTTTTTTTTTTTTTTTTTTTTTTTTTTCAAGATTAACCTTAATCTGCTAGCAGTGTGGTATATCTCGGACGCTTACGGAACTTCCATTGGTTGGGGTCATATTCGTTAAGAGTTTGTAATTCGGGGTTGGGAACTGAATTTATGTTATTAAAGAAGTTATTTGCTAGTTTTCTGATTTCAAATTTTATTGATTTTAAGTTAAAGTCGTTATGGATTACGTCCGTCCGTAGAAATCTGGGCGCCCTTCTAATTCCTCTGATGGTGAGATTTTGTTTATTTTGTATTTTTTTGATTTGGGTGTTGGCTGCGAAGCCCCACACAGGTGCGCCGTATAATATGATGGGTCTAAGTACTGTCTTGTACAGTAGTATTTTATTTTTTATATTGATATGGGGTGAGTGCAGGATGGGGAAGAGGTTGGCTTTTGCTATGTTAAACTTTTTTATTGTTTGGGTTATGTGGTTATTCCACGTTAATTTGGAGTCAAAATGAAGGCCTAAATATTTGCATGTTTTAACATAAGGGATGGGAGTTTCGTTGATGATTATTGGGGAGGGGGGGGGGTTTCGTTTTTTGGTGAATAGTATGCAGTTTTTTTTTTTTCATTTATTTTTATCTTCCATTTCCGAAACCAGGCTGAGAGTGTGTCCATGTGTTTTTGGAGGCGGGAGCGTACAAAGTTAAAGTTGGATGACCTGGTGTAGAGGGCAGTGTCGTCCGCATAGAGTGCTATTTTAGTGTGGGGGGAGTATGGTATGTCATTTACGTATAGGTTAAATAATGTCGGGGCCAGTTGGGAGCCCTGTGGGACCCCGGCACCTATGTTTCTGTGTGTGGCAAGTGTGTTGTTTATGCGGACGGTGAAGGATCTGTGGCTAAGGTAGGAGTGTATTAGATGAATTATTGCATCTGGAAAATCGAGCTTAATTAATTTGTATATGAGTGCTTTTGTCCAGATACGATCGAACGCCTTAGCCACGTCCAGAAGTATGGCCCCAGTAGTTAGGCCGGAGTTCAGCCCTTCCGAGATGAACTCCGTGACCCTAAGTAGCTGGTGTGTTGTTGCATGTTGGGGGCGGAAGCCAAATTGTTGTGGAATGATGATGTCTTGATTAATTATGTGTATTTTAAGCCTTTTATGTATAATACGCTCCGCTAGCTTACTGATTGTGTTGAGTAGGCTGATGGGCCGGTAGCTTTTAGGGTTGGTGGGATTCTCGCCTGGTTTCAGAATTGGAATGATAACGGCAAGTTTCCATTTTTTTGGGAAATGCTTATATTTTAAAATTGCGTTAAAGAGCAGGGTTATGTAGAAAATTAGGTTTATTGGGAGGGATTTTATGGCTTTATTGCTTATATTATCATACCCTGGCGCTTTCCTGTTTTTGAGAGCCTTAATTTCTTCGATTATTTCGCTGGGTGTGGTTGGAGTGATATCATTGGTCGGTGTACGAGCCAAAAAGAGATTGGTGATTTTGTGCACTTCGTCCTCTATCTCCGGGCAATTAAATTCGGTATTTATAGTAAACTGGTTTTCGTATGAGTCTGCAATTGCGTTCCAACACTGATCGAGCACTGCCAACGGACCCTACTCAAGCATCGGAGACACTCTTCTCTGGAATCAAGGATCTCAGGTACATGCTGAATAAGATAACCAGTGACGAAGGAAGACAAGACGCTATGGACTCTCTAAACCGCATGGAAACTCTCCTCAATGGACTCATCGTGGAACATAACATACCGAGATATGGTAAGCCCTGTCGGAGGCCTCCCCCCGGCAGTTATTCTCTTGCTTCTTCTCCCTTCACGGTAGCCACCAATTCCTCGAATAGACCAGATGCTAGGATTAATAACTATGTAAAAAATGCTAATGTTAATGTTATAGAAAGTGCAAATATTGATAGCTCAAACTGTAATGTTGAAAATGTTAATGATATTGATAATGTTGTTCATGCTGCATCAGGCAGCCATGTTTCTAAGAAGCACCCACGTGGTGCAGATGATGAGGGTTTTGTATTGCCTCCCAAGAGGCATACTGCCAGCAGAAAGTCCGCCCTACTGCTTGACAACCCCCCCCCCCTCCCTCCAAATTGGATTGGAGTGCAGAGACTGACATCCCGGCCCCTGACGCCGATAATGCCACTGATAATATTACTAATGTAGTCAGGAAAGAACGCCCCCCCCCCTTTTTTCATTGCTGTTACGACTAATTGGTCGCAGCTCATTCAGGATCTGAAAAAAGAAGTGGAAAACCTCACGAGCAAACTCACCGGTTCCGGTGATTTCCTGAAAGTACATGTCGGCAGTCGGCAGTAGGGACGACTATTTAAAGATTCAAAAATTTTTATTGAACCATAAGGTGGAGTTCAAGTCATATTTATTAGACGAGCAGAAACCCTTAAAAGTAGTTATCAGAGGTCTCCCCAACTGCACTAATACAGCGGAGATCATGAACGAACTGGAGTACTTGGGCCACAAGGCCATCAGCGTTACGCAGCTGACTAGAGGGCCCAAGAACAACAGGGTTACGATGCCGCTGTTTTATGTGCAGTTACCTAAAAACCCTAGTAATGATAAAATCTACCAAATAGAAAATTTATTTCATACTGTTATTAAAATTGAGAAATATCGTGGGCAGAAGCAGGTTACCCAATGTTTTAGGTGCCAGTCGTTCTTCCACACCAGTAACGGCTGTCACCTACCCCCAAATTGCGTAAAGTGCGCCCAGGCCCACCTTACAAAAGACTGTGTCAAGCTACCGGACGCACCATGTAAATGTGTAAATTGTGGTGGTGCGCATCCCGCATCATATCGTAACTGCCCACGATTTCCTAAGTTAAAATCATCCCCCCCCCCTCGAACTCCACCTTTGAAAGAAAGCAGGTCAACGCTCAGCGCTCATTTGCTAGCGTTACGGAAGGACGTAGGGAGGGCGTCAAAAAGACGGCTAACGTCACCTCAAAATTAACAGCGCCCCAGGGAGCATCCATTAATATCGCTGGAAAGGAAGACGATGATTTTCTAAATTATTTATTCCGTTTCGAAGACCGTTACGGAATAAATGTCACTAATAGGGCATTTAAGAATGCCCTACCTTCTATGCGGTCTGCTCCGACCGAAATCGACAGGATCCATGTTCTGTACGAGAGCATCTTCGCTCTCGTCAGTACAGGTTAACCCCCCCCCCCTCGGCCATGGTTGTGCCCTTGAAAAACTTGAAGGATCTTACCATTGGCATCTGGAATGCCAATGGACTTAAAGGTAAAATCTGTGAAGCTAGGGACTTTTGTATAGCATATAACTTAGATCTGTTTTTGGTCCAAGAGACCCACTTTAGCCCAGGGAATACTTGCAAGATTGCTAACTACGAGCTTTACAATGACGACAGGCCTCGAGCTAGCAATCATCACCGCCACTTCGGCGGCACAGCTATCTACGTTCGTAGCTCCATTCCACATTCCCGGGTGACCCCCCCCCCCTGCAGGCGGGGGAGGCCACCGTAGTGCAAATCACGCTGCCAAACAATCCTGTACTGACCATTGCGTCGGCATACTTCTCTCCTACGTTGAGTGATGGGCCTGTCATTGCGGATGTTATGTCCCTTTTCAGGATTTCGCCCCATGCAATCGTTGCTGGTGACTTCAATGCAAAACATCAAGCCTGGAACTGTCCACGCGCAAATAGTCGTGGCTTTAAGTTGAAACGCCTGGCTGATGACCACAAGCTGGACATCGTAGCTCCTGAAGACCCAACGCACATGGACTCTGTCATCGACATTGCGGTCACCAGCAACATACCATACACGTATTGCATGGAGGCATTCAACGAGCTTCCGTCTGATCATCTCCCGGTTATCTACACTCTGGAGCTAAGTAGATATTGTCTCAAGAGCTGTGTGAAGCTCAGGACAAACTGGGACAAATATAAGAGACTTCTGGCAAATGAGTTGCCGCCCCCCCCCCTCGATAGTTCTATGGACCGGTTGGACGAGGAGGTTGAGAAGCTAGAGCATATGCTCAAAAATGCTTACTCCGCGTCCTCCCGGCCCAGAAATACTAGGGTGGATTATTATAAGCTTCCTCCAGATATCAGGGAGATGATCAGGGACAGAAACCGTCTTAGGAAGGAATGGCAGGCCAGCAGAGACCCCAGCCTTAAGCGTGAGCTTAACTTCAAAAGGTCGCAAGTTAAGTCACGCATTAAGGAATTTTCACGTGCACGATGGAACACCTATATTGAGTCCTTAACGACTGAAGACAACACAATTTGGAGGGCAACCTCCCTTATTCGTAGGCATAAAACACACATTCCGACATTAGTTGGTCCTAACTGCAGGGCCACCTCTAACACACAAAAGGCTGAACTACTGGCAGACAGTCTTAGAAGTCAATTTCAACCTCACCACGACGTAATTGATCCTAGGACAGTTGCGATCGTGGATGCCAAGGTTGAACAGTTTATCTCCACACCTACTCAATTTTCACTCACAGATGTCACCCCTGGTGAACTGATTCCACGTATCTCCAATTTGAAGAAGAACAAGGCTCCTGGGAAAGATCTTATCTCCTCTTGCATGCTCAAGAACCTTCCTAGACTCTTTCTCATCTATATTTCTAAACTTTTTAATCTCCTACTTCGGGCTAATTATTTTCCTAGGGCTTGGAAGGTGGCCATAGTGGCCCCCCTCCCCAAGCCCGGTCTAGACCTCTCCCTTCCTGTAAACTATAGACCTATCTCTCTCCTCTCTGCTCTCTCTAAGCTCTTCGAGTTTGTGGTTATGCGGCGTCTGGATGAGTACTGCAACCTGAAGAACCTTCTGATTCCTGAACAATATGGGTTCAGGAAAGGCCATTCAACGCAGCATCAGTTGCTTCGGGTTGTTGAACTCGTCCATGAGGCTCGCAGCAAACAGGAGAGCACTACTATTGTCTTTCTTGATCTACAGAAGGCGTTTGATAAGGTGTGGATAAACGGGTTGTTATTCAAACTTATCAAACGCTCCTTCCCTCCTGACATCATTAAGCTTCTTCACTCGTACCTAACGGAGCGTAGCTTCATGGTACGAGTATCTAACCTTCTCTCTTCTCCCAGGAGTATTAGCAGCGGGGTCCCACAAGGCTCCCTTGTCGGACCCAAACTGTTCAACCTTTATATAAATGATCTGCCAAGCTCCCCCGGTGTCGCACTAGGCCTTTATGCTGACGACACGGCCCTCATCACACATCACAAACAGACACAAGTCGTGCACGAAATTATGCAAGAGTATCTGAACATCCTGACGCAATGGTTAACCAAGTGGAGGATTAAGGTCAACGTGGGTAAGTGTGCCGCCGTGACTTCCCCCCCCCCGGCAAACCCCATCCATTAATTTAATTCTGAATAATCAGCCAATTCCCTGGCAATCTAGATACAAGTACCTAGGCGTGTACTTGGATTCAAAATTAACGTGGGAATCTCACATCTCTGAAACATGTAAGAAAGTGAGAGCCTCACTTGCCCGTTTATACCCCCTTTTGGCTAGAAATAGCCGCCTGTCCATGCATAATAAGTTATTGCTATACAAGTCTTGCATACGTCCAATTATGACGTACGGAGTCCCGATCTGGGGCACCGCAGCGGAGACTCACCTTAGGAAGCTTCAAGTTATTCAGAACAACGCTCTGCGCGCATTTGCAGATCTTCCGAGCTACGTCCAGTTAGAAGTATTGCATAAAGACCTCAAAATTAGGCCATTTTTGGAACATGTTAAAAATTTAGCCACCAAATTTCTTGGAGGTCTGAGTAGCGTTAATAATCCTACTTTAGACAATATCCCGCGCTATCATCCCCGTAACTCGAAGGCGCGCAAGCGCCCTCGGTCGTTACCGGGGAGACCGGTGAGGGATATTTACCTCCGCAGCAAGCGGAGCCGTCTAGAATAGTTTTATCTGCACTCCTTTTCTATTGTCGCATACTTTTAACCATTTCCGTCCCCTCCCTTGCTTTTGGGAAACTCGCGAAGTTGACCTGCACTTGTATTAACTATGTACTTATAGATTATATATGACTCAGGCTCAAGGCCCTGCACCCTTCGGGGCGCAACTCTATCTCCCCCCCCCTTTATCTACGCTGCAGTCAGCCCGCTGGGGCCCTGCTCTTTCACCTCTGAAGACTTGGGAGGTAGGAGGCGTGACTTCGGTCGCGCCCCCCCCCCCCCCGAGCACCTTTTTAGTTATAAATCCTATGCTTCTACTCCTTACTTTCTGAACTTCTTTCCTTTTCGCCCGAGGTCTAAAGGGAGGCTATTGCCTCTCCTGGGTACCTCGCTAACCCCGTCCTTGAGTAACTGCAATTGCGTTGGCTATTTCTGAATTTTTATAAACAGGGCCGTTATTTGTTTCGATGTGAGTTGTGCGGGCGTGTTTGTTTTTTATTTTTTTATAAAAGTTCCAAATAGAGTTGTCGTCAGGGGCAAGGGAAGTGATGAAGTCCTTCCAATTAGCTTGCTTGTAGTTTTTAATTTTTAATTTAATAGATTTGTTAGCGGAGTTGAGGTTTCGTTTAAGTATGGGGTGTTTGTTGATTTGCCAGGCACGTCGGAGTCTGTTACGGTCCTTGATCAATTTTCTGATAGAAGAGGGGAGCTTGTGATGTGAGGTGGGGAGGGGGAGTAAGTGGTCGATTTAGCAATGGCACTTTGTATTTCAAGGGTGAGTTTTTGGACGTTTCTGTCAATATCTTCGTGTGAGTTATAATTGTCATAAATTAGTCTGCCATTTAAGAGATGCTTTTTGTAGGCCTTCCAGTCAGTTGACTTATTGGAAGGGGTGATGGGCATGTTACTAGTGAGGTGGAAAATTAATTTTACGGGGAGGTGATCGGAGCTTAAGTCATTTATTGTGGAAATCTCATGTGGGAAAGGTATATTGTTGGCCAGTGCAATGTCGATGGTGGTATCATTTGTGTGGGGATTAAGGTGGGTGGCAGTAGGGGGATACATTAGTCTAATATTGTAGTCATTGATGAAATTGTTGAGCTCTCGGCCATATCTATTCGTTTGTCTGCCGTTCCAGCTCCTATGGTGAGCATTAAAGTCACCCATAAGAATTGTGCAATCCTGCGAGTTAAATATGGCCGAGAGATCGTCATAGAAGCTAAGTTGTGTGCCTTGTTTAGCATAGGCCGACCCCATCATGATGGGGGAGAATTTGGAATAGTTATTTTGGCCAGGGTGTGTTCGATGATTCCGGTATTGAGGCTAGGGATTGGTTGGCTGTGAATCTGCCTTTGTACATAGATGGCCGTACCTCCGGCGTGCCTGTTGTTATGATTCTTATTTCTAGGTGTTAGATAGAGGACGTAATTAGGGATGTGGAGTTTAATATTGGGATTAACACAGGTTTCTTGTATCAGAAGGATATGTGGGTTTTCTCTAATTGCGAAGTCTCTTAACTCATTTATTTTGTATCTTAATCCGTTAGCGTTCCAGGATATGATATTTAGCAATTTTGGAGGGGGGGCGCTCATAATGAAGTACTAGGTTCCTGATTAAAATATTTGTCGACAAGGATCAGAATTTCCAAGCCCTTGTCGATAATAGACTGTTTAGTTTTTAGAATATCTTTAATGTCGGCTAGAAAGTTTTTGATTGTTTGAAAGTTTAAGTTTTGAAAAGTGTTTTGGAATTCTTTTAGTAGTTGTACGATTTCCTTAACTGACAGGTTTGAGTCTTGTTCATTATTGGCTGTTTTGTTTTCTTTGCGGCTTTCTGCCCTATATGTGCAATGGTTTTGATTATCTTGCCTATTTTGTTGGGGGGGGGGGGTTCCTGGGTTTGTTTAGTGTTTTCAGTATTTTTATAGCTGTTTTCAGAGGGAGGGAGGGGTTTTTTGAATATCTCGTCTTCACTTAAAGTTCTGCTTCTTCTATTTGAGTTCGGGGTTGAGGGGGGGGGGTTGCTTTGCTTGTGCTGGGTTGGCTATTTGATTCATTTTGCATTTTGATTTTCCGAGAGTTTTCAGGGTTGTTCTGATTTGTGGTCGTTTCATTATTTACAGATTTCTGGACCTTAGTTACAGGGGGTGGTATTGGGTTTGAATTTACTGATGCATTTACGTGCGGTTCAATTGTTGCACTCACCGAGGGGATATCTCTGCAGCTATAAGTTCTGTCGGCCCACGCGTTCGATGTATTGGCACTGAATGTGCGGGGGGGGGAGCATTTCTAGTTTGATTTCTTGGGTTTGATGAATTGGAGTAATAGTTTCTGCCGGTTTGTTTACTGGGGGAGGGGGGGGGAATTTTGGTTATTTTGGTGGAATTTAGGGTCGAAGAATTCTCCGTATGGGTTAAGGGGGCATTCCTTGTAATTAGCAGGGTGTGGGCCTCCGCAGTTTGCACATTTAGGGGGGGGTATTTAAAGGTTTTTCACATTCTCTGGTAGAGTTACCTTACACCTTTCTGGTAGGTCGGACGGTCTGGGTAACAACAACAACAACATTCTCTGGTTGGATGATCTCCTGCGCATTTGAGACATTTAAAGTCTCGCCTGCACCCATCACTGGAATGTTTCCAGAGCTGGCAACGGTAGCATTGTTTAAAGCTTTTGGGGATGAAGGGTACAATATCTACATAAATAAAATTGATGTGTGATATTTTGTGGAGTTCTGACGTGTCTGTTTTGGCTGGAAAAAGGGTTAAAAAGTTAGGAAGATTTTGTTTTGTTTTAAAGCTTTTCATGGGCGATATTCGGATGACTGGATATCCTTTTTGTTCTAAGAAAATTTTTATTTCTTCTGTAGGGTAATTTGGGGGGAGTCCTTTTATGACTACTTTTATAGGGCGGTCGGCTTTCAAATTTATGGAGTAGAACTTTAATTTAAGATTAATTAATAATTTTTGTACGCATCTGTAGTCATCATGTGTTTCAGTAAAAATGCGGAGCATTTCTCCAGCAAATTTTGCTCTGGCTCTACCATTAGTGATTTCTGCTAACCGTTGCATTAGCTCTTTTGGATTTTCGTCTACTTCAACGAAAAACGGTTCAGGATAATCTCTACCGTCTATGATTGGTCTGTCAGTATTTTCTTCATGAGGGGGGGGGGGGGGGTTCATCCTGTGTTTCCATTGCATCCAAGTACCTGTTTTCGGGCCCAGATTCCTCCGGATCAATAGTTTTAAGATATTTAGTTGCTGGGTTAGCTAAGGGGGGGCTAGAATTTCCGCTGGAAGTTCCGTTTTTTCTTTTAGAATTTCTGGATGTGCCTGCATCTGAAGCTACATCAGACTGATCTGCATCAGAGTCTTGATTATTTTTAACTTTAGTTTTACCTGCATTACTTTTCTTTTTAGATCTTTTACTTTTAACTTCAATGAATTTATTTTTATTATCTGTGGATTCTGCGTCCGAGATTTGGCTATTTATTTCTATTTCCTTTTGGCTTGTGCCATTAATGCTACTATTTAATTCATTATTTAAGCTGTCCATAAGATTATTGTAGTAGGTTGCTATTGAATCTATTTGATTATAAAAAGTTAAATCATTTCTAATGTCTTCTAGACATGGGGGGGGGGGGTGGAGCAAATAATCAGAGAAAGATCGTTGCACATACCCTTGATCTCCAATTTCAGTCTGTCTTTTCCTTCAGAATCTAGAGTCCGGCTTTTGTCTCTATAGTCCATTGCTTTCCTGGCGGTGGTCTGAAGGGTCAGAGCAAACTCCATTGCGCTGGTCTGTCCTGGGGTCAAGTCCGGAGTCAGAGTAATTTCTTTCGTGAGAATAATCAGTTCCATCTGAGAATAAGCCGTTTGTTGGTCCTCCGTAGTTTCCGAAATATCAATGATCAAGTTGTCACTGGGTTCCATCG
Organism: Amaurobius ferox; assembly: GCA_951213105.1. NCBI lineage: Eukaryota > Metazoa > Arthropoda > Arachnida > Araneae > Amaurobiidae > Amaurobius > Amaurobius ferox. Next base: position 14,235,386 of record OX578148.1, on the reverse strand, counting down.
TGCAAAACAAGTTTTTCCACTTCCCGCCGCGAGAGCTCCTCTCCTGTCGAAGGACGGAGGGGGAACTCGGAATCGGACTCCTTTTAAGGGTCCAGGGAAGGGGTCAAATTGGTGATGGGGGGTAATTTTTGTAATTCTGTGGAAGCGGGGTGCTAAATGTGACTGAAACTGGATGGAAATTCGCTGGTCTGTCGGTAGATTTTAAAGTAGAGCATATAGTATCCGCAAGTGAAGGATTTCTGTTTTATGATTTAGTGTGTGTTTGTGTGTGTCTGGGTGAGGGGGGAGAGTACAGGATTGCATGCAATTTTCATTGTTATGTATAGGAATTGTGGGTGAATCAAACATAACTAAATTGAGTCTTTCTATATGTGTAGTGGACTGTGCGTCTAAAGAAGAGTACTGCAATATTTATCCATACCTTTATTACAAAACTATCTAAATGAAATAATGAGAACAACGAGCCATTTTCCCATGTGTCTTAACGCTGCACGTTTTTATTTTATCTCTACAATTTCGCTTTTTAAAAACTGGCAACCAAAGGCTTGGCGCTCGCCAAACAATAACACTTGGTGACTTTCAAATACATATTTCACGGGCTCCAACAAGAATAAAATTTATTTATTTGGTTATTTATTATAACTACTGCTTTTACTCCTGGTCAACGGCAGGTACATTGAGTGATTAATATTAAATAAATGTAAATATTGTTTATTAACAATTTGAAAACATTATTCGGGTTATTCAAATATTCGAGTGCTGGTTAATATTCGAATTCAAGAAAAAGTGTTATTCGTCATTCTCTAAAATAAACTTTTGAATTTAAGACTATGTCACGGGACATTGCTGCTGATGTATTTCAGATATTAAAGAAATTTTGCATTTTAGATAACAGCTGTTTACTCTTGTTTGAAAAGATTGCTAAATGGAGTATGACGGTATGTAAAGTTTAATGCATCCAGCAAAAGTGGCATGAAATAAATATAATATGAAAAATTTACGATCTCAAAACACGTAGTAATTGGATGTAAATTAAAAAAATTAAGAAAGTGAGACGTAAACTTAAATCAGCCTATTATTTTCGATAGTTGAACATTTATTCAAAAGTAATGTTTCTATTTAAATACATTAAACATTATAAGCGTGAGGTTTTGAATGATTCCTCTTTTGCAATGTCTTTGTATAAAACTGTTATATGATTCTGTTATATAAAGAATATTTGTAGCCGTTGAGTCAAGCAACAAATTTGTATATAATTGTGTTTTATACGTAACTAGAGGACTGCCCGCTAGTGGTCATTAAATATATCAACCAGATGTTATAGCAATCATGTTTTTAGTAACTGCGTCCGCTGCTCGGTCTTAAAAGTCGCAAAGCAACAAGAGTGTAGATCCAAAGCAACAAGAGTGTAGGTCCAAAGCAACAAGAGTGTAGGTCCAAAGCAACAAGAGTGTATGTCCAAAGCAACAAGAGTGTAGGTCCAAAGCAACAACGAGTAGGTCCTTTGCAGAGCAAGAAAATACAACGTGAAAATTGAAATCAAAATCGAAGCAAGAGTCGATAAAATCGATAAAAACGAAGATTTAAATAAGCCCCCTCCCCCCGGCTTCTTGCACAACCGCAAAAGTCGCAAAGCACTAACAGTGGGTCTATGTTTAGCGTGAGTAGGGCGAGTGAGTTTATAGAATAAATAAAATCACAATTTCAACAATCATAGCACAATTAGATCAAAGTGAGCACAGATTAACATATACAGATATTTCACTCGACCTCAGCGCCCTCAACCGCCAACTAAAATATCAAGGTTGGCAGGCTTGGCGATGGTCTGTGACGGTTTTCGCCAAGACGTTCTACTAATATAACCCTATTTGGCACTGAACGAAACACTTGGAACTTAGAACTTGCTATTTTATGGATTACTAAAAGAAAAGGAACTACGTTTAAAAGGTATGTAATTTATTTTTATTTAAATAAAAAATTATGTGTTATCTATCCCATATTTCATCCTATGCACGTGTTCATCATAAGAAATTGGTGCAGTATTATCACTGCCGCCTAGATTATAAATTCTAAGAAGCAATGGCATTATTAGTTAAAAAACCTTTTCCGCATTTATATAAAATGTATAAAAATTGATATTTGGATAGCTTTTTCTAGAGAAAGTTGAATATAATATTGGATGTGTATATATTTTACATGATTTTTACTAACTGACGTAATGTTGAAAATAATCCCCCCCCCTTCTAATTAACGATTGAGTTCGACACCTTTGATAATGCATTTATGTAAATTTGTTATTTAGTATAAGAATATAGTTTAGTATAGTGTATTTAAAAAAAAATATATATATAATAACAGCATCCCAGAATAAATTAAGAACTAAGCAATTTAACTATCTACATGCTAGTATACTTTTTAGGCTGAAAATATTATATAATACTTTAGTCTTTTGGGTATGTTAGCTTGTAATTTTTGGTGTATAATGATTTACAGTGATGCAATGCGTCAATTTTTTTATTTAGTTTATGATTGCATGAATTAAATATGTATCTGTGTTTATTTATTTAAAGTTAAACATATTACAGATAAAAGTATTTTTAAATGCTGATCATGTTTATAGTTTAAAAAATTATAGAAGTACATTTTATTTTATTTTTTTTGGCCGCATTAACATAAAATCGCCAATTGAGCTATAGTCGCCAAATCTAGCATTCGTGGATGGTTGGCTCATCGAACGCTAGTGTCATAGCTCGAACGCTAGATGTTGCCATAGGTTCCTATGGGAGTGAACCTTCTAAATATAGTATTCGGTGAAAGTGAGCTGGGGGTGGAGACCCCTAGTGTTAAAAAACAAATTTTAATTAAAAAAACTTTGAGAATTCGTATAAAAACCAGACTTTTTCAAAGTTTTGGCACATTAGGCGCGGAATAAATATACACCGCAACTAATTTTCTTATAAAAGAATATTTTTATTACCACTGGCGTATGGCCTAGCACTCTGGAGGCCTAGTAACCGAACATTCAGGTCGGTTTCGAGTTGAAACCTCTCTAGGCGGACAAAAGTAGACCATTCTGGAGCGTTCATTTACAATTTCTTTCTCTCACACACTGATATAATTAATTTTACATTGGCGCACGCAGCGCCATCTTTAGTTATAAATTGCAATAGTTCATGCGCCTACAGGCACTTTGAAATATATTTATTTGTATTTTGACAAAAAATGGAGGTATCTCTTTTCAGGACGTTTTTTCTCATATTCCGTAATTAAAGACTCTGTAGTAAGGAAACTAACGACTTTTTAAAATGTTTAATACTTCAGCAACAAAGCTAACACTTTTAGCTTCAGTTAAAAGAATGGAAATCGGAGCGGTAAAATCGAGATCTGGATTAAATTCTGAAAATGGGTATCGCTGTTGCCCTTTTTCAAAAAATCTGTAATTTGTCTCCCTTTTAAACATCTGCGGGAAAAAAAAATTACCAGCAAACTTCGAAAGATATTTGGCTCTCGTTTAAAAAATTCGAGATCGCAGATCGCAACTTCTTTGGCCTAATGCTATAATTTAGGGGAAAAAATCAACGAGGTCGTAGGCCAATTATTGACTTCGAAATAAGGGAACATACATACTACATACATACATGAATTGTTACGTGTGAATTGCAAGATATTTGTAACCGCCCTAGTAGCATTTAATATTGGTACAATATTGAACCAATATTGTATATCTTAGTATGACATTCGAAATATTTCCAGTGTAATTCTAATATTGGGCAAATTGGGGTTACATTGGCCTCCAATATTGACTAATATTTTAATTACAATATTACGCCAATATTGGTGTTACATTGCGAATATTGGCATAATATTTTCCCAATATTTTAAGCCAATATTGGGCCAATTTTGTTAAAATGTCCATTTTTATTTTCCCTGCAATACATGGTAATGTATAGGGAAAGTATTGGAATCATACCGAAAGGCAAAACTCGAGTTTTCGACGGATCTACACGTTTCGAAACCTCTAGAACACGAAAAACCTATTTTTAGCGTGACGTCTGTGTGTGTGTCTGTTTGTTTGTCTCTCTGTGTGTGTGTGTCAGTCTGTCTGTGCAATGTATGTATCCACTCTAACTTAAAAACTAATGGACCGAATTTCATAAAATATTGTAGGTAAGACACTTGGATGTGACCCTTGTGCTGATTAGATTTTGGTACGATTCGTAAAAACGGAACCCGCGTTTTATTGCGAAATGGCCCGTAAAAATTTCATTTATCCGCTCTAACTAAAACACTAATTTACCAAATTTCACAAAATTTGGTAGATAAGTTACTTGTTAGATACTGTGGTGCTGATTAGAATTTGGTACGATTCGGAAAAGAAGAACCCGCCTTTTTTACGAAATGACATGCAAGCATTTCATATATCCACCCTAGTTAAAATGCTAATTGACCAAATTTCACAATATTTGGTAGATAAGTTACTTATGGGACATTCTGGTGCTGATTCGAGTTTGGTACGATTCGGAAAATAACAATCTGCCTTTTGTATGAAATGGTCCAAAAAATCGACAAAATCTAAAAGAAAGAAAAGATCACGTATGCTGAAATGTATCAATTAAATTCTTGTTTTATTCGCAATTTTTGATGAGGAAATGAACATAACACACTCCATTATACTTTAGGACTAACCGTTCTCAAGATATTTGAGATTTCTTGCATTTTTGTTACGCTGCTATCGGAAAAATGTCCAATTATCAAATAAAAACAAAAATTGAAGTAAAAATGCAAATTTAATGTTATTTGGTGCAATTAATCTTAGTCTAATAAATTATTAAAGAAATAAAGAAGATATGAATTTAAGTCTGCAGGGAAAGTCATGTGCTGCCCACATCAGATTTTTTTGCATTGGTCCAATATTAGATTGCTATTCAGTCAAGCAAAAAGCAAAAGTAAATTAAAAATAGTTGTCATTAAGTAAAATATCTGTATTCAAAGAATAATGAAAAACTCAGACAGCGTAATTAAGCATGAATTAATAAAACAAAGCTTCATACAGATATTTTGAGGATGACCCATGGCGTTTTTTTGACTATGGGTTTTCTGTTCTATCTTGCTGTGAAGAAAGGAATCCAGCTTACCCTTGAAACAGCTGTGTGCTGCTGCTTTGTGTTCGTGAGACCAGAAATAGATCTCACATGTGTTTTGGTGACACAAGTTTATGCCAGTTATTTATTGATCCGAAATCTCGAATAATACTTGTAATCTGGATGGCGCCGAAGTTTACAACAAACCATAAATTTAGGAGCGTCAAGACAGAGGGGGCCGAGTGGGCCCTTACGAGGTTGTGAAGTAGTTCCGTTGGATAAAGATTAACCAATGGAAAATGGGCTTGTTGCGTCACTCTCAGTGCTACAAATGAAAGCAAGGGGGTAAATGACACCCCCGAGAAAAAAACCACAACCTGTGACCTAAGGAGCATACTAGGCAGACCTATACAGATAACTTCGACATTATGACTTGGTAGACTTGTGCTAATACTCAGGCGACATTATGACTTGTGCAGATACTACAGAGATGACTTGATATACTAAGAGAATGAAATAAGTGCGGGTTTGCGCGCCATGGGTACAAAGTTATCGTCGATATTACGAGTCGGTGAAAGAATACTTCGAGATATTTCGGTGATATGTTCGGCAAAAGACGTGGCGGTGACAAAGTCCAAGACAAACTTGAAGGTATATGTTCCTCAAAAAGATATCTAGGTCTAAACAAATATATTAGGCAAGTTAGGTGGTCTCACGTATTCCACCGCCAAAACTAATAATTAATTGTATAATGAATTAATAAGTGTTTATGTTGTTAATAAATGTTTTTCTGTTAAAGTTTAAATAGAGTAATCAATTTAGTAACATATTAATTAATATTCCTTTACAGGACTCACGCAAAAAGTAAATAATTGGAGGGTTTTATATAGCGGCACAATAATGTAATGTACAATTTAATAATAAATCCACTAAGTACGAATTTACGGCCATATTAAGATATTTTATGTTAATGATAATTAATCGAAAAGTTCAACTTCACGTTTTATTTCAAAATGGTTGCCACAGTTTTAACAATTTGTTCTTAATTATGTTGTTTGAATTTTCCTCAAGTATCATTACACTGGGTGTTTCACGAAAATCGTTTGAAAGTATAAAATTAGAGGTTGGTTGTAGAAGCAAAGTGAAATATGATAAATGATCAGCAAACAGATAAAATAGCTATGATAGTTGCATCCCCCCCCCCTGAAACTGATGATTTCGCAAAAATTCGAAATGTAATTATATACGTACCTCCAATCAAAAAATGCCAATTAGTAAAATTTGTACTGTGCTTAATTAAAGAGAAATATGTTTACTCGGTACCTTTGGATGAAAAAAGAAGAATGTAATTGAGAATTACATTCCAAGATATTTTCAAGGAATTTGAATACTATATTAAGATTTAAATGAAACTAGTTTTCTGCAGTTTTCGAATAAATATTTTGAAACAGCTGTATGCCATTTTGTTTTATTAATTTGTGTACTTAATTACGTTGTTTGAGTTCTCCTTAAGTCTAACTATACAGAGCGTTTTCCGAAGAATGTGCGAGGTGTATAAAACTCATTTTAATGTGATATATATATTAAGATTTTTAAAAATCATTCCGTTAAATCAAATATTTATCGTTAAGTCAAAACCTTATGAAGTCCTTTATTTCAATTTGTTATTGTTATGCACTTCACATTTTTAGCATTGATAAATATGATATGTATAAAATCGTTCAGGAATTTAATAATGCATATGTACTGTATTCCATTATATAATGCATTTTGCGTACTTTGTATAGTGGTTGAAGTATTAATTTCTAACGTGCCGATATATTTTACAGATAACTACTATTTCCTATTTATTATTTGGGATCAAAGTCGTATTTTATATTGAATCACCACAATACCAATATTGAGATAACAGTATATGCATAATTTAAAATTTGACATAACAAAGTATAAAGATGCATTTATTGGATAATATTAAATAATCAGAAGTAAAAATTGGACTGCACTTAAGTTGGAAAAGTTTTAGTTACGTTTAAACAGATACATTTTAACTTACTAAATTTTCAAATTTGTGATCGAAGTCAAAAAGTTAAAAAAATGTAAAAAAAAAAGTCAGATAAAGTACAAAAATATATAAAATGCAGTATACGATATTTTCCAAACATTTTCATAAACCCTCATTAATTCTTTAAAATACCTATGTTAAAAGATCTTATTCTTTAATGCAGGTATATAAAAATAATGAATGTGCCCTAAGACATAACTCAGAGGGCGTAAAATAGATGGACTGACACGCTATTATAGATTCAATACTTATGTGATTTCATCAGGTAAAATTTTTATACCGGTAAATTTTTATGCAATTTTAGAAAGTGCGAATATCAATTTTAGTTCCATAAACTATATGCATTGTTAAGATTATTTATGAACATACCTTAAGTATTCTCAAACGTGTTTTCTTGCAAATATTCTTCCATTGTATTCTTAAATTAAAATTTGTATTTACCTGTAATAAAATAAAAGACGTACATTAGAAAATGACATTAAATAATTTATTTTCTACTACAATAAAGGCAATGGTAACTTTATATAAAATATTCTACATATTATTTCATAAATATAAATATAAAGATACATGAAGATAAAAATATATTTTAATTCATATTTATGCTAAATATTTTCATTCTTACTTAGAAATGCAATGTGACTATAAACATACGAAGACAGTGTTGATATACCTCGAAATATTTAGTGTTGTTAATGGCAAATTGAGTACTACCATAGCATGAATTTTATAAAATAATACTTTTTTATATCTAATTGGAATCAATAATTAAAAAAATTTAAGTACATGGAAGAGAGAGAAAAGTAAGGATCAATTTGAAATCCCGCCGCGATTGATCGGCAATTTGAGATCGACTGGTTGGGAGCTCTTGCTATACCGGGTGTCCCAAAAAGATTGAAACACGCTTTAATTATTTACCTGTTGGAGATAAGTGGGCAATGTAAATTGCAAAAATGTTGAAAATAAGGTAGGAAATAAGACTACGTTAATGAAATAGTCCTCCTATTAATTTTCAAAGAGTTACACTTTTAAAATTTTTATACGACCCCCTTAGACAAATTTGGTCAATCACAATTTGTTTTAATTTTTAATACAACAAGATCATTAAAAAAACCGCATATCTGTATTTTTAAAATTGAGCGAGTTATATTTAATTGAAAATTGAACGCTGTGAATGGAGACTATATATCAAATTGGAAATGTAAATTTGTGATATAATACAAAAAAGATAAAACTGGATGATAATACATAGGACACCCAACCCCGCAGTGAGTACCACTGCTTTATATGATATCTGTCTATGTAATGCTGTATTTAGATGCATTTGTGATAAAAAAAATTTGACACATATTAGCGCATTTTTGATCTAAACAATCTCCATCGTCAATTTGTTTATGATACCTATTTTCACTGATGAAACAGCCTTTCACATGATACGGAAAAGTGGCATAATTCAGATTTTTTACTTTATCATAATTCAGTTGATTTTAAAGATACAGATATGGGGTTTTTTAATGATCTTGTTGCATTAAAAATAAAATTCTTCTGATGGACCAAATTTGTCTAAGGGGGTCGTATAAAAATTTGAAACGTGTAACTTTTTGAAAATGTATGGGAGGCCTATTTCATTAATGTAGTCCTATTCCCTACCTTACTTTCAACAATTTTGCAATTTACATTCCCTACTTATCTCCAACAGGTAAAGAATTAAAGCGAGTTTCAATCTTTTTGGGACGTTATGAATTGTGTTGTATAACGTGTGTTCCAGCATTGTTGATATCGATTTTTGAGGAATTAATTTCAGTCGCATACTTTAAATTTTAATGTCTGTTTAAACTAAATGTGATATTTTTTCATATATATTTTTCCAAGCGGCGGTATTTTCGTAAATATAGGGGTTTCAAATTTTTTTACGTTGCATTCAGCACATATTGTCAATTTTTACATTAACTTTTCAATGGAGATGACAGATAGTGAAATTAAATGCATTTCACAGCGGTGTTATTGCTTATGAAAATGTTATATTTCCCATCGATAAATAATATATCCGCTGTAAATAAAATTGCGCTGACGTTTTATGCAATGTATGTTTTTATATAACAGATACCTTACACCTTCTGGTAGATCGATCAGTCTTAGTCGAACAAACAAAAATGTTATGCTTTTAATTTACAGTTAGCTGCTGCAGCACAAGAGAGGTCAAGGAAAAATAAATTCGAATTTTACAATTTGTAGTTCTTCACGTTATTTCCACTGTAAATATGCTCATGAATATCGTAGATTATTGCACATTTCTTTATTTTCTTTAGCCTAGTTGCTTTACCGCAACTTTTTCTCTAGTACACGTTTTTGATTAAAGGATCATATAAAAATTTAGACACCTATTTTTATGAAAATACCCTCTCCCTGCCCATGGTAAGAACTATGTGACAGAATTTCACTATTAATTTTTACAAAGTTTAAAATTAGAAGTATGAGTCAAACCAATCGCCGAAGTTCAAAACGCGTGGTCAATGCGTGGAAATATCATGCAAACTGACTATCGTGAGACCAGAATATGTTCTCACACTCTTGTAGTGAGACAAGTTTATGTGTAGATTTATGGTGTCCTTAAAGGCAGACAAAGCATTAGTCTGGCTGGCGCTGAATTTTATGAGAACTTGAACTTTTAGGTCAAAGGACAGTAAATTTTGGAGGCCATATAAGAGTTGGGCCGGATTGAAAGTACAGTCGTGACATTGGGTGAGGGGTGGCCAATCAGTGCCATGGAAGAAGTACGGCGGAGTTACCCCCCCCCCCCACACACACACACACACCGAGTGGACCTCAAGTTTGGATCCGAGAATCGGCAGTTGAGAATCGGCAGTATTAAGATCAGTAGCATTAGTATTATCGGCAGTATTAGTATGAGTATTTTGTAATAGATAGTAGTAGAACATGAACAAGTAAGATGACTTAGAAGCAGTTATAGAAAGAATTGAGTATTAGAGAAATCATGACTTAGAGGCATCAGTTTTCTGACTTAGCAACATGAACAAGTAAGATGACGACAAGTATCATCGTAAGATTAGCAGATTTCAAGTAGTGAGAGTATCATCATGACATGGAGAGAACAACTACAGACGAATTTGACCACGGTTCCCGACAAGGCCCAAAAGTCAAGGTATGTGTCATCAACAATCTAACGGTTAATGAATATTTAGATATTGGTTCAAATAGTCTCACATGTCTCCATCCCAGTCTATTTTAAGAGTAATATAATGTATTGGAAGTTAATAAGTAGTTATATAAATTAATAAATGTTATTGTTAAGTTTAAATACTCTAATTTTTTTAATAATGATTAATGAATTCCTTTACAGGACTCACACTTAAGTTAAAATAATTGGATTGTTATTGCTTAAACACAACGCACTTATAATCACTTATCAATAAATTAAACATAAATTTTTATAAGTTTAATTTATATTAACATCAATTGTTTATCTTTAATTTTAGTGATTATAAGTGCGTTGTGTTTAAGCAATAACCCTCCAATTATTTTAACTTAAGTGTGAGTCCTGTAAAGGAATTCATTAATCATTATTAAAAGATTAGACTATTTAAACTTAACAATAACATTTATTAATTTACATAACAACTTATTAACTTCCAATACATTATAGTACTCTTAAAATAGACTGGGATGGAGACATGTGAGACCATTTGAACCAATATCTAAATATTCATTAACTGTTGGATTGTTGATGACACATACCTTGAGTTTTGGGCCTTGTTGGGAACCGTGGTCAAATTCGTCTGTAGTTGTTCTCTCTATGTCATGATGATACTCTCACTACTTGAAATCTGCTAATCTTACGATGATACTTGTCGTCATCTTACTCGCTCATGTTGCTAAGTCAGAAAACTGTTGCCTCTAAGTCATTATTTCTCTAATACTCAATTCTTTCTATAACTGCTTCTAAGTCATCTTACTTGTTCATGTTCTACTACTATCTATTACAATATACTCATACTAATACTGCCGATAATACTAATGCGACTGATCTTATATTGCCGATTCTCGGATCCAAACTTGAGGCCCATTCGGGGGGGGGGGGGAACTCCGCCTTACTTCTTCCATGGCACTGATTGGTCACCCCTCACCCAAAGGCACGACTGTACTTTCAGTCCGGCCCAACTCTTATATGGCCTCCTAAATTTACTGTCCTTTGACCTAAAAGTTCAAGTTCTCATAAAATTCGGCGCCAGCCAGACTAATGCTTTGTCTGCCTTTAAGGACACCATATATCTACACATAAACTTGTCTCACTACATATGTGAGAACATATTCTGGTCTCACAAATATAAATATGAAAACTCTCAATTTTGAGAACGTAACATGCAAATTTCTCATACCATGTGACCGACTTTAACGTACCATGTCGCAAACCCAGACCATTCGAATCGCCCTAGGGCATGGGCAGCAAATTGAGCGGCCGGAATTTACGTATCATCTGACTCACTTTAAAGTACCATATGAGCGCCTTTAACGTACCATGTGACCAACATTAAATGTCTTCAAAACTTAGCTCAGACTAGACGAAACTGCAAAAGTCAAGTTGATAGTCTCAGAATAGATTGCCCATATGCAACTACAGTTGAACTCTGTAACTATAATAGTCTATTTTATTCTGCCATGAGCGTACAGTAGGACTCATTTACAACACCTATTTCAGGACGAAATAATTAGCTTCGTGAATCCACTTCCTACAGCGAGACTATAATTTGAAGAATGGTCAACAAGTGTGGACCCTGGGTGATAGTAGGATTCTGCTCTCATAGTACTACAAAGATACAGGGAAACAATACAATGGACCAAAAAATATATATTGGTTAATTACTAAACAGCCTAAAAACCCATTCCCAAGCACCCAAAGAAAAGTCTGATTTAAGGTAGTGGTTCATATTGAAAAAACTCTTATCTTATCTGTATACTTCTTTCCTTAGTAACATGCTTTACGTTTCCTGGAAAGACAATGTATCTAATATTTATTTTTCAATTAGCAGATCGCTCGCCAAAAGTTGTTATTTGTGTGCGCTGATTGTAGTTGGAAGACATGCCAACGGTATGCCTGATTCTTAGAACTTCTGATGCTCTTTCTCTGCCTCCCAACCCAAACAATCTTTCTTATTTCTACATCAATTCACGAATAATATCGAGATGACTTTTCCTTAAATTTGGCATTATAGTTTTTGATATTTGTTTGGTGGCAAAATTTTGCCATACTATTGATTTTACTAAGCATTTTCTCTTTAAATATCCATTTCTCTGGATATGCTATACATTGAGCTTGGATGATGATTGATATTGATGTAGCATCAAACTCCGGGGGAGAATGGAGAAATAGCCAAATATTTCCTGATCGGGCTCCTGTTCTATTCCCGGTTTAAAAATTTTCATTGCACTTGAAGCATATATTTCTTAAGCTTGACCTACATGATGGTTGATTTGGGTTCAGCATGAAGTTCCGTAGGGGTAGGGAATTACCTAAGTATTTCAAATTGTTGTTCTTTTCCTCTTCGATTCAAATATTTTCCTTCAGGTGTCTATTTCTTTGGAAATTGGCTATAGATTGATGATAACTGATATCGATTTTGCATCACATTATGGGTGAAGATGTTCTCTAAGGATTTCCTCTTCTGGTTCTAGCAATGTTCCAAATAAAAAATTTATATTTACGTAGAAATATCTATTTTCTGAGATTGACTATAGCTATATTAGACGGGAGATTCATTAAAAATTTTCTTTTCGAGTTCCAAAGACTTCAAAACGTTTTCTTTTTCGAAAATTTGTATAACTGTACGAAATAAATGTACAAAAGACTATAAAAATAATTAATAGTTCATTAGAAAATCAAGTATACACACCACTTTCCACATCATGTGAAGGCTTTATAAATTTCTTGTGCAAATTTACTGTTTCCCATGCCAGACTGAATAACTAAAAATTTGGCTATTTGAAAGAGAACAAATCAGTCACAAGTTAACATTGTGAGGTGGTGCAATGAATACGCATTAATCTCTCAATAAAAATAACAAGTTTATTCTTATCCTGTATAAAATCATAAAATAAAACATGATTTAACATAATTTATAAATCATGCAGGTACATTGTTATCCTTTTCTCCAACCTCCTACCTTTCCTGTCGAACTGCAGTCACACACACCCTTTACCATCTCGTGCCTGCCAGTTCGCATATCTCAAAACATAGTTGCCAGCTCCCCCTGCAGTTCGTAATCTGTTCAGCTGCTACTTAAATTTTTGGATACTTCTTTCCCCGGGCAAAATACTTGAAAAAGAAGAATATAAGGACAGAATTTATTAACCCTTACAACATAGTATCCCTTCATTATTCCATCGTTCAATCCGAAATCTTCTGTAGTTCTACTGTATTAATTTTAAATATTCTTTTTGTCACCCCTATTCCAAAATAATTGCATCTTGATATTGCTTTGTTTAAAACAAAGTTCTTGCAATTAAATATTTATTAAGTTCAGAAACTGTATTCCGATTTTTATTAACATTTATGGATAGAAAGAAAAAAAAACTACACTATCGTTATTCACTTCCGTTCACCATTTTAAATTACTTCTGAAATAAATTATTAAGTCTTTGATAGACGTTTCATTAAATTTCATAGATAATGGGAAAGTATAATAATGGATTAACTAGAATTTTATATTTCCTTCAAAAATGTAATAACTTTTTAATTCATCATTACTTTATGCAAATTCTTCAATTGAATAGCTAATTTTTTCAGGTTTTGAATTTTTTTTTTTAATTATGTGTGATCTTTTACAAACATTTGCAAAAATTTTCAATTTCTTTTGTTAGATTTTGAACTTACTTTTTCATCTTTACAAACTAATATAATACACACTACGCTGGTAGGTCGGACGGTCTGGGTTTCAACAACAACAACACACTACGTGACAGTGGAAATGAGACACAAAGAAGGAGTGGGCAGAAATTGATGAAAATCGGCAAACAGAGAAAAACAGCAATGAACGAAAAGTGATGTTTATTACAACATGATAGACCTTTAAACTGAGCGATAACACCGTCTTATCAGTAGGTTGTAGGACCACCGCGAGCGACGATACAGACAGCAACTCGCCTAGGTACAGAGTCAATGAGGGTGCGGATGGTGTCTTGAGAGATGGCTGCCCATTCCCTGTTAACAATTCGCCAAAGTTCGTCTTCTAAACGCTGCGGTGGCAACTCACGCCTATCACGTCCCAGACGTGTTTGATTGGTGAGAGATCAGGGGAGATTGGTGGCCAGGGAAGCATCTGGGTGCCTAGGAGAGCATGTTGGCTGATGCTTACCGTGTGTGGTCGGGCTTTATCCTGTTAGTAAATGGTATAGCGCACCCCCTGAAGGAAAGGTAGTGTTGCCAGCCGCAGCACGTCATTAACGTATCGTTGAGACGGCATAGTGCAATCAATACGGAACGGAGGTGACCGACTATCGTAGGCGATGACGCCCCAAACCATGCGATGCATCGTTGATGGACGGTATACCGTTACCCAGATGCGGCCGGATTGGACCTGATACCACTTCGGCGCCAGAATCGTACACAGTAACTGTCATTGCCAAAACAGAAGCGTGACTCGTCTGAGAACACGACACCATACATGTGGCTCTATCCCGACACCATTGCAAACGGAGGTATTTTTGCTTATGATCAATGGCAATCTTCTTAACGGGCGCCATGAGTGCAGATCGCCGGCGACCAATCGGCGGATAATGGTCTTGGTCTATATGAAGCATCAAGGACGTCTTGCACATGCTTCAAAAGGGCGACGGAAGTGGCCTGCGGGGCCGCAACACATGGCGACGGATGCCTCAGTCCAGGCGTGCTGACATCGCTCTGGCAGTACCGACACCCCTCAAACGTTCTACATTCCTTGTTCCAACCATCTTCGCCACAGCCGGCGCACCGTGGACGCGTGGCTGTTCGCTGAGATTTGAAGTATGGACCAACCTGCCTTTCTGAGTTCGAACACCACACGCCTCATGAAATCGTCTGTCTGATCAAACTGCCTCGGTTGGCGGCGGCCTGGCATTTTCAGCAACTACACGTTTCCTTTGAAATAAAAAAAAATGCAGAATGATTTTCCCTGGCAGACAGTGCGTCGCGACTATTGCCGATTATGCAGGTCTCACTCAATGTGCGAGGGATAGCTGCTCATTTTGCACCATTTACTTAACTCTATGAGCTGCATCTACCTTGCAATTTGCATATTTTTCTGCCTACTCCGTCTCGGTGTCTCATTTTCACTGTCACGTA
Organism: Amaurobius ferox; assembly: GCA_951213105.1. Classification (NCBI taxonomy): domain Eukaryota; kingdom Metazoa; phylum Arthropoda; class Arachnida; order Araneae; family Amaurobiidae; genus Amaurobius; species Amaurobius ferox. The sequence goes on along the minus strand of OX578148.1, from coordinate 14,219,908 downwards.
GTGTATATCAGGATAGCGGATTTAGCATAACAAATCATTATGAAATTTGCAATAAAATTTAGCATAATAAATCTGGTTAAAATTATTAATACGATTTCGCTAATAGTTACCACTAATTTCCACATAAAAATGAATATATGTACATGTATATATATATATATATATATATATATATATATATATAATCATCGCAAGCCTAAATCTCGTAAGAGACTCGTAAGAAAAATAAATCAGTTGAATTACAAATAAAAAAATAATACTTCCTCGAACAGAAATATGAACTCACAAGCATTGCCACCGCGTGTAAGTTGAACAAGCGACTGAGCATTTCACCTCACTTCGTCAATGCGAGAGGGCACCGGAATGAATACATTTGAACGATGCATAATATGTATGGAGACTTTCAAAAATAGTAATCAGTATAGGACTCCGGAAAAGTGGAAAACAGTCATCCGAAAATAGTAAACAGTATTAGACTCAGGCCAAGTGGTAAGTTAGGTGATAAGAATGGGTGAATTCTCAAAATTGAGTTATCCAATCAAGGATAAATAATGCATGTGTAAAATGATTACGTGGTATATTTGAAATTATTAATAATATTATTTACAAATACTTCCGGATATTGGTAATTTTGACAAATGCGTTTAAGATTATTGATGTGGAGAAAGTGAAACCGAGGATCAGAAAGTCGATGTATTCGAAATAGCTGGTTTAAAATGATGTTTCTAAACAATTGAATAGAATTACAAGATTGATATGATAGCATCTTTATGATAGTGAAGTTGTAAGAATATTTTTTGTCATACAGATTGGTGATTACATGATTATATATATATATATATATATATATATATATATATATATATATATATTATGTCTCAGGGCATGATTGCCTTAATTATTTTTACTGGGTTCGACGCATATAACGACATGGGAAATTAGAATGCGCACATTTTGTTCTCGGAATCTCAAGAAAGACGTAATGTGTCAATTGCGACTGTTATTTTATTCAAACGCCGTCACCACATTTCTTTGGACGTCACTAAATCTGAATTTGCCGGTCCCTCATAGAGGTTTGCAGCAAATTTTCTTGCTGTCTTTGAGGTTAAAAAAGATTAAGGAAATCGACGAGCATATATAAACACTCACTTCCAAAAGGTAAGCACCGAATGCAAATTTTTAAATTTCGAAAGCGTATTTGAATTTGAGTGGCTGAAAATCCCTGCGGATGTTATTGGCACTATGTAAATATCGTATGTTACAGCCATCACGATTGACTGTCTGGAATATGGTAATTCGGCAGTCTTTAAATACGCCAGTATTCTGAAGGGTTTTAGGAGGTGCATTTAAATGCTGATACAAAGTGTTTATAACTTTGTAAGATTATTTTTTATGACATTCGTGTTTCTACGGCTGAAAGAAGTCGAATGACAGGTAGTGAGCGTTAGCGTACTGTCGGACGATAGAAGCAGGATAGTCAATAGCACCAAGGATGTCGCTATTTTCTTAGCGTTGATCATTCGGTAATTTCTCGATTATGGAAAAAATTCTAAACAAATTAAACAGTTGTCCGAAGACCTGTGTCCGATCGTCCAAGGGTTACCACTACATCTGATAATCGATATACTGATATAATAGCTAAGCAGAATCGACAAGCGACCTCCACAACTATTACATCCATGGTTACAGCGTCACTTAATATGACAATATCTGCCAGTAGTGTGCGCCGAAGGCTCTACGTGAGAGGACTATCAGACCGAGTGCCACGTTTCTGTGTTCCACTAACTGTCCAAGCCAGAGGGGAAAGATTAAAGTGGTGTCATCAACATGTCAATTGCACTATCTCAGATTGGTGCAACATGCTGTTCACGGACGAGTCCAGATATGCTCTGGAATCAGATGATAAGCGCGTAATGGTCTAGTGAGAACGAGGCACATGCAATGAGGCCAAGAAGATTATCGAAAATCGCGTATTCAGATGTGGCAGCGTCATAATGTGGGCTGGAATTTCAATAGGATATTGCACAGAGCTTCAAACCTTTAAAGGCGATTCTGTGACTGCTGCGCGGTATCGGGATAAAGTCCTGGACCTCATTGCGAGACTCTAGCGGTTGGTCCTGATTTCCTCCTTATGGACTATAATGCCCGTCCCTATAGATCTAACATCGTTGAAAAATACTTCGAAAGTGAGGTCATTTCTCGTATGAAGTGGCCGGTGTATTCCCCCGACCGTAATCCCTTTGAAAACCTTTGGGATGACCGCGGGCGTGCTATCTCTGCACGTTTACCTCGTCCAGCCAGTCTCAGAGTGTTGGAAACTTCCCTATTGGAGGAATGGTTATTGCTCACATTTGCGATGGTTGATCACCTCATTGAAAGCATGGAAAATCGTTATAAAGTTTGTGTGAAGGTCCGGGGTGGTCCAATAATATATTAATGTAAGTTTTGTTTAATTCGTTTGCCTTTAAACATCATTCTGTTAATGACCCAAATATGACGTCATGATATAACTTACGAAAAGTAAATATTTTGTCATCTTTGTACATAATTCGTGTTTTTTTTATAGCATAAACACATTTGCTACCTTTATGCACAATTTTGAAATAATCGAAGTTTTACTTTTCCATGTTTGTTGATTTTACCGTCAGTGCTTAACTTTTGAAAGCCAGTGTATATATATATATATAGACAAAACAGTATTCCAAATTAAACATTTAAATTATATTTATTTCATTAAAATAAACTTAATGCATTTACTCTTATTCATTTCTCATTAACTATTTTTTACGAAGTGCTTATAACCGGACTATAAATCATATGTTATTGAATTTAAATACAATTTCACATAAGAGATTGCTTAAGGATACTTAAAATTTTTTTACGAAATATTTTATGAATGTTCTATATAAATACATTCTATCCACAAAAGACGATGCTGAAGGATACTTCCAAAATAATTGCATATTTATTTTTAAGGCAATAGAAACTCGTTTCACATAAGATCTGAAAAACTTGTTATAGCTAATTAAGTATATTTTAAAACAGTGTATTTTATTCATAGAATGTATTCTCCAAACAAATAGTGAATATTTTATATATATATATATTCTTAAATAACTAGCTTTCGTATATTTTGATTTAAAGAATCCAATAAATGTTAGTTTCTCCTGAAGTTTCAGAACATTTCTGAATAAAATAATTCAGAAAATATATTGAAATACATCTCTCCAGTTATGATTGTATAATATTAATGAAAACTAACTGAAACAACCAGATAAGCATAAAGCTTGAACACTAAGCATAAACTTTAATAACCAATAAGCGTAAACTTCAATAATCAATAAGCATAAACTTTATTATATTTCTGCAAACTATACTTATCAGTTTTAAACAAATAACAAATAAGGAGAACTTGAGCAACGTACATAAGCACAAATAACAACAATAATGCGACATACAGCTGTTTCGAGAATACGTCGGATCCCCTTCATCAGTGCAAGTGACGAAGAGAATCCTCTCTTGCACTGACGAAGGGCTATGCCCGAAACAGCTGTATGCTCTATTATTGTTGCTTACATTATTGCTTATCTACGTTGCTCAATTTATCCTTATCTTTTGCACAAAGTGTGTTATACTTATTGAAATAGTTGTGTAGTGTACGACGTACGATAATTCATTTACAATTTGCCGCTATTTTTACATTAAATGATCATTGCATGATCAAATAGTACATGGCTGCTTGAAATACATGCCAAGTTACAGTTTCAAAAAGAACAAAACACATACTGATGAAATTACAGATTTAAATGCAATAAATACATAACAAAATTGTATCATTTGGAGAATACTGTGCAGTCATCAAATTAGATTAAAATATCGAAAGTATTTTTGTAATTATTTACTTATTTATATTTGAAAATCTTTTGTTTACTTATTGGATGACACATGGAAATAGCAGGTTATAAGGATGAAAACATGTAGGTCAGGTTAATTCCAATCCACTTATTAATTTTAATCTATATATCTATTGTTGTCGATCATATGTTAAACTAAAATATTGTTACCGCATATCCTGTGGAACCGTTGTGCACGCATGATACAAGAATGAGTCCAAATTTCTGGATAACTAGCACGTTTAGTCACAAGTACAACTTAAACAGGTACCATATATACTCAAACCGCACTTAAAAGCTACACTAATTTCACAAAATATTGACGAAAGTGATTTCACAAAACAGCAGCTACTATTCTCAAAAGATTGATAAAAATCACAGTCCAATGTAGCTTATATCACGTCAACTGCACTCCGAGTGATAATTCTTTTTATAGACTCTCCATAGAAGCTTCTGGAATTGTCTTGCATTTCGTGGACTAATCATTATTTCGCGGTCCTTGTTGAACCTTCGGGAAGTCACCAAATTTCGCCAAATTGGCGATAAATCGAAAAATCTGGAAACCCTTCTGCGCATAGCAACTCTAGGGTGACGTCACGGGAAAGAATGCTTGTACAAGTGATTTCACCGTAAAGAGACGAAAGACTTCAGACGTTTGCAATAATACTAAAATTTTATTACTTTAATTTAGGCTTCTGCTATGTATAAAAGTAAAAATCCCTTTTATATGGCTTAATTATTGGCGATAAATCGAAAAATCTGGAAACCCTTCTTCAATATTCTGCGTATGGCAACCCCAGGGTGACGTCACTGGAAAGAATGCTTGTACAAGTGATTTCTCCGTAAAGAGACGAAAGACTTCAGACGGTCGCAACAATACTAAAATTTTATTACTTTAATTTAAGCTTCTGTTATGTATAAAAGTAAAAATCCCTTTTATATGGCTTAATTATTTATTATTTTATTTTAAATAAACATGTTTAACTTGCTTCAATAGGCAATTTGGGGTAAAGTTTATACGTATTTGATCATACTGTATATTGTCCTACTACTGGTAGATGATAACATCACCAGTTCACTAGCTTCGGATTAGCCATCATTTGTTACAGTGCTACCCTCAAACAAAAAAGTTTCCACATCCTTGCAAAGCAAAAGCACTCCTACACATCCCACATGAATCAGGTGAGCAGAGAGGTTAAAAACCCCTTCAGCCAACGGTATACAAGGAGATAAGACCGGCCTTTAGCCCCCCCAACCAGAGGTTGCCAATGTTGGGTAATACGTTCGAGGTTACTAAAATATTCACTTCATTACTCCATGTTCAGCGAAATATTTGACAAATAACAATGCATAACTTATACGATACTGATTTAAAATAAATTCCAGAAAGAATAAAATAAATTTTTGTATATTAAATAATATAATTCAGTTACTGAACACTAGAAGTAAAGATATCTATAACAGTGCATTCAAAAAATATTACCTACTCTGTAAGTAATGTGGATTGTAACCTAAATCACATATCTTGCTCCTTACCAATACTGCGTGAAGACAGTGGTTAAAATCATAGAAAATATCTTCAGATTTTATGGATAAACTTAATAAAAATAGCAAAGAAGTTATTTCTGGCTTGTCAAATCGAATTAGCTTGATACTTACAGGATTTATACATCAGGTTGATGCATGTAGAATATTAACGGCAGAGAAAGTGCGTTTTGGAGCGACATCTTCTGAACTTTTTCTGGCGTAGTATAAACCAGTGGCCCAAAAGAAGATGTTGCAATCCGAATAAGACAAAGGAATGTGTCTCGTGTCTTAATACGCCCCATCACTTAAAAGGGTTGTTGTTGAGACCCAGACCGTCCGACCTACCAGAAAGGTGTAAGGTAACTGTTTGGACGGCCGGAAAGTGCCACCCAATTTAGACCGGAACCCAGTGGGGGAGGCATCCACAGGGACCGTACCTTCCTTCCCCTACCACCAACCTCTCGGCACATAAGAGGGTGTCATAGTGAACACTTCTCTGCTTCCCAGGCAAACCAAACCTACCCGAAAATATAATGTAACTGTTAGAACGGGCTGAACAAAGCCAACCCATTTAGACCAGAACCCAAATGGGTAGCAACCACAGAGATCATGTCACCCTCTCTCTCCCTTACCCATCAACTCTTGGATGTATTTTCGAACCTACAGATTTAACATACCCGTACTTTACATGGACACTGATATAGTTTTGGACGATTACCTTTAGCGTGTGCGATCCTCTCATATTAACCACTGGGCTGTCTCACCCCTAGTATAAATACTGAGTTGCGCTTCTATATTAGAATCTGTTATTTAGTCATTTGTTATTTGGTCGACATAGTCTTGCACTTTTTTACATGTTCTGTTCCAGATTTGATGCACTGAAGAAGAAAATTCAAATGATTTCCGAAACATACGCATGCTCCTTTAACTTTATTTGTGCTTCATTTTAAGTTGTGAACCAGTTCATTATTGAGTGAGCAAAGCTTCGTGATTCACTTATTTTAAATTAGCTTAACTTCATGGTATGGTAATACAACCGAGCTTTGTTATGCAATCTATTTTGAAGTAATAGATAAATAACAATTTGTACTATTGCTCCCCATTACTTCTTATTGCTATGAAATTATCTCAAAGTAATTTTTAATGATACAATGATTATTTCTATATTATTTGTGGTAAGTAATTTTCATTAATTGCGAGAACTATTTCATTAGTCCATCTATTAATAATTTATTTCTCATTAAATGTAGTCAGTATGTTGGATGAAGCAATTAGAAATAAAATCATCATACAGAATTTTAAAGTACTTTTAATTGAAAATTATGTATGATAATTATGCATAAGGACTAGATTTAGACCTAAATTTAATTACATAATGTATAAAAATAATCTAATTTTTAAAAACATTATTATTATTGTGGTAGATAATTTCCCTATAGAACCGTTGATATTAATAGCTATATAATTTTGTTGGAGCTATAAAGCAGTGTAACAACACATTTTTAAAATGTTATTACTTTTTTCATTGTAATTCAGTTATTATATATTATTTTAATTCCAACCTTGTTAAAATATACAGCATGTAACTTTTTTATTTTCAAAGTTTGGTCTCTGGTTTTATGTTTCCGAAATTATTTTACCATACTTCGCCACTGAACTGGAGTATCTTTTATTGATTACGATTTGAATCATTTTGAAATAAGTAAATATAATTGGGATGAAATTTAAAAAAATCTGATGGGGGCAGGACATGACTTTCCTTAAATAATGCAATGAATTTACTACTTTTACAGTAAAAAATAGGTTATTCTTCTAGTAGATACTTATATTCTTTCCAAGATATTGAATTTTCGTCAATTAGTCGTCATTTTCATTGATTTAGCGTCATTTTTATCCATTTGGCGAGATTTTCGTTAATTTGGCAACATTTAAAAAGTAGTCAAGTTGGCGACATTCCGCCAAATTAGTCGCCAAAATCTTGCCAAGCGTTATGGACGGAAAAATAAGTTATTCTTATAGCAGATAATTGACTATTGCCGTTCAAATACAAAAGTATTACGCAAAGTACCTTTTCTCATGAATAGAACGAGTTAGATCCATGAGAATGATGTCACCAAATTTATCGCATAATATTACATGTGAAAAGTGAACTTGTTTCTTAAGAGTTAATATTTTTTTTCATTTATGGGATTTTTTGATAAATTAATTTGAAAGTGTGCAATATCTCGAGAACTGTTCATACTAGCGTTCTAAAGTTTATGTCAATCGTTTTCCAAGGAAAAATTACATAAGAAATTGTGTACATAATTGTATTACATAAGATTTGTGTAATTTCATTAAAGGTTTTGATTTTTTTTATGAGTTTTCCAAAATTTCACTTGAAAATTTAGGGCGGTTCTGTACATTGGATTGCGTATAAAAACAATAGACTTCCAGTATTAATGGACTGTAATTTTTGTACCAAATTTCATTCGAATCGCTCCATTCGTTCGGGAGATATCGTCTCCACAGACTCACTCACACACACACACACACACACACACACACAGACATCACTTCAAAAATGTTTGATTCGTGACCAGGGATGCTTGAAACGTGCTCTGCCGTCGAAAACTCGAATTCGAATTTTCGACCCCGTCACAATACTTTTCTTATACATTATGTTGATAAGGAAAGTAATAATGAGAAAGCCAAAAGCAGGATCATAATCCAGATATTTTAAAGCCAATATTGTTAGTCCCCTGTGTGTGCCGTACAATTACATAAAAACCAATTTATGTGGACTTATCAATTGTAAAACTTTCCATTGATAGACTTGTGCTTAATGGAATATTTTTGGGGTAAAAATATACTGCATTAAACGGTTTTGCCAGTATATTAATAGGATCGTTTCCAAAGGTGATGGATTATGATATACAATATAGAGTATATTAGAAGAATAAATTGACACTTTTTTTTATATAAGAAGTCATAAATTATCCTTATCTTCAAAACACTTTCAAATTCTAAAAAATTTCAATATAACGCATTTGGAGTAAAGTGAGTACAATAGGAAATTCAATACTGTCGGACATCAGCCATACTTTAGATTGATAAATTGAATTTTTTGCATTAACAGTTTTTCCGTCAGAAGACTGAAACTTATAAATGATGGATGTTTAATAAATCCGTCTCGAAATGTTGAAAGAAATATTAGCATCTCATTGTGAACCTTAAAGAACGTAAAAAAAATTAGTTAACATTTTTATTACAGTAATTCAATTCTCTAAAATTTTATTTACTTCCTTTCCAAACCTTCAATATTCGATTAACACTTATATATCGATCTTGTACTTTACACCAAACGCAGTTTTTTTAGGGTGTAACATGTTCTTAAAGGAACACTTGATTTAGATTTCTTCTGTCCAAATATCGGTGGTGTCAGCGGGAACATCTCGATGGTGTCAGTGATTGTGTTAGCGATGAAACATGCACCAAGCGTAAACACGTTACTGGGAATCATAGGATTCTTCTAAGCATTCTTAAGGAATTATTATTATTCTTAAGGAATATTATTCTCAAAACAATTTACTTCAATTCACTCACTTCTCTCATTTATGGCATATTTTATATTTTTCAATACCCTGGTGACGAAAAGTGTATAATGATATTTTAAATTAATTGCTGAATTTAACTGTGAAAACCAATATTGATGTTCAAATTAACATCATAGCGGAAGAAAGTTATTGAATTGCTTGCGGAGTACATTGGTATCGTATTTTACTTGATTAAAAGGGAATATTACTTGAAAACAAAAAGGCCTTTTTAATGAATCTTACCGTATATTTGTTTTTTCCATAAAATAACACTTCTATTAAAATAAATCAATTTTATTTGCCAGTATTTTATATTTATATTGAGATATTTCAGTAGATAACAAACGAACTTTTAAAGTATATGAGGATGCAAATTTTTCTATACATAAGTCATTTCTAATTACCACAAACAATAGAATATTTTCTATTTACTGCAAAGTATTTTAAAATAATTTAAAATATGTCTGTCTGTGTTTGCGTGTCTCAATACGGCTGCACTATATTTCATAAAATTTTGTGGGTAGCCGTGAAATAGTCCCACTTAAAACTTATTCCATGTTTCGATAGAGATTCTTCCATAGAGTCATTTTGCAGACGATATTTTTCTGCCAATTCATTTGTAGAAAATTTTATCATATCGCTTAGTAACGAATTTAAATCCGGTGTGATTTTGCAGGCTCTATTTGATAATAACTGGACTTGATATAGCTTGATATATTTGATAATAGCTGGACTTTTGAAGGGAAACCAGAGCATAATGTGATTTTGCATGCGACGATTTTTATTAAATATTTTCCAATTTAAATAATAAAGAAATGTACATAAAATAAATTTTATCTAAATTGCAGTTTTAACTGAATTGTTTCCATTACGGCCTTAAGATTTACAGATTACGGGAATTATTGATAATTTCATTTTGTTGCGTCATCTGATTTATTTCAGGAAGTATTTTTTAAACTCATATATTATAGTATGGTCAATCTTCTACTAATACAAGTATACTTATATTTCCGTATATCTAATATACGGAAATATAAGTAGTACGGTTATATCTTCCCATACAATTTTAGCGCTTTCATTTTGGCATATAGAGTTTCAATTTTATATATTTTGTAAATTTGTTTACAAAATGGACCAGGATGTTTCATTCTTTAAATTTGCCTGTGAAAATAATTTTGCATAGCGAGAACAGATATTCTTAAATTTCTTTTTAGGAGAATTAATTTAAATATTTAACAATAATGTTTTGAATAATAATGTCATTTAGAATACTATAAGGATATGCACATGATACTGAATTTTAAGTTTCTTTATAATGTATATTTCGTTCGAAGAACAGGTATATTTTTATTGTAATAAATAAATAAAAGCATTTGAAAGCCTTGTTCATTTATACATCAATCCGAAAATTTTACTTTTGTGAGGTGTATAAAACTCACTGGAACCTATTTTAAAATATTAATTTAAAATAAACGTAGCCCTTAAAAACACAATGTTTATATATATATATATATATATTTGTAAATTCTATGGAGTTTTAAGATTGCTTTGCATATATGACATTTGTTCTTAAATGTTTGATCAAACTGTAAACAAATGTTAATACTATTTAGAAGACTAAATCGGGAAGCAATGCATTTCATTTCGTTTCATTTCATTTCATTTCGTTTCATTTCATTTCATATCATTGATCTCCAATATTTGCATCGTATACATATAAATGACGAAAAAGGAGATGCTTGAAAGGGATGAAGACTAAGCACGAAAGAATTGCATTAAAATGGGCTCCGTCTCCATTTAAAATTCATACCATATTTGCGTTTCAAATCGAAATATTTTTATACAATGAAAGTAAATATTCATAAATACAGCTTTAAAGTGGTTAAAACCCATGTATAAATATACACTTAAATCGATCTTATGATTTCAGGTTTTAACTCAGTTTATCGATGAAACTTTTCTGGAACACTTGAAGGAAACACTAAATTCATAAAATATAGTCGAACTTCAAAAACTCAAACTTAAGGATTTTAAAATGTTTAGTATGCTTGAATTTTCAAAGCGGTGATACATAAAATATTTTATACTCTAGTTCTGTAAATAAATCTTGGTAGATATCTCCAGAATGTGCAAAAAGATTTCAATTTGAGAAACATATCAATTATTTCTTTCCTTATATACGATAATGTATAAGGAAAGTATTGTGCCGGGGTCGAAAATTCGAATTCGAGTTTTCGAAGGGGGAACACGTTTTAAGCATCCCTGATGACGAATCGAACATTTCTGAGAAGATGTCTGTGTGTGTGTGTCTGTGTGTGTGTGTGTGTGTGTGTGTAAGTATGTGTGTGTGTGTGTGTGTGTGTGTGTGTGTGTGTGTGTGTGTGTGTGTGTGTTTGGAGACGATAACTGACGAATGAATGGACCGATTCGAACGAAATTTGGTACAAAAATCACAATCCGTGAATACTGGAAGCCTATTGTATTTATACGCAAACGAATGTTCAGAACCCCACTATATTTTCGAATGAAATTTTGAAAAAAATCACTAAAAAATCACAACATTTATTAAAGTTATGCAAATAGACAATTCTTATGAAATTTTTCATTAGAAAACGATTGACATAAATTTTAGAACGCTAGCATGAACCGTTCTCGAGATATTGCGCACTTTTAAAGAAAATTATCAAAAACACATGTAAAATAAAAATAAATGTATTACCTATTGAGAAACATGTTCACTTTTCATATGCAATATCATGGGATACATTGGGTGACATCACTCTCGTGGATCTAGCTCGTTCCATTCATGAAAAAATATACTTCGAGTAATACTTTTGTATTTGAACGCCAATAGTCCTTTATCTGCAGTAAGAATAACTTATTTATCCATCCATAACGCTTGGCGAGATTTGGGCGACGAATTTGATGGAATGTCGCCAACTAGGCGACTTGCTTAAATGTTGCTAAATTAACGAAAAACTCGACAAATGGATATCACTGAAGCTAAATCAGTGAAAATGAAGACTAATCGACGAAAATTCAATATCTTTGGAAGAATATATCTACTATAAGAATAACCTATTGTTTTTTACTGTTAGAGTAGTAAAATAATTGCATTATATAAGGAAAGTCATGTGTTGCCCACATCAGATTTTTTAATTATACAAATCCAAAAGGAAATAAAATAAATAAATAAAAACTTTTGCAAGCCTTGTTCATTTACATATCAATCCGATAATTTACTTGCTTATAGATTATAAATGTCACCGCTCTTTTTACCTCTAGCCTGTCAACATTGTTAATATCATGGAGTTTATTGGCGATATATATAAAAATGTATCAATATTATTCAAATTTTCCAGTAATAATTCTTTTAAACAACAGTTTCCCCGATAATCCTGATGTATTTTATAAATCTGAAATTGCTTTTAAAAATCATTTGTTGTAAATATTTTATATTTGAATGCATTTTGTATTTATTAATTTGTAAAAGGTTTTAAAAACCATTTGTTATTAATGTCTTGCAATTTAATGTATTTATAATTATGTATATTTTTGCATTGCATTTTATCCAGCAAGCTGTTAATGGGACTTTGCATTCTTTTAAATAAATAAATAATAAAAAAAAAGAATTCGAATTTATTTTTATGCAATATTCTTGCAGTATTGGACGCAAATATTAACTAAATATTTTATTGCGGAATCGGCATTAATTTATCAATTACGAAATATATTTATTTCACGGAAAATGTCCGTTTCCACCGGAATTGTTTTTAGACCAACAAATCTTCATCCGGAAATTCACTAAAATCCTTCAACAAATCCATGACTCTGATTTTCAAAATATTTAAGCATACCGAAAGTTAAATTCATATCAAAACACAACTGCGCTCGCTAAAGTTACGCTGTGGGTTTTCTGATTTTCATTGCATAATTAATGACTGCATTTACAATAGCGTCATTTTTCTTTTTATCGTATTAATATTGTTCTAAATCCATAGGGACATTTTACTTTTTCTAATTTTATTTTCTGTAGACTCGTAAAATCATGTAAGAATATTTTCGAACTGTTTATATGTAGATCCTGGATTATATGAACTAAAAATTGTCAAAACATGCATCTACAATTAAGAAAATATGCACCTATAAAGTAAAAATATACATTTATAAATTTTGTTTGAATATTATTGAAGATTGTAAATGGGATATTCCCCCGAACTTCAAGTAAAGTATTACTGCAAAAAATTATAATATTGTTCAAATTCAATATATATATATATACACATATATATTATATATATATATATATATATATATATATATATATATATATATACTTATATATATATATATAATATAATATATATATATATATATATATATATATATATATATATATATATATATATATATATATATATATATATATATATATATATTAAAAAAGTAGCTATCGCCTCCGCTGTTTGACAAATTTCTCGTTTCTCGAGATTCTTTGCTTCATATCGCAAAAACTATTGCATATAAAAATATGAAATTTGGTACACTTGTTGAAACATCTTTGGGAAATACTCTGACATAAACTGTTTTTTGACATATATTGTAGTTTAAGAAATATTTAATGTAGAATCAAAGACAAAATATTTGAGCCGTGAGTTCACGTCCTGGATAGACTAATAATTGCAAGACTACGAATAGCTACATGTGTGAATTTTTGCATGTGTGACTGCACGCAGATAGCTACATGTGTGAATTTTTGCATGTGTGCTACATGTGTGACTGCACGCAGATAGCTACATGTGTGAATTTTTGCAGGACAAAGCTCCTCTTTTTAATTTCGATATAGTTTTAGAGATATTTTACTTTTTATGCACTTCTGAAATGAACTTTTTTTTTGAATCGGCACTTCTACCGATTTTTCTGTCTCGTACTGTACAAAATAAAGCATACAGAAATATTAATTTTGGTACACTGATATAGAAATAATAGGGTAACCCGATGAAATAAACCGTTTATCGATTTAAACTTTGGTTTGGCATGAAATAGCTCGCGAAGCAGCTCCTGATCAAGAAATTCGGTTATTGAATTCTCTGGGTTAAGAAAAATCTCTGCTTTCCCCTCCTGCGGAAAATAGGCAGAGATAGAAAATATATTTTAAAGTAGAATTTTAAGGAAATATAAATATGAAGCGATAAATATGAAGCGAGCGCAGCGAGGAGGAGGAAGTGGGTTGCTCGAGCGGAGCAAGCAGGGGCCTGAGCCCCTAGTCTATATATATGTATATATGTGTATATATATATATATATATATATATATATATATATATATATATAATATATATATAAATTGTTAAAATATTCCTTTATCTCTCTATATTTAAAAAAAAACTAGATGCAGCCGTGGACGATATCCTTTTAAAATAGAGAAATTTTCAAAGCTGTTAGGGCTAGCGAATGGCATCAAATGATTTGCAATTGGCATGACGATTTAGAATATATTGCCATGTGTCGCCTCCTATTTTGGTTACAATCAGATACAAATTTCTATTTGTTATACAATTTTAAAGGAAAATATTTTTACTCTACTTTTGTAGAAAATTTTTAATTTCTTTGATGTATCTTTGAAATCTAATCTTTCATTGTTGAAAATGTTGTTGCCATTTCAAAAGAAGTAATATTCTGGGTTTAACTTTCTTTGTCGAAAAAGCTGTTGCCAATTCAAAAACTCATTTTCAATAAATATGAAAGTGGGGAGTGTTGTTGTTGTTGAGACCCAGACCGTCCGACCTACCAGAAAGGTGTAAGGTAACAGTATGGACGGCCGGGAAGTGCCACCCAATTTAGACCGGAACCCAGTGGGGGAGGCATCCACAGGGACCGTACCCTCCTTCCCCTACCACCAACCTCTCGGAAGGATTTACGGACCCACATGTTTAACGTGATCGTACTCCGCGTGAACACGGTGGCAGTTTTGGCAGTGGCTGGAATCGATCCCGGGCCTACCGAGTGCAACTCCAGCGCGCTAACCAATGGGCTACCGCGCCTCAAAGTGGGGAGTGTTGTTGATATTGAGACCCAGACCGTCCGACCTACCAGAAAGGTGTAAGGTAACTGTATGGACGGCCGGGAAGTGCCACCCAATTTAGACCGGAACCCAGTGGGGGAGGCATCCACAGGGACTGTACCCTCCTTCCCCTACCACCAACCTCTCGGAAGAGACTTACGGACCCACATGTTTAACGTGATCGTACTCCGCATGAACACGGCGGCATTTGTGGCAGCGTGCAAATCTAGCGCGCAAACCACGGGGATACCGCACCCGAGATGGCCAACAGCACACGGCGTTCCGAGGTGGTCACCCACCAAGTACTAACCGCGCCCGATGCTGCTTGACTTCGGTGATCTAACGAGAACCGGTGTTTTCAGCACGGTACGGCCGTTGGCAAAAATGGGGAGTGTGTAAAATTTTAATTAAATGATTTCATTCCGAATCACTATTTCAGCAAGTAAAAAAAGTGATCAGGAAACATTTCAAAACTTGAAATAATATTCCAGTCTGCATTTCGTATCGACATTAATTATTCCATATCAGATTCCAATTTACCTTTTATTTTCTTTTCGACCGAAGTTTCATTGATTATATTTTAAGCGCCAATAATCTGGCCAGTAATTTGTTAAACCCTAAATAGATAACAGTTATTATCCCACAGATTATGATTTTGCTAAAAATATAAAATGAAATATTTACATGGACCGTTAATATGTACCGATAATATTTTATTGATATATTCTATGTAAAATATTTTTTTGCTAAAGATATGATCTTGGCCTCAACAATGAGGTTTCAAGAACGCTGTACTAAATAAAGAGTACAGTTAGTTAAAACAAGCAGAAAAATCGTACTCGGTATCAATAAGTAAAAATTTAAACAACGGAATTTAACATAAATAAATAAACAAACTGTTTCGAAGATGCATTTGTCATGATGAGTTTATAATTGAAACTCAGTGCAGCACTCTTTTGCTTTTTGCTAATTTGTACCTACATCATATTTCTAGCTATGTTGAGAACTTCCTCAATTTGCAGCTGGTCTTTTGGAAAATATGTTTCACACACTTCAGTCACCGGCCGTCCAAATGGTTACTCAAGTCCTCAGGATGAGTCGGAGGGTCTGGGTCTTCAACACACTTCAGTCAGAGGTATAAACGAAAACACGGGATCCTTTTTAAGGTCCTTTCCTTAAAATTACTCCTTCCGAAAATTTTAAGGGACAATTCTGGAGCCGGTCGAATAGAAGCATTTTATAAAGATATATATGGGCATAGGCGTTGCCAAGATCTTCGTAAAAGGACATTCGACGATCAAATGAGTTAGTTAGTTTGCTAATATAGACCTTGGGAAGGACTAATGTCATTTTTTCAGGACAGGAAGAAAATTATCAGCGCCACTGCCTAAGGGTATTAAAATTGTCTGTGCTTTAGGCTCCAAACAGTCTTAATCCGGCCTTGTTTTTACCGGAAGGTAAACGTCCATCAAATTGATGTACGGGTGGAGTTAGAGGATGGCAAGAATATCGGTAAGAACATCTTCTGGTAATAACATCGTCTATAGAACATCAAATTGTTGTACACCGGAAATAGACTGCAGTCAGAGGATTGGTGACGAAAGAGCATGATATCAGCGCAGGCGCTCGGTTTTCTTTTTTATTACTAATTATAGAAGCAGTTTTACATATTTTTGACATTCTTAAAATAAAAATTAACTTTTAACTTTCGTTGCAGTTTTTGATGTTAACCGTTGGGTTAATTGCACCCGCAGAATATTTTAACAGGAATTTTGATAAAGTTTTTCATTTATGGAAAAGCCAAAAACAAAGACGGTTGGAATTTCAAAAGGAAAACATAAAAATTATTTTACTTATAGGTTTTTAATTTTCTTTTCCCCTTGTTTGTTTACAACCATATGGAGAAACTAAGCCAAATATAAGGTAACGATTTTAATATATATCATAATTTATTATACGATTAGTTATTTTTATGAAAAAGAAACATTGTTAATAACGAAATTTTTTATTTAATATTGCTACTTTACTTGGAAAATTAACAGGAAATTTTAAAAAATGTGATCCTAAAAGTCCAAAATTTAGTAAACATTTTAAAACTCATTTCATATAGCTTATAAGTTATATTAATTAGGCTATCTGATATACAATGTATTTTGTTTATCAACACAAATGAAGAGTATAGTGCATTTTTTAAATCTTATTTCTTTCTCAACGTAAAAAAGTCCGAAATGTATATCCTGTTGGGCAATGACCCTGTAATTCTTTTTATACAAAATACAATAAATTTAATAAATACCTGGAAATTTGAGGGTAATTGTACACTCGTTGAAAATTACTCCTCTGAAAAGCAAAATATTCCTTCAAATCAAGTCAGGGAGTATTTTTACTCTTCTGGAAAAATTCTAGCTCGATCTCTGCTAGGGGTGCTTATCCTGCGGCATGACTGAATTATTTTACCTGGCTTTTCGCATATGACGACATGAGAATTAGGAACGCGCATTTTGTTCCAGGTATCTCAAGAGGGACCGAATTTGTTAACTGCAACTGTCATCTTACTCCGACGACGTCAGTAAATTTCGTTGGACGTCACTGGATCCTGTGTGCACAGCAAAATTTAAAACCCTTGCTAAAATTGTTTACGTTTGGATATTGAGATTTCAAAAGCAACAAACTATTTTTAAATGTAATAATTCATGTGTTTTGGCAACTCCCCTCAAAGTTGACACGTGACCGTGACATCACGAATGACGAATGATTCCAATGTCGTCAAGCTGACAGTTTCTTCATTGGTTGCCGGACTGAGTGCCTAATCTCTCGCTCGGCTGCTGGGATAAGGTCAGCGACAAAATTCTAAGAAGAATTTGTTCGCCTAAGTAAGGGGAATTCTAACAGTAAAGCACGTTTTGATCTGACGAGCCGAGCAGTTCTCCCCCACCCCCACCACCGCGTCATGGACCGTCCCATTCCTTCGCGCCAGTCTGACGCTAACAGCGAGCCGCCACGGTCGTTTACTGGGGCGCGGTAGCCCATTGGTTAGCGTGCTGGAGTTGCACTCGGTAGGTCCGAGTTCGATTTCAGCCACTGCCAAAACTGCCGCCGTGTTCATGCGAAGTACGATCACGTTAAACATGTGGGTCCGAAAGTCGTTCCGAGAGGTTGGTGGTAGGGGAAGAAGGGTACGGTCCCTATGGATGCCTCCCCCACTGGGTTCCGGTCTAAATTGGGTGACACTTCCCGACCGTCCAAACGGTTAGCTTACACCTTTCTGGTAGGTCGGACGGTCTGGGTTTCAACAACAACAACGGTCGTTTACTGTTTATAGTGTGACAAAATTAAAGATCCCGCCAAGTTTGAGGTTTGTAGTGTAATGCGCTTTTTGAATGCGAAAAAAGTCCCCCCTATCAAAATTTAGACAGATAACAGAGGTTTATTGTAATGTGATGAATGAAGCTTTAGTTCTAAAATGGTGCATCATGTTTAACGTCGGGCGAATGAATATTCACAATGAAGAACGAATGGGTCGACCTTCGGTTGTGACTGACGAACTCAGGCATAGGATTAAGGAAAAAATTCAACGTTTCACTATAATCTCAATTCGTTCTTTCCTGAAATTTCAAGAACAGTTCTTTATGAAATTATTAGTGGTGTTTAGTGGCTACAGAAAAGTGTGTGTAAGGTGAAAACGAACTGAAATAGGACATTAATGACTGGTTCAACAACTTGGCGGTAACTGAGTTTGCCTTCTGCATAGAAAAGCTGGTGATACGCTATGACAAATGTTTAAATTTGTATGTCGACTGCGTAGAAAAATAGCTAAGGTATCATATGTGTTGTAAAATAAGTTTTGTTTCATTATCTTAAATACAAATATCTAGAGAAACAAACGTTCTTTGCTTGTAGAAGTACCCTAAAAAGCTGGTCCCCTTGCAGTATTGGACCACTGGCCTACAGCCGTAGCTACTTAATTTAATCTATTTTCTTTTGTTTTTCGATTGCTTCTTTGAATGTCTTTTTCGTCGCCTATTTAAAGAACCTTTTGATTTGTCCTCCTATAGACTGTCTGGCGATGAGTAAACATGCTGCGCGGCATGGAATTTCATTGTGTAGAGTTTTATAAAAATTTTATTAATGGTGATGTAGAGCAATTGGCCGAAATTTCTTTATTTTCTAAAGACCTCCAAATATTATATATACTGCATATATAATGTCTGTACCTCTACAGGGATATCCAGTTGTGTATAGAATGACCGCTTCTGGGCGATGAACTAATTTTATAACCCGTGAAGGAATTTAAATAAAACACTTTTAGAAAAATTAATTATTTTCTCAGTTACTAGAATAAAAAACGAGCATACAATAGGGGAAGAAATCTTTGCGTGCTAAATCAATAGGAGAAATATTTGAGCTTCGTTAGATGTTAACTTATTTATCAGTTTAAAATCGTAAAAAAAAGTTAATTTTCTACATAATAAATGTTTGAAAGGTAAGAAAAAGTTTTAATATTATTGACAGTAAATAGAATATTTCCAATTTAAATATTCAAAATTAAACAACAAATTTGTTCAAAAACAATTTAGTTTAAAAATTCAAGCAAAAGATTTAAAAATTTTTATTAGTGAGAGTACACAAAGAAAATGTAAATAAACTATAATTGGAATTCTAAGGAATAAAGAGTAAACTAAGGCTTTGTTTCTAATTCAAATTATAGAAAATTAACCTGAAATATTTGAATTATTCATTGAGTGAGACTAAATAAAATATTTTTGAAATTTTAAGCTTTTCTCTACAGGGTGTCCCAAAAAGATTGAAATGCGTTTTAATTCTTTAACTTTTGGAGATAAGTGGGCAACGTAAATTGCGAAAATGTTGAAAGTAATGTTGGAAATAAGACTATGTTAGTGAAATAGTACTCCCATTAATTTTCAAAAAGTTACACATTTTAAATTTTTATACGACATCCTTAGACAAATTTGGCCAATTTTTATTTTTAATGCAACAAGATCATTAAAAAAAACCGCATATCTGTATCTTTAAAATTGAGCAAGTCATATT
This sequence comes from Amaurobius ferox, assembly GCA_951213105.1. Classification (NCBI taxonomy): domain Eukaryota; kingdom Metazoa; phylum Arthropoda; class Arachnida; order Araneae; family Amaurobiidae; genus Amaurobius; species Amaurobius ferox. The sequence continues at coordinate 14,199,798 of OX578148.1, read as the reverse complement.
TAATTGAAAATTGAACATTGTGAATGGGGAGCATATATCAAATTAGAAATGTAAATTTGTGACATATCACAAAAAAGATAAAACTGGATCACTTGCGTAGTGAGTACCACTGCTTTATATGATCTCTGTCTGTAATGCTTTATTTAGATTTTTAGATGCATTTGTGATAAAAAAATTTGACACATATTAACGTATTTTTGATCTAAACAATTTCCATCGTCAATTTGTTTATGATCCCTATTTTCACTGATCAAACAGCCTTTCACATGGTACGGAAAAGTGGCATAATTCAGATTTTGCCTTTATCATAATTCAGTTGATCCTTAAGATACAGATACGCGGGTTTTTTAATTATCTTGTTGCATTAAAAATAAAAATTTTCTGATTGGCCAAATTTCTCTAAGGGAGTCGTATAAAAATTTAAAAAGTGTAACTTTCTGAAAATTAATGGGAAGACTATTTCATTAACGTAGTCTTATTTCCTACCTTACTTTCAACATTTTTGTAGTTTACATTGCCCCCTTATCTCCAACAGGTAAAGAATTAAAGTGCATTTCAATCTTTTTGGAACACCCTGTATAGCAGAACTGCAATATTTAAATAAGCTAATTTTCTTATGCGATTAATGCATTTCCTCTTATTTGTGTATTATGATTGTTTGCATTAGTTACGTTCCTCTGGCAACCATGTACTTTTATATAGATAGAAAGAAATAATACTAAAATAGATGCTAAAATGCATTTTTTTAAATTCACTAACGGTGGGAAAATATTTTAAATTCTAGCTTTGGAAATAATTTTAATACATTTTTGTTAAAAGATACGAAATTGTTTTTCTCGTTTCAAAAATCTCTTAAACAATTCACCAAGTATAAAGATTTAAAATAAATATTTAACATGTTTTTAAAATCCTTGGTCATTTAAATATCATAAACAAAACATTTCTTATAAATTGCGAACGATGAATACCAGAAATTTATGTATATAAATATTTATGTATAGTAAACCATTCCTATCAACGGTATACATGTTTAAGTAACATATGCGTTTTTTTGGTATATATAAGTACTTGATCTTACTCATACTAAGTTTCGAAAACCCAACCATAAAAATTGTGCTGTATTATGGAATGCTAAACCGTAAAGAATAGCGATTCAGGACATCAATCCCAAATATCGTGATCAGAAAACCTTTAGAGGTCGGAGCAAGAATGATGCTCTGAATGGCGGATAAGCACGGAAGAAACATATAAACGTATTATATTTCTTTTTAAAATTCACACCGGTTTTGTATTTTGAATATACATATTTAAAGGAATTTGAAAAAATAAGATATTCGTACGCAAAGCTTTAAAGGGAAAAAATACTTTTTTAAAAATACATTTTTAAAACTGCAATAGATATATTTTTAATAACATTAAGTTTCAAAAGTATTTACTTTTCAAAAAATAGAAAAAAATCATATAAAATGCATAAATAAGTGATATAAAATGCTAAAATATCGAAATGTTGAATTTCGATAAACGGAATACAGATCTATGAAATTTTTATACTGTCTAAATCGAATTTCGTACTCCTATATCGTATACAATATTTGCCAATGTTTGTATCGCAAGAAGTTTCATTCGAAACCTAATTAAACGGCACAATTGGTCAAATATCGAATTACAGCAGTAACTATATTTTTTATTTAAAATTATTTTTTTTTATTTTTAACGGCATTTTCGCATTGCACAGAACAATATTAAACAAAAACATATGATTTTATTTTAGCATATATGTTGCATTTTATACCCATTGAAGCTAAATCTTATCAAATTTACTTTTAATGGGCACAAAAATAAGCAATCAATGGGGTAGTTTTAGAAGTAAAACTGTTTCATTGCTTTCACGGACATGTAAAAAGACAAGATTGATATTACAGAAGTTTTGTATTAACACCATTGGAAGCTTTAAAGAATTCAATTTGATCCCAAAAATGTTTTCGAAGAATGAAAAATGTAAAGCATCGAACATATATAAAGGATGATCCTAACATTGTGAACCTGGACATTATGTTTAAACCTATAAACATTATTATGTTTAATTATGTTGTTCATTATGTTGACACATTATGTTTAAACCTATAAACATCGAGATATTTAAGAATCTTCAAATTAATATAATGTTGGAAAATGATCTGATAATTTTAAGAAGCGCACCCAAAATATTTTGGATACGCTCTCTTAAATGTTTTCTCAAAAATGTTTCTTCTCAAAAATGATCGAAAGTTCCGTTATGAACTGAATCGATTTAAAGGTTTTTATCACAAGTAACCATTACCTACGTTTCCTGTTACATGTGTATTGAATTAAATGTATTTTAAAACTAAAATAAGAAAGTAACTCAAATTATATACTTATGCATTTGCCAAAGACACAAATTTAATGCATTTTGCTTGTTACAGCGATTATATAAAACACACAGTATTACAAAACTATTATCTTTCTATAAAGTTTAGGCTTTTGCAAAATTCAGCTTTTTTGTAAAAAAGAAAACCTTTCTACTTGAACAACACTTCAGCTTCTATATAATTTCATATTCATTCAGATTCTATATGTTATTTATGCTCAATTTAATTATGAATAAGTACAAAGTTGTCAAGTCCTAGACCTAGTTCTAAAAAACATAGCTTTATGGAGAGGATGATATTTACTTTTCTTATATACATAATGTATAAGGAAAGTATTGTGACGGAGTCGAAAATTCGAATTCGAGTTTTCGACGGGACAGCACGTTTCAAGTATCCATGATCACGAATCAAACATTTTTGAAGTGATGTGTGTGTGTGTGTCAGTGAGTCTGTGGAGACGATATCTCACGAACGAATAGAGCGATTCGAATGAAATTCGGTACAAAAATCACAATCATTGAATACTGGAAGACTATTGTTTTTAAACGCAATCAAATGTTCAGAACCCCCCTAAATTTTCGAGTGAAATTTTGAAAAAATCAATACCATTAATAAAGTTACACAAATGGATATTTCTTATCTAATTTTTCCTTAGAAAACGATTGACATAAACTTTAGAACGCTAGCATGAACCGTTCTCGAGATATTGCACATTTTTCAAATAAATTTATAAAAAAACCATAAATTAAAAAAAATATATTAAAATTTATTGAGAAACATGTTCACTTTTCATATGTAATATCATGCGATAAATTTGGTGACATCATTCTCGTGAATCATTCCATTCATAAGAAAAGATACTTTGAGTAGTACATTTGTATTTGAACTCTAATAGTCATTTACCTGCTATAAGAATACCTTATTTCTCCGTCCATAACGCTTGGCGAGACTTTGGCGACGAATTTGCCGATATGTCGCGAACTTGGTGACATTGATAAATGTTGCCAAATTAACGAAGATCTCGCCAAATGAATAAAAATGACGCTAAATCAGTGAAAATGACAACTAATTAACGAAAATTCAATATTTTGGAAAGAATATAAATATCTACTATAAGAATAACCTATTTTTTTTTTTTGCTGTAAAAGTAGTAAATTCATTGTATTATATAAGGAATTGGGAAACGTAAGGAAAGTCATATGCTGCCCCACATCAGATTTTTTAGATATTTCGTGATCCATTAATTTCGACATACATCTAGCTCGCTTCACGTTCTATTCAACAAATGTTCACGAAATATCAGAATTGTCCTGAACTGATGTTTAACTGACTTCCAGACCCAGGTATGGAGGTACCGTGTCCTACTGTCTAAAATACTGATTAAGAATCCTTATATCTGTGTAAATAGTAAATAACAGGAGATCCAAAGTCAGTTAAGATTTGAAAATTCAACAATTCACGGGATAATGTACGTAGAGAGATAAAAATTGTCACACATAATACTTGAAATAACATGGGGTTTTATTGAAACCTTAAAAAATAACAATTACGAAAAATGGCCAATAGATGGCGCTGGACAGCAAAACTTCAGTGACGCCGCATGAAAAGAGCTGTAGGTATAAATGAGTGTATAAATAAGCTCTAGCTATATGCACCCCATATCTCATGCGCACATCGTTTGGTGAGGATCGAGTGCTGAGCCGCAACTTCCGTCATGCTTGGCCTTCCAGACCTCAATCCATGTGATTACTGGTTGTGGGGTAACCTGAAGTCGCAAGTCTACAGCGATCGGACGACCTCATTAAGGATGCTTAAAGACTGCACCCGACATCAATTTCTCACCATTCCTACAGATATGCTGCACAGTGCTGTTCACAACATTGTCCCTCGGCTACAGGTATTGTTGATGAATGACGGCCGACATGTTGAGCATTTGTTATGAAGAACATCGTCTTTTCTAACAGATGAATTGTTGTGCTAATTATCACTTTTGATATCATATGAAGCGCCATCTGTTGGCAATTATGTTCTTTAAGGTTTCAATAAAACCCCATGTCATTTCAAGCACGTGTGAATTGTTATCTCTCTATGTACAGTCGCGGAAAAAAAACGCCCCACCCTCTGTTAATCGAGCATCTTTCATCGTAGAGCAAATTGAATGATACCTTTTGATTAGGAATAGCATCCTCTACAAATTAATGCGCGTAAAATTTGCATAAGGGGCCGTTTTCATATCTAAACGCGCACAAACTTTGAAATTTTAAATGACAACACCCAAGTTTGACAACATAGTTCAAAACTAGAGCAAAATTCAACTTGTGATACCAAATTTCAAGTCATTTGGGAAAAGTGTTTCTGAGTTGTGAGTATGCGAAATTTCGAACTCCTAATGTTAAATTAGTTTCCAAGACTTCCATTCATATCTTCTGTAATAATTATCTGCTCACACTGATTATTTGTATAACTTTACTACTAAACAATCCAAACACATATACGTGATTTTTATTTTTGTAGAATAAATTGTTTGTTTGAAATATTATTTATGAAATCAATAATCGAAAAAATATAAATACAAACCTGGACACGTTTTGATAAAAATCGATTCACAAAGAGTTTTTGTATGTTTATATAAAATTCCAGGTGTTTCCTCCCACTAGTTCTTTCGAAATGTTTAATTATTCAGCATCATGATGATTTTAGGGGTCGTATATTAATTTTTAAAAAATGACAAATTTGAAAAAGTTATATTAATTGTAAGTTAATCTTTATTTAAGAAAACGGGAATTTATTTTTACCCAATTTTAATAAAAACTTTGTATAAACAGTGTTATATAGATGCAAACTAAACAACGTAATTCTGCTTCTGTATTGAAGGGTGAAAACTTGTATTGTTATAAATGGGATCTACGTATGTTACTGTCGAGGAGTTACTGCTCCGGAGCTCTTGAAATCGCCCACAAAATGTGATAATTTACAATAAAAACTATTTATATAAAACAATAACAAATTATAAAACTATGTGATACTAAACACCATAACACGTAGCTTTACATCAAAAGACGAATTTGCATAATCGCGGTTTAGTATGATAGTTATTACAACAACCTAAGAACCTTTTATTGAAAGGTAAAATGATTCTATAATTTTATTCTCAATTTATTTTCACTTATTTAACTGTATTACAAAGCAGATATTTGTTAGTCTCATAAATTGCTTTTGAAACAGCATTTTAAAATAAACATTTCATTCTTCATTATTTATTCTTTCTTATTGACCCTGGCACGAATGTCCCATTAGATTTTATCAATGTACCCAGTACGGTTTTTACCCCTAATAATCGTGCCCTATTTGAGGCTCACATAATCCTACCTGTGGGACGCAGAAGAAGAAGTAACTTAAAGTTACACTTTCAAACATAAAATACAATTAAGGACTTTTAATTTATTATTTAATGTTAAATTCATTGAGATGACATGGCCGTTGATTCTCATATAGAGGAATTATTATTTAATGTACATTGCTTAGTTGTGCCGCAATAAACCCTCCAATTATTTTACGTTTTGTGCGAGTCCTGTAAAGGAATAATTAATTAATGTAATGCTAAATTGATCACACCATTTAAACTTAAACAATATAATTTATTAACAACATCAATTTTCATTAAATATTTTAGCGAGGGGACATATGCGACCAGAATTATTAAAATTAATATCGTGTCTAGGACCTGTGATAATTGCTGAGTACATACCTTCCAATTTAGTCTTGGGCTTTATCATATCTCAACGGCTTGCATAAGTCTTGTACTGCCATAACTCTGTGGTGTGTGGCTCCTCCTCGTACTTTGCATGTACTCGCACATTGATCTCTTTCCATTATTTTGGAACCTCTACGGGACACTCTACAAATCTGTTAGGTTTTTCATTCATCTCCGCTCGTGCTCTTAAGCCAAAATCGTGATTATTTCTGGCAGGCTTCTAAGTCAAAATTCGATCATCTTCTCTATCCATCGTTTCTTTTCATGTCTCATCTCCATATCTTATTCTCGTTGACTGCTTCAAGCTGTGGTTCCCTCGGCGGGGGGGGGGGGGGGGGTAGCTCCGCTTTTCTTCTTTTTGGCGCTCATTGGTTCTTCTTTACCCAATGGCATCATTTCACATTTAGCATGGCCCCTCTCGGCCCCTCTGGTACGGCACCCCTAAATTTATAGTCTTTGACCATAAAGTTCACGTTGTCATAAACCCTGGTGCCAACCAGACTACAAGTTTTGTTCGCGGTTCTAGGCATCATAAATTCCACAAATAAAAGTTTCTCATGTGAGAACAATTTCTGGTCTCACACTACCCATTACAGGCCCACTGCCTTAGTAACACACACACACACACACACACACAAGACAACACCACACCCAGCCATGAAAATGCCCACTCTCTCATGCAGGAATCGAATCTGCGACCCTTTGGCTGTGAGGTAAGCCATAATGCTGAATGCCAAGAGGATAGTTCAATAATTTACAACAGTGCTGTGGTCAATCAACGAACACCCTTCAAATTGCGGTTTTCAATATGGAGCTGATCCCCGAAAATTGCACATTCCAGAATATTGAATATCTTAGGATATAAAGATGGAAACATCGTGAAAATTTGAATTTGGACTAATTTGGGGGTCCAGAACTTGTGGGTAATGTCAAAATTGGGTGTTGCCATTGGAAATTTCAAAGGTTGAGCGCGTTTAGGTATGAAGACGGCCCCTTATGCAAATTTTACGCACATTAATTTATAGAGAATGTTATTCCTAATCGAATGGTATCATTCAATTTTCTCTACGATGAACGATGCTCGATTAACAGAGGGTGGGGCGTTTTTTTCCGCGGCAGTACATTATCCCGTGAGTTATTGAATTTTCAAATCTTAACTGACTTTTGGATCACCCGGTATATAAAACAGCAGCAATATCATACCTATTACATAAAAATGCTTATGCACCATATGGGCCGGCAAACTCTAGCACGTGACTGATGAATCGAGCAGACAACCTCCTAAAAACAAAGGTGCCCTATAACAGTGATGAGTTTTTGATCCCTGCAAGATTGAGATATGACGCGAAACGTTTCAGACCCACAATATATCAGAGGGTAATTGTAAAATCATCCTCTTTATAAATGGACTAAATATAGCCTTTTTGCATAAAGCTGAATCATGCCAACTATTTTAAGATAAAAACGTTTTTCCTTCAAAATACAATCCCAGGCCTTTTATAAAGGGAGTGATTGTCTAAGATTCTTGCTACTCATATATACGAGTAAAGGTAAAAAATGTAGCTATTCGTACAACATGTTTACACACGTGTGTTTATAAGCTTGTTATATATTCAATGTATTACTTTCCCTGCAATACATGGTAATGTATAGGGAAAGTATTGGAATCGCGTCGAAAATCGCAACTCGAGTTTTCGACGGATCTACACTTATTGGGTCCTCTATCAAACGAAAAAGCTATTTTTAGCGTGACGTCTGTGTGTGTGTGTCTGTATGTATGTGCAATGTATGTATCCACTCAAACTCAAAAACTAACGGACCAATTTCATAAAATTTTATAGGTTAGGTGTGTGACCTTAGTGCTGATTTGATTTTGGTACGATTCGGGATAAACGAACCCGCATTTTTTTTTTTTTTTGCGAAATTGCCAGCAAAAATATCATCCACCCGCTCTAACTAAAAAAACTCATCAAATTTCACAAAATTTGGTCGATAAGTCACTTATGGGATACCCTTGTGCTGATTAGATTTTGGCACGACTTGGAAAAGAATAACCTGTCCTTTTTATACGAAATGGCCCTCAAAAATCGGCAAAATCTAAATTAAAAAGCTACTTATGCTCCTCAAATGTTTCAATTAAATGCTTGTTTCATAGTATGCAATTTTTGACGAGGAAAATAATTAGATCTACTCCGTTACTTTATAGCTAACCGTTCTCGCGATATTTTAGTTTTATTTGCATTTTTGTTTCGCCGCCTTTAGAAAAATTTCCAGTTATTAAATAAAAACAAAATTGAATTAAAAGTGCAAATTCAGTGTTATTTTGTGCAATTAAACTGAATTTTCTGATTAATTAAAAAAAAAGAGAAAATAAATTGGAACCTGTTGGATAAGTCATTTGCTGCCCACAGTAGATTTTTTGTAATTTTATAAATATTTGCCTTTAACGCCCAAATTTGATGACACGTATTGGACAACTATTAAAAATATGATGTATTGCTTCAATTTTATTGAAAGAATGACGTGAGACTGAACGTTGGCATATCAGGAAATATTGACAGGAACCTTCATAAATTTGATGGATGATTTCAATGCATACGGGATGCCTTATCACACAATCTTGATATATGTTGTGAAAAATTCAATTTTATCAGTAGTTTCATTTTATAAAATATTTTTAAAGCTAAATCAGTCAAGAGCGTAGAGCATCCTGTCTAAATAAGTTCACTACATTTGCTGCTTTTACTGTCAGTAAAATATAGTAGTAACATAATATTTATACTATCTGTAATTTTGATAACTGAATGAGGTAAACGAAACATAAAAGAACAATCGATAGTATTTTGAGATATTTTATGCAGTCGAACCTAACTTAAAGAAAATTTAGGAGACTAGAAGAATTTTCCGTCTGAAAAGGTTTCCGTTTCATGCAGGTAATTTCAGGAAAAGCTATGTTAAGAATTTAGCTAGAAATGCTAATAGTCCGTATACATCAGACTTTGAAATGTCTTAAAAGTATATTTAGATAAATCCGATTAATACTATATTATACCATAATATATAATTTAATTGTTGTTGGAGAAATATATTTTTGTCTTTTGAAATTTGATAAATTTGATTTAGAAATTTAAAAATTGATAAAACCTGATTTTTGGCCCTATTTATACAATGTTGATGAACCTACAGCTTAAACTGCTGAGCCAATTTTATATTATTATGACTCATTTTTGTGTGCTCCGGTAATAGGTACATACTTTTCTTTCAAAATGTGAAGATAAAAAATTTTAAAATTTGGAAAAGAATGTGAAGAAGTGGTTCTTGACGGTAAAATAAAATTTGCAATACTATATCACTGCTGTGTAATCATGAGGATAAATATTTCTTCAGAAAGTATTTGAATCTCACAAAAATATAATTTCATGGTGAAAAAAATAACTCGCCAAGCACACAAATCCCTGACTACCTTTCAAAAATATTATGAAATATCAAAACGGTTTATACCAAGTTTCCTCAGAAACTGAGCTGTATTTTCAGGTCTAGAGTACTTTATGAACAATCTTAACATTTCTTCAAATCACATGTAGCCATTTTTAATCGTAATCAATTAAAATAACTAGATCAAATATAACGAAATAATCCTGAAAAAATAAACTTAAATTTTAAAATAACGACAATTAGTTGAACAAAATAGAGGGATTTTGACAATGTGGAGAGGTTTAAAGTACAAAAACTTGTTTTGAATGAAACAATTGTCACTACATGATGTATTTTGCAATTATTTTGAATTTAAAAACCAATCGCACATATTTTTATACATGTATGTCTGTAGCCGAAACAGCGAGCTCGCAATTTTTCTTTTAATGTAGCTAACGATCAGAAAATTCAACCTAAACTTTAAGTAATTCAAAAAATTTAATACATTTTTAAATGTTTGTAAAATATCTCTTCTGTATCCTGGTGAAAGCTATTTCCTCCGACAAAAAGAATGTTAGGATCTCAGTTCTTGGTTTAATAATATAAAAAATAAATTTTAAAAAACCTCTAGAAGGAGAATTTTTTATAAAGTCGCTAATTTTTTTTTATACAGATTTTTATAATGAGTGAAAACTTAGTCTATACAGTTTTTAAGTATTCTATATTAGTTATTTTAAAACTGTCAACAAATAAAAAATTTTCGAAGTACGGTCTTCATAATTTGCCGTTGTCGTTATGCCTTAGCTCTGGAAAACTGCAACTGTTTTAGTTTTCTCTTTATTTGTTAATATTTTGCAATCAAATTAAGGATTCAGTAACTTTCATTATAAAATCCCGTAGCACAGGTTCGGAGCAGAAGGTTTCATCTGCTCTGCTACATTTTAGCTTATTAGGATTCAGAAATACAGGTGGACATGCTATGGTTTTGAAGGACTTCTGTGTTTATGAAATCGGGAATGATTATATTTGGGGAAGTACGAGTTTTTATTATGGGAATTTTATTTTTATGTTTTTACTTTTGGTGGAGGGGGGGCGATCGTGGTAGAAGAGCCGTTGTGAGGGACGAAGCCTTTGTTCGGGAATTTTCGTTTCGTAACTCTTGGTCGAGTGGACGATCGTTGTAAAACGGGGGTGGGAGGGTTCTATTTTGCTGGGAAGAACTCCGTCTTAAAATATTCGTTTTTATCCATTTAAGGGACTCGTGCTCTGATTTTGATGCAATTTGCATGTTTATTTTTTACTCAGCAATGAACTCACTCCATCTGCTGCTCATTCCACAGCTTTGACTCCCTTTTGTTGCTTTGCTAAGTTATCGACATCGCAGGTGGTGCAGAATTTGTATAAAAACTGGTCGCTATATTTAGTGTCTTCTAGAGGGTAACTAGCGAGCAAATCACTGTTAGCAGACGCTAGCGGACTATTAGCAGACGCTAGCGGACTATTAGCAGACGCTAGCGGGTTATTAGCAGACGCTAGCGGACTGCTAGAGGTTAGCTTCACTAGACAGCTTTGTCCGCTAATAAAGAATATCTGTGGAAACAATAACATATGATTAGATATTTTAATAAAAGTTATTTCAGTGTTAATGTGGTTTATTATGTGACTTTGTGTTTTAACAATAAAATTTAATTAAAAATTATATCTTTATAATAATACTAATGCAAACACTTACTTTATCTCTATATTTTAAAAAAAAATTGCAATTTATAAGTAAAAATATCTTTAGAGATATATAAATTATAAATATTTTTAAAAATAAAAGAAAAGAAACAAGAAACAAAAAACACAAATTCATATTTGCTGTTAGTTGAAAAAGATTTAAAAAGTGTTAACAATAACAATGCTTAAAAAAATAATAAAATAAAATGCATACACTCAATTTCGATAACTCTTAACTTTTTAATATTATGAAAACTAATAATATTTTTCGTTTGAAAAAACGGTATTGTATACTGAAGTATTCATATTCTAAGGTGTATAATACATTATTTTAATATCAGAATTTATTTTATACATTTCTTTCGATTCCATTTATTTATTTTTAAAAATTCATGTACGCAGCTGCAGAAATATCTGCAAAAATAAAAAATGTAAGTTACATTCAATATTTAAATTGTCTAAAAAATTCTCTAAAAATAAATAAATCGAATTTCCTTTACTTTTGAAAAGAAAATGTTCAGCTATGGTTTAAAAAGTTAAACTTAAATAAATCGGGTGTTTCTAGTTTCATAAAAAGGGTAAAAAGTAATAAAATACCTTAATTAGTTTGCCTTGAAGTTATTAATTAGCTTTGAAGTTTAATTTGTGTTAAGTATTGGCGATTAATTAGAACTCACAGATAATGGAAATTTATCATTAGATTTAATTAATTTTGTTATTTTACGTCATAAAGATAATAGATGCAGGCAATAAATGTTCTAACGTAAAAACCCTTTTTATATCAATTATTGCCTTCATATTTTAAATTAAGATTTTGGAAGGGAATATTATTCGCATAAATGTGATAGTTTAATATTATTTTAGGATAGCTTTCATATGCGATCGGCATGGATCGACATTCTGGCAAATGCAGAGTCGTGCGACGTACACAGCACGCCAATGAGTTTTTCTGATCCGGATTTCTCGTTTTCAACTTTTGTATCTAATTTTTCTTATTTTCATTAATTTTACTTCTCTTCTAATTCGCACAATTGTGATAGCTTAATTTTATTCTAGGCTAGTTTTCATATTGGGTCTTATTTAACCCTTCGACAATCGCTCGGCATCCTGTCACATGCACAGTCGTGCGACGTACTCAGCACGCCAATGAGTTTTTCTGATCCGGATTTCTCGTTTTCAACTTTTGTATCTAATTTTTCTTATTTTCATTAATTTTACTTCTCTTCTAATTCGCACAATTGTGATAGCTTAATTTTATTCTAGGCTAGTTTTCATATTGGGTCTTATTTAACCCTTCGACAATCGCTCGGCATCCTGTCACATGCACAGTCGTGCGACGTACTCAGCACGCCAATGAGTTTTTCTGATCCGGATTTCTCGTTTTCAACTTTTGTATCTAATTTTTCTTATTTTCATTAATTTTACTTCTCTTCTAATTCGCACAATTGTGATAGCTTAATTTTATTCTAGGCTAGTTTTCATATTGGGTCTTATTTAAGCCTTCGACAATCGCTCGGCATCCTGTCACATGCACAGTCGTGCGACGTACTCAGCACGCCAATGAGTTTTTCTGATCCGGATTTCTCGTTTTCAACTTTTGTATCTAATTTTTCTTATTTTCATTAATTTTACTTCTCTTCTAATTCGCACAATTGTGATAGCTTAATTTTATTCGAGGCTAGTTTTCATATTGGGTCTTATTTAACCCTTCGACAATCGCTCGGCATCCTGTCACATGCACAGTCGTGCGACGTACTCAGCACGCCAATGAGTTTTTCTGATCCGGATTTCTCGTTTTCAACTTTTGTATCTAATTTTTCTTATTTTCATTAATTTTACTTCTCTTCTAATTCGCACAATTGTGATAGCTTAATTTTATTCTAGGCTAGTTTTCATATTGGGTCTTATTTAACCCTTCGACAATCGCTCGGCATCCTGTCACATGCACAGTCGTGCGACGTACTCAGCACGCCAATGAGTTTTTCTGATCCGGATTTCTCGTTTTCAACTTTTGTATCTAATTTTTCTTATTTTCATTAATTTTACTTCTCTTCTAATTCGCACAATTGTGATAGCTTAATTTTATTCTAGGCTAGTTTTCATATTGGGTCTTATTTAACCCTTCGACAATCGCTCGGCATCCTGTCACATGCACAGTCGTGCGACGTACTCAGCACGCCAATGAGTTTTTCTGATCCGGATTTCTCGTTTTCAACTTTTGTATCTAATTTTTCTTATTTTCATTAATTTTACTTCTCTTCTAATTCGCACAATTGTGATAGCTTAATTTTATTCTAGGCTAGTTTTCATATTGGGTCTTATTTAACCCTTCGACAATCGCTCGGCATCCTGTCACATGCACAGTCGTGCGACGTACTCAGCACGCCAATGAGTTTTTCTGATCCGGATTTCTCGTTTTCAACTTTTGTATCTAATTTTTCTTATTTTCATTAATTTTACTTCTCTTCTAATTCGCACAATTGTGATAGCTTAATTTTATTCTAGGCTAGTTTTCATATTGGGTCTTATTTAAGCCTTCGACAATCGCTCGGCATCCTGTCACATGCACAGTCGTGCGACGTACTCAGTACGCCAATGAGTTTTTCTGATCCGGATTTCTCGTTTTCAACTTTTGTATCTAATTTTTCTTATTTTCATTAATTTTACTTCTCTTCTAATTCGCACAATTGTGATAGCTTAATATTATTCTAGGCTAGTTTTCGTATTGGGTCTTATTTAACCCTTCGACAATCTCTCGGCATGCTGTCACATGCACAGTCGTGCGGCGTACTCAGTACGCCAATGAGTTTTTCTGATCCGGATTTCTCGTTTTCAACTTTTGTATCTAATTTTTCTTATTTTCATTAATTTTACTTCTCTTCTAATTCGCACAATTGTGATAGCTTAATTTTATTCTAGGCTAGTTTTCATATTGGGTCTTATTTAACCCTTCGACAATCGCTCGGCATCCTGTCACATGCACAGTCGTGCGACGTACTCAGCACGCCAATGAGTTTTTCTGATCCGGATTTCTCGTTTTCAACTTTTGTATCTAATTTTTCTTATTTTCATTAATTTTACTTCTCTTCTAATTCGCACAATTGTGATAGCTTAATTTTATTCTAGGCTAGTTTTCATATTGGGTCTTATTTAACCCTTCGACAATCGCTCGGCATCCTGTCACATGCACAGTCGTGCGACGTACACAGCACGCCAATGAGTTTTTCTGATCCGGATTTCTCGTTTTCAACTTTTGTATCTAATTTTTCTTATTTTCATTAATTTTACTTCTCTTCTAATTCGCACAATTGTGATAGCTTAATATTATTCTAGGCTAGTTTTCGTATTGGGTCTTATTTAACCCTTCGACAATCGCTCGGCATCCTGTCACATGCACAGTCGTGCGACGTACACAGCACGCCAATGAGTTTTTCTGATCCGGATTTCTCGTTTTCAACTTTTGTATCTAATTTTTCTTATTTTCATTAATTTTACTTCTCTTCTAATTCGCACAATTGTGATAGCTTAATATTATTCTAGGCTAGTTTTCGTATTGGGTCTTATTTAACCCTTCGACAATCGCTCGGCATCCTGTCACATGCACAGTCGTGCGACGTACACAGCACGCCAATGAGTTTTTCTGATCCGGATTTCTCGTTTTCAACTTTTGTATCTAATTTTTCTTATTTTCATTAATTTTACTTCTCTTCTAATTCGCACAATTGTGATAGCTTAATATTATTCTAGGCTAGTTTTCGTATTGGGTCTTATTTAACCCTTCGACAATCGCTCGGCATCCTGTCACATGCACAGTCGTGCGACGTACACAGCACGCCAATGAGTTTTTCTGATCCGGATTTCTCGTTTTCAACTTTTGTATCTAATTTTTCTTATTTTCATTAATTTTACTTCTCTTCTAATTCGCACAATTGTGATAGCTTAATTTTATTCTAGGCTAGTTTTCATATTGGGTCTTATTTAAGCCTTCGACAATCGCTCGGCATCCTGTCACATGCACAGTCGTGCGACGTACTCAGCACGCCAATGAGTTTTTCTGATCCGGATTTCTCGTTTTCAACTTTTGTATCTAATTTTTCTTATTTTCATTAATTTTACTTCTCTTCTAATTCGCACAATTGTGATAGCTTAATTTTATTCTAGGCTAGTTTTCATATTGGGTCTTATTTAAGCCTTCGACAATCGCTCGGCATCCTGTCACATGCACAGTCGTGCGACGTACTCAGTACGCCAATGAGTTTTTCTGATCCGGATTTCTCGTTTTCAACTTTTGTATCTAATTTTTCTTATTTTCATTAATTTTACTTCTCTTCTAATTCGCACAATTGTGATAGCTTAATATTATTCTAGGCTAGTTTTCGTATTGGGTCTTATTTAACCCTTCGACAATCTCTCGGCATGCTGTCACATGCACAGTCGTGCGGCGTACTCAGTACGCCAATGAGTTTTTCTGATCCGGATTTCTCGTTTTCAACTTTTGTATCTAATTTTTCTTATTTTCATTAATTTTACTTCTCTTCTAATTCGCACAATTGTGATAGCTTAATTTTATTCTAGGCTAGTTTTCATATTGGGTCTTATTTAACCCTTCGACAATCGCTCGGCATCCTGTCACATGCACAGTCGTGCGACGTACTCAGCACGCCAATGAGTTTTTCTGATCCGGATTTCTCGTTTTCAACTTTTGTATCTAATTTTTCTTATTTTCATTAATTTTACTTCTCTTCTAATTCGCACAATTGTGATAGCTTAATTTTATTCTAGGCTAGTTTTCATATTGGGTCTTATTTAAGCCTTCGACAATCGCTCGGCATCCTGTCACATGCACAGTCGTGCGACGTACTCAGTACGCCAATGAGTTTTTCTGATCCGGATTTCTCGTTTTCAACTTTTGTATCTAATTTTTCTTATTTCCATTAATTTTACTTCTCTTCTAATTCGCACAATTGTGATAGCTTAATATTATTCTAGGCTAGTTTTCGTATTGGGTCTTATTTAACCCTTCGACAATCTCTCGGCATGCTGTCACATGCACAGTCGTGCGACGTACTCAGTACGCCAATGAGTTTTTCTGATCCGGATTTCTCGTTTTCAACTTTTGTATCTAATTTTTCTTATTTTCATTAATTTTAGTTCTCTTCTAATTCGCACAATTGTGATAGCTTAATATTATTCTAGGCTAGTTTTCGTATTGGGTCTTATTTAACCCTTCGACAATCTCTCGGCATCCTGTCACATGCACAGTCGTGCGACGTACTCAGTACGCCAATGAGATTTTCTGATCCGGATTTCTCGTTTTCAACTTTTGTATCTAATTTTTCTTATTTTCATTAATTTTACTTCTCTTCTAATTCGCACAATTGTGATAGCTTAATTTTATTCTAGGCTAGTTTTCGTATTGGGTCTTATTTAACCCTTCGACAATCGCTCGGCATCCTGTCACATGCACAGTCGTGCGACGTACTCAGCACGCCAATGAGTTTTTCTGATCCGGATTTCTCGTTTTCAACTTTTGTATCTAATTTTTCTTATTTTCATTAATTTTACTTCTCTTCTAATTCGCACAATTGTGATAGCTTAATATTATTCTAGGTTAGTTTTCATATTGGATCTTATTTAACCCTTCGACAATCTCTCGGCATGCTGTCACATGCACAGTCGTGCGACGTACTCAGTACGCCAATGAGTTTTTCTGATCCGGATTTCTCGTTTTCAACTTTTGTATCTAATTTTTCTTATTTTCATTAATTTTACTTCTCTTCTAATTCGCACAATTGTGATAGCTTAATATTATTCTAGGCTAGTTTTCGTATTGGGTCTTATTTAACCCTTCGACAATCTCTCGGCATCCTGTCACATGCACAGTCGTGCGACGTACTCAGTACGCCAATGAGATTTTCTGATCCGGATTTCTCGTTTTCAACTTTTGTATCTAATATTTCTTATTTTCATTAATTTTGGCTCTCGTCTAAATGCGTAATTTTTATGAAAAAATATTCAATTTTAATGTAGATGTGGGACTAGAAATGGATCTCACACTAAGTGCTGTGTTATTAGTGAGGCAGCTTTATGCCAGTAAATTTACTGTCACTGAAACGTCAAACAATACCCCAGTCTCGATGACACCTGTGTTTACGAAATGTGAACTCAAAGGTCAGAGAAACTCATAAAGACAGAGAGGTCGAACGAACTCTTAAAATAATTTGAAGAACGACACTGGATAAAAGACTAGCCAATTTAGATGAAGCTTGTAGCGTTACCCTCAAGGCCGCAAATGAGAGCAAAGTGGGAGTGACAGTCAGGAGGCGAAGAGAGCCACAACCTGTCACATAAGAACAAGATAAAGACTTGGAAAAAAATGTAAGAGATTAACAGCTCGAAATTAAAGAACACGAAACTTAGAAAGATGTGTCAACTACGAGAAAGACACAAGTACGAATGTCGAGCCAGCAGTACAATATGATCGTCGAATTACGTATGGTGAATAAGTACTTCGAGTCTATTCCAGTAATATGATCGGCGAAGTACCTGGTGGTGACAAAGTACAAGACATATTTGAAGGTATGTGTTACTCAAATATTGACAGGTTATCAAGACACTTTAGGCATTTTAATACTGGTCTCACATGCTATCTTCCTATATAATTAATAAGCAGAGTAATTATTGTAATTGAGTATTTAAGTATATTATGTGTTAATAAATATTTTATTGTTAAAGTTAAAATAGCGCAGTCAATTTAGTATTATATCAATTAATAATTCTTTTACAGAACTCAGCGAAAGTTAAATAATTGGAGGGTTTTATATAGCGGAACAACAAAGCAATGTACAATAATAAATGAGTTTCGCTATACGAGCAAATTACGACCATGTATATTAAGTTTAATTTAGCAGTATTATTATAATTAATAAAAATCTGATATGGGCAGCACATGACTTTCCTTATATAATGCAATGTACTACTTTTACAGTAAAGTAAAAAGGATTATTTTTATAGTAGTTATTTATATTCTTTCCAAGATATTGAATTTTCGTCAATGAGTCGTCATTTTCCATGTCGTCATCATCAATGAGTCGTCATTGATTTAGCGCCATTTTTATCCATTTGGCGAGTTTTTCGTTAATTTAGCAACATTTAAAAAAGTCGCCAAGTTGGCGACATTCCACCAAATTCGTCGCCAAAATCTCGCCAAGCTTTATTGACGAAGAAATAAGTTATTCTTACAGCAGATAAATGACTATTGGCGTTCAAATACAAAAGTATTACTCAAAGTATCTTTTTTCATGAATGAAACGAGCTAGATCCACGAGAATGATGTCACCAAATTTATCGCATGATATTACATGTGAAAAGTGAACATGTTTCTCAATAGGAATTTTTTTTTTTATTTTATATGACATTTTGATAACTTTTTTGAAAAATGTGTAATATCTCGAGAACGGTTCGTGTTCGTGTTCTAAAATTTATGTCAATGGTTTTCTAACGAAAAATTAAATAAGAAATGTCTATTTGCATAACTTTATTAGCAGTTTTGCTTTCTAGACGATTTTTTCAAAATTTCACTCGAAAATTTAGGGGGGGGGGGTTCTGAACATTAGATTGCGTACAAAAACAGTAGACTTCCAGTGTTTACGAATTGTGATTTTTGTACCAAATTTCGTTTGAATCGGTCCATTCGTTCGTCAGTTATCGTCTCCACAGACTCACTGACACACACACACACACACACAGACATCACTTCAAAAATGTTTGATTCGTGATCAGGGATGCTTGAAACGTGCTCTCCCGTCGAAAACTCGAATTCGAATTTTCGACCCCGTCACAATACTTTCCTTATACAATATGTATATAAGGAAAGTAATAATAGTATTCTTTATATATTTGGTTACCACAGTAGATAATGAATAACTTGAGAGTCTATAATGTACCATAAAAATTTGAATTTGGATTTCATATGGGTTTGGATTTCATATTGTTAGTTATTTTTATTTATTTATTTCATAATTTATCATTTATTGATTTCATGTATTTCATCATTTATTTCGTTAGTTATTTATTTCATATCATTTTGGATCTCATATCTTTAGTCTTGTTTTTGTTTGTTTTACTTAAATGAATCACATAGGATAATTAGATTATGGACATTTACTGCTTTACGAATTTATTCCTTTTTTACTTTCCCTGCAATACTTATTTACGAATTTATTCCTCTTTTACTTTCCCTGAATACAAAGAATCACGAACAGCATTTTTATGTCCACACTGATCTGGAAAAGATCTAAAGGAGTTGAGATGGATCGATTTTGTGAACAACGACTTTGAGGTTTTAAAAATTGGATCTCGAAAATCTTCTTGAGAAGGCCAAGGCTCACAGTGGGCTGTTGAGCCACTAATGATGATGACAATACATGGTAATGTATAAGGAAAAGATTTGAATCGTATCCAAATTCGCAATTCGAGTTTTCGACGAATTTACACGTTTCGAGCTCTCTAGAATACGAGAAAACTGTTTTTTACGTGACATCTGTATGTGTGTCTAACTATGCAATATATGCACCCACTCTAGCTCAAAAACTAATGAACCGAATTTCACAAAATTTAGTAGAGATAAGGTACCACCTGTAGTTCACTCCGGTGCTGATAAGATTTTCGTGCGATTCTCTAAATATGAACCTGCCTTTTTTTCGAAGTGATCTAAATATATCATCAAAATCTGAAATGAAAGACTACATATATTGAAATGTTTAAATTCAATCCTCTTTTATACGTAATTTCTAACAACGAAAATATTAATACCAACCCTATTACTCTAGGACTAACCGTTCTGGAGATTTTGTTTTTAGCATTTTTGTGGAGTCGCTTTGAAAAATATGCCCAGTCTTTAAGCGAAAACATAAATTGAATTAAAACTTTAAAATCACTGTTATCACAAATAATTACCTTTTTATTTTATATAAATAGTTTCTATTAAATGAGCTAGGAAAGGAAGGAAATGAAAATAAATTTGAGTCTAGAGATAAAGTCATGTGCTGCCACATCAGTGTTTTACTGTTTTAGAATGCGACGATATGATTACGCTATGTCAAAAGATGGTCTTGTCACATTATAAACATAGCATAATTTTGCGTTACCAGTTGGTAAATCTAGGCTTAAATGGGTTATTCATGCTGTCTTTTGTCGGAAGATATTTCAAATGTCGGCTTGATGCATACAAGCTATTATTGTGCAAGTTACTGAATTCTCAACTCTAAATGTCGTACTCAATATTCCATGGGAGGGAGTAAGACTTAAATTGTTTCTAACAATCGTTTTTCGCTAAAATACATTTATTTTCTGATTATATTTATCAATGTGTAAGGTTCGCTATAAAAATGGAATAAAATATTATCGTTTTAATGAAGTAATGGATAAAGTGTTACATGTTCAGCTGAGAATCGATGGCTTGGAACACTGAAAGGAAATAAATATTTTGCAATGTCGTCCAAGCCACTTAATACTACAGGATAGATGCTATGATTGATTGAAATCTGAAAAATACAAAATTTCTACGTTTTCATGGATATAAAGATTTATGGATGAGATTTTCAATTCGTGAAAGTGACTGTGAGCAGGATACAATCTATTATGAGTGCAGTGTTTCTTTCAGGCATACATCCGGGGGGGTGGCGAAGCCCCCGAAGACATTTATATTACCTAAGTTTATATTTGTGTAAAAGCACTTATATATATTTATATAAGGCAAATAGAAAACTTGCCCCCCCCTAAAGTTGTATTCACCCCCTCAGCCAAAATGTCCTAAAAGACTGCCTGTGTGGACACAGAGCGAAAGTTGAGTTTCGATCAGAAATATCAAGGAATACATTGTAGAATTCACTTTATACGTAACTAAGGATTATTATTTTCCTCCCCTGATACATCTTTATTAATATTATTATCAATGTGTAGACAAGAGAAGACAATCGAAGGTAGGTGGCTCAAATTCCAGCTGGGATAGGAGTTCTTCACGAATTACATAAGATATTACTTTTTTATTATTTCGCAAAATGAAGCAAATTACGTATCACATTAAAAAAAGACGTCACTTTTAATTTATCTTAAGTAATAATATGTTACACAAATTCAGAGAACTTTAAATGAACCGTACTACTTTGTATTTGTAAAGTCAAAGTATGAAAAACATGTGTATTAAATGTAAAAATAGTGTAAGCAATATCTACAGCATGTTTTTCATTTACAACTTGACTTTAAAATCAAGAACATACTACCATACCATCAGTCGACGATGTGCCAGCTTTACAACAGCTGGCGTCATACATACTTAACGAGTATTTATGGAGCGCGCAGGGCTTTAAACTTGGACACGCATGTGCACAATTTTCAAGAATATGGATATATCGAAAGGCTATGACGTGGTCTTGGTTTTAACCATTGACATTAAAGGACATAGGTGCGATTCGAATAATCTAACGATGGTTAACCTAACTATAGGGATAGGCTGAGTTTCATTCTCCAGGTAAAAAAACTATAAATTAGCCTACAGAAAAAGTAAGCACATAGATGGACGAAGTAGCTGTCTGATAAAGCTGGCAAAACTTACATTGTATGTCGGAAAGTGAACGAAAAAGCCGCTTTGCCATAAGTAAAAACGTGAAGTCCTTAAGCGAGACTCATTGTATGAATTCTATCGTCAAAGGAAATGTAAATAATTAAGAATTCAAAAATGTATTGTATATAAATTTCTGATTCAGAATAGTTGACTTCATAAATATATTTCCTGCTTTGTGACTTTCGTTTCACTTCATATTATTAATGAAGAAGCACTCCATTTTAAAATCCTCTCAAAACTTTTAACATGCAATATTTGAGAACGGATTCGGAAATTGAATTTGAAGTTCTCTTGGATTTCTACGACGAATGTTTAACTAATTTTGTTTCAAGATTGGAATTGTTTTCGATCGATATGAATTCAAGGATATTTATTTGCAAAAGATGGAAATATTTATAACGCTATATTGCTTTTGGGGAAGTCAGTGTTGTATGAAATTCCTTATTTGGCACAAACTTTCTTATTTCTTACCACCAATAATAAATATGTATAGAATTAATATGTGGAAAATTAATTGAATATAGTATTACAGTATTCAAAATTTATAATAAGATTACAAAATTCCACACAAGTGCTCATAGTTCTTGAATTATAGTGTTTGTTCACAGACTTACATACAGGCATACTGAAAGAAGTGCTGAACTTTTCTAATTTAATTTCATGTATTCTCAAAACGTGCAAATACTACACAAGTTCGATTATGAATTGTTGATCCTATCACAATTATTAATAAATAAATGATAACAATATTAAAAATCTGAGATGAGCAGCACATGACTTTCCCTGCAGACTTAAAATCAATTTGTAATTTTTTATTTCATTATGCATTAAATTGAATTTAATTTTAGAAAATAATATGGATAATTTTCTGATATTATATACAATTTGTCTTTTCATTGCATCTTCGTTTCGCTTGGCAACTTAATTCACTTTGAATTCTTTAAGTCCTTAAAATTCTCCAAAAATACAATATTTCAAGAACGGTTTATCCTACAGCCATGGGGCCAAACTGATTTTATTAGTTGTCGAATTTTACCTGTAGAACAAGTACTTAATACATTTCAATAATTTTAGTCATTTATTTCAGGATTTCACTATCTGTGAAGGCCATTTCGCCAAAAAGGGTCGATTATACATTTCCTAATCATATCAAAATCAAATCAGCATCAGGAAAACCATCAAGGGACTTAACTACTAAGCTTTAAGAAATTAAATGGTTTTTAACTACTGTGAAAATCGCCTTCATTTCCTCAGAATTAAAAATGTAAATATCTCGAAAACGGTCCATCTTAGAGTATAATGGGATGGATCTTATTCATTTTGTCGTTAAAAATTACGTTGAAAACAAGCATTTAATTGATACATTTGAGCATATGTAATGTTTTATTTTGGATTGAATATTTTAAGTTTGAGGGACATTTCGCAGAAAAAAAAATGGCAGGTTCTTTTTTTCCAAACCGTATCAAAATCTAACCAGCACCACAGTATCCTACAAGCGACTTATCTAACAAATTTTGTGTAATTTGGGCAATTAGTCTGTTAGCTAGGGTGGATATATAAAATTTTTGCGGGCCATTTCGAAAAAAAAAAGTTGGTTTTCTTTACCGCAACTTACCAAAATCCAATAAGCACCAGGATAACTGACAAGTGGCTTATCTACCAAATTATGTGAAATTTGATTCATTAGTTTTTCAGCTAGATTGGATACATACAATGTTTGCCGGTCATTTCGCAAAAAAAAGGCAGGTTCATTTATCACGAATCGTACTAAAATCTAATCAGCACCAGGGTCGCCCTCAAGTGACCTATCTACTAAATTTTATGAAATGTAGTCCATTAGTTGAGTTAGAGCGGATACATACAATTTTTGAGGGCCATTTCGTAAAAAAATGCATGTTCTTCTTTTTCGAATCGTATCAAAATCTAATCAGCACCAGGGTATCCCAAAAGTGACTCATCTACCAAATTTTGTTAAATTTGGTTAATTAGTTTATCAGTTAGAGTTGATGCAGGCAATTTTTACGGACCATTTCAAAAAATAATTTTTTTATCCCGAATTGTACCAAAATCTAATCAGCATCAGAGTCACCAACAAGTGACTTACCAAATTTTATGAAATTGAGTCCATTAATTTCTGAGTTAGAGTGGATACATTGCACAGACAGACACACAGACACACAGACTCGCAGATATACATCCAGACAGATAGACAGACAGACAGACACATACGCAGACGTCACGCTAAAAATAGTTTTTTCGTATTCTAGAGCTGTCAAAACGTTTAGATCCATCGAAAACTCCAGTTGCGATTTTCAGTATTATTCCAATACTTTCCCTGTACATTACCATGTATTGCAGGGATAGTAATAAAATGGTTAAATTAGCTTATTTGATTTTATTGTTTGACCATTATTGGAATAAGATTTTTTAATTTGGGATTCTTATTATAGCGATTCCGTTCATGCGATTAAAAAGGTTCAGAATAAATTTGTGAGGTTCCTTTGTTTCAAGGTCAATGATTTATACTCTGGTAATATTTCCTCTGTGTATCTCAGGGACTTCTTTGGTATTAATCCCTTAAATATTCGGCGGAACATGTTGTGTGTGGTGTTTTTTAGGAAATAACTCAACAATCAGATTGATTGTAGTGTACTTTTAAATGAGATCGATCTTTATGCTAGCAAACCTAGGTGTCATACGTTATTTCACATCCCAGCTAATGTTAATCGCGATTTTTGAGAAACTTTTCTGTTTTTAAATATTATTTTGTGCTAATAGTATTGATTTGCTTGCTATGTCTGAAATTGTTTTTATAAATGCATGTTTGAGGAATTTACTTTGAAGTACTTCCCTGTACTGTGTTCATTGTAATTGGACTTGTTCCGTTATGTATCACTGACAGAAATAAAAAATCTGATGTGGGCAGAGCATGACTTTCCCCGCAAAGTCAAATTCATGTTTTCTTTATTTCTTTAAGAAGTCATTCAATTCAGTTTAATTGCACAAAATGATACTAAATTTGCATTTTTAA
Source organism: Amaurobius ferox (assembly GCA_951213105.1). Classification (NCBI taxonomy): domain Eukaryota; kingdom Metazoa; phylum Arthropoda; class Arachnida; order Araneae; family Amaurobiidae; genus Amaurobius; species Amaurobius ferox. The sequence goes on along the minus strand of OX578148.1, from coordinate 14,174,866 downwards.
TTCAATTTCTGCTTTTATTTGGTAATTGGACATTTTTCCAAAGGTGGCAGAAAAAAACGCGAAAAATCTTGAAAAGTATCTCGAGAACGGTTAGTCCTAGAGTAATGGAGTTGTTCTTATTCTTTTCCTCGTCAAAACTTACATATAAAATAAGCATTTAATTGATACATTTGAACATACGTAGTCTTTTTTTAGATATTGGCGATTTTTGCGGGCCATTTCGTAAAAAAAGGCAGGTTGTTCTTTTCCGAATCGTACCAAAATCTTATCACCATCAGAGTATCCCACACGTGATTTATCTACCAAATTTTGTAAAATTTGGTCAATTTGTATTTCAGCTACAGTGAATACATGAGATTTTTGTGGGCCATTTTGCAAAGAAAAGGCGGGTTCTTTTTTCCGAATTGTACCAAAAACTAATCAGCACCAGAATCGCACCCAAGGGTCTTACCTACCAAATTTTTTGAAATTCGGTCCATTAGTTTTTGAGTTAGATTGGATACATACATTGCACAAACAGACAGACACACAGACACACAGACAGATACACACACACACAGACGTCACGCTAAAAATAGTTTTATCATATTTTAGAGGTCTCGAAACGTGTAGATCCGTCGACAACTCGAGTTGCGATTTTCGGCATGTTTCCAATGCTTTCCCTATACATTACCATATATTGCAGGGAAAGTAAAAAATAAATAAATGAATCCTTTTTGAGTGTATAAGTAAATATCCAGTGTCTTGGCTTATGTGGAGCGTGGATATTTTTCTCTCGGGTCCTTGGCATCCAAGGGCCTCGGCGCACTTGTTGACGCATCTTGAGACTTACTTGTTTCTAAACGCCTTGGCTAAAGATACGGTAGCATTCGTGAGCTTTCTCATATTGTAAAATCAAATAAAAAATAATATATTCCAAACTGTTAAACTGATTATGTTTGCCCGTAAGGGGCTATATGGAGACATTTCCCGCGGGGTCTTCAAGGGTTCACCCCCCCCCCCCACATTGTAAATCCAAAGTATGTCGCGTCCGTTAATTGGGGTGTTCGCTTAAAAATATTTATTACATCTCGGAGACATCTTCATACAGCAAATTCATTCGTTATTTTCAGTTGTCCGCTATTTAAGTGTGTCCTTTAATATCCTTTTATGGTATTTGATATTATTGATGTAAATTTAAATCATATTAAATTTCATTATTTTACTTTATTAGTACATATTACGTATTAATATAAATATTACATTATAAAATGTAATATTATAAAATGTATAATTTTCAAAATCTCGAATTATAAAATGTGTTCGTTTTTAATTATTGTATTATTTTTATTAGTTATGAATATTAAATTTTATAATTATTATTTTACCGTAGTTTGTATTTATTCCCTTTTATATTATTAGAAATTATTAACTAAGACACCGGTTCTTTAAATGCTTTAAAAATAAATGCCCTTCACAAGTAAATAAAAAGTATACAAATATTTTTCAAATTATGAATGAAAGAATAAAGTAATATGCTATATATTGTGCCAAATAAATAGATACATCGCCTAAAAATGTAACACTTCATTATCTTTATCGCAAACTAATATGATGCAAAATTTTCAAGAATGTACCGTTTAGACTAATGGCACTGGGGTATGCCGTTTAGATATGCCACGGTATGTGGTTATCAGTTATCATGGATTCAGAAGAAAAACCCAAGATGGTTACACATACGGAGAGAATATGCAATTTACCTTGCAATTCACATAACCTACATAATAAGTGGTTATGATACTTAAATAGCTACAATTACAAAAAGTAATATTACATATAGTATTTTATGTAGTCAATTTAATTTTTGAAATAGTAAAATATATTTTATTTATTCTGAAAGTTATTTTTAATTATTCTCCAACCCATTATAAACTATTATTTCCAAAATAATTCCCTAAACATTGATACATTAAAAAAATATCTTGTTAACTCATAAACGGGTTTAGAAAGAATATTTCAATGTGTGGAATTATCAGTATTATGATTAACTGAATTTGCCGTCCTAATTAAGAAAAATCATTAGATGAGAAATTTAAAATTATAATAGCAGAACAAATATGTAGAATGATCCATGGTTATTCTCTTCCTTGCAAAGAAAATAAACCCTTACAAAGAGCGATTGCTATTATGTGAAAGTAGGGTTGCTTAAATTCGGCCCATTTTCATGACCTGGGTGCCTGATTTTGCTAATTATCGGCAACCTAAAAATTTTTAACAACTTTTGGCGAGAACTCGAATTCGCTAGAATTTTCTAAATTTATCCGCTAGTTTCGAATTAAGGCTTCCTTCTAGAGATTTCTATGAGGGCGTATATAAAGGAGTAAATGTTCATTTGCAAAAGGTCTGGACGTAATACTAGTCAAATTGAATTGTGAGATGCGTTGGAAGAGTTAGTTAAACGTTAAATTGTTGTTTCATTGTACCTGATTCTTATTCTGTGATCTTGTAAGTTAGATATAGTTTTATTAGATGTATATTGCTTCTGTTTGCTCTAATTGGTGAGTTTAAATATAAACGTTAGTTAACCAGGAATTAGAACTCATTTTTGTACCTTTCGAGTACACGCGTGGTTTGAAAGTATACGTCGTAGTAAATTGGGGACAACAGTGGTATTTCTGGAAACTTGACAAGCGGTGATTATACCGCCGAAGATGGAAAAACGAGGGAAGAATATTAATTTAATGAAAGCCTGGTTAGATGCAATGAAAGTTGATCAAGAAGCAATGAAATGCGGTCAAGAAGCTATGGAAGAAGATATGATAGAATTGAAAGATAGAAATAAGCGATGAAATAAGGCCTGGCAAGAAGCGATGGAAGGACAGATGAAAGAAGAGATGAAAGTTAAGAAGCAATAAAAGCTGGACAGGACACGATGGCTGAAAAAATGAGAGTCGGACATGAATCGATGGAGAAATTATTAAATCCCTGAAATAAGATATAAAGGAAGAGTTAAAAACGATATATATGGAGATAAAAGAAGACATTCCACTACTCTGACTGGGAGAGCCAACGGCCGTACCGTGTTGAAAACACCGGTTCTCGTTAGATCACCGAACTCAGGCGGCATCGGGCGCGGTAAGAACTTGGGTGGGTGACTACCTGGGAACACCGCGTGCTGTTGGCACATTTCGGGCGCGGGAGCTCGGTGGTTTGCGCGCTAGATTTACACGCTGCCACAACTGGGGCGCGGTAGCCCATTGGTTAGCGCGCTGGAGTTGCACTCGGTAGGCCCGGGTTCGATTCCAGCCACTGCCAAAACTGCCGCCGTGTTCATGCGGAGTACGATCACGTTAAACATGTGGATCCGAAAGTCCTTCCGAGAGGTTGGTGGTAGGGGAAGGAGGGTACGGTCCCTGTGGATGCCTCCCCCACTGGGTTCCGGTCTAAATTGGGTGGCACTTCCCGACCGTCCAAACAGTTACCTTGCACCTTTCGGGTAGGTCGGACGGTCTGGGTTTCAACAACAACAACGCTGCCACAACTGGGCGCGGTAGCCCATTGGTTAGCGCGCTGGAGTTGCACTCGGTAGGCCCGGGTTCGATTCCAGCCACTGCCAAAACTGCCGCCGTGTTCACGCGGAGTACGATCACGTTAAACATGTGGGTCCGTAAGTCCTTCCGAGAGGTTGGTGGTAGGGGAAGGAGGGTACGGTCCCTGTGGATGCCTCCCCCACTTGGTTCCGGTCTAAATTGGGTGGCACTTCCCTGCCGTCCAAACAGTTACCTTACACCTTTCTGGTAGGTCGGACGGTCTGGGTAACAACAACAACAACGCTGCCACAACTGCCGCCGTGTTCATGCGGAGTACGATCACGTTAAACATGTGGATCAGTAAGTCCTTTCGAGAGGTTGGTGGTAGGGGAATCCCTGTGGATGCCTCCCCCACAGGATTCCGGTTTAAATTGGGTGGCACTTCCCGGCCGTCCAAATGGTTACCTTCCACCTTTCTGGTAGGTCGGACGGTCTGGGTCTCAACAACAATAGCACTTATTCGGCATGGCGCGGTATCCCAGTAGTTAGCGCGCGGGAATTGCGCTCGGTAGGCTCGGGTTTGATTCCCTCCGCTGCTAAAACTGCCGCCGTGTTCACTCCGAGTACGATCACGTTAAACATGTAGGTCCGTAAGTCCTTTCGAGAGGTTGGTGGTAGGGTAAGGAAGGTACGGTCCCTGTGGATGCCTCCCCCACTGGGTTCTGGTCTAAATTGGGTGGCACTTCCCGGCCGTCCAAACCTTACACCTTTCTGGTAGGTCGGACGGTCTGGGTCTCAACAACAAGTACTCTGACTGGGGTAAACAAAATGTGTAGGAGCATCGATAGATGGACTTCCAACACTCCGACCGGGGGGGGCCTCACCTTATGGTTTGCATCTGTTTCTCCGACCGGTACAATTGTTTGGAGCCCGATGGACGACATTCTTCTCCTTTATCGTCCCAGACCGCCCGACCTACCCTAAGGTGCAATGTATCAGTTTGGACGACAAAGAAGTGCCACCCAATTTAGACGGGAACCCTGTGTCATAGGCATCCACAGGCACCGTACCCTCCTTTCCTACCACCAATCTCTCTGAAGGGCTTACGGACCCACATGTTTAACATGATCGTACTCCACGTGAACATGGCGATAATTTGGGGCAGAGGCGGGAATCGAACTCGGGTCGTCCGAGTGCAATTTCCACGCTCTAACTACTGAACTGTCGCGACTCCCGATAGAAGAAATCAAATCCTTTCAAGATGAGATAACAGAAGAAATCCCTTAATATCCTTGAAAAGAGATTAACGCTTGTGGAGCGAAAATCATCAGTCGCCAATACGGATTTTTGCGTGCCATCAGTATGCAAAGTTTCACTTTGCATAATGATACCTTATACTTGCTGCCTCTAGATATTCTAAAGCCAATGGCGTCTGATATTGAAAGACTTTCGCAGCTATCCTTTTCAGATTGCCCTAGTGATCTTAGAGAAAATTGTGCAGCCCAGTATTTTATGGATGCCATTCCCGATCCATAAGTGGCCGAATGTAAATATCTCATGAGTGGCACTGGCCCTTGCAGCAAGTTTGAAGCATCATGACAGGCATCTCGTGTGCTTCATCGATTTATCGTACGTGGAGCGGTTGTGATTGATAGCACTTTATAATCTGAGATGCTGCGCACTATGAAGGGAACTGCTTCAGACAATGTGACGAGACATTCAAGCGGTCATCTGGTTCTCTGCCAAAAAGGCTGTTATGCTGGAACTGTTTAGATAGAGAGTACATTCGAGGGTCATACTGACATTTTTGAGATACGGCTAAGTGGTACAAGTTAAACTTACCAACTCTGAGAAGTGTTCAAAGTACTCCCCTCCAGCATCAATGCGCTTTTGTAGGCGAATTTTCAAAAGAATAAATGCTTCAAGTCATCCATTTCTTGGAATTGATGAAAAATATGCTTTTATGGCCTCATCAATCTCATCTTCAGAATGAAAACGACGCCCACTTAATTGTTTCTAGATAAAAAAATAGCCCAAAGTCATGCATAGCAAGATCAGGAGAATAGGGTGGATGTTCTATCACTTTGATGTTTTTATGTTAAAAATATTCGACTGTCATTCTTGATGAATGAGAAGATGCATTATCATGGTGAAGCAGGAGTCCCCTAACATTCACTTCCTGAAGAATTTTTGGAAGACACTTAGCGGTGTACCAGTTAGATGTAACTGTCTTCTGTACCTCTAGCTTTCTTTTGGTGCAACGGAAGTAACACTAAATGGGAAACGAGTCTTCTTCTTCAATCCCTTCTGAGCGCAGCACAAGGGCTGGTGATAAGGAGCGACTGGTGACAAAGGATACCAGTTAACACAGAACGGTCCCCAATGGGCATACTGTGCCCACGTAGCAGGCGGTATGAAAGTGCTTCCGTGGCGAAGCCTCCTGATTCGCAAACGAGTTACGAGGTTGACGACAGTAGCTAGCAAGGGTAGCCCCTAGTAACTAAAGGGTAACTCCTAGTAACAACCGAGCCCCTAGTAACTAAAAAAATGTTAATTACTACTTTTCAGTCAAACAGTTATATAGACCAGCCACAACTTCTAGTAAAATTGTTGCGTGTAACCTACTAAAAATGCATATCGACATTTTTTTATTAAGACATCTGCGGTTTGAACTTGTCCATGATTAGGCAACAATATTATTAGAAAACAGAAATATATAACGTTTTGTTGTAATTGACCAAATACGAATTTTTACGAATGCTATTTGTGATATCTCTAACCGTCAGTTGCCCACCAATATAAACATATTATAATTTTTTCTCTATGAATACAATTTTGAACTTCAACCTAATAATATTGCAGAGTTCACTTCAACGATAAGAGCTTGAAATGAAATACCAGTAACTCAACGGCAGACTAGGCGAAGTCTCCTGACTCGCAAACGAGTTACGGGGTTGACAAAAGTAGCTAGCAAGGGTAGCCCCTAGTAACTAAAGGGAAACCCCTAGTAACAACCGAGCCCTTTGTAACTAAAGAAAATGTTATTTACTACTTTTAAGTCAATCAATTATATAGACCAGCCACAACTTCTAGTAAAATTGTTGCCTGCAACCTACTAAAAATGCATATCGACATTTTTTTATTAAGACATCTGCGGTTTGAACTTGTCCATGATTAGGCAACAATATTATTAGAAAACAGAAATATCTAACGTTTTGTTGTAATTGACCAAATACAAATTTTTACGAATGCTATTTGTGATATCTCTAATCGTCAGTTGCCCACCAATATAAACATATTACCATTTTCCTCTCTATGAATACAATTTTGAACTTCAACCTGATAATGATGCAAAGTTCACTTCGACGATAAGAGCTTGAAATTGCATCCCAGGGGCTCAACGGCAGAATGTCGGCTGACCAGTACAAAGATCCGTGGTTCGGATACAGGTTAGGGCAGCAAGGTACTTTACAATGGCTTCCGAACAAATCAACCCTGTAGGTGGATGCAATGATATAGAGGTTCTGAAAGTGACCCTAGAACGACTAGGATGGATTCAGTGAAATTCGGGATATTGAGAGCTGCTTTCAAATCGAGTGGACAACTACCACAAGGAAGCTATCATGAAGGATAAAAAGTAGTGTCAAAGTGCTAGCCTGAGGTAAAAAATAGCAGGGGGTGGTCAGTCAGATTGCCAATTCCACGTCAGTCTGATATTAGAGGGTGGAGAATGTTCACTGTGACAATAATAGTTTGTAATTCCGTCCCAGTAGCTCAACGGTAGAACGTTGGCTAACCATGACGAAGAACCGTGGTTCGATTTCCGATTGAGAAAGCAAGGTTGTTTACAACGATTATGCAACAATATAAGTAAAATAAACAATCATTTTACTATTTTAAAATAGAACAACTAAAATAAACGACATAAAATATTTGGAATTACAAATTACCTACCACTTCAATAACATTTCTCTAAATTAAGAAATATACATGAATGAAACATTGAATATTTACTTACTATATGTGTAAATACTTAAATAGTGTCAAATTACTAAATGTTTTCATAATATGGTAGCAGAAGTCATACATACTATCACTGACAACATATAAGTGCTATGCTACGAAGAACAAACTTTTATTATTTTGAAAAATAACTAAACCTTACGTTTGAATTGTTGCAAATAAGAAATTTATATATCTTAATTAATCTTGTCTTATCAACAAGTGTCTGCCTCATCAACACTTTAGTAGAAAAAGTTAATTCTGTCTTAACTGATGATAGAATCAACTTATATTTGCTGTATCTCTCTTTAGACTGGTAGAGATTAATTTCTCTCAGGCATTAATTTAGATATTTATTTTACATTATTGAGTAAATAAGCATGTTCGCAAAATTGCATCGATAGTTTTTTTAAAAGCTAATTATACAAAAAATTCTTTAATGAGGAATGATCTCTTTTAATAACATTTGTCAAGATTAGAAGAACATCAGAAATGATCTGATAATGAAGTAAACAACTCAACTTATTTTATCTGAAAAATAGTTACATGTTTTAGTTGCTATTCTTGCAATAAGATTTAAAGAGCGTTTGCTAAATTGAGATAATTTCTTTCAGTTTAGAAATATTTGTAAATTATAAGTTCTTTAACAGTAAATATGCTATTTCTGATTCGATATCTATACATATGAAATGCAGCCACAGTTTCATTATCATATCTTACCCACCGCCCGAACTTGGAAGGTGAATTTTTTGAGTAAAGTTACTCATGGATCATATGAACAGTAAGAAGTGGTATTTCCAAAATCCACTTCTAAATGTCTGACAAAGGGAGAGATGAGAGAATTTTCTATTCATAAACATGAAAATTAGTCAAAAAACTTGACGTTAATAAATTTTAGATAACCCACAATTTTTGAGCTTCAGACTATGGTTTCGTGCCACAATGATCTTAACATTTTAAAGCCGGTTATTTTCAGAAGATTTGTGGCGTTTAAATTAGAGTACTCCATTTTTATTCTACTTTTCAGTACTCAATTTTTGTCTATTGTTTGAATGGGTGTCTCGTAGTTTTAATTCTTTGCATTCTATTAGTTCCTTGGCTTGGACATGTTTCATTTTGTTGGGAATTAATTCATCTTGCTGGGATTTACTTCATCTGATTAGAACATTTTTGTGTCCTTAGAATATTAGCTCTCTATGATGAGGCAACATTTCATATAAATACACTACTACCACTTACCATAATGTCCCCAGTTGACTCAGAGACCGTATTAGTGACAGCTGAAAGATTAAGAGATTAAGTACATTGCGTATATTAATTCAGAAACCAGAAGATTTTGTGGCCACTAACTTTTATTACACATATAAATTATGAAATAATTCAATAATAAACGAACATTATAGATTTAAATCATCCCTAACTTGACCTCAGGGTGTACTAAGTTAGCCGATAATTGGTTACCAAAATTTATATTTGATTAATTCCACTGGACTCGAACTCATATTGCTAGGGAATGTTCCCAAGCTCAGAGCTTATGGCTACGATTATCTACAGATTTAATTATTAGTATTTATAAATGAAATTTAAAGACACAATACCTTCAACACTAATGTAAGGACTTGCTTATCAAAAGTAACCACCTCCAATGTTTATATGTATAAGGTGCCAGGGATAAGCGATGTGAGAACACAGGACAGACGGGCTTTACAGTTTCAGGAAAATTCCTTTGCGGAGTATTGGGAATCCATCAGGGGCTTGTAATCAAGGTTCGCTATGAGGATCTACTGTCCAAATGCTGGTTGGCTTACTGGAGTTGACTGTCCGGAGGACGTTCTCGACGGCCGATGCCGGTTGGCTCTCCGCTGGTTCGCTGTCTGGGGGACGTACTTGAAGGTCGATGCCGGTTGGTGTAGGATTCAGCTAAAATGCTATGGTTGCAAACACCATCAGTCTTGCAAATCGATGGAGGTTGAATCACTCAGATGAGGCTTATTACATACTACGTAGAGACCCAGGATTAGTACCACGCAAACACTCCGCCAGTGCATAGTTGTCCTTGTGTGTTGACGTAACCACTGATCTATCAAAATGCCGTATCTGGCATTACAGTCCACGCATGTGTTACGGCCTAGCTATAGTGTATAGGGTCCAAAGAGATGTACCAATACTACGCCGTGCAGAGCTGTGTGACGAAAGGGGCGAAGTCCTCTCTGCTTCGATGACATACACTGTTTGATGAGTTTTACAAATATCAATCTGGCTCCACTCTAGGTCGATTTGGTTTGGACTTGCCATAGGACTTCATTGCTGTAATATACGAACCTGGGAACGAGCTACACTTGAGTAGATGTGCTCGTATATGAGTATCAGATACTCCGATTCCTTCCTGTAAGGCATAGGGCTACCGCTACGGAATAGCATTGGTTACCGGTTTGCAAATGTATGTCGAAATACATTTTTGGGGATATGGCTTCGATCAAGTAAACATAAAATTTCATAGACCTTCTCTGCAGAGATCAAAATGGAGTCTGACTTAAAATATGAAGTTAGGTCCCTTTACTTTTTGTGAAGGGCGGAACAAAATGGGGAGCTTAGTTTTCTCGTCCATTCATTTGTTGCAGCACTTGTGTACGAAATTTGTGGGGCGAATTCCCGAACTATTGATTGGATTACGGGATAAACCTCATTTTATATGCCTACAAATTATTTCCGATGACCTGCGGAATCCCGACTACCAGGAGGTCACGTCTGAATCTCGGACGGACTTAACACTAGACAGAGGCCATAATTCTCAAGAGATTTGTCGTTTCAATTTTGACATTTGCATCGATATCTAGTTGTTGAATTTTATGACCTCCTCCTCATGTTATTTAGCGAGGCATTGTGCTAGCCATTAAAATCTACACCTTACACATTGATTTACGTTGAGTTATTACTTACCCCTTATTTATGGGTCAAGCCCGGTGAGTATGAATCGTATTTGCACATTGTGTAAACATTGAGTTTTGCTTCATCACACTCTCTGATTTCGGATTGGTTTGGCTGCTTTGTATTTAGAGTTTTGTATTTAGTGTTTGAATTTTCCTGTTTTGCATTTAGTGTTTGAATTTTACTGTTTTGTATTTAAAGGTACCTATATCGGCCATTATTGAGGTGGTGGTAATATACATACATACATGACTATCTTGCATTTTGCTTGGTGACGCTATCATTCATTTAATTAACGCCATATTTTGAGCAAAGACTATACTATACATTACTGCTATAGTTCAAGTAATGCATAGATAACATCTCTTAAAATGCAATATACATCTTTGGCACCCACTATATATATATATATAGATAGATAGATATATACTGGTGTCCAAAATTAAGGTTACAAACACAAAGCATGTGATATCTTGAAAAATAATTGGTTTTTTGGAATAAAATTTTGTACACAGATGCCCCATACTACGAGACAGACAACAGTAACAAAACAAAATAAACATGAGGTATATATTTTGCGATATTCAAATAAGGTCAAAAACGGCTATAACGTGATACTTCATATCTCCAGAATGATCCGGCTAATAAGGAGTGTGGCAACTCCGCACAGCTTTACAAGCCGCACAAAGGGCCCTCATACTGTAAATGAGGTTGTTGATATAGCTTGGGGCAACAAATCCCATTCTTCTGAAAGCGAGGATCTTAACAACTGAAGGGTCCTGGCAGAGTGTTGACTTCTTGCAATGGATTTTCTAGAGCCTCCTAAACATGCTCTATAGGATTTTGGTTCGGCGACTTCGCTTGCTACACCATACGTCGAATACTTTCTTCCTCCAAAAAATAGTTGACAAGTTGAGCTCTGTGTGGCCCCTCATTATCGTCTATAAAAATGAAGTCCTTTCCGACAGCTCCTCAGAAAAGCCTAATCTAAAGTTCAAGGACCTCATCCTTATAGCGCTGTGCGGTCAACGTGTCCACATCGCAGTTATACAGTATTGTGCACGGCCGTTCAACATGATGGCTCCCCATAAAGGCTCCACTTCCACCAAAGTGATCGATTTCCCTTACGTTGTACGAACGATAACAGGCCCCAGGTTCTCCAGATGAAGACTCGTCGGGAATCACTTTGTGCACTGAATCTCGATTCATCACTGAAGGGCATGGCCCAAATTTTAATGTGTCCAAGAATGTTGCGCCTGGCTCCACGAAAGACGGGCTCTCTTCTGTGTTATGTTGAGGGGGGACGCACACCACTGATCGCCGAGCGTAAAGGGTCTTCTCTGTTAGGCGTCTGTATACACTTTGCGTAGAAATTGTTATTTCAGACGCTGGAGCAAGGTTCTGAGAGAGCCGTCATCTCTCGATGGCGTCTTACAGTTAATGCCATGTATCAATCCTCCGCAGGTGTGGTCACTCTTGGGCAGTCTTGACCGGGATTCCTGATGATAGTACCCGTTGTTTGGAATTGGTGCCCTAACCTAGATTTCACCATTCGAGACATTCGTAACCATCAAGCGACCTGCGCAAGAGACTGGCCAGCTTCAAGTCTGCAGATGGCTCTCCATCTCAGTCCATCGTCTAAACGATTACGATAACTCATTTTAACTGAAATTAGTCCGTATCGTGATCTTTCCTGCAAAAAACACAACTCTATACACGAAATTCTCAGATTCGGAAAATGGTCACTTTCACGTTTTCTTACCAAACGTACACTATAAACCGTTTAACAAACACTGGATATTTATATTACATTCACCGTTCCCCACTTTATATATGACATCAATTTTTTAAATATTAGCTGTAGCTATTTTGAATTATTGCAAAAAATGTGTTTATAACTTTAATTTTGGACACTATAAATATATATATATATATATATGTATATATATATATATATATATATATATATATATATATATATATATATATATATATATATATATATATATATATATATATATATTATATATATATATATATATATATATATTATATATATATATATTATATATATATATATATTATATATATATATATATATATATATATATATATATATATATATATATATATATATATATTATATATATATATATATATATATATATTATAGATATATATATATATATATATATTATAGATATATATATATATATATATATTATAGATATATATATATATATATATATTATAGATATATATATATATATATATATATATATATATATATATATATTATATTAATATATATATATATATTAATTATCATTAACATAAAATATCTTAATATGGCCGTAAATTCGTATATAGTGGATTTATTATTAAATTGTACATTGCATTATTGTGCCGCTATATAAAACGGTCCAATTATTTACTTTTTGCGCGAGTTCTGTAAAGGAATTATTAATTAATATAATACTCAATGGATCACACCATTTAAACTTTAACAACAAAACATTTATTAACAACATAAACATTTATTAATTCACTACATAATAAATTATTGCTTTTGGCGGGGGAACATGTGAGACCACTTAAATTTCCTAAACGTTTCTAGACCTAAAGTTTTTTGAGGAACAAATGCCTTCAAATCTGTCTTGCACTTTGTCACCACCAGGTACTACGTCGATCATATTACCGGAATAGACTCGGAAGTACTTATTTACTGGCTCGTAATATCGACGATCACTTTATACTGCTGGCGTGAACATTCGCACTTATTTCATTCTCTTAGTATATCAAGTCATATCTGTAGCATCTGCACATGTCGTAATGTCGGCCGCGCATTAGCACAAGTCTACTAAGTCATGATGTCGAAGTTATCTGTCAAGTCTCGACTAGTGTTCTTGTTAGGTAACAGGTTGTGGTTCTCCTTTTGTCGGGGATGTCTTTTCCCCCCCTTGCTTTCATTTGTAGCATTGAGTGTGACGCAACAAGCACACTTTACATTGTATAATCTCTATCCAATGACATGGTTCACATCCTCGTAAGGGCCCGCTCGGTCCCCTTTGTCTTGGCGCCTCTAAATTTATGATTTTGTTTCCTTTTGGGTTCACGTGTTGTAAAACTCGGCGCAATCCAGACTCGCAGTATTGTTTGCCGTTTTGTACACAATAAATTACACATATAAACTTGTTTCATCAAAGTGTGAGATCTAATTCTGGTCTCACAATATGAACTGATGGTCAGAACTGTAAGAGGCTATAGAACTCTCCAAAACAAACAATTTTTACAATACAATGTGGGAGCGGAAAGCAACCGGCGAGCCACGAGAGGGCGCTTTCTCTGAAGTGAATGAAATGCGGCGTCAAGATGGAGAACACAGTAAAGACGAATAATAGACATTTATTGACAAAATGTTTACAACAAATGCTTAAATGAACGACAATCAACTGCGAGACAGGCGTTACAGCGGCGATGGTGTGAATCGCGTACACTTTAGAAGATTCTCGGCATTTCACGAATATTTGCAGCTGCGACTGTAATTCAGGCGACTAGTTCCTCTGGTGACTCGATGGGCGTCTCGTAAATGGCGTTTTTTAACTGCTCCCAGAGTAAAAATCGGGAGATCAGGGAGGTCACGCGACGGACCCAACGCGGCCAATCCATCTGTTTGAAAATGCAATGTCTAGGCAGTTCCGCACAATCCTGGTGCAATGTGCTGTCGCTTCGTCGTGCTGGAACCACATTACCGCTCGATGATTTGTTGGTACAACACGTAGTCACTAGAAGACTTTGTCTTCCCGAATGAGTGTCACAGCTGCAGACATTCGAGATATGCCAGGAATCTTCCAAAGTGCACGCGATTCACTCCGCCGCCACTGTGACGCCTGTCTCGCAGTTGGCGGTCGTTCATTTGAGCATTTGTTGTAAACATTTTATCAATAAATTTCCATTATTCGTCTTTAATGTGTTCCCCATTTTGACCTGACGTTTCATCCACTCCAGAGAAAGCGCCCTCTCGCGGCTCGCCGTTTGCATTCCGACACTACATTGTATTGTCAAAGTTGTCTGTTTTGGTGAGTTCTATAACCCCTTTCAATTCTGGCCATCAGTTTATGTACATCCTGTATATATATATATATACCGGGTGGTCAGAATTCAAACATTCCTACTCTGAGCTCTCTATACATCGAAATACTCAGTGTAAAGGCTCCAAAATTGTTGAACCTACTATTCAAGACATGGGGAAAGAGATTACGTGAAATTTTTTTTTTCCAGAAACACCGATAGGTGGCGCTGTACAACAGAAAATATGCTGAAAAGACACAAAATACACATTTGTAACACATTTTATTCGAACTTACCAAACATTCATATCACAAGGACCTTATCGATGCAGTGAATACTGCTCAATATGGTTCTCTTCTTCAAGATGTAAAATCTGCAGTCTGGGGACAGCTTGTTCAACTGCGAATCGTAATTGGTCGATTGAGATGCTTCTCACATGCAGAGTGATGCTGCCTTTCAAATCTGCCAAGGTTACCAGACGTCCTCGACAAACAAGACTTTTTAAGTATCCTCACAGCCAAAAATCACAGGGATTAAGATCTGGAGAACGAGATGGCCAGGTTGTTGGAAACGCGCGACTAATTACTCTACCATTAGTAAAATGTTGTCGAAGAAACTGCTGTACAAAGAGTCCAATGCGTGGAGGCGCTCCATCTTGCATAAAGGTAATTGAATCAAGACATTGGTGCTGTTGCAGTTGGGGTACAACAGAATTTTCGAGCATGTTTTTGTACCTCCTGGCCGTCACGGTGCATGTCACAGGGCCATTGGGAGTAGCAACTTCGAAAAAGAAAGGTCCAAGAATGAATGTGGCTGTGAATCTACACCAGACTGTAACTTTCGGTGAGTGAAGTGGAATCTCTTGGAAGGTGCGAGGGTTTTCCGTGTCCCAAATGCGACAGTTATGGGTGTTGACTGTTCCACTTAGATGGAAATGCGCTTCATCGCTCTATAGAATCTGCTACGGCCCCGATGCATCCACTTCAATTCTAGCCAGAAATGTCAATACAAAGATCAGTCGCTTCTCCCTGTCGATGGTCAGCAAGTGATGATTGTGACTAATTTTGTACCGGAAAAAATGCACTATGTTTCTCAGTACGTTCCGCACTGTGCTGTAGGGAACAACCAAGTGTCGTGACACTCCACGTGCACGACTACAGCCTATAACGTTATCTATTGATTGTTCAACAACAGCGGTGGCAACATCGTCAACGACATCTGAACAAGTCGATTTGCGTCCTCGACACCGCTGAACTCCAAGATGTACAGTTTTCTCGAATCGAGCGATCATTCTGCTGAGAGCTTGTGGAAGTAATGGTCCTTTGAGCAAATTCTGAAGTCGACGAAACTCTCGAAGTGCAGCTGCAGCATGTTCTTTGTTTTCATTAAACAGCTTCACAAGCAAAGCGCGTTCTGGCAGTGTGACAGCCATCGCTGATAAGAATGAAAATTTCCCAGTTTTATCCCCTTTTATGCCCAGAACATAGTAGCTGCAAACCAAGGGTTTATGCAAATTTTTGTGCTTACAGTGCGACATTGCAGTTACAATAACAGTTTAAGTTTCTTCACTTTTTTATCTTCTTTTTTTTCATATCAGCGAAAGAAATGAAAAAGGAGAAATTCCATATCGCATGTTTTTTTTTTTGTGATTATTTTGTGTCTTTCAGCATATTTTATGTTGTACAGCGCCACCTATCGGTGTTTCTGGAACTAATTTTTTTCGCGTAATCCCTTTTCCCATGTCTTGAATAGTAGGTTCAACAATTTTGGAGCCTTTACACTGAGTAGTTCGATGTATAGAGAGCTCAGAGTAGGGGTGTCTTAATTCTGACCACCCGGTATATATATATATATATATATATATATATATATATATATATATATATATATATATATATATATATATATATATATATATGAATGTTAGCAGTCAATAGGTTCTAATGAAATACCTGTATAGTTTAAAACTCATGTATTCGAATAATGAATTCGCTTTTAAATCTCAAATGATAAATACATTTGAAGTTCCATTTTCTATAACATCACATCAAATCCATTTTTGCAAATGTAAATGATATTTATGCTACAATAAAGCTTTTAATATCGACTTAAAATTTAGTCGCAAGTCTTCAAATTCTTTAGTTTTAAAAGCATTCCTACATTTACATAAATCTGGATGGAATATAAATATTTGCCCTAAATGGTATTTACTCTTCTTGAAGCTGAAAGAAACACATTTGTAGGCATTTATTTTATATTCATCAGTTAAATATAAAACGCCGGTAGTCTTTTATCTTTAATTCTTGACATTTAAACTACTATATACGCAATAATGTTTTTTAAGTTAAATTTTACAAATTTGGAATATCGAAAATTATTTTTTGCTAATTTACTGGAGACAGATGTGTTTTTCGCTTTATGACTTTTGGTGTGGTTGCTTTGTCCTGCATCTTGACGATGAAGGTTCTTTTATGTACCAGTGGATATGTTTTTGAAACTTTTCATGTAGTAATTTTTTATCATTAAGGATATTTTTATTTACAGATTTTTTATCATTTGCAAAATACCACTGAAGCAGGATCAAGTATAGGATCGCTAAAAGAAAGCTAACATTTCAGAAATTTAAAAACGTCATTGTTAGTTTTAAAACATGACTAGTTTAAAAATGGAATTGTTTCTTTCATTGTAAACTTTAATACTACTAATTGCCCCTTAATTACACTTATTAATGTCATTATTTCCTTCCTGAGTGGACTAATTACACTGAAACTTTCACAAACATAATCCCTAAACCCACCGGTAAGGAGTATAAGTTATAATCAGTATTTCTTTCAGGACTTTCTGGCCGAAGAGGCTAAAACTTTAAGGGGTGGGGGGGCTGATTTTCTATTTGCATTATAGATATATATCTAAATGCTATCTAGAAAGAAACTAGGTTAGCATAAAATATATCCCGGGGGTTTAGCCCCCCCCCCCGGGCTATGCCTGAAAGAAACACTGCTTATAATGCGCTTGCAAGCATGGAACAGTTAATAATTGTAATGAAAACTCAAGAAATCTGCTAAAAGATTTTATCCCATGAACCACTATGGCAACTGACTGAGTTTTATGAACCACTACGGCAACTGACAAATTCAGTCCGCGATTAATAAATTAACAGAAGCAAAACCGGTCAATGGCTTCTATTATCTGCAACGGAAATGTATTATATAATTAAGATACACATTTAAAAATGTAATAAATGCGTTTAAAGTGCAATACATTTAAACGTTATCTGAGCGAAATTATAACTGGAAGCAGCGACCAAAACTGGACTATTGAAAATATCTTAGAGCTATTGTAAACTAGGAGCTTTCTAAAACCGGACCAGGCTGAACGTAGAGGGATGTTACCAACATTTCTAATCTGATTTAAAAATAAAGTATTATATATAGTATATTTATTCTCTAATTTTTTTAAGGTCAGATCAACAAAAGACTACGTTGATACATTAGGTTTTTACTTTCTCATAATATAGAATACAGTATTGACAAAGTATTGTTTCCCCGAAAATTTTGGATTTCGAAATTTGGGTTCCAATATATGTTTTAGGACCTAATGAACACGTTTTGTCTATTTTCGAATAACGTCGGTCTATCTGCCTGTCTGTGGTCGATTATAGCTATCAGAAATATTAATGGATTTTCACGAAACTTTACATCTAACTTTGTTAACGAAAATTCAAAGACTAGAAAAAATTGTTTGAAATCTGACGAAACTTTCGAAATTTATTCAACATTTTATATTTTCTTAACATGGCATCATAGGACAGAATTTGATGTAATAATGTATGAAAGGGATTATTTATGGATCAATGAGCATAAAACTTAAAAGTATCAATCATTGTAGTGAAAAATAGCCGCGATATAATTTTTGTGTTAGCGACGTCATTAACCTCCCCAGAGGGAGGGGGGGGGGCATTGTTAATCTTGATATCGATCGAAAACAATTTTCAATCCCTTTAGAATGAAGGGCAAGATGCTCTAATACGTCTTCATTTGGATCAAAAAAGCAGATTTTTAAAATTTTTTCCCTGCAAAATTCGCAGGAAAAGCAGAAAAAAAAATTCCAACCTTCTTAAAAAATATATTTTGGTATGAGAAAGTCGAGTTGAGATACACTTCACTTAATTAATCTAATCAATGACCTAGATATCTTTGTAGTAGAAATTTAAAGCACATTTAACTTTATTTTATCATCGCAAATATTTTTGGATTAAATTCAGTTATGAAATAATTACCTGTAACTTAATTAAAATTTGATCCCTTAACTTTTTATTAAGAAAAAAAACTAAATCACCATTCTCTTAAAATCTCAATTGTATGTTTTTACGATTCAGATTTTCAATTTATGTAATGTTTGATGGACCGTGGAACAATTTGATTTTTTTTTACGAATGCATTTCGTTTTTAATGGATGTTTTTCGTGGGTTGCATTTCAAAAGCATTAGTGCACATAATTCTTTATTTAGCTGTTTTCAGAAAATTAGTTCAGGGACATAAAAGTCTGGATTTAATGATGTCAGTTGAAATTATTTTAAATAAGACTAATTACGTTCAGAAAAAATATCAATAAATTGCGAGAAAACATAAAATAAAGAATTATTTTCATTTCGGCATTATTATCGTATATATATGCTGACTTTTTTTATATTTTTGGAGCAAATGGAATGTCAATTAATTAATAAGAAATAAATGTTAATAAAAGTATATCTTACACGATTAGAGCAAAATATACACTAAAATGGAAACAGTATTGAAGAACATTTGCAGTTTTAGCAAAGTTGTAACTATTACAAAATCTGATGTCGGCAACACACGACTTTCCTTATGTAATGCAATGAATTTACCACTTTTACAGTCAAAAAATCATGTATAACATCAACGGTACTGTGTTTTTATCGTTGAATTGTACATTTGGCGATTTTTCCGGATGACAGACTTGTAAAACTATTTCAAAGCATTCAATTAACTTATATTTCGCGCATTTCTAAATAAACAATTACCAATATTCGTAGCAGTCTCAACAAGCGATATAGTCCATAAATTTAAATATTTTAATAAATAATTTATCAATTAGGCGTTATTTCCATTAATTTAATGTCATTTTGACGATATTTTTATGCAATTTTGACGATAGTTTTGTTACTTCTGGGCGAAATATAGCCAAGTTGGCAATCATTTGCTACATTATTCATCAAGTTCGCCAAATGCATTACGGAGTGTTACAGACAAACAGAGATAAGAGCATTTCTTATATATACTAGAAGGTATATCCGTCATATGATGGAAATCAGAATTTGCAAAACATTACTTCCTATACGGCATCATTTTTACCAATTTGGCGACACCTTTGTCACTTTGATAACATTTAAAATAGTCGCCAAGTTGGCTACGTTCCGTTAAATTTCTAGCCAAGCGTTACGGACAGACGGAAAAAAATGGGTTATTTTTATAGTCTACTCTTATGTTATTTTCAAGATATTGAATTTTCATCAATTAGTCGTCATTTTCATTGATTTAGCATCATTTTCCTTCAATTTGGGAACACTTTTGTTAATTTGGCAATATTAAAGAAAGTCGCTTAGTTAGCGACATTCTGTCAAATTCGTCGCAAAAATCTTGACAAGTGTTATGGAGGGAGGTAGTACAAGTTATTCTTATAGCAGGTAAATGACTATTGGCGTCCAAATACAAAAGTATTACACCATGTATATTTTGAGCCAACGGCCCTACCGTGCTGAAAACACCGGTTCTCGTTAGGTCACCGAAGTCAAGCAGCATCGGGCGCGGTTAGTACTTGGGTGGGTGACCACCTGGGAACACCGCGTGCTGTTGGCATATTTCGGGCGCGGTAGCCCGGTGGTTTGCTCGCTGGATTTGCACGCTGCCACAACTGCCGCCGTGTTCATGCGGAGTACGATCACGTTAAACATGTGGGTCCGTAAGTCTTTCCGAGAGGTTGGTGGTAAGGGAAGGAGGATACGGTCCCTGTGGATACCTCCCCCACTGGGTTCCGGTCTAAATTGGGTGGCACTTTCCGGCCGTACAAACGGTTACCTTACACCTTTCTGGTAGATCGGAGGGTCTGGGTCTCAACAACAGCAACCATGTATATTTTCTCATGAATGGAACGAGCTAGCTCCACTAGAATGATGTCACCAAATTCATCACATAATATTACATATAAAGGTGAACATATTTCACAATAGTTAATATTTTTATTATGTTATATGAGTTTTTGATACATTTGTGTGAAAACTTTGCAGTATCTTGGGAACGGTTCATGCTAGAGCTTAAAGTTTGTGTCAACTGTTTTCTAATGAAAATGAACGTAAGAAATAAATATTTACGTAACTTTATTAAATGTTTTGATTTTTGATGATTTTTTCAAAACTTCCCTCGAAAATTTAGGAGAGTTTTGAGCATTTGATTAAGTTTAAAAATATTAGGCTTCCCATATTCACGGATTGTAATTTTTGTAAAAAAAAATCCTCCGAAACTCTCCATTCGTTCGTGAGATACCGTTTCCACAGACTCACTGACACACACAAAGAGAGAAAGACATCATCTCAGAAACGTTTGATTCGTGTTCAGGGATGCTTGAAACGTGCTCTTCCATCGAAAACTCGAATTCGAATTTTCGACCCCGTCACAATACTTTCCTTATACATTATACTATATATATAAGGAAAGTGACAAATAGTTTCATCCCTCTTTTGTATTAAAATATGAGAGGATTTTCATAGTTCGTATTACGATTTTATTAGGGCGTTGAAAGATAATGAAAAACGTGCGAAATGGCAGTTTTCAACAGTTTTTGTCTCCACTTGTATTCCACTAATTTGAATATTTTATTTTCGTCTTAAAGATTTTCTCCTGCATTATGTAATGAAAAAATTATTTCCACCTGTGAAAAAATCATTTACAGCTATGAAAAAATAATTGCTCAAGCTTTGATTGTGGTCGAGATACAGAGGTCCCCATCTTGTGTCATGAAGAAAATATGTACTTATCAGTACTCGTACATTTTCATTCACATTCCATTGTCGTTTCATTTTACTTTTCCTGAAATACATGGTAATGCATAGGGAAAGAATTAGAATCATGCCGAAAATCGCAACTCGAGCTGTTCTACACGTTTTGGGACCTCTTGAACGCGAAAACACTATTTTTGGAGCGACGTATGTGTGTGCGTCTGTGTGCCTGTCTGTGTTTCTGGCTGTGAAATGCAGGTATCCACTTTAACTCAAAATCTAATTGACTGAATTTCATAACATTTTATAGTTCAGTCTCTTGTGTGCTACACTGGTGCTGGTCAGATTTTTGTACGATTCGGGACAAAAGAACTCGTATTTTTTTTCGAAATGGGGCGCAAAAATTTCATGTATCCATTCTAGGTAAAAATCTAATTGACCAAATTTTACAAAATTTGGTAGATAAAGTTACTCGTAGAATACCATGATGCTGATTAGACTATGGTACGATTTGGAAAAGAAGAAACAGCCTTTTTTTACGAAATGGCCCGCAACAAATTTCCCAAAATCGAAAATAGAAGATTACATATGCTCAAATGTATCAATTAAATGTATGTATACGTAATTTTTAAAAAGGAATAGAATAAAACCAAGTCTATTGCTCCAGAACTAACCGTTCTCGAGATATTTGCGATTTTTCGCATTTTTGTTACGCCACCTTTGAAAAAATGTCCAGTTACCAAATAAAAATAACAAGAACGATCAATCATTCATAAAACATTGATTATGAAATACTTTACAACTGCAATTCAATTTTACTTAAACATTTCTAAAATGCGATATATTCAGCGGTGATATTTTTAAAATTATCACAATGCTACAATAATTTATTATATTTGAAAACTTCATCGAAAAGAATGAACTTTATTCAAATGACGTCATTGAAATATAAACCCCATGGCTTTCTATGAAAAGGCAGTAAAAATTTCATTTATAACCTTTTATTCATCACAATGGTATGATAATTTATTTTACTTAAAACCTTTAAACAATGGATGTAAAAGTAATTTAACTCTGTGCTTAAAACTTCACTGAAAAAGTCTGCTATAAAATCGTTTGTTCTCTATGCAAAATCAATGGCTGTTTCATTTATATCAACTATATTGCAGACTCCAGTGCTAAACATTTTTGCGTTAAAGAAATTTAGAAATTCTTATGCAACTCATCTTACATTTTGATGTGCTTACGATCTCCATAAGGGAAAATTAAGCTTCGTTGTAGAAATAATCAAAGTTTCATGATCATGTAAACTCAAATAGACTCACGGACAATGAAAGTTGCGCACCAAGAAAGAATGATAGGATGGACCTGGAATTTTATTGATGGAAGAATATAGATGAATGATATACATGATCACAAAAACAGCGGAGCAGAACACGTGCAGAGGGAGTTGTGGTACACAGTCCGGTTATTATCAATAGCGCGTCGCAACGCCTCATGCTGCGATACAAGCAGCAATTCTGTCCTGCATGGTATCGAACAGACGTCTGATATTGTCCTGCGGTAGACGAGTCCACACCTGTTGGTCGTTACGGTCAAAATCACGAAGATTGCGGCAACGAGGCAGCTTGCGTTTCAACTGTCCCACACATGCTCGATAGAATACAGGTCTGGGAAGCAGGTATGTCATGAAAATCTCTGGGCCTGACTCAGGCAGGCCAGGATGACCCGAACCATATGTGACCGAGCATTATTCTGCTGGAATTGCGTATCTGGAATCCCAGTAACGAATGGGAGCACATGGGTCCGTAGAATCTCATCCACGTACCTCTGGCCAGTCAATGTATAGCAGGTACCACTCCTAGAGCAGATCGGCAGTCCTAGGCTATGGCTCCCCAGCCCATGCTGCCTGCATTGGGGCTGGTGTGACGCTCGATAACGAGGTTGGGATTGTGGCGTTGTGCAGGGAACCTCCACATCAGGACACGCTGATCATCGGTCCCCAAAACGAAACGGCACTCATCGCCAAACACCACACATCGCCAATCTGTGGCGTTTCACGTTGTTCCGGCTCGGCACCACCGCAACCGGAGCCCTGATGTTCCCCGTATTAGCGACGGCACACGTAAAGGACGCTATGATAGCAAATTCGCTTCATTCAGGCGTCTAGATATGGTTCGTGGGCACACAGGAGCCGCTACGTGTCCCTGTATCGCGGATCAGGTCGTTGTGGGTTCTATACGTGCCTGCCACACGATCATTCGATCCTCTCTACTCCTAGTATACCGGGTCTGTTCAGAGCCGGTCTTCCGTATCTGGGTGGCGTCTCGTGACCAGTGCTCCCAACACCTTCGGACGGTATAGGCCGAACCATCCACGTGACGGGCTATTCTGCACGCTGTCTACCCGGCAGTTTCCAACCCAATGATCAGACCTCTCTCGAAGTTCGTCAGCTGCGTATTTCGACGTTTCTGGCATCTATCCGCCATTCTTTTCACTCCGTACTCGTGCTTGAGTCGCCCGAAGCTTTTACCGGGTTTTAAGTTTTTAATTAAAATAAATTATTGTAGTATTGTAATGAAAACAGGAATGGAATAAGAGTGTATGAATTAAATATTTACATAGAAAAGACGGGTGATTTATATTTCGATGACGTCTTTTGAATAAAGTTCATTTTTTCGATGATGTTTTTAGTTTTCAAATATAATAAATTATTGTAGTATTATGATAATTTTAAAGATATTGCCGCTGAATGTATCGCTGTTTAAAGATGTTTGAATAAAATTACATTTCAGTTTGAAAGTGTTTCATAATTAATGCTTTATAAATGATAGATATTTCTTGTGTAAATTTTTTAAGGGTCTCTGGAGTCTTAAAGTGCCATAAACAAGGTGAATTCCCATTCTTTACATTTAAATTTGTATTTTTTCTCCTATATATCAATAATATCAAAGATTGTATGGTTTATAAGTGAGTATCTGTAGCATATACGAACAGTTTTTCAAAAAGGTGAGCGTGATAATATGTAATATTTTTAAAAATTATATAATGTTCATGATTTTATCAAAATTTATTTTTGATATATTTTGCTGGTGGGCATGATTTCAACAGTCTTAATTCCTTCTCTCTAACTCCATTGTTTTATATCTAGGCCGTCTTTAGTTTTTAAGGTTATGCTAAGCCCTACTCTTGTTTAATTCTTAATTTCAATGTAGTTACAAAGGGCATATCCAAAATTTTCTCTTAAGAACAAACATTTTTTAGACAAATATAAACTACAACTTTTCCATTTCGAGTTAACAAAAGACCTTTTAACATCTCTCGATTTCATCTATAGGAACAAACAGACATTTGTTTTTACATATATAGATTGAAAAATAAAAATATGTTTGTTTCTAATAGTTGTGAATGTGATATCCGCGCTATCTCTAAACTATTGAGTAACATTTTAGCAACTGTGTATCAATGTTTCCACTCATTTCCCGATCATAATTTTGAAAATACTCCATAGGTAAAAATCCAATAATTTAAGTATTTGTGTCCGAAATTATTTTTAATTAAGGAGTACATTTTCGCACATAAAACGAACTTTTATCCAGGCACCCATAATATAATTCAGAAGAAATATGATAGTATTGGATACCAAAAACTTCTTTTCTGTTTTATACTGATTTGGTAAAAAGGATTTCTCATCGAGGATATTTAAATTATTGATTCATGTTTAAATTTTTATAGATATTAAAATATTTAAGGAATGCAATATTTATTACAGATTTTAAAAATATTTATATATGAATTTTAAGTCACTTTGTTATCTATCAGTAATATTGAAAAAGTAATAGTTATAAGAAAAAAATATTTTGATCCCATATATCTTAATGTTGCAGTTGTTTTAACATATCTAGAAAGCTACTTTTGCGAAAGCGGCGAATTACAAGTAATGACAGAGACAAACTCAGCTGAGTGTTTCCAACACTTGAAGATAAATAAGGGCTTCTGAAGGAGGGAACATTGAAAGTTTTTTCGAAACAAATTTAATAGTAAGTGTTTCATATTCGAGCTTCAATCCTCTCTATTGTTGCAACAAAACTATATCCATTAAGATTTTCAAAATTTTACTATCAGCTATTGTTCATTGTACGCAAGAACTGTTTAAATATAAAAAACTAATATCGGACAAAAATTAATGAACATGACCTAATTAGGAGAACCGACTTATAACTATTATCCACTTTTCATTTAATTTAATTATGTTTCATCTTTCTTCAGGAAGTAAGCAACGTAATATAGAATGCAAATTAAGTAATTTCATAAACTGAAATATGTTTCATACACAACATACAATTACTATAAATTCAGATTGCTTCAATTGGTATAATTACTATAGTATGAGATTATGAGCTTCAAAACTTCGTCGTTTGTCTGTTTAATTGGTACATTGCGCACACATGTATTGTAATCCACTCGAAAAATTTAAATTTATTGAAAAGAAAATTGGCCTTATTTTTTATAAGTGCTAATTTAAGGAAGCAGTACCTAAAGATTAGATAAAAGATTTTAACCTTTAAAAAACATATTTTTTAAATTTAATTTATAAACATATTTTACATAAAAATATATTTCATATGTTACATTTTGGGATTAATTGAAAGTAAATCGCATCAAAATGGGACGCAAATTAAACATACAGCGATAAAAAGTGGATTTGAATGTCTTGAAATTTCTACCAGTTTGATGCTTCCTAAATCCATTTTTCTCAGTTTAAAATTTAGTTTCTGTCGGCACGATAATAAAGAATGTTATTATCCTATTTATTTGGAAATTAATATGAAAGTTGATCTAATAAGTATGCATGCACTATAACTAAAATTTTCATTATTTGAAAAAAATATGTAACGAAAAATATTTTTCGGATTGAGAAAGGATAGACAGTATGGAAATTATAATTCATAATTTTTCAAAAATACCATATTTTTAAATATTTTTAAATGTTTCAAGTTTAGTTAATAGAAGCATTAAATAGCTTTACTTTAATAAAAACTAATGTTTCTAGTGTCTTAAGTCAAGCAAGAAAGATCAATCATGCATAAAGCATTGATTATGAAACACTTTCCAACTTCAATATAATTTTATTTAAACATCTCTAAAATGCGATACATTCCTCAGTAATATTTTTAAAATTATCACAATACTACATTAATTTATTGTATTTGAAAACTTCAAACTTCATCGAAAAAAATAAACTTCATTCAAATGACGGCATTGAAATATAAATTGCCTGGTTTAAACATCTTTAAAATGCGATTTATTTTTCGGTATTAGTTTTAAAGTTTTCATAATACAACAGTAATTAATTATATTTGAAAACTTCATAGAAAATAAATAAAATTCATTCAAATGATGTCATCGAAATATAACACGCCTGGCTCTCTCTATAAAAGCAGCATTTCATTCATAAACTTTTTTCCATTCATTTCATTTATCGCAGTACTATAATAATTTATTTTATTTAAAAACTTAAGACCATAGAGGCACAAGTAATTAAACTCTATGCTCAAAACTTCATCGAAGAAATCGTCTTTCTCTCTGTAAAATCAATGAATACTTCATTCATATCAGCTATATTGCAGATTCCATGAGCTAAATAATTGTGCATTAAAGAAATGCAGCAAGTCTTATACAACTCATTCAACATCTTTTGGTATTTACATTCTCCATAAGTGTGTGTGTGTGAAATAATCTCCATAAGTGTAGAAATAATCAAAGTTGGATGATCATTTAAACTCAAATATATTGTAATTGCGTTGTTTCAGTATGTAGATTCACAGAATTTAGGCAAAAATAAAGCGGATTTAGGACGGATAAAACACTAAATATGAATTAAAAAGAACTTTGAAAATCACGATTTTGACACAAGATGGATGCCATATTTTATTTTGCATCGGGTCACGTGATCTCTTCATATAATGCTCACGTGATCTATTCATATAAAAGGTGTAATTATTATTTTAATTTTTATTTAAAAAACTACTGAATATATTTTGCTGAAATTTTTTTATATAATTTATGGGATAATTTGAATATTTCCTAAAACTTTGGAAGCACTTTGGGAATCAGCTTAAAAAATGTTTGAAGAATTAAGTCCCATAGTGTTCAATGTATTTCATTTTTTAACCCGGGTTCAATCCAAAACTAATAGAGTGATATTATTCATTTATATTCCGATAGGTCCTACAGACCGTCTGAACAACATACTATAATTTCATTTTGATAAAGTCATTTTTACGGCAGTTATCGTGCTAACGGACAGACAGACAGACAGATTGAACAAAGTCATAAGCACCTTTCAACTATGTTGTAAAGTGTTAATAAAAACCTGGACGAAAATGAACTTTATTCTTTATTTCTTAAGCAATATGGCATATCTTCGAAATGATATTTCTAAAAATCTGCCATGATATGCATAAAACTGCAATATTTCCATATTTACAACATGAAATATCTGAAATATAAAAGTTTTAAAATATGAGATGCATATTCTGTTATTCAAAACAAGAAAGTATTTACCCGACGTTGATTGGGTCTTAAATAAGCTCCCGCTACTTAAACCTTACAGATATATATGCGCGGCATCCTGTATCCTAAAGTACGCGTGTACCAAATGTTATGGTACTACGTAATTGTGTTGATACAGAATTCAGATGCACAGATAATACTCAAAAGAAAAGCGGTTTTATAACGGATGCAACACTGAAAATAAATTTAACAGAACTTTAAAGATCACGGTTTTTCATAGAAGAAAAAATGCATGCCATATTTAATTTTGAAATGAGTCTTGCGATCTCTTCATATTATATGGATATAATCATTATTTCAATTTTTATTTAAAAAAAACTACCTAACGTATTTTGCTGAAATTATTTTTACATATTTTATGTGATAATTTGAATATTTCCTAAAATTTTCGAAGCAATATGTGAATTTTAACTCCGTTTAAAAATATTTGAAAAATTAGATTCTATAGGATTCGATGTATTTTATTTTTACAACTCTGGTTAAATCCGAAACTAATTGGTTGATATTATTAATTTTTATTCACATACGTCTCATAGACTGTCTCAGCAACAAACTAAAATTTCATTTTGATAAAGTCATTTTAACGGAAGTCATGGCAGGACAGACAAACAGATTGAACACATTCATAAACATTTTAAAACTATGTTGGAAAGTGTTAAAATGAAGATTTCTGTGTATCTATAATAATAGAGGTAGATGCCCTGCTGTGTGTTTGTTTCTCCTTTTGTGTCGTCTACAATGGCAAATCTCAGCATTGTACGCTGAATGAATCAAGACTGGCAAACTCCTTTGATTAAGGGCATGGACAGTCGTGTCTTTAAGTAGCGATCACTTCCGGTCAGCATTAGTTCGAAGCACATTCATATGTTCTAATAAAGAACCTCATTTTACGACCACAGAGATTCCAATATATTCCGTGATGCCAAATTTGGCATATCGTAATATAAAAATCAGAGAGGTTTAAAATGTATAAAAAGTGTATATTTTAAAAAATCTGATTTAAGCAGCACATGACTTTCCTTATATAATGCAATGAATTTACTACTTTTACAGTAAAAAAAAAATAAGTTATTCTTATCGTAGATACTTATATTCTTTCCAAGATACTGAATTTTCATTAATTAGTCGTTATTTTCATCGATTTAGCGTCATTTTTATCCATTTGGAGAGATTTTCGTCAATTTGCTAACATTTAAAAATGTCGCCAAGTTGGCGATATTCCGCCAAATTCGTCGCCAAAATCTCGCCAAGCGTTATGGACGGAGAAATAAGTTATTCTTATAGCAGATAAATGACTATTAGCGTTCAAATACAAATGTTCACTCAAAGTATCTTTTCTTATAAATGGAACAAGCTACATCCATGAGAATGATGTCACCAAATTTGTCGCATGATATTACATATGAAAAGTGAGCATGTTTCTCAAGAGTTAATATTTTTTAATTTATGGGATTTTTTTCTAAATTTATTTGAAAAATTTGCAATATCTCGAGAACGGTTTGCTCGCGCGTTCTAACGTTTATGTCAATCGTTTTCTAAGGAAAAATTACATAAGAAATGTCTATTGGCGTAACTTTGTTACAGGTTTTGATTTTTTGACAAAATTTCACTCGAAAATTTAGGAGGGTTCTGAGTATTCGATTGCTCTCAAAAACAATAGGCTTCCAGTATTCACGGATTGTGATTTTTGTACCAAATTTCACTCGAATCGCTCCGTTCGTTCGTGAGATATCGTATCCAAAGGCTCACTGACACACACGCACGCACACACACACACACACACACACACACACACACACACAGACATCACCTCAAAAATGTTCAGGAATTCGTGATCAGGAATGCTTGAAACGTGCTCTGCCGTCGAAAACTCGAATTCGAATTTTCGACCCAGTCGCAATACTTTCCTTATACATGATGTATATCAAGAAAATAAAAATCATTAAAATTCGTCTGTTCATCTTATGGACTCCATTTAACGTTTGTTTGAAAGACCATTTTTCTGTCTTTCTGTTGGTGTCGAGATGGAAACTATGTGATATACTTTAAGTCGGTAAGGAATTTGATTTGTGTAAATACCAGCCGAAATCGGGCTAGAAATTAAAATAACTAAAAAACTAATTCGAAATTAAAAAAAACATTAATAACACTGCGTTGAGTCTATTCAGGTCCTCCAGTACCTGTGTACCAAATTTCATGGCCGTACGACACTTCGATTTCCCGCTACAGACTGCGCACACATACAGACACACAGTCAGGCATACAAACATCTTCCTCTATTATGTAAGATTTATATTTTGATAACAGGGTATGTATATTTAGAAATGGCTATTAAGAATCCCAAACATTTTGGCGATCCCAGACCCTGGTCTAACAGTCTGAGGAAAAATGCATCAAAGAAATAACATCTTCATTTCAAGTAGATATTTAAAAAAATACATACACCAATGAAAACTGAAAATAGATCAACGAAATAACACCTTGATTTAAAAAAAAATGTGTTTTTCTCAACATTTTTCTATTTAACTTCAGAGTACATAACATTTTTTCATTAAATATATTTGCCCTCGTTCTTTGCTTCCAGTCACGTAGAGAGCTGAATATCCGCACACAGTACCATCTTGCTAAACATTCTCATCTCTAAAATATTTACATCATTACGTTACGTCGTTTATGTCTGTCTGTCCCTGAGTTAAACATCTTTGACGGGTTCCTTTTCATCTTCCAATTCACATAGAGAACTGCCTCAAACGGTTTCATTTTGTGGAACATTTTCATCTATAAAATGTTTACATCATTACGTTACGTCGTTTAATTCTGTTTGTCTCTTCATTCAACACCTTTGACGGGTTCCTTTTCATCTTCCAATGCACGTAGAGAACTGTTACACATAGTTTCATTTTGTGGAACATTTTCTTCTATAAAATTTTTACATCATTACTTTACGTCGTTTAATTCTATTTGTCCCTTCATTCAACATCTTTGACAGGTTTCTTTTCAGCTTCCAATACGCGTAGAGAACTGTTTCACACAATTTTATTTTGTGGAACATTTTCATCTATAAAATGCTTACAGCATTATGTTCCGTGGTTTAATTCTGTTTGTCTCTTCATTCAACATCTTTGACGGGTTCCTTTTCATCTTCCAATGAACGCAGAGAACTGTTTCGCATAGTTTCATTTTGTGGAACATTTTCATCCATAAAATTTTTACAACACTACGTCACATCGTTTTCATCTATAAAATTTTCAAGTTATTACGTCATTTAAGTCTGTTTGTCCATTCGATCAAAGTCTTTAACGGGCTTGTTCGTGACATCCATATCACGTTGAAAGGTAAAACTCAGTACAGAGTTTCATCTTGTGAACATTTTCATCTATAAAATTTTTACGTCGTTACGTTATTTCCGTACGTCATGCTTTTTTTCTGCAGTTTACAGGGCCATTTTTCTAATTTAGGTATCATGTTAAATTAAAACTGAGGATGGAGCTTATTGAAGCTTCAAAGTGTAATTATTCAATAATTGAAGTTTCAAAATTGTAAACTTTGTCAATTAACGTTTAAAGAACTAATTTAGTTTCATGATCTGATAAATTCGTTTTTTAATATACCATTCATTTTACATTAAGGGTGTGATAAATGTTAAATTTATTAGATTTTCTCTAATTAGCTATGTAATTATTCATGATTTAAATGTTCTTTGATATAATGGACATCCCTGCTCTATACATACAGACAAACCTAAACGGAATTCAAGGTACCGGAAGAATTTTTGGTCTTGTAAAGATATATGTTTCATTCAGGTCATTTCAGGAAAAGCTAAGTTAAAATGTTTCGCTGGAAATGTTGATAGACTACATGCAATTGCTCACCTGTATACCATACTTTAAAAGTTCTGACAAGTGTATTTAGATAAATCCGATTAATATTACATTATACCATAATAGCAGATTTCATTATTTTAAATATGTATATACGTTCATTTTTGCTTACTGCGATCCCAGGAGTATATGTAAATAAAAATATAGTGTACCCCATGTCCTTAACTGTTAGAGCATTACCATACCTTAAAATCTGGATGAATTGCCATACAGGAAAAATATTACTTCTTGCCATAAAACAGAAAAATAAATTTAAAACAATGTGAGATAAACTTTCAGAATAATCCAACATAGTTCTTTGGACACGTGACTTATTAATGATGCAACTTTCAGTTAAAAATCGTGCATTGATTAATATTTCCAGCATTTCAGAGTTTCCCTGATTAAGAGGAAATTATTCTGAAACGGCTCTCAGAAAATCGTGATCTAATTTAATAGAAAGTTCTGTGCAAAATAGTTATCATGGAAATAAATCGCTAAAATAGTTGTATGATTTTTCCATTGTCTGTTTGTTACAGCAGGTTCTTTTATTAACAAAATATTTTTAATTTGCCGTCCGTTTCCGTGTTGTGCTATTACCGTTTCATACACGGAAAAATAGCATGAGTTTCCTATGTTTTTGGACGGGGCTAAAAATATTTTCCATGTATTATAGTATTCCGTTTCTACAGGTTCAAACAGGTTCGACTGTAATTACATTCTAAATTTAAGACCGTAGGATGAGAACCAACTTTGCTGTCGGAGATGATCGGCCGGGGTATATTAGCTCTCGACAAAACAAGAAAGAATACAATGCCTGCGGAACAGTTAATGATAGATAACTCATATCTAAGTCGTATAGTTATGATTGCATGCCATTCAAGGCCATATAGGCTAACCATTAGCATCCAGAGACAAATTAGCACGTAAAAGGTTTATGCTGAGATTTCTATTAGTTACCAGATATGTCGATGTAGTAGATAAATATGCGGAAGTCGGAAGTAAGATTATTTTGTGGTTAAATAATTAATAATCCACAAGTTAGGTTAGTCGCAAGTATATAAAAGCATCAGTTATAAAAATTAATGCTTTTATATACTTTTATTATTATGCTTTTATTACATTAATTGATGTTTTCTTTGTTACTTTAATTATTACTTTAATTATTTATTACTTACTTTATTACTTTTGTGATAAGGCTTTCACACCTCTGTGTTAAAATTGTATATTAAAGTATTGTTTTATTTCTGTGTGATTGAAAGTGTCAATTTCGAAATGTAAATGTCTTTTCTACATGTTTTCAATTACATTGACTTTTAAGGGAAGTGAACTCTAAAATCGCAAAAGTGTTTATGTTCCAGAAAAATAGTAATAGTTTTGTATTTTCGCTTCTCAGTCGCTAGTTGGGAACTTGCAGGTTTTGCGCACGCGCGCGTTTGAAAAAGGATTTTGGAAGCAGAGTGGAAGGAGTCGTGGGAAAATGTAGACGTGTGTGTTTGATTCGCGTATGATCGCGAATTTTAAGAAAAGGTGGATTAATTTTGAAAGTGGAAGGATGTGATTAAAATATGTAACATAGTTCGACAAGTTGTGCGTAGAGTCGGTTGGCTCGGTTCAGAGATGAGTCACTCGTGTTTTTAAATGAATCAGCCTGGTAGTAATGGAATAATGAGTCTTGTGAAAAGAGAAAATGGTTCTTTCACTGGTCGGCTTGAATCGCTAATAGGGCTAGAGGGAAAGCTCATTTTACAGCGATTTGTATTTGCCTGACTCCTCCTTGTGTCCTAAGGTACGAATCAACCAATCTCCGTAACCAATCAAGATGTTGAATTCCGCCAGCATGATGTTGTGTAGTCAAGTTTCCCGACCATTATGGATTTTGTTCTGCGCAAGAATCTCGATGAGTTTATGCCGAGAGTCCATCCTGATATCCTTTCCCATGGTACAGAATTGTAAATGTTATATTTAAAAGAGACGAGGTAAAGTTTTATATATATTTAGTCTTCCACCTAACGAATAGAGTGTTAATTGTCAAATCCTCGTGAGTATCGAGTCATTGATGATGTTATATGAAAATGTCGTATATGTTCAAAGTATACAAATGTCGTATATAAATGTCAAGTATAATATGAGGAATATTGTGTTTATTTTATGTATCAGAAAATATGTGTATTCTCTTGGTTCCTCTTCCTCCAGGGGTGTTCTTAATGGTCACCCTACCGAGTGTAACTCTGAGTTATTGCGAGAAATGCTTGTACTCCACTGTTTTCGATCAACTGCCTTGTTATTTCATGTTTAATAAATGTGTTTGATTTCAAAACTTTGTCTTCTCTGTCGAGTATACCAAAACGTTCGCGACAGAATTGGTGCCGTTACTTTTCTCGGTGAGTGGGGAAGAGCTGAGAGAATTAAAATTTTTAAAAATTTTCTTAAGAATTGAAATTTTGAAGGTTAAAAATTACCGTTGTGCTAAAATGAGTGTTTTCTTAAGTAAACAGAGTTCCATGTTCTGTTTTCGGTATTCTCAAAAACGAGTGTTCTTGGAATTTGATATGTGCCATTTGATAAAAAAAATTGATTTGTTTGCATATTTATGTCATTTGATTTGATAAAAACTGGTTTTATTGTAAATACTGTTTAAGAACATTGCAATTGCATATTGTGTTAAACTATACGAGTATATTTGATTGTTATGCAAAATGGCTCCAATTACTAGAAACAAAAAAGTAAATGTCGGTAAGATGAGTAAAAATTCAAGTAAAAAATTAAATTCCTCCTTGAATTTGTCGCTTGATATTGCTACTGAGTCGGATTCTGTTAATTCTAGAAGTAAAGTTAAAAATGTTAGCCACAAAGCTAAATCTAATGAGGAAAATATATCAGATAAATCGCCGGTATGTTTGAATTCTTCTTCTGGCACTTTGCCAAATCAAAACAGTGCTTCATCGGTAAATGATAACATGTTAAAATCATTCCATATTTTCACACCTAAGTTCGCACATCATATTCCAAAATTCTCGGGAAATTCAGAGCTTTCGTTGTCACAGTTTTTGGAAAAGTTAAATTTAGTAGCCACTCATGCAAACTGGAGTGAGTGTGACAAATTAGTTTGTTTGAGATTGAATTTAGAGGGGGAAGCAAATAGATTGATTGAAGAGAATCCAAAGCACAGAAATTGTAAAAATTTGCAGGAAATTATTCACATTTTGAAAGATCATTTTGAAGTGACCGAAAATGTTACTAAAAACATAATTTCACTCGTGAACTTTACACAGAGACCAAATGAGTCGGTTAAACAGTTTTCGATGAGAATCGAAGCTGCTTCATTTAAGGTTGTTCCGGAAGATGTAGATTCCGAAAGTGAGAATAAAATCAGGCAAACACTTTTAAAAACTTCATTTATTAATGGTTTATATCCGGAACTAAAAAGATTAGTGTTGTCACAAAACCCTAGAGATTTTTATTCGGCTAGAAAACTTGCAATTCTTGAGGAATCTATTTTAAATGAAAATAATGCTATGTACTTGACTAATCCGGTACTTACAAAAAAAGGTGTTCTCACACCAGAAAAATATGTTCTCACACCAGATCAAAGTGAAAGTATGTCAGATTTAAAAAGAAAAGTGTTAGAACAGGAAAGGGACATTGAATTTCTTAGGGGTAAAATAGAAAAATTTAAGTTTAATTCAGATAAAGTTAACGAAAAGCGTTCACCGCGTCCAAAGTGTGACAAATGTGGTAAATTAGGTCACGTTCAAGAACAGTGTTGGAAAAAGGTTTTTCAAAAAAGAGATGTGTACGGTATAAAATGTAGGAAAATTTATACCAGTCCTGGAACTAGGTATCACCAGGGTGAAAGACACAGAGGGCAAATGTCTGCAAATGAGTGGAAGTATAAAAAGCAAGGAACGCAAAATTATAAAAATAAGGAGTCATATAAATCTTTGCAAAATTCCAAAAATCATTCTTCTGGGAATCAGAGTAGATATCCCATGCACAATTATAATAATAGAAAAACTTTTGATAGGCAAACATCACATTTGGAGGAAAATAATATTTGTCATAATATTACAAATTCTTTGTCATCTTCTTCTATTATAAAAGGAAAATTAGTGAGCAGTGAAGTGTCAATATTGATTGATACGGGTAGTTCAATTAATTTAGTGTATGAGGAAGCTTTAAATACTGTACCCATTGCACATATGTTGCTAACATACAAACCAACAATTTTGCGTAGCTTTAGTTCACAAGATACTAAAGTTGAATGTTTAGCCACTATTTCGCTAAATTTGGGAAAAGAAAGATTCCCTACCGAATTTTTTGTGTTAAAATCACCAGCTCCTATTTCATATAATGTAATCCTTGGTAACAAGTTTTTACATAAACATAATGCTATTATAGATTATAATCACTTCTGTTTTAAGTTTTCAAACTCTTCCATTCCTTTTGTTGGTTATCAATGTACGAATAATTTACTTTCGATTTCAAATCATGAACCGGCAAATGAGTCGGAAATTGCAGACTCAAACCTAAGTAGTGTCGCAAAGCGTATTGCTGTGCCTGACTCGCAGATGAGTAGTGGGAAAAATGTTCGTGTGGTAGAGGACTGTAAACCGAAAGAGTTCCATACGAATGCATGTGCCAAATGCAAAGCAGATCTGGCACCGGTAGTGAATGAGTCTCAGGTCATTCGGGAAGAGTATGTGAGCAGAAATTTTTCGGAAAATAATGTAGTGCCACATTTGGGTAGTGAAGAGGTACATATTAACGATTTGGAAAATGGAAGCAAATCTTTTAGAGATTTGGTAGTAAATGCACAGAATGTTACTTTGCATATGGGGGAAAAGCAAAATCATGTTAGAGGTGGTACTGAAGAAGTGGCACAGCATAAGAACTTAAACATTAAAACTGTTAATAACTTATGTAGAGTAAAAGAAACTCTAAATACAAAAATTAAAGAGCCAATTATTGTGAAAAATTCACAAAAATGTATAATTCCTCCTTTATCTGAATCATTTATTAAAATCAAACTTTCAGAAGGGTTTCCGGAAAATTCCACCTTGCTTCTGGAATCAGAGAAAAATGACCACATCTTCATTGCTAGAGCTGTATATAGAGCTCCTAAGGATGGAATTATTTGGGTTCGTGTTGCTAACCCAGAGGAAAAACCTTATCATTTGAATAAGGGTAGAAAAGTGGCTCATGTTCAGGAAATTCAGGTGTCTGAGGAGGTTGAAGTTAATGTAGTGAGTGAGGGAGAGTTGGACTCCAGTGAACCTTTGGAGCCTTTTGAAAGTTGGGGAGGAGATTTTGACCTGAGTCATCTCCAAAAAGATCAAAAACATAAATTATCAACTTTGTTGAATAAATATAGACAAGTTTTTGCAAAGAATGTTGCTGAGTTGTCTGGTTGTAAAACCATATTACATGAGATAAATTTGGAAACATCTGTTCCTGTTTATCAGAAACCATACAAAGTTCCACATCATTTACAAGGGGAACTCAATAGACAAGTCACAGAATTATTAGAAGCTAAAATAATTAAACCTAGTTTTTCACCTTACAATACGCCAGTACTGTTTGTAAGGAAACCGGATGGTTCTTATAGATTATGTTGTGATTTTCGCAAGTTAAACAAACTTACTATTACAGAAAATTTTCCAATTCCTAACATTAGTGAATTGATTGATAATTTAGCAGGTGCTACATTTTTCTCAACTTTGGACTTAACTTCAGGATTCTACCAATTGCATTTGAATCCACAGGATTCACACAAAACAGCTTTTTCCACGCCCACCGGTCACTACGAATGGTGTAGGACCCCTTTTGGTCTAAAAAACGCACCAGCGTCTTTTCAGAGATTAATGTCTCTTGTACTGGCAGGGTTATCAGGAATATACATAGATGATGTTATCATCTCATCAAAAACTTTTGAAGAACACATGATGAAATTAGAAGAAGTTTTTATTAAATTATCTCAACATGGTCTTAGGTTAAAGCCATCAAAATGCTTCTTTTTCAGAAAGACAATAAAGTACTTAGGTTTCAGAGTGTCTGAGGGAAAAGTTCAGCCAGACCCTCATAACATTGATTTAGTGCAAAAATTTAAAGTACCCACCTGTGTCAAGAATATCAGACAATTTTTGGGTTTGACAGGCTTTTATAGGAAATTTGTACCAGATTATGCAAAGATTACTCTTCCACTAACTAATCTTTTAAAATCAAAGCAGAAAAAGTTTGTGTGGAGTCAGGAGGCTCAGGAAGCTTTTGAAATACTTAAGAACAAGCTTATTCAAGAACCAATTTTAAAATTACCAAATTTTAATTTGCCCTTTACTTTGCATACAGATGCCTCTAATTACGCTTTGGGATCAGTTCTTTCGCAATTGGATGAAAATGGGTTATCTCACCCAGTTTCCTTTGCTAGTCGAAAATTACAAGGTGCTGAAGTGAATTACAGTGTAGTCGAGAAAGAAGCTTTGGCTGTGGTTTGGGCTACCCAGCAATTTAAGCACTATCTCTTAGGCAAACATTTCAAAATTTACTGTGATCAAGCATCCTTATCGTTCATTTTCAAATTAAGAGATCCTACTTCGCGCATAGCTCGCTGGATCGTTTCATTGCAGGCTTTTGATTATGAAATCATTCATAAACCGGGGAAACATAATGTTGTAGCTGACTATTTTTCGAGATGTATTGATGAGTCTTCTTCAAAGAAATCTCAAAACACTCAGAAACAAACTGTTCCTAAAAGTATTGTAGAATCTGTCCCTAAGAAAATTTCTGGAAAAGTAGTGGTACAGAATAATGATAGTAGTGAAAACATAAATGCAATCGTTGAAAATTCTCAAGATCAAGTACAGACTACTGTGGAAGCTTCTCTGGTAACTAGGATAGCTATTGGTCAATTGAAAGATCCTAGATGTATAAAAATCAAAAATCTTCTGGAAAAAGGTGTAAAACCATACCCACAAAAACTTTCATTTTTCATGAAAAATGATATGCTACATTGCATACACAAAAATCCAAAGCAGAGACAGCAATATAATGAGAGAGTAGTTAT
The DNA here is from genome assembly GCA_951213105.1 of Amaurobius ferox. Lineage (NCBI taxonomy): Eukaryota > Metazoa > Arthropoda > Arachnida > Araneae > Amaurobiidae > Amaurobius > Amaurobius ferox. Next base: position 14,135,842 of record OX578148.1, on the reverse strand, counting down.
TCCTCAAGACTTAGTCTCAGAAATTCTATGGCTTTGCCATGATTCTCCTGTTGCTGCACATTGTGGCTTTCAAAGAACTCTGGCAAAAATTTCAGTTAACTATTATTGGCCAGACATGCATGCTCAGACTGAAAATTATGTGAAGTCGTGCACAACTTGTGTAAAAAACAGAGGTTTTCGTAACAACAAGGCTCCAATACAGAAATTTCCTATTACAACTTATCCTTTTGAACGTGTGGCTATGGATGTAGTCGGCCCACTACCTATCTCGAATTCTGGGATGAAGTACATTCTTGTCATTACAGATTACTTCACTAGATGGCCAGAGGCTTATCCACTTGCTACAGTTAAAACTGAGGATATTCTCGCTTGTTTAGAGAGATTTATAAGTATTCATGGAATTCCTGCTCACTTAATTACGGATCAAGGTAGTAACTTCATTTCTGAAGCTGCCAACAATCTATACAAGAAATTAGGCATAAAAAAACATAATACTTCAGCGTACCATCCCCAGTCAGACGGGCTAGTCGAAAGACTGAACGGTACGTTAGTTAGATCCTTAAAGAATCTGGTCTATTCTGATAAGGGCGATTGGGATCGAATGATTCAATTTGCTTTAATGGCTCATAGAACGTCAGTCCATGCCTCAACAGGCGAGTCCCCAGCACATCTTGTCTTTGGTCGAGACCCTGTGCTACCTGATGCTCTTTTAACAGGTGTAAAATATCCAGTTTACAAATCTACTCATGATTATTCAGATGACTTACAGGTTCGCTTAAAAAAGACCTTTGTAACTGTTAGGAAAAACCTTGAGGAAGCTCAGGAATCACAACAACTTCAACAACATAAATCTGCTAAAATGCCTAAGATTAAAGTTGGTGACTTGGTCTATCTTTACACACCTCATATTCGGCCAGGCCAATCAAAAAAAACTCAGTTCTTTAAATCATGGTCCTTTTGAAGTTATCAAGCAAACAACTGAAGTTAACTTTGTCATTCAACACAAAAACAATCCATGTAATCAGCAATTGGTCCACGTTAATAGATTAACTCCTTTACCTCCTAGACGTAGTGAATTGATTTCTAGCACATATAATGATAACATTGATAATTCTTCAACTCAAGAAACAAGACAATTTAAAAGTAGATATTTTCTAAACCATCAAAATAGGGTTAAAACTCAAAATGTTCCTAATTCACACAAGTATGACTTGCGCCCAAGAGGCCAATTTATTCATTAAAGTTACTTGTCAATTAAGGCAATATGTCAAGAGAGCAATTGGCTCAAAAGTAAAGTAAAATGTTTAAATTATGAAATTCTCACATTTTCAAAAAAAAAAAAAAAAAAGACTGATATTGTTGTGAGATGGACAATTATGTTTCATAATATTATATTTTCAATTGTTTCACAAAATGTTTTGCAAAACTGTATGCTATGTTAAAATGGATCCAATATTTCTGAACTTCTGTGTAATTTGCTTTATGTGTCAGTCAGCTGAATGTTCTGTACTGCAAGTTCTGTGCCAGTGCAGCTTTCTGAATGTGAGTGCCATGTTAATCAGGTTGAAGTAGTGTTTTAAAATTCTAAATACTTAAATAATAATTTTTTTTGCTTTACTTTAATGATAAGCAGTAATGTTTTAAAGTAATTTTAAGATAATTAAGTACTTGATGGATTAGAGTTTTGGTAAGGATTTTTAAGGATAACTGATAATTTTTATCTCTGTTTTATTTTATGAATGTGTGAATGATTTTTTTTAATTTAAAGGTCTAGTAAATTTTAGAAATTTTTTTTGTCATTTGGTGTTTGTTGACTTATTGGTTGGGGGTACCGCCACCTCTAGGTTTGCAACTTTCTAATGGACTTGTTTCTTGCCTGGGTGCCTGATCAACATTCTTGGTTTGAAAATTTGTCTCATTTTCTAAATTAGTAATTTTTTTTAAATGTCTTTAAAGTAATTTGTTGGCAAGGTCGGATAATAGTTAATAAATTGATTTCTGTGAAAAGTAAATTTATAGAATTTTAATTGTAAAATTTTTGAAGAAAGAAAACTTTTTGTTTAGTTAAACTTTTTGTGAGTTGAGTAAATTAAATTTTCAGGTCTCTGTGGTACTCACCAGAAAATGTATTAGTGTTTAAATTTTAAAAGGGGCAATTTCATCATTTGTGTCTTGTTAATTTGGTGTTGTCTTGTAAAGGTCTATGCTTGTATTGAGACTTATTTTTTTTTGACTCACGAGTCAAACTTTAGGTCACTCTTGGATTTTGGTTATTATGCTGGTCATGATCTTGTTTGTTTTTGTTTTTTTCTTTGATGTACATGTACATCGCTCAAAATTTACACTAAATTCCTCTCAATGGAACATATGTCATTGGGAACTTAATGCAGGTATTTTCCTAGTATTGTGTGGAAAAATTCCCCGCTTTGCAGGAAATTTTTCTCCCGGGCCCCGAAGGAGTGTGATAAGGCTTTCACACCTCTGTGTTAAAATTGTATATTAAAGTATTGTTTTATTTCTGTGTGATTGAAAGTGTCAATTTCGAAATGTAAATGTCTTTTCTACATGTTTTCAATTACATTGACTTTTAAGGGAAGTGAACTCTAAAATCGCAAAAGTGTTTATGTTCCAGAAAAATAGTAATAGTTTTGTATTTTCGCTTCTCAGTCGCTAGTTGGGAACTTGCAGGTTTTGCGCACGCGCGCGTTTGAAAAAGGATTTTGGAAGCAGAGTGGAAGGAGTCGTGGGAAAATGTAGACGTGTGTGTTTGATTCGCGTATGATCGCGAATTTTAAGAAAAGGTGGATTAATTTTGAAAGTGGAAGGATGTGATTAAAATATGTAACATAGTTCGACAAGTTGTGCGTAGAGTCGGTTGGCTCGGTTCAGAGATGAGTCACTCGTGTTTTTAAATGAATCAGCCTGGTAGTAATGGAATAATGAGTCTTGTGAAAAGAGAAAATGGTTCTTTCACTGGTCGGCTTGAATCGCTAATAGGGCTAGAGGGAAAGCTCATTTTACAGCGATTTGTATTTGCCTGACTCCTCCTTGTGTCCTAAGGTACGAATCAACCAATCTCCGTAACCAATCAAGATGTTGAATTCCGCCAGCATGATGTTGTGTAGTCAAGTTTCCCGACCATTATGGATTTTGTTCTGCGCAAGAATCTCGATGAGTTTATGCCGAGAGTCCATCCTGATATCCTTTCCCATGGTACAGAATTGTAAATGTTATATTTAAAAGAGACGAGGTAAAGTTTTATATATATTTAGTCTTCCACCTAACGAATAGAGTGTTAATTGTCAAATCCTCGTGAGTATCGAGTCATTGATGATGTTATATGAAAATGTCGTATATGTTCAAAGTATACAAATGTCGTATATAAATGTCAAGTATAATATGAGGAATATTGTGTTTATTTTATGTATCAGAAAATATGTGTATTCTCTTGGTTCCTCTTCCTCCAGGGGTGTTCTTAATGGTCACCCTACCGAGTGTAACTCTGAGTTATTGCGAGAAATGCTTGTACTCCACTGTTTTCGATCAACTGCCTTGTTATTTCATGTTTAATAAATGTGTTTGATTTCAAAACTTTGTCTTCTCTGTCGAGTATACCAAAACGTTCGCGACACTTTAGTGCTTTTATTACTTTAATTATCATGATTTTACTATTTTAATATGTTTTTATTACTTTAATTATTATGCTTTTACTATTTTAATAGATGTTTTTGTCACTTTTATTATTATGCTTTTATTATTTTAAGAGATATTTTTATTACTTTAATTGATGCTTACTTTGTTAGTTTAATTATTACTTTAATTATTACTTTAATTATTTCTTACTTTATTACTTTACTGCTTTTATTACTTTAATTATTATGCTTTTATTTTAATCAATGCTTTTATGACTTTAATTGATGCTTTTAAATACTTAAAAGATTTATTTTAAATTAATAAATTTATTTTCTTAATTGTATCCTTTCTTTCTTTTAACGCAGACCGTCGGACCCACCCTGAGGTGTAAGGTATATTTTTGAACGGCCAGGACAGTGCCACCCAATTTAGAATGGAACGCAATTTAGACGGCATTCACAGGGACTGTACCTTCCTTCTTCTACTACCAACTTCTCGGATGAACTTTCGGACCTACAAATTTAACGTGCTAGTACTCCGCGTTAACACGTTGATAGTTTGAGCAGAGCCAGGAATCGAAATTTGAGTCTTCGATGTGCCTTAACCACTGGGTTATCTCATATCTTAATGTCATCCTTGTACAATTTATCATGTGTTTGGACATCACCATACCAAATTATAAAATGATATAAACAAAATTGAAGGAAAAAAATGTTTGGATTGATATTTATTAAGATCTTGATTAAGGAAATTATTGTATTAGGAAAAACCACTATGCCAAGATACGGGGTATGTTCTATAGAGGACCTACGAACGTGCCTTATGTTTATAATGGATGAAATTTAACACACACATCCAAGAACTTTAAATTAACTGCCTAATTCTAAGTGGTCAGTATTGTAAACCCTTGTTTACTGATTCGATTGGGAGAAAATAAAGAATCATTAATGTAATAAATAGTTTTAGTTTCTTAGCAGTAGTGAATACTGAATGAGAAATTAGTACAGTGGAGTCAAAATTCCTTCACTGGATTTTAAAAGATTTGTGAAGGTAAAGCTGTTTGATCCCTGAAAATCAATGAACCGCTTTTGACCGCTGGTGTGTCAGTCAATCTATCTCTAATGAGTTTTAAACATTTTTTATGACTACAGAAAAACAACTTGACATTTTGTCTAATAATGCTAAATGAATAAATATTTTACGTAGGAATCGAAGCACAAAAAGTATATATTCGATATTTAAAAGGGATTTTAAATCTATGATACTGAAGAAATAATTAGTCATTTAATTCATGTTGGGTGTGTACTAATTCCCCCGTGGTGAAGGGGCGCCTACGACCACGTCCACAAGATCCCCCCCCCCAAGGGTGTTCCATGGCGAAGGGGAAGAGATTTGCAGCTTCACTTTTATAGAAGCCCCCGAAGGGTGGAAGTCTGACTTGGCTTCGACATGGCAACATCCATGCCCGCTGTCAGGATTTGAACCCGCAACCCGGCAATCCAGCGATCAGACGGAAACGCATGCCCCTCACCGCTCGACGACCGGATCGGCATTCATGTTGTAGCAGCAAGTGCTACAAGTTATCGAAATATTCTTGGAATAAAATTTTTGACTAGTATTTTTAGTGATGGCATATGCGCTGGGTTTATTAATTTTTAAGGAAACTATTTAGATATGACAGTCGAATGCAAACTTGGTATCTTTCTATGAGAAATTGAGATATGGCGTATTATTAACATAAGAGAAGGCACTGCATTGTCCTGCAAAATGTCATATTTTATAGGCCACAGTGAACCAATTGATTACTTAATAAGCTGAGAATGATATGAAGATAGGAGATAAATATGTCAGAAATATTCTGGTTATTTTCTAAAGACACTCCCGAAAGAGAGATTGTTTTTACATATGGATGCTATAACAGATTCCTATGATTTCTTGAATGCTGCAGCTGAGAAAAATTCACGCGATTTCTATTTTAAAGGCTGTTTTTATATGTTATGGCTTGCAAAAAAAATGTTCCTGTTGTTGAGAATTTCAAAATTGAGTTTATGACCTGGTTAAGTACTGAATTTTGGTTGAACTCCATGTCGTTATAATAATTTTCACCCATCTTACAAATTTTGCGTTATTACTCAAGCTGGAACATTGAAACATTGAAAACCAGCTTGAATGATTTTGGTTTCAAAGCTGGTATACAGCCCTTTAAATTAAACCTTGGTACCATGGTAATTTTTTTTGTTAAATTCATCGTTTTTCGTTTAAACCAATGATTTTGTTTAAACCATTTAAATTATGATTGAAACCGGTGCTTCAAACCATAGTTTCTTGTTTTTTTACAATTCCCGTTTTATTCTCCAACACTTCTTGATAAAAGAAAAATTATCAGAAATTGCCAATACACAGACCGTAATGTAAACTTTTCCTGTATTTAAGAAACATGAAATTTCCTAAATACAGTTATATGATGCTTATAATTACGTTGTCTTAAAAGTAAAATTGCCAACAACTGGTCCACTTTCTTGTAAACCATCATATATATCAACAAAAATAGCCAAGCTACAGTTGAGGCAAATTGGCTGATAGATTATGTTTGTTCCTTCTGATAGAAGGATAGTTTCAAGACATTTAGTTAAAAATTATGTATGTGCACTGACAGTTGTATATGTTCATTAAAACTAGGGATACGTGCCTGTAATGTGTTGTGGTGTCAGATACAATAATTTATTAAAACAGATCTACCTTACAGCAGACCATTATTATCAATGCAAGGTGCTTAAAATATCAGACATGTCATATTCCTGCAAGCCAATGGTAGACCCCCATACAGCAGAAATATGAGAAATTTCAATACGGGAAATTTTAAAGCACAATTTTTTTCAGAGAATAAATATATGCTTTGATGAAATAATATCCTTATAGGCAAGTGCACACGTATTTTCAAACAAATATAAAAGTTATTGACGTTTGTGTTCTAGTTCTTCTAATTTATCTTTTATGAAGGAAATATTTCTTGTAAATGGGATTTACACAATCATATTTGAATAAAATTGCACGCAACTGACATGTTTTATATCCTCACGTTGTAATAATTCTAATATTATTAATAATAGTTCTAATATTCCCGTGTTATCGGCGTAAAATATGTAAGGAAATTTGCAAAAATTTATTATCAACATTCACCAAAATAGGTGTTTTTAGGGAAATAAATTTAGGATTAATAAGTTTTCTAGACTTTGAAAACCCTCTTCTCCATCCAAATCTTCATCATTCGTCACAAAAAGTTAGTCAGACCAATATTATAATATTTTGTTCTCTCTTTTTTCGCAATCAGTATTTGATTCCCAAACTTTGTATAAGGGATTTATTTTTGCAACAGTATTACATTTTAAAATTATTCCATAATTGTTCCTATCCTTTCTTCTCACGTTCCCTTGTATAAAGAGATTTATCTTCAAACATCTTTCTTCGTGTAATTAGTACTTTACGTCTTGAGCAAGACTAATACCGATCGTGAAAATGTTTTTACTTCCTTAACCCTTAGTTTTACATAAGTGTATGCTTAAATAACTAGAGATCTTTCGAAGAAGTTAATTTAAGGCAATTAAGTTCCGATCTTAATGGCTTCTTTGGAGAAAATTTCGAGTATAGCTAATTATATTCTTAAGTGCATGTATTCAGATAAATTTCATGGAAGGTTTGAAGGAAGTGTATTTTATTAAATTAGAATTGATCACGATTTTTCTAGTACTAGTTGTGTCGTATCTGACTTTTTTTTTATATCTTGTAAATTCCTAAAATTGATTTGGAGAATAGAAAATATTTAAATTATAAAAACACATATAATGATATAAAATATTTAATTGAATTTGTTCAGGTTTTTATAGAAAAACATTCAAATTAAAGATAGAAAATTGGAAAAGTAGTAGTTATATTTTGAAATTTCAACAATTTGTATTATCATGCTTTGTTTCATAAAATTTGCACTATTTAGGATTAGGAATGGACTGTTACTAAAGCCAAAACTTTAACTGACAATGCTTACAGTTGGAAATTAATCTCAGTGCAGGGATAGCATTCATACTAGTTGGGCGTTTTTGATATTTTAAGCTCGGAACAGAAGATTACTGTACTTCAGCAAGAAAACATAGTATTTGTTGCTATTTTGTAAGAGTTTCTACTGACAGATTCCCTACTATTCACTCCATATTTAAATATTACACATAAACTACACGCGCGGTAATATTACACATTGGGCGCGGTAGCCCATTGGTTAGCGTGCTGGAGTTGCACTCGGTAGGCCCGGGTTCGATTCCAGCCACTGCCAAAACTGCCGCCGTGTTCATGCGGAGTACGATCACGTTAAACATGTGGGTCCGAAAGTCCTTCCGAGAGGCTGGTGGTAGGGGAAGGAGGGTACGGTCCCTGTGGATGCCTCCCCCACTGGGTTCCGGTCTAAATTGGGTGGCACTTCCCGGCCGTCCAAACTGTTACCTTACACCTTTCTGGTAGGTCGGACGGTCTGGGTTTCAACAACAACATAAACTACACGGAACTGCAATACGCCAATTTCATTGTTAACGATTACATCAATAATGTGCGTCACCAATATCTGTGATTACGTAAATATTTCAATTTATAGCAACTTTTATTGGATAATGAAACACAAAACACTTGTCTGATCTATTATAAAAACAAACAAGAAAGATTAATCATGCATAAAGCACTGATTATGAAACATTTTCCAACTGAAGCGCAATTTTATTTAAATATCTCTAAAATGCAATACATTCAGAAGTAATATTTTTTAAATTATCACAGTAAAATAATTTATTTTACTTGAAAACTTAAAACTGCATTAAAACAGGCATTACTATAAAATCGTGTGCTTCTCTATCTAAGTAAAATCAATGAATATTTCATTCATATCACTTATATTCCAGACTTCATAGATAGTTTTGAGTTAAAATAATTCAGCAATTCTTATACAACTCATCTTACAATCACTGGTTTTGTTTATATTTTGCATATGTTAAAATCAGGCTTCGTTGTAGAAATAATCAAAGTTTAGTGATCATTTAAAATCAAAAATATTGTGATTGCTTGGACGCAGATATTTGATACATAGATAATATGCAAAAATAAAGCGGTTTTAGGACGGATGCAAGACTAAATTATAAATATAAGTATTCCTAAAAATTCACGATTTTTACTAAACGAAAAAAAAAATGGATGCCATATTTTATTTTGCAACGAGTCACGTGATCTCTTCATATAATATGGATGCAATTATTATTTCAATCTTTATTAAAAAATTATTTAACATATTTTGATGAAAATTTTTACGCATTTTACGTGATAATTTGATTTTTAAAATTTTCAAAGCAATTTGTGAATTTTAACTCCGTTTAAAAATGCTTGAAAAAATAGTTTCTATAGAGTTCAATCTATTTAATTTTTTTAATCCGGGTTAAATCCAAAACTAATTGGATGATATTATTCTTTTACATTCCCATATGCCCCACAGACCGTCTCAACAACATACTAAATTTCATTTTGATAAAGTCACTTTTAAATCAGTTATCGTGCGAACAGATAGACAGACAGACATGCAGACAAAATGAACAAAGTTATAAACACTGTATAACTATAACCATTAGAGGTGATACGTCAAAGTTCAAATCACTGAATCAACTAATTAAATGACAAATCTTAAAAACCAGATTTAAACGTCACTTTATTAAAAACCATTCTACAGAAGTACAACAAATAATTTTAAGACAGGGCGCTTTCGAACACCTTCATGCTCATCCTCAGCGGCGATAGAATCAGAACAGATGCTAACATGTTTAAATACATTCCAATGCCGTCAAGCAAAATTTGTATATTACGAAAATTGCCATCCATACAAAACTGTGAATCCATAAAACAGATTTAAAAATATAAAAATTACAAATCTCAAAGATAAACAAATTTACAAAACGTTTTAAAAAACATCAAATACATTAGAACATTATTATAAATTATGGTAATTGTGTAAAGGTTTAACACACACGCACGGCATCGAGAACGAGTCGCCAGGCATAACTTAAGACCTGAACAATTTCAAAATTATAAATAGAAGTACGATATAAATAAACAAGAGAGATCAATCATGCTTAAAGCATTGACTATGAAACACTTTCCAACTTCAATGCAATTTTATATAAACATCTCTAAAATACGATACATTCCTAGGTAATATTTTAAAACTTATCACAATACTACCTTAATTTATTATATTTGAAAACTTAAACCTTCATAGAAAAAAATGAACTTCATTCAAATGAAGGCATTGAAATATAAATTGCCTGGTTTAAACATCTCTAAAATGTGATACATTCCTCGGAAATAATTTTAGAATTATCATAATACTAACATAATTTATTATATTTGAAAACTTTATCGAAAACAACTGAAATTCATTCAAATGACGTCATAGGAAAAATAACACGCCTGTCTCTCTCTATAAAAGCAGCATTTCATTCATTTCCCATTCATGTCATTCATCACAATACTATAATAATTTATTTTATTTAAAAATAATGACCATGGAGTTACAAGTAATTATACTCTATGCGTAAAACTTCATCGAAGAAAATCGTCCTGCTCTTTGTAAAATCAATGAATATTTCATTCATATCAGCTATGCAGACTCCATGAAATAAATGATTTTGTGTTAAAGAAATACAGCAATTCTAATACAACTCATTCTACATATTTTGCTGTTTACATTTTACATAGGTGAAGAATAGGCTTCGTTGTAGAAATAATCAAATTTGGATGAGCATTTAAACTCAAATATATTGTCATTGCGTTGTTTCAGTATGTAGATGGACAAAATTTAGGCAAAAATAAAGTGGTTTTAGGACGGATACAACATTCTATGAATTAAAAAGAACTTTAAAAATCGCGATTTTGAGACAAGATGGATGCCATATATCATTTTGAAGTGAGTCACGTGATCTTTTCATAGCATGGTCACGTGATCGCTTCATATAAGAGGTGTTATTATTATTTTAATTTTTATTTAAAAAACTACTGAATATATTTCACTGAATTTTCTTTTATGTATATTATGGAACAATTTGAATATTACGTAAAATTTTCGAAGCAATTTGTGGATTTTAAATCCGCTTAAAAAATGTTTGAAAAATTAGGTCTCATAGGGCTCAATGTATTTCATTTTTTCAACCCGGGTTCAATCCAAAACTATTTGGTGATAATATCATTTATATTCCCATAGGTCCTACAGACCGTCTGAACAACATACTAAAATTTCCATTTGATTAAGTCATTTTTACGGCAGTTATCGTGCTAACGGGTAGACAGACAGACAGAATGAACATAGTCATAAACACTTTTCAACTTTGTTGTAAAGTGTTAATTCGTAAAGTAAAATAGAGCGGGGTTTATCACCGCTGATAAAAAAAAAGAATTTTTAAAAATGAGGTCAAAAATTATCTTTTGTAATTGGGCAAGCGTGGTTGCTTGTTTACCATTTTTTACGCCTCTAGCATGCTCAGCCAAACGAATACCAATCGTACGTTTAGTACTACCGATATAAAATTTATAAATAGTATCCGGAGAAAGAAGGGGTACAACATATACCCCAGCAAGACTTTTAAATTTAAGATTATCCCCAAATTTATCAGTACAACTAGATTCAACATAGTAGTTAACTGTTGAATGAGCGGGTTTAAAATTTTAAACGTAAAAAGTCGTATCCATCTTGTTCGAAAAATTCCAACAGTTCTTTATAGAATCCATATAAAAAAATTAAATTCAGAACAGTAAACTCCCTTTAGGTTGTACCTCACAATTTCGAAATACTAGCTACGCTTATGCTGCGGGATTCACGTTGTTGAATAAAATAAAACTTATTTAGAAGAACTTCTACATAAGACAAATGTTTTCTATAAATAAATTATGTTTTCTAGAATAATAAGAGAGAGCTTTTACATAAAACCAACAATCATACATAATTTAATCCATCTGGGAACATAAGGAGAATTTATATCATCTAAAATGCATTAAAATTTTGAAGAAGGAAGGAAAATTATTTTACTGCTTATTAAAATAAAATTTTATTTACAGAATGGGGGTTATCCCTTAAGTTTTGTACAATAATTTGCATTTGTCGCATTTTGTGTTGTTAATTGCAACTGTTTTAAATCATGTGTAGAAAAACACAATCAACATTCACTATATAATCCGATAATTTCTCTATAATACGTAATATGTATAAAAGGAAGGGTTTTAAAGCATCTGGGTCAAAAATAAAATTATCTCATTTTGATGAGTTTACATGTTATGGACATCCTTCTTGTCAAATTTACCCTTTTGTCATTGGTGTAATTTTTCTGTCTCTGTCTAGTAATCTGTGGGTATGGTATCTCCGGAACAAATTAATTGAATGAAATAAAATTTCGCCCAATTACTTTAATCAATAGTTATCAGAATCCTATTGATTTTAGGAAATGACGGACCAAGTAAACTTCGATTTTATTTTCGAAATTAGATGAGGTATATACAAATATTTTGTTATGAATAGTTAAACAGATAACAGTATTCTATATCATATTTTATTCTTTAATCAGTAGCATAATTTATTGAAAGTTGATATGAGCCATTCTTGGGGAATTGCTTAGTATTTGTTTTAATCAAAATAGAAAATAAATCACACTCAATAAATGAGTTTAATAATAAATATTTGAGTGAATAAGTTCCAAGTAGCTGAAAATTAAAATATAAATTAAGTATAAAGGTATATAAGTATTTTTACATTAATTTTATGGATGGGATGTTTTAAATGAGCTGACGATGTTACTCATGCATAATTCAAAACTGCATTTTTTCCAGTTTTACTTCATGGAACATTTCGTCCTTAATTTTACTCACTAAGAATTCAACTGCTTTATTTCCTTCATCATAGGTTTCTTTTTTCCTTCATATTTTTTTTAATTTCGATTGGCAACGATCACTTTCCTAAGTGACGTGATACGACTATTCTTTGACAGAAGCGAAGTTCGAAATTGACATTTTATCCAGACGAAAAAGACTCTTTTTCTTTTCTTGAACAAGTTGATACTTTCATTCAACTTTGTATGCTGTATATAACGAAGTTTTTATTTTACAGGTTTATCCAGACAACTTTCTAAGGGAATATATATATATTCCAATGTACTTTAAATCATACATAAATGAACATCATTGCTTGCGAGCAAATCTAGAAAGCAGGTCATGCGGAAATGCATATTACATCTCATGCATATTACATTATGCATATTACATAGGGCAACGTCATACTTATCAATCCCCAGCATTCCCCATTGTTTGGGAACTATATCTGGCAGTTCATCAGATAATAGAAATGTTCTTTTGATTAACGTTTATGGTTGATGTATCCTGTTAAAAGTGAGAAAAACATAATTTAGGCTTTCTCGGAATCTAAAACATTAAAATCTAAACAATTTAAATTTACTTTGTATTAAACATAGTACTATGTATGACTGTACTAAAATAATTTAATTTCATATATAAATATTTTGAAATATTTTTTTCAAAGAAATATTTTTATGCCCGAACCATTGTTTACTTCATGTTTAATTATTTTCGAAATATTTTTTTAAAATATAAAAAATATCTGTAAATAGTACGTGACAAAAATGGTGAATAGAAAATTTAGTTTTTGAATCAATAATTTGGTTTTGCAAAATCTCTATGTCTTTCTAGCAATCACCTTGTAAAGTTGAAGAAGATTAAAGGATGTTCCTTTTTAAAGCTGAAAATGCTTATATTTTGTAAAATGAAAGAGCTATACACAATGAGCGAAATATATCTAGTTTTTAAAAGTCCTATAATAATACAGAATTGGATTTGAGACTGAGATTGAGTTCTTAGTCTTTGAAACATTATGGTTATAATTTCACTATTATAACATTTGAAATTATTTTGAAAAGGCAGTTCTAATTTAGAATCATCAACTTGCTTTAATGTATCCTATTTTAGTATGTATCCTACGTTACCTATAATAATGTATCCTACACATAGTATATGTTGTAAACGACGCTATTCACTCAAAACCATTTCGGCTCCATCAGACTGAAGACGAAATATTTTTTTATGTAATACACCACATTTATTATATAAATTATTACATTCGTGATAACTTTCTGAAGAAATAGGAAATTCGAATGAAATTTGGCAAGAAATTTTAATTGTATATTTCTATAGATAGCAAAAGATTCCTATTTATATTCAGTGACATCGGGCGATATAGAATCTTTCCTCTATGTTTTTGATATTTCTTGACATAGAAATATGTTAATGTGTAGCAAAAGTCATGTGGGGGTATATTATATTCATTAACTAAAACTACAGAGTTTTAAAGAGGATTGTTTATTTAATAGATATTAATTGCTAATTGATAATTAGCCCCGCATTACATAATCGTTACTATTTAACTTCTATAATTACAATGTAATCCTGAAACTACCATCAAAGGATTTGCTTATTTTAAGCAAAATTTCATTTAAAAATAATTACATGGTTGTTACCTTTCTTCGTACAAGGTAGTATATTCTTTCTTCTTAGGTTCTAGATAAATACGGATTTGATCCTCTAATTTAGTTCACTCATTATGATTTATATATTTTACAGGCTTTTTACAATTTGCTAGATATTTAGCTTGAGCTCTTCTCCTATTTTGCTTTCTTTACATACATAATGTATAAGGAAAGTATTGTGACGGGGTCGAAAATTCGAATTCGAGTTTTCAGAGGGAGAGCATGTTTCAAGCATCCCTGATCACGAATCAAAAATTTTTGAAGTGATGTCTGTGTGCGCGCGTGTGTGTGTGTGCATGTGTGTGTGTGTGTGTGTGTGTCAGTGAGTCTGTGGAGACGATAACTGACGAACGAATGGACCGATTCGAACGAAATTTGGTACAGAAATCAGAATCCGTAAACACTGGAAGCTTATTGTTTTTATACACAATCGAATGTACAGAACCCCCCCTAAATTTTCGAGTGAAATTTTGAAAAAATCGTCAAAAAATCAATACCGCTAATAAAGTTACGCAAATAGACATTTCGTATGTAATTTTTCATTAGAAAACGATTGACATAAATTTTAGAACGCTAACATGAACCGTTCTCGAGATATTGCACATTTTCCAAAAAAAATATCAAAAAGTCATATAAAATAAAAAAAAATATTTCCTATTGAGAAACATGTTCACTTTTCATATGTAATACCATGCGATAAATTGGGTGACATCATTCTCGTGGATCTAACTAGTTCCATTCATGAAAAAAGATACTTTAAATAATACTTTTGTATTTGGACGGCTATAGTCATTTATCTGCTGTACGAATAACTTATTTCTTCGTCCATAACGCTTGGCGAGATTTTGGCGGAATGTCGCCAACTTGTCGGCTTTTTTAAATGTTGCCAAATTAACGAAAATCTTGCCAAATGGATAACAATGACGCTACATCAATGAAAATGACGACTAATTGTTGAAAATTCAATATCTTGGAATGAATATTAGTATCTACTATACGAAAAACCTGTTTTTTACTGTAAAAATAGTAAATTCATTACATTATATAAGGAAAGTCATGTGTTGCCCACATCAGATTTTTAGAAATGTATTTCGTTACAACCGTTACTAATTAAACATCTACGTTAATATAAGACATTTTGGTTATGTGTTAGAAGACTTTGTTTGCGAAAACCTTGAAAATGCGTAATTATGGTCTTAAGTGAATGTACAAGGAAGTAGCATGTATTTTTTTCATTTATGTCTATGTTATCCAGAAAATTTAACAAAATATTATTACTTTCCTTATATACATAATGTATAAGGAAAGTATTGTGACGGGGTCGAAAATTCGAATTCAAGTTTTCGACGGGAGAGCACGTTTCAAGCATCCCTGATCACGAATCAAACATTTTTGTAGTGATGTCTGTGTGTGTGAAAGTATGTGTGTGTGTGTGTGTATGTGTGTGTGTCAGTGGGTCTGTGGAGACGATAACTGACGAACGAATGGACCGATTTGAACCAAATTTGGTACAAAAATCACAATCCGTAAACACTGGAAGCCTATTGTTTTTATACGCAATCGAATGTTCTGAACCCCCCTGAATTTTCGAATGAAATTTTGAAAAAATCGTCAAAAAATCAAACCACTAATAAAGTTACGCAAATAGACATTTCTTATGTAATTTTTCATTAGAAAACGATTGACATAAATTTTAGAACGCTAACACGAGCCGTTTTTGAGATATTGTACATTTTTCAAAAAATATATCAAAAAGTCATATAAAATAAAAAAAAAAATTTCCTATTGATAAACATGTTCACTTTTCATATGTAATACCATGCGATAAATTGGGTGACATCATTCTCATGGATCTAGCTCGTTCCATTCATGAAAAAAGATACTCTGAGTAACACTTTTGTATTTGGACGCCAATAGTCATTTATCGGCTGTAAGAATAACTTATTTCTCCGTCCATAACGCTTGGCGAGATTTTGGTGACAAATTTAGTGGAATGTCGCCAACTTGGCGACATTTTGAAATGTTGCCAAATTAACGAAAATCTCGCCAAATGGATAAAAATGACGCTAAATCAAAGAAAATGACGACTAATTGTCGAAAATTCAATGTCTTGGAAAGAATATCCGTATCTACTATAAGAAAAACCTATTTTTTTTACTGTAAAAGTAGTAAATTCATTATATTATATAAGGAAAGTCATGTGTTGCCCACATCAGATTTTTTTAATTAGCTGCGACTTTATTAGGCGCAGTTTTCTGGATTTAATTTTTCACTGTTTTAACTGACAATTGAATTAAATCCTTTTTTAAATAAGAAATACTTTTAAAACATTATCGCAAGATATGAATGGTATTAATATAAGTTTCACTTTATATTTTCGCAATCTCATACTCCATGGGGAATAATGTTTGGGTGCAAATAAAGAGTGGGTGAAAAATTTGGGTGAATTATTTTTGGGTGCAACTAAAGACTGTACAAATACTGCCATCGAAAAAACTTACACATGAGTTGTCGGGATATAAATGAAATAAAATAAAATTTAGATTTCAAATGGCTGATTTAGTGCCAATATTAAATCAACATCGAAAAGTTATTTCAATTTCCACATTCTTTTTTCTTTTAAATTATGAAAAGTTCTTTATTATTAAATATTTAATAATATTTGAATGCCACATATATCTCCTTATTGTTACATATTTAATAAAATAAGAATGCAACATAATTATCATTATTTCGTAATATTTAACACATACACATTCTTAAATAAAAAATGTTTGAGCTTTGCTGCATACCCAACTCTTTAATGTATTGCTTTATCAATGCACTGAAATGTATTACTGTCCTTTTCCTCTATCAAAGTGATCAAATTCATAGAAACGTGTTGTTGATCCAATTACTTGAGGACCACATTACTTATAGTTTTTTTTGTTGTCATTCATCAACATTTCTTGACAACATATTCATCAACATTTTTTTTTTATGTTTTTAGCACCTTTCAACATAGTTGAAAGTATTTATGACTTTGTTCATACTGTTTGTCTGTCCGGCCGTTCGAAGGATAACTGCCGTAAACATGACTTCATCAAAATGGAATTTTAGTATGTTATTGAAACAGTCTGTGTGGCATATGTGAATGTAAATCAATAATATCATCCAATTAGTTTCGAATTGAACTCGAGTTGAGAAAGTGAAATACATTGAACACTATTGGACCCAATTTTTCAAACGAAATTAAATGTCACAAATTGCTTTGAAAATTTAAGAAATATTACCCATAAAGAAATTACCCCACAAAATATATAAAAATAATTCAGCAAAATATGTTTGGTAGTTTTTCTAAATAAAAATTAAAATAATAATTACATCCATATAAAGAGATCACGTGACCCACTTCAAAATGCAATATAGCATCTATCCTTTCTTTCCAGTGTAAAAATCGTGATTTTCAAAGTTCTTTTAAATTTATATTTAGTATTACATCCATCCTAAAACCGCTTTATTTTTGCGTATTTTCTGTGCATCTACATTTTGTGCCAACTCAATTACGAAATTTTTGAATTTAAATGATCATCAGACTTTGATTATTTTTACAACGAAGCCTAATTTTAATAGATGCAGAATGTAATTGTAAGATGAATTGTATAAGAAGTGCTGATTATTTTTTCACACAAAATTATTTAGCTCTGGAGTATGGAATAACAGTGATATGAATGCAATATTCATTGCTTTTACATAGACAGGCAGATGATTTATATTTCGATGACGTCATTTGACTAAAGTTCATTTCATTTTATGAAGTTTTAATTATTGTTGTACTGCGATAATTTAAAACATAGCAACGCTGAATGTAATGTATTTTAGAGATACTTAAATAAAATTGTATTTCAGTCAGAAAGTGTCTGATAATCAATGCTTTACGCATGATTTATCTTTCTTGTTACATCTTTTACCACGCTATAACGTCACCTGTAAAATGCGTTTTATGTCGTCTGTACAGAAAAACAAAGAGCAATTTGAATATCTATATATACTAATTCCCAAGTGTCAGCCTGTCTGTCCGTATGTCTTTCTGTCTGTCTGTCACGCTTTTTAGGCACTTCCCGAATAGATAGAGACTTGCAATTTGGTACACGGTTCGATCGTTCGGAAAAACCCTCTGGAAAAATCGAATTTTTCGACAACGTTCTCTGGAGGGGGGGGGGGGGTGCTCCACACCAAAACGTTCGAAAATGAAATGATAGGAAAGCATACTTTGCCATAAGATATATACTTTAAATTTGGTGTATGGGTAAATCGTTCGAAAGGAACGATTGCACACGTAAGAAAGTGTGCAATTTCAGATTTCCAATATTTTCTACTTAAGGGGGTGCCACATACCAAAATATTCGATTTATCGAATAAATGAGGAACGGCTCCTTTAAAATTTGATAGAGGCTTGAAATTAGGTATATGGACTAATCATTTGATGAAAATACCCAAGACGAATATAGTTTTTCAAAAATGTTCTTTCAAGGGGGTACTCCAGAGGAGAACGTTCGAAAGATGAATTGATAAGAAAACATACTTCGGGATGAGATAGAGATTTGAAATTTAGTGTACGGGTAGATAGTTTGGAAGGAAGTAAGTGTAAAATTTCAGTTTCCCAATATTTTCTATTTTTGGGGGTGTTGCACACAAAAATGTTCAATACTCGGAAAGAAGTAGAAACACCGGTTTTAGAACGTGATAGAGACTTGATATTTGGTATATGAGCGAATCATTTAATAGAAAACCCAAAAAGAATGGAGTTTTTCAAAAATGTATATTTAAGGGGGGGGGTACTCCACAGAAAAACATTCCAAAGATAAAATGATAGAAAAAGCATGCTTTGCGATGAGATAGAGACTTCAAATTTGGTATACATGTAGATAGTTAGAAAGGAAGAAAGTGTGCAATTTCAGTTTTCCAACATCTGCATTATAAGGGATGCCGCACACTAAAATGTTCGATTTGATGAACAAATGAAAAATGTCTCCTTTGCAATGTGATAGAGACTTGAAATTCAATATATGGGGTAATCATTTGCTAAAATAACCCTAAGATTATTAAGGTTTTTTAAAAATGATCATTTAAGAGGGTGCAACACAGAAAAAAGTTCGAAATATGAAGTGATAGAAAAACATGCTTCACGATAGGATAGAGACATCAAATTTGGTGTACTGGTAGATAATTTGAAACGAAAAAAGAGTGCAATTTCGGATTTCCAATATTTGCAACTTTCGGGGTTGCCGAACACCAATATGATCGATTTTCGGAATAAATGAGACACGCTTCCTTTTAAATGTGATAGAGACTTGATATTTGGTATATGGGCCAATAATCTGATAAGAAATCCAAGGCGAACAGACTTTTTTAAAAGGGTACATTTATGGGTGCGCTCCACAGAAAAACGTTTGAAATGGGAGATGATGAAATAGTATGCTTCGGGATGAGATAGAGACTTTTATTTGGTGTACTGGTAGACAGTTCGAAAGGAAGACGTGCGCAATTCAAAATTGACAATATTTTCTTCTTTAGGGGTTCCACACACTAAAATATTCGATTTGCCGAATAAATGTGAAACGCGAATTATTAAAAAAATGACAATATTCAGTGGTTGCTTATTGCGATACCGTTGATTTTCAACGGATATTCGGCTAGTGCTTTTACTAATTGAGAGCCATAATTAATAGTTGTTATATGATTAGCATATGGATACAATTGTGAGTTGTAGTACCAGGTTGGGGTAAATATAGTTTGGGAGACTTAGGTCCCAGTTGCATTTTGATAATAACGAACTTGATGAGAAAAAAGACAGAGATTGCAGTTTGAAGAAAAATTTCTTCATTGAGTTCAATAACTTTCGTCAATGGCCAATAGGAATATAAATATAAATTTTTATTAAAGCACAGTTTCTTGATCACATTCGTCCTCCAGAAAGTGTAATGACTTTCAAAATATGATTGAAATTTTTTTTTCGAAAATATGGTTTAATCGACAGCATGTAAATTAAACTAAATAATTTGAATGTCGCGAAGAATATGTTAGGTATGTTAGGAGTGTGTTTAGCTACCTAGGAGTATATA
The DNA here is from genome assembly GCA_951213105.1 of Amaurobius ferox. Lineage (NCBI taxonomy): Eukaryota > Metazoa > Arthropoda > Arachnida > Araneae > Amaurobiidae > Amaurobius > Amaurobius ferox. The sequence goes on along the minus strand of OX578148.1, from coordinate 14,115,501 downwards.
TTAGGAGTACTAGTTAGAAGTATTTTTTTCAATTTGTTTATTTATGTTTTATTTATTTAACATTAATATGAGAGATTGAACAATAATCTCATTAATAGGTTCGTTGTGATTGAAAGAATTATTGCAGAATTTCAACTTTATGACATCATTATAAGATCGGTAATTAAATTTTGATCCAGAATTTGTTGCACGTTTTCTTGATTTCTGCAGAATTCAAAGAAACATATGTTTTTCTAGCAAAAGTAGTAAAATTGATTTTTATATTTTATCCTAGCCTTAACAACTGATCGTATGATTATTGAATTTGACGATCATGAACCTACGAGTTTCACGCCTCTCTTAAAATATGTTTGTCTATTATCACTTGATTTTTAAGAATTTTATAAAGACGATATTTAAGAATTTTATAAAGTTCCAAGCAGGGAACAGCAATTTCGTATCTCCCAAATGTAAGTTTCAAAGAAACCTATATTTTTATTTGGTCAGAACAAAATTGCTCAAAACACTCTTGTTGTTGAAGACAAGGGAAATTTTCTGTTGGAGATGGGAAGACTAAAAACAGGTTGTACGCCTCTCTTACCTAGCAAACATTCATTACATGTACACTTCATATCTAACTTGCCAATTAAACGGAATGGTCGCTTGTGAAATCTTCACATACGTAGCATTCAACTGCCCGTAACTGTCCTTAAAATAAAGTATTTTTAAAATGTAAATGTATCAGGCTTAAATCATTTTATATTGAAATATCACATGTATTTATGCTTTTTTATGTGTAAAAGAATATAACGCTTTCGTAGCGATGCATTTCCTTATTTTTATCCCCTCTAATAATTCTAAAGTTGGCGCCTTGTACTTTAATTTTGCTTTGGGATCACGTAAGGGTTATGGAGACCCTGATTGATCCCCATAAGTAATCAAGCAAATCTAAAATTGGATAATTACGATTAACTAGAGCAAATACCAGGCGTTGCCTGCGATTTAAGATGCCAACACCTGATTAAAATTACATTGGAAGTCAAAGCAAATTCTCGAAAACTAAACAACATTTTAACGATACGCGCTCCTACAGCAAAAATGAAAACTATCTCATAGGCGGTTAAGTGAGCTTACATAAGTCTACTCCATGACCGTTGTTTGAACGCATTATGCTCTAAGTACACGTCTCCGCACACCTTAGCTTACTACGTGGGGAATTAAAAGGAAATAAATGGAAGTCGAAATTAGAGATCGAAAACCATGAGTGCCTAGAGGAAGGTCAGTTTGTCTGTTCGATCCAAACCGTCCGGCTAACTCGAAGATGTAAGGTAACTTTTTGACTGACATTTAACTTCCCCTACCACTAACCTCTCGTAAGGACTCACGGACCCACATGTTTAACGTGATAGGACTACGCGTGAACACGGCGATAGCTTGGGCAGAGGAGGGAATAGAGCTCGGGTTTTCCGAGAGCAATCCCCGTCCGCTAACCACTGGTCTGTCGCGCCCATAAATAAAGTCAGTTAAAAGGCTGATGAAAGGGAAGCTATATAGTATATGCCAGTGAAAACTGCACGTTAATTGGAACAATAGAGATGGAGGCTGTAGTTTAAAGGGGGAGATAGTTTAAACTAAAAACTATCCAAATATCAAAATTGAAGCAACGAGCCTAGTGACGTAAACGTAAATTCTTGGTTATTTTGTGGCATCTCACTTCCGAAGAAAGAAATGTTTATTTTTTCACCAGCTAATAGACAGTGCTTTTTCCAACGCATTCAAAGACGTGTGCTCCTTTGGGTTCACTTCCAATTGTGACGTCATAAAACTGTAGAAATACATCTTTCTGTGCTAGCGTTCGAATGGAAAATCATCTGTACCTTAAATTTTAAATTTAATTGCCAAAAATCACCAAATACAGAGTTAAACATCATTTTTATTTTCTTAGAGAGCCAATTAATGACTCTGATGCTGACTAATTTTTAAGATCGGATCGTGATAATTTTCCCTAATGTAGGAAGTAAAAATCTATTATATGCTTATAATGCAAATTGTAGCGTCTTTTTTGTAAAAGTGTGGAAAATTTAGATTGTTTGTTAAGGATTCCGTTCAAAGCTCGTTAGAAAGAGACTTATTCGATTTTCTTCCACTGGTGTTAAGATGAAAATTTTGTGATAACATTTTATATTTTTTATTAAATCGATTTGTGTAAAATTCGCTGAAAATTGCACTTCAACATTAAAATAATAAAAACCGCATTTGGATTGAAAACATCTCGCTGAAGTGCATCCTTTAGCTACCCAAATTCGTGGCTATTCATAGCTCATATATTTAGTTACCCGCAACACATATACACAGACAGCTCCTTTTATGGATTATAGGAAATAAGAATTAACTTTTTAAAATCAACATATTTATTTGGGATATGTATGAATTGACTATTTATATGTGACGTCTCTACCAGGCCAAATATACCTCTTGTCTGCCATAGTGGATAGAAATTTAACTTTGTCGTCCTGTTTTAGAGTATGATTTTCTCGCTGTTCTTTCTTGCTTCAAGGAAGCGAATACGGATCTATATTTCACCCTACTACATGCAATTTTTGAACAAACTTTTCTAGAAGGCTTACATTTTTCCATTTTATCGTATCCGATAACGATATCATGGATGGATCCATTACCACAGCGAATTTTACTCTGCCCAATATTGCAACGCCGACAGCAGTGGTATCTCCTTGTTAAGTTAACAGCAGTGGCATCTCCTTGCTACGTCAACAGCAGTGACATCTCCGTGTTACGTACGTGAAAATGGTCAACAGTGTTCAAATGGTCAATAGTCTACGTCCGCATCTGGCCATTTCCATCGTTTACTCTCGGTGAATATGAGATTTGAAAGTATTCAAAGATAAATAATTTGCGTATGAAAAGTACCAATAATATTTCAAAAGTATAGAGTATAAAATAAATGACTTCGTTTAAACATATATCGAAACATTTAGTACATAAATCCAATACGCTGCGCCGAAAAGAAACACAGATATTAACAAGTAAGATCAATCGTGCACTGATTTTGAAACGCTTTTCAAATGTAGTGCAATTTTATTTAAACATCTCTAAAATGCGATACATTCAGCGGTAATATTTTTAAAATTATCACAATACTACATTAATTTATAATATTTGAAAACATAAAATTTCATCAAAAAATATGAATTTTATTGAAATGACGACATTGAAATATAAATTGCCTGGTTTAAACATCTCTAAAATGCGATACAGTCACCGGTAATTTTTTTATATTATCACAATACTACAATAATTTATTATATTCGAAAACTTACAACTTTATCGAAAAAAATGAACTGTATTCAAATGACGTCAGTGAAATATAAATCTCCTGGATCTCTCAATGTAAAAGCTGTAAATATTTAATTCATACACTTTTATTACATTCCTCTCATTCATCACAATACTACAATAATTTATTTTATTTAAAAACTTAAAACCATGGAAGCACAAGTAATTTAACACTATGTTTAAAACTCCATCGAAAAAGTCGTCTGCTTCTCTATGTAAAATCAATTATTTAGCTTATATCAGCTATATTGCAGACTCCAGAACTAAATAATTTTGTGTTAAAGGAATTCAGCAATTCTTATACAACTCATGTAACATCTTTATGTGCTGATATTCTTCATAAGTGAAAATTAGGCTTCGTTGTAGAAATAATCAAAGTTTGATGATCATTTAAACTCATATATATTGTAATTGCTTTGTTTCAAAATATAGATGCACAGAAATTAAGCAAAAATAAAGCGGTTTTAGGACGGATACAACACTAAATATAAATTAAAAAGAACTTTAAAATCACGATTTTGACACAAAATGAATGACATTGATCATTTAAACTCAAATATATAGTAATTGCGTTGTGTCAAAATATGGATGCACAGAAATTAAGCAAAAATAAAGCGGTTTTAGAACGTATGCAACACTAAATATAAATTAAAAAGAACTTTAGAAATCACGATTTTGATACAAGTTGGGTGCCATACTTTATTTTGAAATAGGTCGCGCGATATCTTCATAAAATAAGAGTGTAATTAATATTTTAATTTTTATTAAAAAAACTATCGAAGATATTTTGATGATTTTTTTTTCATATTTTTAATTCGATAATTTGAGTATGTTCTAAAACTTTCGAAGCCATTTGTGAATTTTAAATTTGCTTAAAAAATGTTTGAAAAATTAGGTCCCATAGGGTTAAATGTATTTCATTTTTTCAACCCGGGATTAGTCCAAAACTAATTGGGTGTTATTATTCATTTATATTCCCATAGGTTCCACAGACCGTCTGAATAACATACTAAAATTTAATTTTGATAAGTCCTTTTTACGGCAGTTATTGTGCAAACGGACAGACAGACAGACACCTTTCAATTATGTTGTAAAGCGTTAAAAATGAAAAGCAATAAACCTCGGACCCAGGGGTTTTGGTGTTGTTTCATCCGGGAGCATGTTTGCCTTTATTATTATTAGCTGGCTCTGCTCAAATGATGAGATTGGACGCGCGAAATTTGTTTGCGCGATTTCAAGCGGGACCGAATTTGTTATCTGCGATTATCATCTTACTCTCCCGACGTCATTAAGGTTTCTTGAATGTCACTGGATTCTGAGTGCACAGCTCAATGTAAAATCTTTGCGCAAGCTGTTTACGCCTGGGTATTGCCACTTCAAAATTAACAAACTGTTTTTAAATGTAATAATGCGTGAGGTTTGGCAACATGTGAGGATTCTATTATTGTATGCAAATTCTACTGTTCATTATGTTAATTTATGCACGAAACGCCTCAACTCTGTATTCGAGAGTCACGTACTAATGACAGGCCAGGACTATCGATGCGTTATATAAGTGTTCGCCAGAAGAGAGATCAAAAGAGAAGAGAGATCAAAACAGAAGAGCGAGATCGGCGTCGTCAGCTTCGGCTGTTTTCTTTATACGAGAATACGGTGTCGCTCTGTTCATTGATGGAAGCACGCAGCAAAATAATGTTTTGTACAATACTGTGAGTATAGATAGCTATGATTTGATAGTTGGTTAGTATTGCTAATTCAGTTCAGTAACAGAAGGTTAAGATTTGGTCGAGGTATTGATGTGATAGTGCTAGCTTGTAAATATTCTGTGTATGTAATTGTGTATTGAGTTGTCAGCGAAGTTGGCTGGAATAAAGTATGTGTTTCTTAAATCTTGTAGATCATTAATGGAACTTATGTCAGGTAAAACCTTTACAATACCGCCTGCACAGAGTAGTTTGCCCGTAAGGTACTTTACAAAGGCTCCCGAACAGGTTAAAAAGGAACTTGACTTGCTAGGGAACCTTACGAACGCTTCTCACAGTTTACTCTGGACCGTGATATCATGAATGACAAAATTTAACTTCTAGACAACTTTTTACATTGGTTGCCGGGCTGAGTGCTCAACCTTGTATCAATGAACCTTGCACCTTGCTCGCCACTTCTCTCCAGACTACTTGGGCTGGTGAAACGTGTTTCGGGCCTTTTTTGTAAATATACTGTCTAGAGTGGATTAACATTTAGACAATGCTATTTTGGATTAATTGGACTTACCTTGGTATTTTGTGAAGAACTTTCGTATATTGGATTATATATTTGTATTTTTGCAGGGCTGCTCATTTGTGTCTCAATCCGCGGGCCACATAAGGATTATAAAATAGTTCTATACCCCACTAACCGAGCACACTTTCAAAAAACGCATTTTAGTACACAATTTTAATTATAATTTGTTTTATAATTGAGTTCCAATATAATTTAACTACAATTAAGCTTGACTTTTAACAGGGGCGTGTTAACATATTATTAATTGTAATTTATATTTCTGAAATATTTGTAAATTTATTCAAGATTAACTATTAAATTTAATATTTCTTCTAATTTATATACTGCTGTATACAAATATATACTATAATTCTTTCTTTGTCTAGACCGAGGTCGTCCGACCTACTAGAAAATGTAAGGTATTTGTTTGGACGTTCGATATAGTACCATCCAATTTAGAAACCCAGTGGGGACAACATCCACAGGCATTGTTCCTCATTTCCTACCACCAACCTCCAGTAGGGACTTTCAGATCCATATATTTAACGAACCCGTACTCCACGTAAACACGTAAACAGTTTAGTCAGACTCGGAAATCGAATTCGAGTTCTTCGAGTGCAATCTCCCTGCCTTAACCACTGGATTTTTCCTCCTCAAATATTATAATTCATAAAAATGCGAGGAAAAGGGTTAATGCACACGGCAGAAATTTGCATGTAGGTTTGTCACTAACCTAAACCAATATCTACGCAAATGCAAAGTTTTTCAGTTGATAGTATATGCGCAAATAAGATGCATATATTGCAACTGAATTATCACTGTTCACCGTAGCGAACATATTTTATGTAAGTTTCTTGCAAAGTAAAAAAAAAATGTTGTTATTGTTAAGCAGCAATCGATTACCTCACAAAGAACCCAAGTTTACCTTTATTTGAAGGGTAGAATTGTTGGAATAATTGAATTAAGGCACACACGGATAGAAGTTTCCAGTGCACTGAATGAGCTACAATATGTAATCTCCAGACAGTCGAGAAAGATCGAACGCACGTCTTCTTCGACCCAGACCATCCGACCTACCAGAAAAGTATGAGGTATCTGTTTGGACGACCTGGAATTGCCAATCAATTTAGACTGGAACCCAGTGGGGGTGGCATTAAAAAGGACCGTACCCTCCTTCCCCTACCACCAACCTCTCGGAAGGACTTACGGACCCACATGTTTAACGCGATCGTACTCAGCGTGAACACGGTGATAGTTTGGGCAGAGGCGGGAATGGAATTCGTGTCGGTCGAGTACAATTCCCGCGCCACTGGGCTCTTTCATCCCTCAGTAAAGACAGTTAAAAGGTTGAAGAAAGTGAATTATGTAACATATGTCACTGAAAATTGCACGTTTATTGAATCAATGAAGATGGAGATAGCTGAAGCCGTAGTTTAAGGGGGGAGATAGTTTAAGTTAAAGACTATTCAAATGTTTGGGAAGACCAGAGAATTGAACTCGGGTTGTTCGAATGCAATCCCCGCGGACTAACCACTGGGCTGTCGCATCTATGACTTTTGGTTCCTGAAATATTTACACTAATAGCGAGTATACATAACTTTTGGATACCAATGTATTTTAAGACATATTTTATTATTTAGTAATTGCGGTGCCAATAGGTAGTGGTTAATTTTTTTAGCTGTCGCTTTTTAGCAGCAACATGTTCTACAATCACATTTTTAGAAACCACAGCTAACAATAAATACGCCCGCAGCGCGGGACATGAAATCCGCATGCGATAAATATGATAAATAGATATTCGATAAATAGATACGATAAATAGTAGCTAGTATTCTGAATAGGACCGTTTCATGCCATAGGCAAAGTAGGCAAAAGCAAATATTAATGGGAGTAATAATAGATACTTTTTTTTTAATTCCCGCTCTAGTTAAATTGGAAATGGCTTGTAGCATTTTTTGTATTTTTATGAAAATCTATTAAATAGATTTATGTATCGATTTTCTAATAACATAAGAAGAATTATTTTCAAAAAATAAATATAAAGTATTCTTACTTTTTATACCCTCTACATATAAATGTGGTTTTAGTTTTTTTTTTATCCGAAACCAATAAATTACTGGATATCCAATATATGAAGTTATAGATAATAAATACAACAACAATGCAAAGAAGTTTGAAAACGTTTTTAACATAATAAAAAACAGAGAGGTTTCTAAAATCTCTTAAGTAAAAAGGCATATATTCGAAATTTGTTTTCTAACAATGGAAATAAGAAAAAAAAACATGTAATATATATAAGCAAGTACATTAATATTTGTTTTCGTCAAAGTCGTTTGCGGTGTTATTAAAGCTGGGTAGTCAATAAAGGGTATATGCTCTCGAGAATTTATTTCCAAAGTTGACTGATTGGTTTACACGAAAGATATATGGTTCTTTCTTCCAGGTTTCAACTTTGCATTAAGGAATGGGAATTAATGATTCCATTTGATGCATAGCTCGGCGAGATATTCAATATTTTCGATTATTGAAACTGGTGCGTATTGAAATTTATAAAAAATCGCATTTGCTAAAATTAGCAATTGAAATTACCAGCTAAAAAACCTTAACATTAGCATTTAGCACTGCTAATGAAAAATAGCTATAATATCCCTTAACTCACATAATTTTCCACTCCATTTAGTGGAACTCAAATCCTTCCATCCATTGCCCTAAAATGGGATTTGTTTCCAACAGAATATGGATTTTGCCTATGAGTAAAATTACACGCAAAATTGTCATTTAAAGGTACAGAAAATGATACTTTATATGTGCAGACAAATCAGGTTTCTGTCTTATTAGTGTCACTGCTCTTTAGGTTCATAAAGCAATATTCAGTTTGTTTGCATTTTGTCTCTATTATTGTATAATGAAGCTTACCTTGAGAAGGTGTTAGAGCAACAAATAATTGGATTATCCAGATCACCTGGACCCAAATTTTTGGACTCAGTTGGACTCAATATTTTTCTATATTGATTATAATAACTGCATAAACTCAATTTCATTTTTACTTTCCCTGCAATACATGGTAATGTGTACGGAAAGTATTGGAATCATGTCGAAACTTGCAACTCGAGTTTTCGACGGAACTACACGTTTCAAGACCTGTAGAATACGAAAAAATTATTTTTAGCGTGACGTCTGTGTGTCTGTCTGTGTGTCTGTCTGTGTGTCTGTCGGTCCTGTCTGTGCAATGTATGTATCCACTCTAAATAAAAACTAATGGACCGAATTTCATAAAATTTGGTATGTAAGTCACTTGGGTGAGATCCTAGTGCTGATTAGTTTTTGGTAGAATTCGTAAAAACTGAATCCGCCTTTTTTTGTGAAATTCAAAAAATTTCATGTGTCAACTCTAGCTAATATACTAACTGAACGAATTTCACAAAATTTGGTAGATAAGTTCATTGTAGGATGCTCCGGTGCTGCTTAGATTTTCCTACAATTTGGAAAAAACAATCTGCCTTTTTTTATGAAATGGCCCGCAAAAATTTCATGTATCCACCCTAGATAAAACACCAATTGACCAAACTTCTCAAAATTTTGTAGATAAGTTACTTGTGGGATAGTCTGGTGTTGATTAGATTTTGGTACGATTCGGAAAAGAAAATCTGCTTTTTTTACGAAATGGCCCGCAAAAATCGCCAAAATCTAAAAAAAAAAAGACTACGTATGCTGAAATGTATCAATAAAATTTTTGTGTTATACGCAATTTTTGACGAGGAAAAGAATATAACACACTCTATTATACTTTAGAACTAACCGTTCTCAAGATATATGAGATTACTTGCATTTTTGTTATGCCGCTATCGGAAAAATGTCCAATTATCAAATAAAAACAAAAATTGAATTAAAAATGCAAATTTAGTATTATTTAGTGCAATTAAACTCAATTTAATGAATTATTAAAGAAATAAAGAAAATGTGAATTTGAGTCTGCAATGAAAGTCATGTGCTGCTCACATCAGATTTTTTCTGTTTGTTTTAATTGTGTTTTAATTATCTTTTCTAATTTTTTCTACATATCTTCCTTGTTTGTATGTCTTACAGATGGTTTAATCATCTCATATTCTGTCGGGACTGGTTTAGTAAGTTTTCTTGCCATTCTGTTATTTCGAATCACTTTGCTATATTTTTCCTCACCGCCCTGTTTTTTACAGTCATTCTTTTTTTCGGTTATGAGTATTTCTGTTACGTATTTATTCTTTCCCCAGCGTCTTTTACCATTAATTCGTAGTATCCTGCCTTTCATTTTTATAATCCATAGGATTTTGGCTATGGTAACATCTTATCTCTTATTTCCAGCTAAGTGTGTTATTTCTTCCTCAGTTACCGAATTTACTTGAAAATGTGAGGCCGCACTTCTGGTCGGTCCTGAAGTAGAAGGTTGTTTTGTTTTTTCGAAACTGGTTGACCGGTATATACATATTTGTGTTTTTACTGTATTAAGGCTTATATATTATCGCATTATTATTACAGTAGATTTTTGATAAAAATGTACATTTCGCCAAATGAATATCATAGTAAAGAACACTTAAAATTAATTTACATCAATTGCACTTACTAAAAATTATATTACATTTCAACAATTATAGTCAATGCATAATTTCGATTTAATCGTTTGGAGTCATTTATCAAGCTTTTGTCTCAAATTTCCTTTATGAAAATGGACTTTTAAAGAAATCTATTCTGAACACAATCAGAGAAATATAATGCTATTAAATGGGTGGTAGAGATTAATGGCCTAGGTATAAAAAGCAACCTAGATTAGAATGAAGGTCGTTTTCTATAACATCGTTCATAACACATTTTTAACAGGTTTCTCATTTAGTATAATTTCAAAGCGATGGGATGTAAAGTGTATTCTATGTTTTCTATATAATTGAATAATATTTCTTCCGGATCTTAATTAGAAATATTTTAAGCTTCAATAAAACTGTATACATTTTCTTTACCATTGTTTAAGATGTGTATATTTATTAAAATATACACTGTGATAAAATAAATTATTTATACAATTCATCTAGACACTTTTTAATATTATTGTGCCGCCTCTTCTGTTGCATTAAGCATTAACAAAGAGTTAATCCATTCCTAATGATGTTTTTCAAATATTTTACTGCAAGCCATCCATTTAATTGGAATAGTCTTCTAATTGTGTTCAGAATAGTGTATTGTTCTTAATAGTTCATTTTAAGAAAGAAAATTTGGGACAAAAGCTTGACAAATGACTCTTAAATATTAAATCAAAATTAAGTATTGATCATTATTGTTGAAAATATGTAAATCTATTATATATGAAGGCAATATAATATTAGACAAGTAGAATATAACCGTGCATAAATTCCAATGTGATACATTCTGCCGAAAAATAATTACAAATTAAAAAATCTGATGTGGGCAGCACATGACTTTCCCTGCAGACTTATATTCACGTTCTCTTTACTTTAATTAAATTTAATTAACTTTTAATTCAATTTTCGTTCTCATTTGATAACTGGACTTATTTTCAAAGGTGGCGCAGAGAAAATACGAAAACACTAAAATATCTCGATATCGGATAGTCCTAGTGTAATGGGGCTGATCGTATTCTTTTTTTCGTTAAAAATTACGTAATAAACAAGCATTTAATATATATATTTGAGCATACGTAGTTTTTAATTTTAGATTTTAGCGATTTTTGCGGGCCATTTTGCAAAAAGAGGCAGGTTATTTTTTTCCGAATCGTACCAAAACCTAATCAGTACCAGGGAGTCTCACAAATGACGTATCTGCCAAATTTTGTGAAATTCGGTCCATTAGTTTTTCAGCTAGAGGGGATACAAGCTTTTGCGGAGCATTTCGAAAAAAGGCGGGTTCTTTTATCCCGAATCGTACTCAAAACTAATCAGCACTAGATTCGCCTACAAGTGATTTACCTACCAAATTTTATGAAATTTGGTCCGTTAGTTTTTTAGTTAGAGTGGATACAAAATCTGGACAGACAGACAGACAGACAGGCACATATAGACACAGAGACACCCAGACACACACACAGACGTCAAGCTAAAAATATTTTTTTTTGTTCTAGAGGTCTCGAAACGTGTAGATCCGTCGAAAACTCGGGTTGCAATTTTCGGCATGATTCCAATACTTTCCCTATACATTACCATGTATTGCAGGGAAAGTAAAAATCTGATGTGGGCAGCACGACTTCCCCTGCAGACTTATATTCACGTTCTCTTTATTTTAATTACATTTAATTCACTTTTAATTCAATTTTCGTTCTTATTTGATAACTGGACTTAATTTCAAAGGTGGCGTAGAGAAAATACGAAAAAACTCATATATCTCAAGAACGGCTAGTCCTAGTGGAATGGGGTTGGTCTTATTCTTTTTTTCGTTAAATATTACGTATTAAACGAGCATTTTATGGATATATTTGAGCATACGTAGTTTTTTATTTTAGATTTTGGCGATTTTTGTGGGACATTTTGCAAAAAAAGGCAGGTTATTTTTTTCTGAATCGTACCAAAATCTAATCAGCACCAGGGTGACCTATACGTGACTCATCTACCGAATTTTGTGAAATTCGGTCCATTAGTTTTTCAGCTACAGTGGATACAAGCTTTTGCGGACCATTTCACAGAAAGGCGGGTTCTTTTATTCCGAATCGTACCCAAAACTAATCAGCACCAGCCCCGCCCTCAAGTGACTTACCTACGAAATTTTGTGAAATTCGGTCCATTAGTTTTTTAGTTAAAGAGGATACAAAATCTGCACAGACAGACACACAGACAGACAGACACACAGACACACAGACAGACAGACAGACACACACACAGACGTCACGCTAAAAATGGTTTTTTCGTATTCTAGAGGTCTCGAAACGTGTAGATCCGCCGGAAACTCGAATTGCGATTTTCGGCATGATTCCAATACTTTCCCTATACATTACCATGTATTGCAGGGAAAGTAAAAATCTGATGTGGGCAGCATATGACTTTCTCTGCAGACTTATATACACGTTCTCTTTATTTTAATTAAATTTAATTCACTATTAATTCAATTTTCGTTCTCATTTGGTAACTGGAGTCATTTTCAAAGGTGGCGTAGAGAAAAAACGAAAATATCTCGAGAACGGCTAGTGCTAGTGTAATAGGGTTGGTCATATTCATTTCTTTGTTAAAAATTACGTATAAAACAAACACTTAATGGATATATTTCAGCATACGTAGTCTTTTATTTTACATTTTGTCGATTTTTGCGGGCTACTTTGCAAGAAAAGGCAGGTTGTTTTTTTCCGAATCGTACCAAAATCTAATCAGCACCAGGGTGATCCACAGGCGACTTATCTACCAAATTTAGTGAATTTGGTACATTAGATTTTCAGCTAGAGTGGATACAAGCTTTTGCGGGCCATTTCGCAAAAAAAAGCGGGTTCTTTTATCCCGAATCGTACCCAAAACTAATCAGCAGCAGATTAGCCCACAAGTGACTTGCCTACCAAATTTTATGAAATTCAGTCAATTAGTTTTGTAGTTAGAGTTGATACAATATCTGCACAGACAGACAGACACACAGACAGACACACAGACAGACAGACACACAGACACACACACAGACGTCACGCTAATAATAGTTTTTTCGTATTCTAGAGGTCTCGAAACGTGTAGATCCGTCGAAAACTCGAGTTGCGATTTTCGACATGATTCCAATACTTTCCCTATACATTACCATGTATTGCAGGGAAAGTAAAAATGTCATGTGCTCAGAACATCACTTTTCTACATAATGCAAATACTTTATTTATTTCTCTGCGTACTAATTATATGCAAAATCCCAGGGATGTAACCAGGGATAAAAGGGTTTTGCTCCTCCCGTAAATTAAGGTTCTTGCTATATGTTTTTAGGTGCTCTCCTAAAATAATATGCGTTTTTCAACTTTTGCCATTTAATATATTTTTAAATGCATTGTGAGATGTTGTTGTTGTTGTTGAGACCCAGACCGTCCGACCTACCAGAAAGGTGTAAGGTAACTGTTTGGACGGCTGGGAAGTGCCACCCAATTTAGACCGGAACCCAGTGGGGGAGACATCCACTGGGAGCGTACCCTCCTTCCCCTACCACCAACCCCTCATAAGGACTTACGGACCCACATGTTTAACGTGATCGTACTCCGCATGAACACGGCGGCAGTTGTGGCAGCGTGCAAATCCAGCGCGCCAACTACCAGGCTACCGCGCCCGAAATATGCCAACAGCACGCGGTGTTCCCAGGTGGTCACCCACCCAAGTACTAACCGCGCCCGATGCTGCCTGACTTCGGTGATCTAACGAGAACCGGTGTTTTCACCACGGTACAGCCGTTGGCTTACATTGTGAGATGTGTACGAATTTAAAATATTTAATTATTGACACATTCATAAATGTGTTTTATTTTAAACACATTGTTATGATTTCGTCAGAAATTGTGCCCCCCCTCCCCCCAATTTTTTTTTCTGGCCACGTGCTTGAGGTTCACAAATACTAGCATTGGCATTGGATTAACATCACTTAAATTGAAATTGAGAGCTTTTGGCAAGTTACTAGTTCAAAAGAATGAATTTTTCATACTCAAATGTAAAATCTTCATCAAGATGCAATTAACATTTAATTAACATTAATTGCCTGTAATAAATGACTATCGATGAATGCTCAAGCTTCAGAATATACAACTATTACAAAAAATATTTTCTCCCATACATTAAACGATGCAGATTCACGGGAATCATGTTGCATTGTACTGCATATCGGAATTGATCCCATGTGACGCCAATTACCACTTTTTTAATTATATATAATTTTTCCGATACATTTATTTGAAAATCGTACAATATACAGTGAACGGTTTATGGGAGTATTTGAGAGTTTGTCTCAATACTTTTTTAAAAAAATAAAGTATGAAATGATTATTAACTTAACAATAATTAAACACCTGATTGTTTTTTTTAATAATTTTTCAAAAAAATTATTCATCAGTTCTGTTCTAAATATTGTAACATTCGTTTTCAAATGAAAAATTTCGTCTGAAATAAATGCGTCTTATAATTATTGAAAATAATGATTTTTTTAGTATTTTTTCAAAAATTTCGATCGAAAATTGAGGGGAGGGGTCTTTTCCAAGTATTACATTTCGTTAAAATCAATAAGGTTCGATTATTCACAGACTGTAATAATCGTTTTGATTTTTCTTCGAATCGCTTCTTTCTTTTGTGAGATATCGCCTCCACAGACTCACGGATACTCACACACACACACAAACACGCACACACTCACATGCACACTCACACACACACACACACTCACACACACACGCACTCACACACACTCACACACACACACACACACTCACACACACACACTCACACACACTCTCACACACACACACACACACAATCATGCGCACACATATACTAACATGTGCATATAGTCATCACCTCAAAAACGTTCTGTTCATGTTCATGGATATTTACAAATCATGGATTTTTGAGCTCTCTCTTCTGTCGAAAACTCGAGTTTTCGATCTTCCCCTATAAATTTTATAATGCATATAGGGAAAGTAATGATTAGTAGACAATTTACCAATGTTTGATGTTTAAATGTAACGTTATAAAGCTCACATTTATATTGATTACGCGCTTAAAACACATGCCTTTTCCATTAGCAATGTAACAAAAGAAATTATTCATGCCATAAATCCAGATAAAATTAATTTAACTTTCCCCTGTCTCATTCTTTCCAATTCACTGAAAAGTAGCAGAGAATTAGTGCTTCGTCTGTAATGTTTCTCAAATATTTTTAAACCTTGGACATTAATAAAATAAATCTTTTACCATGCCATTTGTGAAGTAGTTATTTAAAAGTTCATTTTAAGAAAGCATGTTCGAAATGAAAATGGCGCATTCAGATTAAAACTGAATTAGTCCTCGGTCGATATTCAGGTATCCAGGGCAAATGGCTTAACATGTTTTCATATATTATAAAAATATTTAAGAAGATTTTAATAAGCTTAGATTATTCCTCACAATGTGACCTTTATAATGGGTTGATTCGGTTTATTTTTACTTTCCTTATATACATAATGTATAAGGAAAGTATTGTGACGGGGTCGAAAATTCGAATTCGAGTTTTCGACGGGAGAGCACGTTTCAAGCATCCCTGATCACAAATCAAACATTTTTGGAGTGATGTCTGTGTGTGTGTGAAAGTATGTGTGTGTGTGTGTGTGTGTCAGTGAGCCTGTGGAGACGATAACTGACGAACAAATGGACCGATTCAAACCAAATTTGGTACAAAAATCACAATCTGTAAACACTGGAAGCCTATTGTTTTTATACGCAATCGAATGCTCAGATCCCCCCTAAATTTTCGAATGAAATTTTGAAAAAATCGTCAATAAATCAAAACCACTAATAAAGTTATGCAAATAGACATTTCTTATGTAATTTTTCATTAGAAAATGATTGGCATTGATTTTAGAACGCTAACATGAACCAGTTTCGAGATATTGCACATTTTTCAAAAAAATTATCAAAAAGTCATATAAAATTTAAAAAAAAATTCCTATTGAGAAACATGTTCACTTTTCATATGTAATAACATGCGATAAATTGGGTGACATCATTCTCGTGGATCCAGCTCGTTCCATTCATGAAAAAATGTACTTTAAGTAATACATTTGTATTTGAACGTCAATAGTCATTTACTTCCTGTAAGAATAACTTATTTCTCCGTCCATAACGCTTGGCGAGATTTTGGCGACGAATTTGGCGGAATGTCGCCAACTTGACGACTTTTTGAAATGTTGCCAAATTACCGAAAATCTCGCCAAATGGCTAAAAATGACGCTAAATCAATGAAAATGACGACTTATTGTCGAAAATTCAATATCTTGGAAAGAATATTAGTATCTACTATAAGAAAAACCTATTTTTTTACTGTAAAAGTAGTAAATTCTTTACATTATATAAGGAAAGTCATGTGTTGCCCACATCAGATTTTTTTCTATGAAAATTCATCAGCAGTAATAACACGTTCAATGCACAAGAGTCAGCCAGATAAGTCGTTTCTGATATGCTCAAATAAATGTAAAATGGCTTGCCCTTTTTCGTTGGTTGTTTGAGAACAATACAGTTTAGTGAATAAATTACGCAGCTGTGTACTTTAGGTTCTTGAAATTTCAGATTTTTTTAACACTATCTTTTTATTTATATTTCTTATCGCTACTGTTTACTCTGTGAGAATATTCATCTACACTCATTTCAATTAAGTTTTTGTTAGGGTGAAAGGCATTTAATCACTATCAGGTTTTGCAATTGAAGTAGCAATGCCGGTTAACATTCACTTAGTAAAAATAAGTTTCTATGTTTCAAGAAGAGAAAACACATGCACACACACTCGCGGCGGGTAGCGGTAGCACGGTGGTTTGCGCGCTGGATTTGCACGCTGCCACAACTGCCGCCGTGTTCATGCGGAGTACGATCACGTTAAACATGTAGATCCGTAAGTCCTTCCGATAGGATGGTGGTAGGGGAAGGAGGGTACAGTCCCTGTGGATGCCTCCCCCACTGGGTTCCGGTCTGAATTGGGTGGCACTTCCCGGCCGTCCAAACAGTTACCTTACACCTTTCTGGTAGGTTGGGCGGTCTGGGTCTCAACAACAACAACACACACACACACACACACATATATATATATATACATACATATCTATCTATCTATCTATATATATATATATATACTGCTCACATCAGAAATCACAACACCATAATATTTTAAGCGTACCTTTATGTAAATCAGGCAATGGGAGCAGCTAGGCGAGATATGCAAATGATTACAATTTCGTTAGTTATATTGACGTAACACCTTGCCGAAAAGCATCAAAGCGTCAGGTCAAGGAGGAGCGATATCACGGCTACATTGTAGCGTCAGTGGTTTCAGGTTGTAAAAATCCTCACAGTATGCCTAGAGTACATCGACGTACCGCATACGTTCAGTTGTCGTTAACGGAACGGCAACAAATCATTGTTTTATGAGAGGGTGGCATGAGCCTTCGAAGGATCGCTGAACTATTGGGTTGTGATGTGGGCACAGTTCAACAGTGTGTGTTACGGTTCGTGTGAGACAAAGAAATGATACGAAGCTCAGGTAGTGGAGTATTTAGATGTACCACACCATGTTGTTTTTGTTGTTGTTGAAACCCAGACCGTCCGATCTACCAGAAAGGTGTAAGGTAACTGATACCACACCATGTAAAGATCTTATGCTTCTGAAAAGAATTGCGCAGGAGTCGTTTAACAGAGAAACTATATTACAACGACATTTATCCCACACGATTGGTAACGTGGTTTCCACCAAACAATTCGAAACCGTTTGCATGACGCAGGACTCCGAGGTAGACGAACTTTTCGACATCTACCGTTTCAACTTCTTCAGCGGTTACGTCGTCTACAATGGTGTCAAATGAGGCGCAATTGGTCGACAAAATGGCGAAACAGTCTGTTCTCGGATGAATCACGATTCTGGTTTGGCATCCCAGTTGTCCGTACTCGCATATGGCGACCCTTTCAACAACGCCAGTAGGAGGCATTTTCTATCAGTGCCCATAAGTGGTACCATGGTTTGGGGTGGTATAATATTTGGTGGACGAACACCTTTGGTCCTCGTTTCTGGCAGTATCACTGCACAGCGATACGTCTCTGACATTGGAAGACCTGTGGTACAGCCATATCTGTCAACCAGGCCTGAACTTCTTTTTCAGCAAGTTAGTATCTGGCCACATACTGAACGGGTATTAGTTTACAAGATTTTGATATCCTGTCTTGGCCGGCATATTCTCCGTCTTTGTCACCAATTGAGCATATATGGGACATCATGAGTCTCCGATTAAGAGAACTCCCAATTCCAGCAAACCATGTTCAGTTTCAAGCCCAATTGCATACTGTATAGAATGCCATCTCTCAGCACATCATTGACCATCTCATTGACAGGATGCCTCGTCGTATTCAATTCTGCATAGCTGCTCGCGGTGGGCCTATTCTATATGGATCCCGTGTCAATGAACTTCCATGCTTTTATTTTCTAGGTATGATTTTCTGATCATTTGCACATCTCCATGTTACGATTGTATTCCGTAAAAATTTTATAAGGATACATCCATTTCTTCATGGTGTTTCGATTTGAGTTGTGAGCAGTGTATATATATATATATATATATATATATATATATATATATATATATATATATATATATATACAAGTGTGTATGTATGTGTGTGTAGGTATGTATGTACGTGTGCGCTCATAAGGCAGTATTAAATGCCTTGAGCTAGAGACATTTTCAGCTCAATGCTATGAAACTGGTCTACCACTCTTTAGC
This sequence comes from Amaurobius ferox, assembly GCA_951213105.1. NCBI lineage: Eukaryota > Metazoa > Arthropoda > Arachnida > Araneae > Amaurobiidae > Amaurobius > Amaurobius ferox. The sequence continues at coordinate 14,096,475 of OX578148.1, read as the reverse complement.
CCTAGGATCAAACCCAGTCACTGCCAAGTTGGTGATTTCACTTTTTTGTTGCATTGGTGACCCAGACGTGATTCACTAAGTAACCTTTGCTCAATTATTTCCAATTATTCAGGTTCCTGAGTATTATACATGCATTGCATAAATTCACTTTCAGTGCTTTCCATGAGATTGCGCCACTGTTGATCTTCGGGGTTTTTCAACGTCAACTCACAGTACGCTTTCGGGCCTTGTGACTCACTATGAGGTCGCTTGTAATAGCTCATTCAACTCATTAACTTGGAGCTCCTCAACTTGGCAACAACAATAGCTCCTCAACTTGGAACTCGCCACGTCCTCTGCAAGCTAATGACAATATTCTTAACTCACTAGGAGGGGGAGTACTGTAAGGAACGATTATAAGGTATTATTAAATGCCCTGTGCAGTAGACGTCTTAGATGAACGCCATGATAAACTGGTCTACCAGGCTTTGGCCCCGGGATTAACCCCCCTCCGGCACTACCAAATCAAAAAGATCGGAGACTGTGCTGATATCTCAAATCCTGTTTGAAGGCGAAGATAACTATTTTACCGTGGCGTAGAGGCACATATGACGAGAGATGTGAAAAGGAAGAATCATGTGTTTTTCCAGACAATACGTGTCAGTGAACAGTAGTCGTTCGCGTTCGTCGAAAACGGAAATGACGTTTAAAGAACATTGTGCGAATATCAAATTCTGACAGCGTTTGGGGAAATTGCCGACAGAAATATTGCACCTGCTAGCAGGTGCGTTTCCGTTTTCGACGAATGCGGACGACTACAGTTCACTGACACGCATCGTCTGGAAAAATCCCTGCACTGCGGCCCTGCTTCTTCCTTTTCACATATTGCAATACATGTGCCTCTACGTCACAGTAAAATAATCTCCCTCTCCTCCAATCAGGGTTGGAGATATCAGCACAGTCTCCGAAATTTTTGGCCTACCTTGTATGTATATATATATAAATAAAGAATATATATATATATATATATATATATATATTCTTTATTTATATATATATACATACAAGGTAGGCCAAAAATTTCGGAGACTGTGCTGATATCTCCAACCCTGATTGGAGGAGAGGGAGATTATCTCTCTCTCTCTATATATATATATACAGAGAGAGAGAGATTATCTCTCTCTCTCTCTCTCTATATATATATATATATATATATATATAGAGAGAGAGAGAGAGAGAGAAAGAACTCTCTCTTAACTATCTTACAAAAAAGAAATTGTGCCGGTTTTATTTTTTTCGAGGATCCGCCAATTTTTTGTAATTTCAAATGTAGTATACTAAGCTGTATACCAATTTTCAACTCTCTAGAACGTAGGAAAGTATGGTTACTGCGTATCTTCTGGAATCAAGAGTGTACTCTCAGGATACAAGAATGGGACCAAATTATGGGTAAATAACACGTTTGTTTAAAAGCACTGATAAGCGTAAGCAGGAACAATATATAGCGAATAGTTCGATAACTATTTTGCAAGATTACTAAGTAAATGACTGGTACAATAAAACAGCAATTAAATGCCCGGCAAATTCATGAAATAGCCGATTACATTCTCAAAACATTGACGCATCGCGCAATTCAACTCAGTTCGTAACACTTCAACTACTTTCAAACTGAGCGATAACACATTTTACATACTTTTGTAAAACTCTTTAGAAAGGTCTCGTATCTCCAAAAATATTCGATATTTCTAGAAAGCGCTCAATGTCGCCAAATTGGCGATAAATCACCCTACATTCATCACCCTGCATTCAACCCTACATGCATGTTGTAAAAATGGCTGCATGTAAAAATGTTTTCTTCTTAAATTGAACAAAGGCCTTTGAAGCTATGTATTATTTGAATAACGTCAAAAGCACAGTGAACATTTTAACTTTCCTTATATATATATATATATATATATTATAATGTAGAAGGAAATTACTGTGACCGGATTGAAAATTCGAAATCGATTTTTCGACGGGAGAGAACGTTTCGAGTATTCCTGAATACGAATTAAACGATTTTGAGGTGATGTCTCTGTATGTTTGTGTGTGTGTGTGTGCGTGTTTGTGTGTGCATTTGTCTCAATGAGCCTGTGGAGACGATATCTCACGAAATAATGGAGCGATTCAAACACAATTTAGTACAAAAATTACAATCCGTGAATACTGGAAGCCTATTGTTTTTAAACGCAATGGAATGTTCAGAATCCTCCTAAATTTTCGAGTGAAATGTTGAATATATCATCAATAATCAAAACCTTTAAGAAAGTTACGCAAATATTCATTTGTTATGTATTTTTTTCTTAGAGAACGATTGGCATAAACTTTAGAACGCTAGCATGAACCGTTCTCGATATATTGCGCATTTTTTAAATAAATGTATCAAAAACATCACATAAAATAAAAAAAATTGTGAAATATTGTGAAATACGTGCACTTTTCATATGTAATATCATGCGATAAATTAAGTGACAATATTGTCGTGGATCTAGCTCGTTCTATTTATAAGAAAATATACTTTGGGTAGCACTTTTGTATTTGAATGTCAAAATCCATTTATCTGCTACAACCTTAAAGTTTATCTGCTATAACCTTAACCGCTTTACCCGAAGGTATCCGGTGACGAAAATTCTATCGTTGCGATAGCGCACCGAGGACACCCCGCACACAAGCTTCTCCAGCCGCCAGTTTCGCGAAGCGACAGAGGAAAAACACAGCACTCGTAGAAATCCCCTCCAAACCGCCAACAAGACGGACGACCTAGCGCCGCAGACTCCGAAACCAAAAGCCGCACAAACGCAAAAACCTGAAATCTGGAGGGAGTCATCCTCTGAACTGGAATTTAACAGCATCTTTATTCACAAAGAAATATGGAGCAACTCGTTCCTACAAATGTCATTTACAGGCTGAGCAAATTCACAGAAAGTTGCAAAAATTACAAATTCCATCGAAATATTTCATACATTATAAACTTCTTATTTGCAAGTAATTCATACTTTACATTAAATCAATTATTTTACATCAACAATAGTCTTTTTATCTACAGAACTTCACATCAAATAACAAGTTCACATGTTTAAAATATTCTATGCCTAAATACAATTTCAATTTACAACAATCGTAGATGTATCACAATTCATTTTACACCTTATCCATATACTACATATATTAAAAACATGCACTTAATCTGAACAAACGTATTTACAATATAAAATCTGGGACTCATAAGATAACTTAAAAGCCATTTACTTAATGGCACCAAAGAAAAGTATTTACATTCCAAATATTTCTAATTAAGAGTTCATCTCTCTGGAGTGAAGATTAGTGACTATTTGTATGACACCCGTCTTAGATTTTGGTCCCTTACACAAATTTGTCATCGTGACTTCTTTGTAATTATAGGGAAAATACATAGCTCTTATGTTATTCCACAATTCACGTCCAAATATACTGTGTTTGGCAGTTCCTATGTCTTTATCGCAAAAGCAAATTTCCGTTTTTCCAAAGAGTTGGTACTTTTTAAAGCAGATATGTTTATTCAGTACTTAGTTATATCTGCTATAAAAACAACTTATTTCTCTGTTCATAACGCTTGGTTTGGTGACGAAGTTGGCGAAATGTCGCCTCTTGTCGACTTTTTAAATGTTGTCAAATTAACGAAAATGTCAACAAATTGATTAAAATGACGCTAAATTAATGAAAATTACGACTAATTGACGGAAATTCAATATCTTGGAAAGAATATGAGTATCTACTATAAGAATAACCTATTTTTCCGTCCGTAACGTTTGGCAAAATTTTAGTCACGAATTTGTAGGAATATATCAAACTTGCCGAATTGACAAAACTATCACCCAATTGATAAAAATTCGCCAAATTGATGAAACCGATGATAAATCAATGAAATACTGAGTTCAATATCTTGGAAACAACATAAGAATAGAATATAAGAATAACCCATTTCTTTGTCCGTCCATCCGTAACGCTTGGCGAGAAGTTGAGCACGATTTCGCCAATTTGGGGACTATTTTTAATGTTTCCAAAGTGATAAAAATGTCGCCAAATTTATAAATATGACGCCATCTGTGAAATAATGTTTCGCAAATTCTGATTTCTGTCATATGACGGGCAAAACTTTTAGTATAAAAGAAATAATTTTATATAAGAAATGCGTTTCTCTCTGTTTGTCCGTAGCACTCGCTGATGCATTTGGCGAATTTGGCGAATAATCTAGCGACGTATTGCCAATTTGGCGATATTTCACCCCAGATTGACAAAATTATCGTCAAAATTTCAAAAATGACACATACAATGACGGCTAATGAAAATGGTGGCTAATTGATGAATTAATTATTAAAATATCTTAATATATGAACTATGTCGCTTGAGGATTTTATCAATATCGATAACTGTTTATTCAGAATTGCACGAAATATAAGTTATTTAGGTTCTTTGAATTAGTTTTTCACGTTGTCATCCGGCCCTGGGCTGGTCGTGTGGTCTGGGACTTCAACGTTGTCATCCGGCTCGGGAACGGTAGCCCTGTGGTTAGCGAAGGAGTTGCACTCGGTTGGCCCGGGTTCGATTCCAGCCACTCCCAAAACTGCCTCCGTGTCCACGCGGTACGATCGCGTTAAACATGTGGGTCCATAAGTCCTTCCGAGAGGTTGGTGGTAGGGGAAGGAGGGTACGGTCCCTGTGGATGCCTCCCCCACTGGGTTCCGGTCTAAATTGGGTGGCACTTCCCGACCGTCCAAACAGTTACCTTACGCCTTTCTGGTAGGTCGGACGGTCTGGGTTTCAACAACAACAACGTTGTCATCCGGCCCGGCCACTCAACCAGCTGCTTATACCCTAGGGTGAGTTGGGTGGCCTGGGACTTTCACGTTGTCATCCGGCAAATCACGAAATGTACAATTCAACTTTAAAAACACAGTACTGTGGATCTTATACATTATTCTTTTTACTGTATAAGGAGTAAATTCATTGCATTACATAAGGAATGTCATGTGCTATCCACATCAGATATTTATATATTCATAATAATATGTTAAAAATCTCATCAAAGAAATTAAAATAGATAGACGACCTCACATTGGTCATGATGAGTAAAATAAAATAATTTAATAAAAAATGAAATCAAAGCAGTATCGATCTCACACTGGATTACATATTTCCGAATGCATACAATCACAGGCTAGTAATTGGTTCGGCTTGGTCGGTGTCCCAAATTTACTACACTAAGACTGGGTGATAAAAAGACAAAATACCTGTTTACATTCATGAATTGTACCTATAAGTATATATTTAAGTAACATATTACTGATTCAAATTCTTATTAGTATTTATTACTATTATTATTACTACTTTCTGATCACAGTGTAAAACGCTATTTTTTTTTTAATTTTCCTAATTCGTTTGATAGATTTACTGTTCGCTGACCATTTATTTCTATTCTTCTCTATTTTACTTTTAACGAACTTTCTTCTGTTGAACAACAATATACGTAACACAAATAAGTCACTAATTTTATTTTATTTTTCAAATCTTATAAAGTCTCAAATATTATAAATTGATAAATAAAGAAATATTTCATCATATTTTCTTTATCTTATCACAGTACAGCATATTTTAAAATTATTTAAAACTTTAAGAGTTGATTGAATTTTATTCGGCCAGCAAAAATAACAGAATTCAATTTAGTCACCATATGGGCGACAACGTCCATATTTATAAAACTCCACATGCTTTACATTTATTCGACGAATATGACATAAAAAACACATATACTAACATGGCATTATCTCGTCAAGAAGTTTTAAGGATGATAAAACTGTTAGCCTGTCGAAAAATGATACATTGCAGTTATTTGCAAAGAAGCACATTTGAAAAGAATGCCAGCTATCTGAACACTGACACGAACTAACTTTTACAAAAATGATTGATTTCTCAGTCGTCAATAATATTTTAGCTTAGATATATGGCATACATTGAACTATCTCCGTCTTGGCACGCCAGCTTACTTTCAAACATAAAAGAGAACGAAAAAAACTGAGTATCAATTTTGAAATATACTTTTAAGCAAGCTAATATAAGAAACCTGAAAAAATTGCTATGTTAAAAAAAATTACTATTCTTACTCAGAGAGCTTGCGAATATGATTTCGTGTTTTCACTTTGTACTTACGGTTGGTACAGCGTCCATTTCAAACAAAGAACCTCTCAAAAAGACAGGTATTTGACATACCCTATCCCAAACAGTTTGATCCTCCTTTGCGGTCTAGACGGTGGAAGCTTATCTCAGCAAATAAGGCTATTGCTGGCTCTGGTTCTACTCTCAGGCCGGACATTGTTTTACAAAAATAGACGCCAATGTCCGCAACATTGTTACATTTTTATAATGTAACCATGTAACCAATGTAACCATTACAATGTAACCATTTACAATGTAACTATGTTACATTTTTCAACACAAAGTTGGCTATGTTAAATCCATCATGCAAGAGTATAAAACCGTAAAGTTACCGAATGCACTCAATATTGTTACTAGAAATGCATAATTTAATATCTAATGTGGGCAGAACATAACTTCATATATATAACTTCATATATATCCTTCTTTCATAGTGAAAAAATGATGTATAAGATCCAGATAGAGTTGCAGATAAAGTTGCAAAGATAAAAAATTATCACACCATTGCAGAAGAACTGATTTACCGGCTACACCGGATTATGGTTAATATCATGAGTGGTATATCTGCATTATGATTGATTTCAACAATTCTTCTTCAATAAGATTTATTTTCTTTGTCCAACAACAAAATCAGCCGTAGGATTCAATTCATGGCCAAAGATCTAAACAATCAACTAATGGGGAAATTGATAGGGAGGGAAATCAGGTTAGATAAAACGACGGACGGTTACAAATAAGCTAATTTAATTTACTACATACGGTTTACAAATGATAATTATAAAATCACAGAATACCTCTACTTTTGTAAAAAAAAAGTCACTGAAGATGACTTATATACAAGATTTGTTTGACATCGTTTACACTTTTAATGACGCTATATTTTATTAGACGCCATATTTTAGGTCAAAACATTGTAACACCTCAACGGCGCAGTTTAACACAGCGTAAGTTATGTTATTCGCTTCTATATAAGTAATTACCTTTTAAATGATTATTTTTGCAAAACATTTTTACATATTTATCCTTTTTTTCCATTTTTGAAAAATTTAAGGTATTTTCCTATGTTAAACTAACTGATAACTAATATGTTTCCCACATGTATTGTATAAAAAAAGTGTATCAACTATTATCCGAGTTGTTGCACTGTGGAAAAGTAATAAAATATCTCGAGAACAGCTCTTGATAATGTCAATATATTGGTTTTCATTCAACTTCTAAATAATGATGTAAATAAAAATCATTTATTATATACTTAATACAATTATTTATGTGATATTATTGCGCGTAAAAGTGTTTTTGTAAATATTTTTCGATTTTTGAAAATATTAAAAATTTGAGTACCTTCATTGGTCCGTTCACTTAAAAAGTCAATAGTCCTCTGCCGTTTACACATTGGAAGAATCATACTAAATTTGTTTTGACTTCAGAAATTTATTCGAGATATATTATTGCCATAGACAAACACATATACTCCATAATAAAAATGGTTGATTATTATTCAAGAATGCTGACAACGTGCAGATACATTGCAGTACGATTTCTGACCCCATCACACATTTCCTTTTCATATACTTTGTACGGTAGTGAAAGTAAAGATATCTAGAATAATTTATTGATTATTTTGAACAGAAACTTTTCTAAAAGTCACTGAAATAAGTCATCTGATATGTATGCAATTAATCATATTCAAAGTGAATTAAACCTTTGGGACATTAAACTTTATGTCAACGAATAAATTACGTTACTAATTCCCCGGCGTATATTAAATTGTAATCATTTTCCACACGAAGTCTTGAGATATTGATTAAATCTGGAATTTCTCTAATCTCAGGTAAATTTTCAAAGCACAAAGGAATTTCTTAAGGATAAGTCTTTAAATGTTCATTATACTCCTCTTCAGATGTTCCATATACATATTGGCATTTATGTCTTATTGTCCTTATAGTTATCTTAAGTCTTATTTAAGTCTTATTGTCCTTATATTATTGGCATTTAAGTCTTATTGTCGTTATTGTCCTTATAAACTTATGGGCCCTTATAACCTTCAGTTGTTGTGACGTTATGAACACTGGGCGGGCGTTGGATTAAAAGACCGCAATTTTTATAAATCAAATTAAAACTTCATAAAGATTTCCAAAATAGAGAAATTAATGTATTATTGTTATTAGTAGTAGTATTAGTATAAGAATGCAAAGATATCATTTCAAATTCAAGCAAAAAATGAGAATCGCGTGTATATTCAAATCGTCGATGCACGAAAATGAAAGGAAATATGCCTAAAAAATCGTATTACGATGTATTTTCATTTTCTATATATGGAGTTATAATACTAATTCTGTTTAACACTTGTTAGAAAGATTGTTCTTCTACCTTTCCTACTCCGTTAAGATGTAAACTCTGTCATTATATTTTTGATCGTAGATATACCAGTATGTGTAAAATTTGATAAAAAATTGCACTTCAACATAAAATAACTAAAAAAGTAATTCTAATACGGCCAACCCTCCTACAACGCAGTACTCTCATAACGCGGATTATATACAACGATAGGCGAAAATTGCTACAGACCTCCCATAACGCGGTACTCATAAAACGCGGTTTCCATATAAGGCGCTAGTCTTAAAACGCGGTTCCTCTATTCTGCGGTTCCACTGCTCACAAATGAAATCGCAACACCATAAAGTTGTAGGTGTAGCTAGCTTTATATAAATCAGACAATGGAAACAGCAAGGCGAGATATGCAAATGATCACAGTTTCGTTACGCATAGTGACGTAACACCTTGCCGAGCAGCATAAAAGCGTCAGGTCAAGGGGGAGCGATATCACATCTAAATTGTACCGTCATTGGTTTTAGGTTGCAAAAATCAGCACAGTATGCCAATAGTACGTCGACGTACCGCATATGTTCAGTTGACGTCAACGGAACCGCAACAAATCATTGCTTTATGTGAGGGTGGCATGAGCCTTCGAAGGATCTCTGAACTATTGGGTCGGAATGTGAGCACAGTTCAACGGTGTGTGTTTTGGCTCGTAAGAGACAACGAAACTGCACGAAGATCAGGTAGTGGAGCTTCCAGGTGTACCACATAACGCGAAGATCGCATGCTTCTGAGAAGCGTTGGCGGGAGCCGTTTACCATAGCAACCATGTTACAACGACATTTATCCAACACTACAGGTATCGTGGTTTCGACGCAAACAATTCGAAACAGTTTGAATGATGCAACACTCCGTGGTAGACGACTTTTTCGACACACACCGTTTCAATGTCTTCGCCTGTAAGTCGCCTCCAGTGGCGTCAAATGAGACGCAATTGGTTGACAGAATGGCGAGACATTCTGTTCTCGGATGAATCACGATTCTGTTTTGGCATGTCTGATGGATGTACTCGCGTATGGCGGGGCTTTCAACAACGCACTCAGCAAGCTTTTTCTGTTAGTCGCCACATAGCTCGCCTAAGAGGTACCTTGATTTGAGTTGGTATGACATTTCGTGGACAGACACATTTGGTCCACGTTTCTGACAGTATCACGGCACAACAATACGTCTCTGACATTGTGAGACCTGTGGTACAGCCATGTCTGTCAAACAGGCCTGAACTGCGCTATTCCAGCACGATAATGCTAAGCCACATACTTCACTGGTAAATATGAAAAATCTACACGGTTTTGATATACTGCCATTGCCAGCATACTCTCCGGATTTGACGTCAATTAAACATATCTGGGACACTGTGGGTCGGCAATTAAAAGAACTCCCAATTCCAGCCCACCATGTTCAGTTACAAGCCCAGTTGTGTGATGTATAGAAAGCCATCCCTCAGAACACCATTGACCATCTCATTGACGGGATTCCTCGTGGTATTCAATCCTACATAGCCGCTCTCGGTGGGCCTATTCCATATTTATTTAATGTCAATAAAGTTACATGCTTTCATTTTCCAGGTATGCTTTTTTGATCATTGGCACATCTTCATGGTGCTATTATATTCTGTAAATTTCATAAGGATACATCAATTTCTTTATAGTGTTCCGATTTCAGTTGTGAGCAGTATTCAACTCAATTAGCTTAAACAGTCTACCCATAGCATGAATTTTTCTATTACTCTTCAGTTGAAATTAATGGAGAATTCCCCTGTTTTTTCATCCACGTACATCACCATTTTTCAATTTCGGTTATCAGGGAAATTCCCTGTAAATGCAGAAATGTAAAGCATTGCGGTTTCCACATAACACGGTATGAATTGTTCTGTTTTGTAAACTAATTCTGAGTGTCTTTTAACGCGGTTTCCATACAAAACGGTATGCGGTTTCCATATAGCAAGGTACGATTTAATCTGATTTGTACCAATCTGAGTTTCTTATAACGCGGTTTCCATATAACGCGAAACGAATTAATCGCGTTATAGGAGGGTTGACTGTAAAAAATAATTCCAATGTATGTATCAATCTGAACTAAACCATCCCTGTGCAGATTCCATACATGTGGGTGGCTTAGATTTTCTGTTACAAGGCTACAGATGAACAAACAGACAAATAGACAGACAAACACGCAAGTTATTATATCATATCAAATATATATTTTAATAAGTAAACAATTGTAATTATTAAATAGTCGAAAAACATTCTGAGGACTGAGAGCTAGCTACCTCGCATAAATTGATAATTAAGACAATATGATATTTATAATTTAAAGCAGAAGTTATTTTAAATAACATTTCGATGTCTTACAAAAAATGACGATTTCATAAAGATTTCACCAAATCATAAAAGACTGCATAAAAATGGAAAAGTCAAATGCTTAGAGTTTTAGTCTTCTCAACTCTCCTTAGACTTTCATATTCTCTAGCGTCTAGTTCTATTTATAGCATAATCATTAACAGAATGAATTTAACTTGAGTGTAGCTCAGCACAATTTTCTCATCTCAGAATTCAATTTAAGCAGATTATGATTTTTTTAGAATGCCATTTTACATTTTTTTATATCTGTATAGTTCCTCCAAATGATCACAATTGTAGCAGCTTATCCTTCAATTTAAAGGGGCTTGAAAAATATTTCGATTGATACTGAGTATGATAATGTACACCCCAGGTAGAGACTTACCCTCCCCACCACCACCCCGAGGGGGTAAAAACGTCGCAAACACAACACTTGTGTTGTGTTTCCCCCCGCCTCCAATTATTGAAACTATTAAATTTCGTACTCATTGCGCTATAAAAAACTTCTTTTATGCACAATTATAGCAAATTTTCTCATATGCTACCATGTTAGGAAAATATAAAATTTCGAAGTTTTCACTCGTAAGAAAAGAAAATGTTTCGTTGAAAAAGCGAAATTTAAAATTTTGCGAAGACCCATTATTATTTGTGGCAGCTATCGTCTACACGAGTAATCGACCACAGATAGACAAAGAGACAGAAAGACAGCCAGACGGACATCATTCCGAAAATATTCAAAACGTGTTCATGGAGATCTAAAACATATATTGGCATCAAAATATGGATTTCTAAAATTTACTTGAAAACATTATTTTCTTAATACTACGTATGAAAAAGTAAAAATATATATTATGTCTTTCAGATTCAGTACTTTGGTTAGCTTATGTTATTCCTTTGAACACTGTATTTAATAAGCAAATAGCTGTTAGTAAATGTATTTTAAACTTCTGAATGTTCACCAATAAAACATAGTAAACTCCTATTACAATTCATTTTCGGATAACTGTCTTTGTTTCTTCGATAAGTTTTTTGTTATCAAAATCTTAAAATTCTATAAAAATGCTTTCGAATTTTATAAGTTACAATTTATTATTCCAGCTATAGTTCTTTGAAACAAAGTACTGATATATGTATATGGTACATATATACAGGGTGGCCATAATTAAAGGAGAGGTGTTTAGAGCCCAATAGTGAGAAAACTGTTGGGCCAAACTCAACAAAATTTGCAGTAAATACTATTTAGACCACGGGATTTTGATTTTTAAAAGACAAAAAAAAATAGCTCTAATTTTACCACTGCAGGTTAAAGGTCCATTTTTGAAGTAAAATAGGCATAGGAAGTACAGAAAGTTCCGTCAATGCTGAGAGGCATCGAACAATGCCTCTGAACTTTGTTATTCTGCAACTTCAATAGCGTGCATGTCTTGAATCTACGATATTTGTGCAGGATGGAGCACCGCCTCATATTGGATTGCGCGTACAGGATGTCCTACGACAGTATTTTACCAACAACCGAATAATTGGTCGAGCGTTTCCTATGAAGTGGCCAGCCTGTGTACCTGATCTGACCCCTTGTGACTTTTTGTTGGGGAGTCATGTAAAGCGCTTGGTATATCATGGGAATGTGGATAATTTAGCCAATTTGAAGGAACGAAAAACATTCCACGCCAAGTAAATCAATGGAGATCTGATGAATCCTGCAGTAGAGAATGCGCTTTCTGGAACATATGCAAGGAAAACATATTCAATCACACATGTAAATGATACCAATATAAAAGTTAATGTCACACGTATATAAATGTAAGATGCAAATGTAAATATAAAATGTACTAAATACGTATGAATTGCAAATGTGATGTCCTTTTCAAAATGCATATAAAATGTTAACTTTCTGTACGTCCTATGCCAATTTTACTCCAAAAATGGATCTTACCGCTCCACTTGGTCCGCGGTGGCAGAAATACCAACTATTTTTTGCTCTTTTAAAAATCAAAACCCTATAGTCTAAATAATATTTACTGCTAATTTGCTTGAATTTGGCCCAACAGTTTTCTCACTATCGGGCTCTAAACACCTCTATTTTAATTACGGCCACCTTGTATATACATATATGAAGTTTGGGCCGTATAATCACGAAAAATTGCGGGACAAACGTAGCTGGCGATGCAAGCAAATGGTCTGAAATGCAAGTAGGTCACTCGATTAGAGCTCAGGATAAAATGGACGGAAACGGCAGATCATTCAACAGTTGTTACTGTCTGTTGCCTACGGAAACCCGTTTTCCGAGCTATTTTTAATTTTGAAGACACGTGTTGTTGAAGAGATGCCTGGTCGAATACGCCGAAGTCAATGTTAGAATTTGGACGATCGTGCAAGGGTATTCATTTTAGGCCTACGTACGGCTGGGTTGTCGTGCCAGTGTATAGACGCTGAAACACGCATAGATGCGTCCACTGCAGAAACGATTTAAAAGATGGATTGAAGAAAGGCATATGAATCGCCGCAGTGGTACAGGTTCATCCAGATGTACATCAGCACGCATTAATCGGCACAATCGAAGGCCCGACTTGTTGGCTCCACACACGACGACTGTCGACATTAAATTGGATGTTCCAATATCAGCGAGAACAGTTTCTCTGCGGTTGGCCGAAGGCGACTTGCACTCAAACCGTCCTTCACGAAGACTGCCATTGACGATAAGACACCGACGTGAGAGATTGCAATGGTGTCTGGTCCGAACCTCTTGGACGACTGAATGAGATAGTGTTCAGCGACGAGTCTCGGTTCTGTTTGTCGAATGACAATCGCCGTGTGAGAGATTGTGGAAACAGATTCAATCCTGCTGCAACTGTTGAACGGCATACTGTTCGACAACGCGACATCATGGTTTGGGATGCCAACGGCTTCGATGGCCGGTCACCTCTGGTTCATATTAGAGGCACAATGACTGCACGACGATGTATGGATGAGGTGCTGCGACCGGTTTCGCTTCCCTACCTTCATTGGTCGGAAAATGCTGTTTTCCAGCAAGATTACGAGCGATTGCACACGACAACCATCATGAGAAAATACTTGCAAGGTTTCCAAGTGTTTCCTTGGCCTCCGCTGTCTTTAGATCTCTCACCCCTTGTGCATGCATGGGACTAGATTGACCGTTGTTTGACTGCCCTTCCTCCGCTTCAAACAGAGGACAAATTGTGGAGGATGGTTGAAGGCATATGGTCATCCATCCCTCAGAAAACTATCTGCATGCTTATTGCATCTGCTGCTTGAAGGGTCTCTGATTGTACCGCAGCAAGAGGTGGTCCTACTGTCTACTGATCACCCTGTCTATACCATTACTGCATTGCATTATCCTTCTGGAATTAACATATTACCTTCCCTGGTATCATAACAATGTTGGGCTAATATTGAGTCAATATCATATATTTTGGTGTTTCAATGGAAAATATTTCCAATGTTACGCCAATGTTGGGCCAATATTAGTCGCCAATATTTCATAATGTTGGCATTATAATTTTAATTCAATATTAGAGTTACATTAGAAATATGTCCAACAGACTCTCAATTTTTCCCAATATTATACAATATCGGACAAAAAATATCAAAGTGTTTACATTATAATATTATCCCAATATTGGTTGCCAACATTAAGCCAAAACTGGCATGCCATTAGGATTAGGATGTGAAGCTGATAATTTTCACATTTATTAATACCCTTTTGTTATATAAATATTTGTTAGAAAATTATATATATATATATATATATATATATATATATATAGTTTTCTATCTAGGGACACTATTAAGATCGCAAGTGTCTTTCACGAACCTTCTTCATTTATCAGAGATCACTAAAAGAATTCCTAAGATATAATAGTGAAGACATTTTGATGGAAAACGTATATTGATCGAGTTATATTTCATCATATAAGGCAACTCTGAGCAAACACCGATATTTGCTATGAAATGCAAGATTACTTTCACTACAGTAAAAATAATATATTGTTCGTAATATAAATTATTTTAATCTGGTTCAGAATAGAATAAGTCTGTTCAAAATAAGAATGAATGAACATCCAAAGTATTTTATAGGTACGCAGTTATCAAAGGAATAAATGAGTTACACATTGATTCAAATTCAAATATTCGTGATAAATGTTTTCTGCAGACGTATTTATCATCCGAAATTCAAACAAACTTAGCAAGAATAACATTAAAAAGAAACTTTGTAAATGCAGAATAAACACAAATAGAAGCTTGTCTATCAGCTTCGAAGGTACTGAATAGTCTTTTACTTTCGGATTGATAAACAGCGCGACATCATTTATTCAAGTAAGTCGACAGCTGAGGGAGGATAGCACACGTGGTTGCAAGTAGGAAATCGGTATTTGACTTCAATAACTGTGTTTAGAGTAACATATAACACAAAATTAATAGTATCTTTTAAATACAAATATAGCCTTCCTCGTCAAGCTCAAGATACACAAGAAGCACAACCTTCATTCGTGAGAGAAAATTCGGTGAATGATCCGCGAACAGCAACAGTGATTGAAGTAGGAAAAGGGTGTTGCCAATGGTAAGAGAAGAAAAAGAGGTAAAGCAAACCAGGAGGAATGAACCATAGGTGGGACATAATATGAACGATAAAATTCCAAAAAAGGAAAGTGAACATCCAATAGATAATTCAAATAATTTGTTCAGTTGTTCATAACAGCTGAAATAAAATAAAATGGCCAGTTCAGCTAAGAAAAATAATTCTAATCATTATACAGAAAATAATTGGAACAAAAATTGCTGTTTGGAAGTTAAATGAGCTAAAATGTACAAAAAAAGCAACGAAAATAACATTCAAAACAGGATAAAACTAAGCTCTTAAATTTCGCATTAAGGAGTACATGAACCATGTTTCGAAACAAAAGATTTCTCAATCGCAATTGCTGAACATTCTTGGCTTTCTATTCATGTTTTTAATTTTTCGAAAGATAAGATTATTCTGACTTACAATTCCATTTTTGAATTTAACTTGAAATTTTCTTGATTGTTTCTCAGCAAAACTCCCTATATTATGATATATGCCTTTTTCTTTCTTTTTGCTTGGAAATCTTTTATTTATTTAATTTTTCTATTTTATTTGCCCCCTTCTTGTATTTTTAGTAAGTTTCATTCTTTTCCTGAATTTTATTTCGTTTTGTTGAAGATGCGAGCGCTTTTCGCTTTCAAAACCCAATTTTTTCCCACTTACTCTTCGTATTTTGCTTAGAAATTTTTACCCATTGGTTTGGCCATTTTATTTGGATTGGGTTTTTATGAATAATTGAATAATTGATATGAATCCTGTGTTGAAAGTTTGCTTCCGTCTTTGGTATTTCACCGCTCATTACTTGTTCCCTACTTCTTATTTCTTCCTTCTGGGTTGTATTACCTTTCTTGTATGTCCTGACGATACAGACTGTTTTTCTTATTAAAATATTATTATTTTTTTTTATTTTATGGTGCTGTCAATCAATTTATATCAGTTGTATTACTTTAGCAGCACTTTGAGCTGTACGTAAGAGAAAAGTTCTTGCTACCGCCGTAGGGAGAAATAAAAAAGAAAACAAGAAAGATCAATCATGCTTAAAGCATTGATTATGAAACACTTTCCAACTTCAATGCAATTTTATTTAACCATGTCTAAAATGCAATACATTCCTCGGTAATATTTTGAAACTTATCACAATACTGCATTAATTTATTATATTTGAAAACTTAAACCTTCATCGAAAAAAATGAACTTCATTCAAATGACGACATTGAAATATAAATTGCCTGGTTTAAACATCTCTAAAATGTTATACATTCCTCGGTACTAGTTTTAGAATTATCATAATACTACGACAATTTATTATATTTGAAAACTTCATCGAAAACCACTGAAATTAATTCAAATGGCGTCATAGAAAAAATAACACGCCTGGATCTCTCTATATAAACAGGATTTCATTCATAATTTTCTCCCATTCATTTCATTCATTACAATACTATAATAATTTATTTAATTTAAACATTTTGTTTAAGACCATGGAGCTACAAAAAATTAAACTCTATGCTTGAAACTTCATCGAAAAAAATCGTCCTTCTCTTTAAGAAATCAATTAATATTTCATTCATATCAGCCATGCAGACTCCACGGACTAAATTATTTTGTGTTAAAAAAATACAAGAATTCTAATACAACTCATTCTATATATTTTGCTGTTTACATTTTACATAGGTGAAAATAGGCTTAGTTGTAGAAATAATCGAATTTGAATGAGAATTTAAACTCAAATATATTGTCATTGTGTTGTTTTAGTATGTAGATGCACAGAATGTAAGCAAAAATAAAGTAGTTTTAGGACGGATACAACACTCAATATGAATTAAAAAGGACTTTAAAAAATCACGATTTTGAAACAAGATGGATGCCATATATCATTTTGAAGTGGGTCATGTGATCGTTTCATATCATGGTCACGTGATCGTTTCATATAAGATGTGTAATTATTATTTTAATTTTTATTTTAAAAACTACTGAATATATTTCGCTGAATTTTTTTATATATATTATGGAACAATTTGACTATTACCTAAAATTTTCGAAGCAATTTGTGAATTTTAAATCCGCTTAAAAAATGTTTGAAAAATTAGGTCCCATAGGGCTCAATGTATTTCATTTTTTCAACCCGGGTTCAATCCAAAACAAATTGGGTGATATTATTCATTGATATTCCTATAGGTCCTACAGACCGTCTGAACAAGATACTAAAATTTCATTTTGATTAAGTCATTTTTACGGCAGTTATCGTGCTAACGGACAGACAGACAGACAGACAGACAGACAGAATAAACAAAATCATAAAAACTTTTCAACTTTGTTGTAAAGTGTTAAAAATTAAACCTTTAAACAAGTGGAAATGAACTAGAGTGTAGTTCAACTCGAATTAATTATATCAAATCCGTTTTTAAGTAGCTTGTGATTTTTTTTTTCGAATTTTACAAGAGAAAATTTGAAAAGTTTGCATCTTTGTTCCAAATAATCACAATTGTAGCATCCTACCCTTCATTTTAATAGGATTGAAAAATTATTTCGATGGATACCAAGTTTGATAATATACCCCCTCCCCGGGGTGTAACTTGCCCAACCCCCCCTTTTTCATGAACAAAAATATGTATCGCAATTATATGTACTACAATGATTAAAACTGCTAAGTTTCGTTACCATGGAGTCATAAATAACCATTTGAATGCATACTTTTGTCAAATTTTGCCCTATTTGCTGTCACGTTAAGGAAATATCAATTTTTGAATAAATTTCGAAGTTTTCGCTCAAATTAAAAAAATATTCTACCTAGTCCTAGATTCTTAGTTAACAAAGCGGAATATAAAATTTGTGACAATTATCGTGTAAACAAAAAAGAGAACACAGGCAGGCATATAGAAAAGTATTAATCAAACCAAAAATTGTCAAAATGTATTGAGGAGATTCTAAAACATACATTTGCATCAAAATCTTGAAGTCGAAAACTTTCGTGAAAACAATATTTCCACATTACTGCCTATGAGCCTTAGGAAGGAAAACTGATATTTTCACATTTATTAATGCACTTTGCTATAGTAGTATATTATGGAATTATTTCTCTCACTAGGGACACTATACAGGTGTCTTTTATGGACCTTCTTCATTCATCAAAGATCACAGGAAGAAATTCCGAAATATAGTATTGAGGACTTCTTAATGGAAAACATATATTGATTTCAGTTTCTTCTAGAAATATGTGGTCAGATAACCTACACCAGAGTATACATTGATATTTGCTATGAAATAAAAGAAAACTTTTTGTACTACTTTCACAGTAGTACAAATAATAGATTGCAAAATAAATTGCAAATATTACAAATAATAGATTGCAAAATAAATTATCCAACAGTGTCTTTATGTATATAATAAGTATATAAGTATATTTATGAATAGAACGAATTGTCCGGCATTGTATTATTATAGTATAATTGTCCGGCATTGTGTAATTGTCCGGAATTGTATTATCCGGGTCTTATATTGCCCGCTACGCAAATAATACAGCACATTGTACAGCACATCTGACGACACACACATGCACACAAATACACACCTGTTATTTTATTATGTATGAAAAGTATTAAAATTGCCTGTTTTCAAACAAAATCATTCCCGCGCTCCGTTTTATTTTTCATAAGCAACCATGCCAATGATACTACAACAGAGACGTTATATACCTTAATTAAGTTCCTTTAATAACCGTAAATAAGTGCAATAAAAATATCTGAAATCAAAAAACAAAAAATATGTTCCTTTTAAAATCTAATTATACGTGCTAGATTTTCTTTTTCAGAAAGATTAATATAAAAGTTATATTTTCATATTTTATCACCCAGTTCGTGCCCTCCTCATGTTCTTCGATGGTCCAAGGTTCAAGAGCTGATTAAACACTAAATAAATAAATAAATGCATTGATTTTGAATTCCAAAATAAATAGTTTCATATGTTGTTTTAAAAACTTTGAGTCCGATTTAACTCAAATTTACAGAACAAACATACAATATTGAAATACATTTATTTTCCAAAATTTAGAAATATATTTGTAAAATCCACGGAATTTGAAAATCGCAAAAAAAATAGCACTCAAAATTTACACCTATAAAGTCTACAATGCCATTCAAACACCTGCGAAAGAAAGCACTCTTATTCGAGATGAATTGTCTTCTCATTTATCGGATTAAAAATTACGAAAATTTGCCAAATTTTAGCTTTAAATGATCATACCTCCAAAACTATTTCGAATTAAAAAATATTTTCCTACCATGTCGTCCGGGAAACTGAAGCCCGGTCTCTCAAAATTATATGAATCTATCGTACCTCTAACAAAAATCGCCTAATTGATGATTTTTTTAAGTGAATTGTGTTATGAATCG
Organism: Amaurobius ferox; assembly: GCA_951213105.1. Classification (NCBI taxonomy): domain Eukaryota; kingdom Metazoa; phylum Arthropoda; class Arachnida; order Araneae; family Amaurobiidae; genus Amaurobius; species Amaurobius ferox. Next base: position 14,076,574 of record OX578148.1, on the reverse strand, counting down.
TACCCATAGTACCGAATTTCGCAGCTGTCCGAAGTTTCAAAATTCCTTTACAGATGATACAGACACACAAACACATACACAGATAGATAGGGAGATAGCCATCTCCTTTTATTATGGAAGTTAAATATTCAAAATATTTCATTTATAGGTTTGCATAATCTATGGCATTTATCAAAGGATTAAACGGTGATTAAAATTTAACTATCTCTGTTTAGAGTCCTGTGTGGACATATATACCAACTGAAATTCGAACAAACTTTGCAGAAGCAATATACAAAACAAGAAGCAACAATTTTTTCTAAAAAATATTAGTTTCGAATATTTCCACCAGGCGTGAATTCAACGTTGTGAAAATGAATTAAATGTGTATATGAAGCCACTGAGCTCTCTTTTTCCTAGCACAGAAACGAACTAAGCAGAGTTTTGATTCCTCCCAGGGGGCTAATTAAAGGGTTTCTTTCAAAATATATTTCAAGAAAGACCCTTTAAAATTGTCCAGTGACCTAGAAGGCTAAATCTTTTGCACGCTTTTGGTATTGCCTAAGGAAAAGAACTAAATGGAGGTGAATCCTCTCGCGGGTGGAGAAAATAGCTCCCAGAAGCCTCCTGTCAAAGTTGCCAACATCTGGATGAAATTTGCCTGTAGAATCGTATCAAAAACGGCAAGATTTCAAACTTCTATTGATTTCTTTATAATCAGAGTTGCAAAAATTGGTGATATTGTAGTTCGATTTAGTCCTTTTATGCTTCTAAACGTTTTAAAATATTGTTTAATATAATCGTAGAGAGAAAAAAAAATAGCTGAATTTCAAACTTCTATTGATATCTTGGTTGCAAAACTTGCTGATTTTGTAGCTCAATTTTGTCATTTTGGGCTTCTAAATGTTTCAAAATATGGTTTAATCTAGTCATGTTGTCCACGTTTGAAACAATATCACCCGTGATTCAGAAGGCTGAAGCTTCTCACACTTATAGTACCAACTATGTAACAGAACCTAACTGAGCCAATTTTTCAGTAGGACAGCATGAAGCATATACTAAATATACTACTTGATATATACTAAAAAAATCTGATGTGGGCAACACATGACTTTCCTTATATAATACAATGAATTTACTACTTTCACAACTAAAAAAACGTTATTCTTATAGTAGATACTTATATTCTTTCCATGATATTGAATTTTCTTCAATTAGACGTCATTTTCATTGATTTAACGTCATTTTTATCAATTTGGCGAGATTTTTTTTAATTTGGCAACAATTAAAAATATCGCCAAGTTGGCGACATTCCGTCAAATTCGTCGCCAAAATTTTCGCCAAGCGTTATGAACGGAGAAATAAGTTATTCTTACAGCATATAAATGACTATTGGCATTCAAATACCAAAATATTACTCAGAGTATCTTTTTTCATGAATGGAACGAGCTAGATCCACGAGAATGATGTCACCCAATTTATCGCATGGTATTACATATGAAAAGTGAACATGTTTCTCAATGGATAATATATATTTTTTTATTTTATATGACTTTTTCATAATTTTTTTGAAAAATGTGCAATATCTCGAGAACGGTTCAAGTTAGCGTTCTAAAATTTATGCCAATCGTTTTCTAATGAAAAATTACATAAGAAATGTCTATTTGCGTAACTGTATTATCGGTTTTGATTTTTTGACGATTTTTTTTAAATTTCACTCGAAAATTTAGGGGGGTTCTGTACATTCGATTGTGTATAAAAACAATAGGCTTCCAGTGTTTACGGATTGTGATTTTTGTACCAAATTTGGGTCGAATCGGTCCATTCGTTCGTCAGTTATCGTCTCCACAGGCTCACTGACACACACACACACACACACACACTTTCACACACACACACACACACACACAGACATCACTCCAAAAACGTTTGATTCGTGTTCAGAGATGCTTGAAACGTGCTCTCCCGTCGAAAACTCGAATTCGTATTTTCGACCCCGTCACAATACTTTCCTTATACAGTATGTATATAAGGAAAGTAACAAAAGAAAATGTATTCAAAAAGTGTAATTTCAATTTATAAGAGTATTAAATCCTCTTTCTTTGATTAAATACGAATGAGAAAATAAAAATGCGTTTCTCATTCAAATCGTTTTGAATTCATTATTTCAGAAAGTACCATTTAGTACTGATTATTTTCTTGATTGGTTCACTCCATGAAAATCCAACTTTCAATATTACTTTTATATTTCTAAAACTCAAAATCGGATACTAATGAAAATGGTAATTTGGAAAATTCCAATAAATGCATAAAAATTAGAACTCTAAATTGAATTTGATAAAAACTATAGTTTAATGTGAATATCGTATCATCCTCAACGAAATTAAATAGATTTAAGGGTTAATGGAATGGACAGCAAATTAGAATAATTCAACTTTATGTGAAAATTAATTCGAAAATTATCTTAAGATATTGAAATAATTTTCACGTCTCTGAGCAGAAAAATCTAATTGAATCGCAAATCACTTGCATCCTGAAAAACACTTAAAGCAAACATTTTTTAAAATGTTCCTCGTTAAATAACAGATAAAATATGAATATTCAAATTAGTTTGTAATTATGTATTCAACGTTTAATGCTTCTAACCATTAATCTGAGAGAAAATTTTATTTTCCTTTTGTTTGTAAATGAATTCACCAAGCATTGTGTGGCGTCATAAAGACTCAGGCTATTGCCTTCGACGTGTTATGATTGGCTAAAATATAAAATTTTAAATATTGAAAATTTTTCAAAAAATCTGATTTGTTCGATGCATCCGATTTTGACGAGAGATTTGTATATTTTCGACGTACTGGGCTGTTACGATAAATCGAAGCATTGAGATAAATGAAACACTTTAGACGCTTATATCTCTGAACCGAATAGATAATTAACTGGAGAGTGGTTCAACTCAACTTTCTCCTATCAGAACTCATATTTTTTTATAATTTTACAAGAACAACTTCGTACTTCAAATTTCCTACTTTAAAAAATCGGTATCGTGAGTTCAAAAGATATACAGGGTGTATATGAATTCATCATTAATATTTAGTGGAGACGTAGGGATTAGGAAAAGAAGACTATTTCACATAGGAAAGCATGGGCGCAAACGTCATGTAATAGGGCAACATGAGCCCGGTTAAGTGATGGAAAGAAACCATAACAAGAAAGTTGTAAGAAAAAAAAACATTTATCTGTGCATCGTCTGTACAGACTTGCAAGAGGTACTCGAAATACTGACCATTTGCTAGAGTACATGCCTCATAACGACGTTGCATGGACAGCCGGACTTTCTGGAATATGCCCGGCATTTCCAGGATGTTTGCGGTTGCAATCGATATGCATACTACAAGGTCCATAGCACTGGCAACAGTGGTCTCGTACACCATGTTTTTTATCTCACCCCATACAAAGAAGTCGATTGGAGCTAAATTCGGTGACCGTGGTGGCCAACAAACCAGTTCACCTCGACCAATCCATTGAGCTCCAAATTTTCTGGTCAGGTAACCACTCACATCATTTGCTAAATGTACTGGAGCGCCGTCATGCTGGAACCACACGTCAGACAGCTTTGCGGGTGAGTGAGAGTAGAGGACACAAAGCGCCTCTACATCGTCATGCGTTCGTTTGCGCCTATACTATTTCCTATGTGAAATAGTCTTCTTATCCTATTCCCTACCTCCCCACCAAATGTTGATGATAAATTCAGATACACTCTGTATAACCAACGATAGCGTGTTTTCATTCACTTTATAGGGTTTGAAAAAATCTTTAAAGTGAGAACATACTTGACAATGTACCCCCTCCCCGGGAATAACTTCCCCCCTGAATGGGGTGCTAATAACATCAGAAACAAAAATAATTTGTATCGCGGTTATTTTTCACAACAGTGATTGAAACTATAAAGTCTCGTGATCATTGAACAATAAATAAACTGTTTTTTTGCATGGTTATGCAAAATTCTGCTCTATGCTGCCATGTTAAAAGAAAAAAAAATTCGAAGTTATTTCTCGAAATTAAAAAAATTCTATTCAGTTCTAGATTTTTGATAACAAAACCGGATATAGAGTTTCGTGGAAACACATAATTATTTGTGGATATTATAGTGTACAAAAGAAATTGACGGCAGACATCAGACATACAGACGGACATTACTCCAAAAATAATCGAAGCGCGTTCAGGAGATCGAAAAGCAAATCTTGGCATCAAATCCTCGAATTCGAAAATTTTCGTGAAAACAATCCTCTCTTTACTATATTACATAATAGTATGAAAAATAAAAAATGTAAATAATTTATAGTTATGCTGTCAGATATAGGATACCATTTATAAATATGAAAAAGTAACTTTAGTATTTTAATATTTTGAATTATTCTTTTTTTAAGATAAATAAAAGTTTTTCTTTAAACAAGTTATGTATCATATTTCTAACTGTCTCTCGAAATACCTTCTAAACTGTTGTGAACGGGTAATATTCCCTTTCTTCTGGAATCATTCGTCTCACTCAAAGACCAGACGGAGAAAACTCCCGTACAGGTATACTTTACCGTGACGTGAGTCTAAGGTTGTCATTCGCCGAAGGTTGTAGAATGGTTACTATATTTAATGATTTGTCGCCAATTCGGCGACATTTGGAGACTTTCCGAATTCGAGAACGATCGTGAAATAACGATTATTCTACGAGATATGAGATTTTGCTAGAAGTTTCTACAGTGAGAGACTATAGAAGGAATTACACTCATTCGGAGGATAAGTCGTAACACTATACTAGGAGGATAAGTTGTAACACTATACTAGGCTGAGTTAACCGACTTTAAAACTGAAGCGTAGCTGCCAAGTGAACACAATAATCGATTTTCCAAAAGGACAGACACTTGATTTTTCGCCTATAAATTATCTCAGAAGTGAAATTTTTTGCCGTGAAATCATCTTGCCCTTGTACAATGTGCACCATAGAAGGCGGTGGTGGTGATGACAGTGGTAGTGACGACCACAGGAAGCGTACCGTCCTTCCCTGAAGTCATTGCCTCTCAGATGGACTTAAATATTACAGACTAATCGTGCTGCTACTCTGCGTAGACACGGGAATATTTTTGGGAATATTATAACCTTCGACCTGAGATATAAGTAGACGAGATATTGATATTGAGAGTAGCTTGGAGAAATGAACACTACATGCACCACATGACTACTGGTGAAGCAATCCTAGGCTTGGCTTCTTATCGCCACTTTTAGTGCTATAAAATATTTCTTATTATACGCTGGCGTAAAAGCGCCCAGTTCTGAATGTTTCTTAGGTTGGTAATTTTGATTTGCGTTTCAGTGCTTCTAAATTGTTTTCAATTTAATTGTATCGGTAATATTGTTCAAAATTTTGAAGAAAGCATGAATCATATGATTTAAGATTGTGGACGTCACCATACCATTTATTTTACTTAATAAAAGAAAAGGTCTATCATTGCAGACTGTAGCAAGAAATTTAAGAGTCTCATAACCATGAAATTTGATACACAAGTACATCAAGTCAAGTATAAGTGCACCTCAGCGTTATTTTTATTTTTATTTTGAATTAGTTTTTATCTTTATTGGCTTGAATCTCTTTTGTGGCCGCCAAAAACTCAAGAAAACGTGTGTAGAAAAAATGTAGGCTCGAATTTCATTCCAGCCACGGTGAAAAGATCATAGTTAAGCGTCTTGGTTAAGAAACTGGGAAACTCCCCACGGATAACACTCCATATTTATTACGGTGCATATGGATTTCTGCTTAATCGCCTACTTCAAGAGCGGTTGTGAGCTGCAGTCAATTGTGAGTTCATGAGCTACAGTCATTTGTGAATTCATGACATACAGTCAATTGTGAGTTCATGAGATACAGTCAATTATGATTTTCGTATTTTTTTAAGAAGAGTGCATGCGATTTTTTTCGTACAATTTTCGGATATAAGTCATTTTAAATTGTGTTCAAATGTATTGTTTAAGCAGCGGGTGCTCATTTAATTATTTATACGCAGTGCACGTTTATTTAGAACCCGCGGAACGCTGAGCTATTCATCTCTTAAATTCGTTTTTCTTTTCTTTAATTCCCTATAATTATTTTGATAAATTTATTTTAAAAGCGTGCAATATTTTGAGAGCTGTTCATGCTACCATATAAAATTACATCATACGTTTCACAATAAAAATTAACCTATGAGATGATTATTTTTTTAAGAGTAATGACGATCAGGATTTTTAATTACTGATTTTTCAATACTGATGTTTTTTTCAGTATTTAATTTTTAAATCGTATAAAATCTTGAGTACGGTCCATGCATTCGCAAGTTTGTATCATTCATTTTCTAATAAGCAATTACGTCTGGAAATGATAATTTATTTATCATTATTGAAGGTCATGAATTTTTTCAAAAAATCATTCGAAAATAAAGGGAGGGTCTTCTGAACATTTGATCACGTGTAAAATCAATAGGGTTTTAGTATTCACGGATTGTAATAATCGACCGATTTATTTTTCGTATCGGTTCGTCGTTCGTGAGTTATCGCGTCAAATCTCGAAGACACATACACACTAACATGTACACACTAAGATATATATATATATATATATATATATATATATGCGCACACATGAATATATACTTTAAAGAGCCTTGCTGCCCCACCAGGAATCGAACCCTGGATCTCCGAACTGGCCAGCCGACGATCTACCGTTGAGCTACTTGGACGAAATTACAAGCTCTTATTGTTGAAGTGGACTCTGCATTCTCCACCCTCTAATGTCAGATTGGCAGGCAACTGGTAATGTGACTGACCACTCCCTGCTAATTTCTCCTCAGGCTAGCCTCTTGTTACTACTAGTTTTACTCAGATTAGTATCCTGCGTGGTCGTTATCCTCTCAATTTGAAATCGGCGCTCAAGCTTTCAGAGTCCACTGAATTCGTACTAGTCGTTCGTACTAGTCGTTTGTACTAGAGTTACATTCAGACCTCCGACATCTTTCCACTAACCCACAGGGTTGATTTGTTCGGGCGCTATTGTAAAGACACATGCTGCCCCGACCGGGAATCAAGCTCTGAATCTCCAAAAAGACTAGCTGACTCTCTACCGTTGAGTTACCGGGACGAAATTGCAAGCTCTAATCGTCTAAGTGGACTTTGCAATACACACACTGGCACATACATACACAAACTAAAATACATACACACAAACAGTAACGTACAAACACTTACACATGTGGCGATTGTGGGCGCGGTAGCCCATTGGTTAGCGCCCTGGAGTTGCACTCGGTAGGCCCGGGTTCGATTCCAGCCACTGCCCAAACTGCCGCCGTGTTCATGCGGAGTACGATCACGTTAAACATGTGGGTCCGAAAGTCCTTCCGAGAGGTTGGTGGTAGGGGAAGGAGGGTACGGTCCCTGTGGATGCCTCCCCCACTGGGCTCCGGTCTAAATTGGGTAGCACTTCCCGACCGTCCAAACAGTTACCTTACACCTTTCTGGTAGGTCGGACGGTCTGGGTTTCAACAACAACAACATGTGGCGATTGTGCGTCGCCGGCCCCGAACCAGGGACCTGATGCTTCGTGGGCCGACATTATAATCACTGAGCAAAAGCTAGCTCCTCCTCTGTTCTTATAATTCGGGTACTGGCTCGTGTGGCATCAGATGTCTTTGCTGCCGCACACTCCCTCCGCTGATGAGGAAGGAAGGCCGGGAGGCGTGTCGCCTCGGCGTGACGGACAGTCGTGGTCAGCCAGGAAGGGAGTGTCAAGGCTTCTGACTCCGTGTGGTTCTGCCATCTCGTGTTGAGAGGCGAAATCGTTGGAGAGGAATGTTGCGTGTTTCAAACGTCCAGTCATCAGTGTGGCGATTGGGAGTCGCCGGGCCCCGAACCAAGGACCCTTTAGTTACAAGACCGACATTATAATCACTGAGCAAAAGCTAGCTCCTCCTCTGTTCTTATAATTCGGGTACTGACTCGTGTGGCATCTTTGATCAGATGTCTTTGCTGCCGCACACACATCACCTCAAATACATTCGATTTCTGTTCAAGGATGTTGAAACGTGCTCTTCTGTAGAAAACACAAATTCCAGTTTCCTACATCGTCACGATACTGTGTTCCTATACATTCTTCGATGTAAAGAAAGTACGAGCAATGAACACCAGTTGTATTTTTAAATTTATATGTTGAATGAGCAAACATTCATTTCTGCAGCGCACACTTTGTTTTAAAGTAATGTTTAAAATCCAGACGCTTTGCCCATTTCTTTTCCTTTCAGTTTTAAATTTCCGTTTACTGCTGGCATTGTGTAAGTTTGAGCAATAAAGCGTGGAAAACTAAAGTTGCCCGAAGTCTCAAATATATCATTCAAATCTGAACTTCTCAGTTTTCGAAGTTTGAGACAATGACAAATGCATTTCAACCAACCATTTCCAACTTTCGAGCGGGAAAGTTTCAGTTGAATAAAATATTTCTTTGTTCGGAGTTTCGGTGTTGTATATGCATTTTACTTGGATGTGCAATTTTTTAAATGTGACATGTAAAATAATTAATCTATTTTTGTACATATATAAAAATACGTTTCATATTGTCGAGTATTATTTCGTAGTTAAAGTTTTATCTCATTATTTCAACTTTTATAACCTCTCACATTTGATGAAAATTGTAAAAGTAAGAATGAAATGCATTCCAACAAGTAATGTGGATAAAACTGTACTGCTTAGATATTTTCCATGAATTGTGTGGAAATTAAACTCTTTATAAACCTATGTGGGGTATATGTATTAAATATTACTATTACTACAATGTAATAAAATGTAAAAGATATTTTTTAGTTATCACAACATTCTTTGTCATATGTAACTAAACAGGCAGAGGGACATCACTTTAGAAATAGTAAAATCGTGTTCAGGAGGTTCTAAAAGATATATTGGCATCAAAATCTCGAAATCGAAAATTTTCGTAAAACAATACATTCTTTATAGTATTCAATATTGTGAGACCAGAAATAGATCTCACACTAATTACTGTGAGACAGTTTTATGTGCATTATTTATTGTGTCTGAAACATCAGACAATACCTCCAGTCTGAATGACGCCAGTGTTTACGACACGCTGACCCAAAGACCAGCTTAAATAATAAATTTAGGGGTGTCAAGACAAGAAAAGATCGAAGGACTGTTAAGAAATGTAAAGAACGGAATTGGATAAAAACGCTGACCAATGGAGAAGTTGCTTGTGGCGTTGCTGTGAAGGCTGCAAATGAGAGCAAAGGAGGAGAGTCCTGAGGCAAAAAGAGCCACAACCTGTGACATAAGAGCGACTATAAAAAGCAGATATAGCGATATACAGACTTACTGCACGACATTAAAGGAGCACGACACTTAGAAAGATATACAGATAGAATGACTTAAGAACGATGAGAACGACGACGGTGCTACACTTAAGAATGAACAGATATAGAATGATATGAGTACGAGTGTTCGAGCAAGCAGTACAATATGATCAGCGAATTACGTGTAGGCGAATTACACTACGAGTTATTTCCAGTAAATTGAGCGACATTAAGTAAGTGTTGGTGACTAAGTCCAAGACAGCCTTGAAGGTATGTGTTCCTCAAACAATATACCAGATCTTAAATACATTTTAGGTATTTTTAATAATGGTCTCACATTGTCTCTGTCCGTAGAAATAATATGAATAATTGTGTAATGAATTTAATAAGTATTTTATGTTGTTAATAAATGATTTATTATTAAAGTTAAAATGGTGCAATCAATTTAGTATTATATTAATTAATATTCTTTTACAAAACTCGCACGAAAAATAAATAATTGGAGGGTTATCAGCGGCAAAACAATACAATGTATAAATTAATTAATGAGTTCCACTAATACGAGCAATTTACGGCCATGTATATTAAATATAATTTAAAATTTAGTAGTATGTCAATTACTATGTCATATATATATATTCTTTTTGTGCACCACAAATATGTAGTATAAAAAAGTAAATATACGAAGTTAGAAAAAAATGTTGCCCAAATTAAACAGTAAGACATAAATATCTAAAATGTACTCCGTAATATTATTTTACATATTACATCCACTGCTGACGCATAATTCAAAATATTATACTATATATTTAATTAATCGATTATTTATTATTTTAGTTATTATTTATGTGGAAAAAGTCAAATAATATAACTTACTTTATGCAACATATTGAACTAATAACCATTTTCATGCAAAATTAAAATCAATTAATTTCTGATGCGACTATTTCCTATAAATAAGCATAAAAAGTAAAAAAAAATGCGGATTGTTATTTCTATAGAAGTTATGATTTTAGGATTTTTGATTATCTGGACAATTTCTGGGCCTACAAATTTGAAACAGTTACTCGCAGTAACAGAGAATAATTCCAATTTGGGAAGAATTTAGTCAATAAATATGGTCATGTCCAAAACAAACAGCTAGAACAAGACAACTTTTCAAAATCGCAGTAAACACAAGCAAACTCAACGAAGCCCAGCTTCTTGCTACACATCCGCATTTGAATCTCAATACGAATAGTCAGACAAGTTGGTAAGAATTTTAACATAGTTAGAACTATATAGATGTATTTTATAATACCTATTTGCATTATGGATGTTTTAAGTGATGCCCTATATATATGCATTTCAAATGGACTGTGCTACTTTGATAATATCGAAACTTTTGTTCCATGTTCAATTGGTTCAGCTCAGCTCTATTGTCCTATGATAAGGAGTCGTGCATTGTCTTTGAACTTCTATGAGGTTCTCAAATGCATAATTATACATAATTAATTTTTGCTAGTATGTCAAAATTTGGTAATATTAGATTCATTATACCTAAAATTATTGATTGATTTATCCATTTTTACACATTTTGCACAACTTTTCTTTTAATTTTATCCCATTTATTATGTCCAATAGCAGAAACAATAGTTATTTTGTATATCTGCTTAGGAGTGAGCCCTCGAAATATTACCAAAACAGATATGCCATTTACTGAATTTAATTATGTGTTTTTGGAATTGTTTTCTATTCGTAGTAACATATATTGAAAAATTTTTGTTTAAAAAATTTATTTGTTAAACTCCTTTCAATTTATCTCTGGTTTTAGCTATTCTTTTCATTAGTTAGGGGCTACTTAAAACCAAGATATTGTAAAGTCAACTGGTGGATAAGTGTGTGTATTCAGAAGCGTCGACAGAAAGGATTTCTAGAGGGGGGAGATAAAATGTATTGTTTTTATTTCTCCATATGTCATATTTTTGACATTCAATGGGTGCTTGGGGGTTGTTATGACCTCCAACTAAATCCTTTGGTGACGTTATTGGATATATCTAATTTACATTTGTGCCTTTTTATTATTCATTTTACTCACTTGAACCCGTATCGTAGTTTAATCTATCATTTTCTGCACAGACTATTGTTTTGGGAAATTCATTGGCAACAATGGTATGAAAAATTAAAATTTAGAATTAAATTAATGGCATAATCATGCTAACTGTAAACAGTTATATATACCTCTAGTTATTTACATATATTTTACTTAAAATTCATCCGAGTTGCATAAATTCGTTGTTGGTTTAGCGTGTTCAAATTTTACAGTCATACACACATATAAACATATTTTTAAAAGAAAAGTTTGTTGAAAAGAAACAAGTGGATTTTGTATTTTAACCATTTCGATTGCACAATCCATTTACAACTTCATCTGGCGTAAATTCTATGTTTATTCTCACAAAATAAGGAACTTCAAAAATTTACAAAACGATCGACGTAAAATTTTTTGTGTCTGTTGTGTTTTCGGCTTTGTTTGTTTTGTTTGCTTCATCATCAATGTGCAAAACCACGTCTTGGACATTGTGGCACCGATACTGCTCCTAGTATATTGTATATTGGTATATTTGCTGACATATCAAACTTAAGATAAAGTGATAAATTCTCACATGTAGAAAGTATCTTAATGTTGTAAAAATCTCTTTTCAAATGATATATATGAAGAATTTCTTTCAGTATGTTACTAGATATGGCCGGATAGGTGTTGAAATTATCAATCCTATGTGCTAATATGGATAATCTATATCGAATATCGGTTCGATTGATTCTTATTTTTTAAGACGCCGTATATCTGGTTTGTCCCATAAAAAAAATATATATATATATATATACATATTATACATAAATTTTAAGACATTCCCAATAACGCGCCCTTTCCATTCACAATTATTATTCCAAATTCCTATTTCATGTCCAGCACATATTGCAACTACATTAAATTATATCCCAAGCCACTATAATTAACAAAGTCTACCAATACTTCCTCTATTCCTCGACCATACCATATATAGTCACTAATATTAACATCTGCGTTAACTTTCTCATATGAAACAGCTTTCCCAATCACATTTTTTAAAGCCTAAGACGCGAAGACAGCATGCGCCCCATGCCTTATATAACCTCTCCCTCCGATGTAAATGTAATTTGTACTTGTGGAAAACTACGCAGACTGCACTGAGATTTGGTGAAATCTGTTCGACGATCTGAAGTAGTTCATGATATGTAACTATATCTGTTTCGAGTGTGATATAATAAAGTACATTTTGCTAATGTGAACGTGCCTCGTCTCTGGATTTCCTCCAATATCACACACACACACACACACACACATATATATATATATATATATTAAGGAAAATATATAAAATAATATGCAGAATAGGGAATTTTTGTTACAACATCGAATTCCGTTAATGGCTGCCATCCTGGCCAGATGTCCTTTGCGTTTGCCAGGATATCTTTTATACGCTTCAATTAACATCAAAATTCAACGTAAATATTATAATTTATGCAGTTAGCATGGTATGTATTTTTATATATATAGCGTGAAACTCACTAAGAAAGAATTATCTAAATAAGATACGTTTTCGTACGTGTAATGTGGACGTACAGAAAAACAAATGATTTGAAATTTAGAACATTTGGGTGATTGGCACGGGAAGATCTACACAAAGTGAGCAGTTCAATATGGCGTTGGCCCACCTCTGGCCTTGATACATGCTGTTACCCGATTGATGCATAAAGTTGCCGGATGGTATTCTGAGGGATATCGTTCCCAATGACCTCCAATTGACGAGCTAATTCGCTACAATCTGGGATGGTCGCAGGCGACGTCCCATCTTAGCCAAATGTGCTCAATAGGCGAGAGATCTGGGGATCTGGCTGGCCCAGGAATTGTGTTGTAAGCACTCAGACAATCAATATGTAGGAGTGTCGTGTGTGTCTTGGCATTAAAATTTGGTTCGAAACAGGACTCATCACTGAAGACAATTCGTTCCCAAATCGAACAATTCCACGTTGATCGTGCCCGGGGCCATTGCAATCGCTGTTGACGATGCATACTGGTCAGTAGTAGGCGGTGTAATGGACGCCGCGGGTATAGATTCCGCTCCAGTGGTCTTCTGTTAATGGTCAGGGTGGTCAATTCTGTGTTTATCACACATTGGATAGTTGATAACAACGAATATCGTGCTATTTTACTCATTTAAATGTATCTGTTTATAAATAAATATTTTTCAGACATCGCAGGTTTAGAAAATCTAAAAATAAATAAGTAAATAAAAGTATTTTATTAATCTACCCAGGTTTGTGTTCCTTTTATTAGTGAAATGACGTCCAATCTCCACTAATATTTATCCCACAGGAAATCTGGCAATTCTCTCTTAATAATTTTCGGCGATGAAAGATGTAGCTTTACGTGATAACGTTATTTGTTGCTCAAAATTGGCAAAAAATACAAAATATAGTGTTTCAAAAACTTGTTTTTCTTCAGAGAGAAATAAAAAATATGTTTTTATGGGACATAAATTATTTTTAGTGTTCCTTTCGATTTTCTCAAAACTATAAAAACTAGATCTAAACCTTATTTTGGACAGATGCTGTGAATTGTATTGGAAAAATTGAACAATGGTTAATATAGAGAAGTCAGGAGCTATTTGAACACATTGAAGATTATAATTTTTTTGGCTTTTTGGATATATGGTAAAATGCAAATATTGCTACAAAGTCATAAAGCTAGTTATAAAATCAACGACACAACATCATAGATAAAAGGTCTTTTAATAAAATCATCCTACAAGACGTACGTAGCTTTATAGACGTACAAGCTATGTACGTCTTGTAGGGTGATTTTATTAAATGACCTTGTATATATATCTATGATGTTGTGTCGTTGATTTTATAACTGTATTTAGAATAGACGTGATACCACCTTCATTATTTATAGTATAAAGCTTTCTACATGGGGTGGTATTCTTATTTTAAAATAAAATTTGGTTAAGAATGTAGTGGAATGTTTTACTCCCAGACGTTTTCATACGCTAACCAACCTCGCTCACGGGATGAATTGACACACGTCTTAGGGCAAGTTGGCACAGAGGCTTTCAAATTTTCAAATGAATAAATGTTAATTTTATCGCTATTATATTAGCTTTCATAAAGCAAGAGAAAATTTAATTTCAAAAAATTAATATATATATTTTATTCAGTGTTAATTCAACCACATCTACTCCAAATATTATCTATTTTGATTTTTCACATCTATTCGTCTTTGCCACATCTGTTTTTCTTTGATACAAATACGATTTATGTCCACCCATCCATTATTCTTGTCTATTCGCCATGGTGGACTGCTAAACCTTGATTATTTATTTTATGTAGTACAAGTGTATAAAATACTTGCATTTTTATCCAAAAGTTATTTTTAATGATAAGTAGCGTTGATAATAAAAAAATTAAATGTTTAATATTGTTCGTACACACTAAATGTACTCCGAGTTAAAGTAAACTGATATATGCCGAACAGTATTTCAAGATTATATTAATTTTTAGTCGTGAAACGGATATCTAAAATAATATTAAATCAAATTGCAATGTTTTAATTAATATCAGCAGGAACACATGCCAAGTTTTTAAAAATGTAAAAAAAAAATACTTCATTTTCTAGGGCATCTTTGAGTTATAAACATTTCGAAAGGTTCTGACAAATCTCATATTGGCTAAAAGTAAAATTACACCTAGCTAAATGTCAAGAGAAGTTTGATATATTGATAAATTTGAAAATTATTACAATGTTTTATTTGCAGTAAAAATAAAAGCAATTATATAGATGTTGGTTGTCCTATACATGTAATTAAGGAAGTTAGCAAAGCCTTCTTACTTCACGCTCTAAATCATCTTTGTTCCCTGAACACCTAAAGTAATGAACCGATTTTGAACGTTGAGGTCTTAAATTACACATGGTACAGCAAGAATGTTTCCGTTTTAAAATCCCATATCCATCGTTAAATCTGGATGAAAGTTGTCCCCCATAGACTTAATGTTAAAATCAAAACTTAAAACCTTAATTCGGTCGACTAAATAATGATTTAATTGTTGTAAATTAAAACCGTAACTGTAGCCCTGAGATACTTAATGTTTTGTTAAAAGTAACACTCATAACAACAATTTTAATTACGAAGCCTTCTTATGTGGAACTACATGACCGTGAGATTGCTATATCAAGATTAAGATTGCCATTAGGAACTCAATTATATGCCATGTATATCGCAAGAGGAAAGCGAATGTCTGTGTTTGTCACGCTTGTCGATCTTAGAGAGACTTAATAATAACATTGGCATGACATTGACAATTTGACATATTTTGATAAATATCGCCAAGTTGGCAATAATTTAATATCTCAAAATTAAACTGCATTTCTTCATTTCGTTAAATTAAATTTATTTGTTTGAAAGTCAAATTTAATTTTTTAATTTCTACTACCCCTGTTTCAAATCTCTAGGTACCCCTATAGCAACTTATATTGCTGTGGGTCGTTTAAATTTTCCCCTACGCGACCAACAATTAAACAGATAGACATATTCTTATATTATTATCGATATCTCGTAAAGTATTTATTATATAAACTTCCAGTTTGCACCATCGCAGAAATATTCTCTAAAGTTTTCATTATGTGTATTTCACATGCATTCGCCAAGCAGTACCCGCTTAACCGCATGCGCCAACCCGATACCGATGACGATCTTAGTAACAGATAAAACATTACTGGATTTTTTCTGTGGGGTTGTCAAAAGCTATGTCTATTATATTAAGATCAATAACCTTCATCACCAAAAAGGTCGTATAATGAAAGGCGTAGCGAAAGTTGCACCAAACATGCAAGTAACTTGGAAGGACGTCAACTTATTATAGTCTGGATATTATTTGTAGAGCCACCAAGGACTCTGATACTGAAATTCATTAACTGAATTATTTTAATAGAACAAACTTTTAATAGGTTCCCTTTATAATAGTGTAGATCAGAATTGTCTATAATAAATACTTTCGAGATATATTTTCACTACTTCAAATACTTTTTATCTGGACATCCTGTAATGTTAATACAATTTATAACAATTATGTAAAAGTTGATTTTTTGACAATTTATAACAATTATGTAAAAATTGATTTTTTGATTGCTAACATGGGGTTTAGTACTTTGCGTTTTACTATTTCTTAACATTAATTTATTCAATTTACTTTCTGGTACTTAAAATACTATTTTTAAAATTTACTGTTTAGGAATAGAATTTTTAAATAAATCTTAAATTATCCAAAATGTAAATTGATGCAAAATTGACCATAATGATACAATATATAATCACTGGAATTTATTACTACATATGTTTTGATTTACAATATAAAACAGAGTGGCACTTCCCGACCGTCCAAACAGTTTCCTTACACCTTTCTGGTAGGTCGGACGGTCTGGGTTTCAACAACAACATCCATAACAGAAGGTCTTTATTTCACTTCTTCAAGACGTACAAAAGTTTAAAACAGGCCATAGCGCTTTTGAGCATAAGTATGCTCTTCATCAGTGGCTAATAAAGTTTGAATCGTTCATATATAGACCAGATATAGCGACAAAAGTTGCATAAATACAATCCACAAAAGAATCTACGTCTAGATGAGGATTAACCGTAAACAATTTTTCAAAAAAATTTTTAACAACAAAAGAACAGCATATTAAACTACAATTTAATTATAGAAACCGAAAATAGGGGGGGGGCAATCAAGCATAATCCCAAAGAGGAAGACATCAAAGATAACTTTGCAGAGACTTGAATTGAATGGAGTCGAGAATGAGTCGCCAAGCGTAACTCAAATTCATAACAGGGTCAAAATTACAAACGGACTCACGGTAAATATAAATAAAAAGGGATTCAAAAAGGAGAATATCACGAGGGTTATTACAACGAATCAAAAGGAAAGTCTTTTCAAAAAGAGGCTGAAAATTATCTTTAACAACAAATTGAGCAAGGGCCGTAAAAAGTTTACTATCCCTGACATTCCGAGCATGTTCTGCTAAACGGATGTCAACGGTGCGTTTAGTACTTCCAATATAAAATTTAAAGCTACCATCGGTGGACAACAGGAGAACAACATACCCAGCAAAGCTTTTAAAGTCATCCCTATCCCCCAGTTTATCAGATCGAATACGGTTAAATAAAGAAGAAATATTTGAATGTACAGGTCTGAAACCAAACTCGGAACAAAATTGGATAAAGGGGCGGAAAATCGTAGGATTGTATGGAAAACTAGACCTATAAGTCAAACGGTCTTTTAAGGCAATAAGTTTAGTATCAAAAAGGGTATATTTACGGCGAACTAGGAAGAAAACCTCATAAATAAACTCAAAGGAGTAGGCAGCCTCACGGCCAAGGCCAAAAATAAATTCAATTTCATCACTTAAAGCAGAGATCGATGAACAAACAGTAAAAGTGCGATAAAAATAAGCATAAAAAGAAGCTTTTTTAGAGAAAGAGGATGGTAAGAATTAGCAGCAATTCAATAATTAGTAAAAGAAGGTTTACGGAAAACCGAGGTTTGAAAACCAGTAGCAGAAAATATATTGTTATCATTTTTCCAATTCAAAGGTAAATCTAAAATTAATTTCTAATTTCGATAAACAAAATGCAGATTTTCTCTTTAGCTGCAAAAATTCGCAATTAATGGAGTTTGAGCATTATATTCCCATTTAACTTTCTCTTAACCATTAATTAATGCAAGAAAAATGGAACGAAAACCAAATTCTACCAGCATTATCAAAGAACGAATTTTAATCCAGAACTTTCGCTGAGAATTCATAATCTAAGTTTCGAAAACTCCGCAAAGGACTTTAAGTACTTTAACTGCGAAATAGTGTACTTTACAAAACTGTGCTTCAAACTGAAACTGGTATATTCATTTAAGTTTGTTCTTTGCAAAACTTTTGTAATCCCAAACAGTTTCGTATTTATAAGTTCATTAAAACTTATAAATTCAATTTTGAATTATTCCGGTATGATATAATATGCATTGCGATAAACTAAATTTGCATTTACATTTTGAATATCCCATGGGTGTTAGAAATATAAAAAGCGCCAAACACTTTATTTCTGTATAAATGACATCAAAAGACATTCGTATGAAATTAATAAAATTTTCCTTTGGCCTCTAATACTAGCTTAACATTCTATTTCCTCCAGGAATTGACCCATTTTATAGAAATTACATCCCGAATTAAAGTTTCGGATTCAGAGATATGTTTTGTCCAAAGGCTTAGTTTCAAGTTTGGAACCGGTGGACTTAGGATTAGAAACTACTGTAGCAAGCTGCTACACGTGTATAATTAAGTGGAGTGCGGAGTTTATAATTAAGTGGAGTGCGGATTAACTCGAGATTCTCATACCAGAATCCATTTTTAGTAATATTTTTCTTTTCAAATATTACAAGAAAAAATCGGAATTGTGTGGAATCGGAATTTGAGAAATCGGAATTGCGGGTCCAAATGATTACAATTATAGCGTGTTACCCTTGACTTTAAAGACCTTGACAAAATCTTTCGATTGATATAATACCAGATAAAGTACCCTCCGGCGAGAGAGAGGGACATTCCCACGTGGAAGAATAATGACGTCACTAATAAAAAGATGCATCTCAGATATTTTTAACAATGATTGAAACTACTATAAGTATCGTGATCATTAAACCATAAATAAACTTTTTTATGTATGGTTATGTCAAATTTTGCAATATGCTGCCATGTTAAAAAATATAAAATTTCGCTCGAATTTATGTTGGCTTTATAGCCATTATCGTGTTGACATGAAATCGACCACAGACATACAGAGACAGATAGACGGGCATCACTCCAAAAATTGTCGAGACGTGCTCACGAGGTCTTAAAACATATGCCGGCATTAAAATTTTGAATTCGAATATTCTCGTGAAAACAATAATTTATCTAAACTATATTACATAGATTGAGAAAGTCAAAATTAGTATATAGCCCAATGTAATTTTATCATTTAAAGCAGGATGGTACATATGATAGGAAATGGAAAATTGTTATCGTATTGATAACGGAAAAATCCCTCGAAACATTGTCTAAAAAAGTTTTTAAAAAATTAACCTTTCCCTTGCAAGAAAATGTTGAATGGGTTAAACATGAGGGGACAATTTTAATGGTGAAAACGTGTAAAGACATCAAAGGGACTGGCCGGAGATGGCGCTTTGTATAAGCGTATCGCACACATTATTGTTATTTACAGAATAACTAAAAAATGAGAAAAATTACAAGCAAAATTAACTACGCTGAAAGCATAAAAACAACATACATAGAATAAGTTTTATTTATTCTAAACCATTTAATATCTAAATCCATACCTCAGCTTCAGTATCCACACTCAAATGTGTTTAAGGCACATGGTTGGATACAATACAATAATCTGACTGTTCTAATTTGCTGGGAATAAATGTATGATAACCGATAAAAGACTTTTATCTTAATTTCCAGTTTCCGATATATAACTATTATATTTTCGGCTTAAAATTTAAAGAAATGGTACAGTACCTTAACTGTATCATTTCGTTAATAACTGACAACGGAATTTCATAAAATGCAGCCATTGTTCTCGTACACATAAATGGTCCGTACTTATCCATCAAGAAAAGTTATACCTACTTTTGACTAATTGCCATCTATTTTGTGAACGCCTTTGGTAGAAAACTTAATAGTCTTTTAAATTGCTCTGCTACCTGTACTAGATATGACAAACTCTCACAACCATTTTTCTGGACAGGTTTAGATTATTCTGAAATCTGTATTTCTATTCTTTTCCACACTTGACTATAATATTTTGGCTAGTCAAACAAGTCCAGTCTTTCTCTTATGTATGTCTCTGATGTATGTTTTTTAATGCACATGCTGGTCATGGGTTTTCGTTACAAGCCAAATTGCTACTTTGCCTTCTATCTTCGTTTGGCTGGCGTTTGAAATGGCGAATTACGTCACTGTTAATATTGTTACGACACTGTTAATATGTTATAAAAAATCTGATGTGGGCAGCATATGACTCTCCTTATATAATGCAATGAGTTTACTAATTTTACAGTAAAAAAATAGATTATTTTTATAGTAGTTATTTGTATTCATTCCAAGATATCGAATTTTCGTGAATGAGTCGTCATTTTCCATGTCGTCATCATCAGTGAGTCGTCAATGATTTAGCGTCATTTTTATCCATTTGGTGAGTTTTTCGTTAATTTAGCAACACACATTTAAAAAGTCGTCAAGTTGGGGATATTCCACCAAATTCGTCGCCAAATTCTCGAAAAGCGTTATGGACGACGAAATAAGTTATTCTTACAAAAGATAAATGACTATTGGCGTTCAAATACAAAAGTATTACTCAAAGTACCTTTTTTCATGAATGGAACGAGCTAGATCCACGAGAATTATGTCAACAAATTTATCGCATGGTATTACATATGAAAAGTGAATATGTTTCTCAATAGGAAATATTTTTTTTAATTTTATATGACTTTTTGATAATTTATTTGAAGAATGTGCAATATCCAGAGAACGGTTCATGTTAGCGTTCTAAAATGTATGCCAACCGTTTCCTAATGAAAAATTACATAATAAATATCTATTTGCGTAACTTTATTAGCGGTTTTGATTTTTTGACGATTTTTTCAAAATTTAACTTGAAAATTTAGGGGGTTCTGATCATTCGATTGTATATAAAAACAATAGGCTTCCAGTGTTTACGGATTGTGATTTTTGTACCAAATTTCGTTCGAATCGGTCCATTCGTTCGTCAGTTATCATCTCCACAGACTCACTGACACACACACACACACACACACACACACACACACACACACACACACACACACACACAGACATCACTTCAAAAATGTTCGATTCGTGATCAGGGATGCTTGAAACGTGCTCTCCCTTCGAAAACTCGAATTCGAATTTTCGAGCCCGTCGCAGTACTTTTCTTATACATTATGTATATAAGGAAAATAAAAATGAGTCCAAATTTCTGGATAGCTAACCATTTCATTTAAATGCACTAATAAACGTAAAAAGAACAATATCCAGCGAAAGGCCCAATAACTATCTTACAAGATCGCTAAACAACTGCCAGATACAAGAAAACAGCAAATGAATGCACAGCTAATTCAGAAAAATAGCACAATTCAATATAGCTTGTATCAAGTCAGCTGTTCTCCAACTGAGCGATGAGTCAGTCAGTTCTTGTATATACTCTCCGTAGACACTTCCAGAAGGGGCTCGTACTTTCAACAATATTCTTTACTTTCCTGATATACATAATGTATAAGTAAAGTATTGTGACGGTGTCGAAAATTCGAATTCGTATTTTCGACGAAAGAGCACGTTTCAAATATCCCTGATCACGAATCAAACATTTTTAAGGTGATGTATGTATGTGTGTGTGTGTGTGTGTGTGTGTGTGTGTGTGTGTGTGTGTGTGTCTGTCTGTCTGTGTGTGTGTGTGTCAGTGAGTCTGTGGAGACGATAACTGACGAACGAATGATCCCATTCGAACGAAATTTGGTATTACAATCCGTGAATACTGGAAGCCTATTGTTTTTAAACGCAATGTAATGTTCAGAACCCCCCTAAATTTTCGAATGAAATGTTGAAAAAATCGTCCAGAAATCAAAACCGCTAATAAAGTTACGCAAATAGACATTTCTTATGTCATTTTTTTATTAGAAAACGATTGACATAAATTTTAGAACACTACCATGAACCGTTCTCGAGATATTATACATTTTTCAAAAAAAATATCAAAAAGTTATACAAAATAAAAAAAAATATTTCCTATTGAGAAACATGTTCACTTCTCATATGTAAAACCATGCGATAAATTTGGTGACACCATTCTCATGGATCTAGCTCGTTCCATTCATGAAAAAAGATGCTTTGAGTAATACTTTTGTATGTGAATTCCAATAGTCATTTATCTGCTGTAAGAATAACTTATTTCTCCGTCCATAAGAGACAGTCAGCGAGATTTTTTCGACGAATTTGGCGGAATGTCGCCAACTTGGCGACATTTTGATTGTTGCCAAATTAGCAAAAATTTCGCCAAATTGATAAAAATGACGCTAAATCAATGAAAATGACGACTAATTTAAGAAAATTCAATATCTTGGAAAGCATATAAGTATCTACTGTAAGAATAACATTTTTTTAACTGTAAAAGTAGTAAATTCATGGCATTATATAAGGAAAGTCATGTGTTGCCCACATCAGATTTTGTTGAGAAAGTGCTAGTACATTCGAAAAGTCGAAAAGTTGGCGATAAATCGCCACATCTGGCAACCCCTCCCTAAATTTCAAAATACTGACAACCCTGCATTAGAGTAACAGGCGTGACTGCCTTTAAATGTGTTTTCTCCTTGAATAGAACAAAGGTTTTGGATGGAAGCAAAAGGGCTAATGTGTGTTATTTGGATAGGGGGAAAAGCACAGTGAATTTTTTTCCTTTTTGTAAAAAATATTAATCTGAATTCTTGAATTGTTTGTCACATGATTATCTTACGGTTATTTGGGAAAGATATTTTTTAAAAAGTCGTCGTAAATATCTATATGTTGTCGACTAGGTATTTGGTCCTATAAATAGATTCTTAATATCTGCATTTATTATTACTATATGTCAGTTAAAGCACTGACATTAAAATTCAGTATGTGCTATAGATAAGTCGTACATTGTGTACTAAAAATTAATGTATAACATAGATTCGACATAATATAAAAAATGGTTCAAAAGGTCTTAGACAAACTTTAATGGTAGGTAAGGCATACAAAAATAGGCCCGTTTTGCATAGGAATATGTGGCTGCAAACGCCACCCTGGGGTACTACAGATGCAGGAACTGGAAGAAGCAAAATGAGAAAAATGCAGATAATACAACACAAGTTTAATTGACATAATATTTACGATTGTTTATCATAGTATTAAAATAAGTGTTCGAATTTTCTGCCATCCCCTGATATGCATGTCTGGCAACGTCTACGCATGGATTGGCGAACGCGTTCACAAATGCCAGGAGGACGTTTGCGACCACGTGCTGCTGCCTCAACGATTCTAGCGACAAAGTCGGCTTCATATATAACAGGGACTTTTGAGGTAACCTCACAGGAAGATATAAATGGGGGACAAGTAGGGGGACTGTGAAGATCAACTGACGTGACCATCCGGGCTGATTCATCTTGCAGGAAATGTCCTATTGAGATATCCTATTGATAGTCTTGCACATCCTGGTCGAAACATGCACAGATGCGGATGGCAAAAAATTTGAACACCTACTTTAACACTATGATAAACAATTGTAATTGATAATTGTAATTATTATGCCTAATAAACCTGTGTATTATCTGCAATTCTTTCTTTTGATTTCTTCATGCATCTGTAATACCCCCCGGTGGCGTTTTAGGTCAGATGTTCTTATTTAAAACGGGCTAGACCTACCCTTAAAGTTTGTCTAAGACCTTTTGGACCAACCTGTATATGTTCGAATTACATTAAATATTCACAATATTATATACTAATGTAACACAATATCCTCAACCGTTTTGCAAAGCTGGGCCACAGTGAAAATTAATGTAACTTCCAATAAAAATCTACAACATAATACACAGTTTTATCCCGTACTAAATCTTAAATGTAATGTAATGCATCGTTTGTATTTACCCTTCTACTTCAGAAATATACCATTTATCATAATTTTCTTTCTTGTTAATTAATACAGTGAGGGAGTTTCTCTAATCTTATAAAAGGAAACGATTTAGATTCCGGAAATTTTTCTGATAAATCATAAACTAAGTCTCAGAAGCTTCGCAAATGACTTTAATTACTTTGTTATTTCCCGACATGGATTGTAAAATACTACATTGCACAGATTTGGTTAAATAGAAAACTGAAACTTGCATCTAAAACTCTTAGTGATATATTTGATGCAACGTTTTCAGCAAATAATAATGATAATAACCTTTATATTTGGCCACACAATAATTGAACTTACAAACTTAAATGGAAGTGAATAACAGTGTGATAAGGAACTGCAGATAAAAGCTCTATAATAAATAAAATAGTTTTGGATATTTAACCCTCCCCTAAATAATGCACTAATGTATACATTAGTTAAACATTATTAAATATGTATTAAACTGAGTAGCATTTAGGAATTAAAGTGCTTCAATGATTATAAAATGGAAAATAGTACAGCTGTATTTAATGGACAATCACCTGAAGAATATCCATTTTATGTAATTTAAAAGTTTGATGGTTAGAAACACTGTAATATCTAAACTTTCTATAGACTTTTAAAATGTAACTTGTAGATATAACATTGGTGATTAATATACACTCGTCAAAAGTGAAATTGTAACACCGTGAAGGCATAAACGTTGCCATAAGAAGACAGAGTTCTACACTAGTTTAAATTTTCCTGCAAAAAACGTTTTGACTAGTTTATCCTCCGTCCATGTACTTATTCGACCATATAATTAACACTTTCCAATAACATTAAAAAGTGTTTAAGACTTTGGTCATTCTGCCTGTTTGCACGATAACTGCTGAACAAGACTGCACGATAACTGCTGAAATCGAAATGGAATTTTAGTATGTTTTTGAGACGTTTTGAGAATGAAGTTGAATAATATCACCCAATTAGTTTGGGATATAATCCGGATTGAAATAATTAACTACATTGAAAGCTATGGGATTTAATATTTAAAACATTTTTAAACGAAGTTAAAATTCACAAATTTCTTCAAAAATTTTAGGAAAAATTCAAATAATCACATTTAATGTATAAAACAAAATCAGCAAAATATATTGGGTAGTTTTTAAAATTGAAATAATAATTACACCCATGATATATGCAGAGATCACGTGACTCATTGCAAAATAAAATACGGCTTCCATTTTTTTCGCTCTTACTGCAGATGTTCCAAGATTATTTGCATTTATATTCAGTGTATTATATTTAGTATTATTATATTTATCCAACATGAAACCGTTTTATTTTTGCGTTTTACATGTGTATCTAAATTCTGTGTTAACGCAATTGCAATATTTTTATTTAAGAATTATTTTTATTATTCCTACAACAAAGCCTAATTTTAACCCTAAACTATAGCATGCAGAATGTAAATAAATCAACTATTGCAAGATTAGTTGTATAAGAATTGCTGAATTTTTTTCACTCAAAATTATTTAGCTCTGGAGTCTATAATATAAGTGATATAAATGAAATTGATTGATTTTACATTGAAAGGCAGATGATTTATATTTCAATGACGACAATTAATGAAGTTTAATTTGTGTAACTAGCATTGTCTTTTTCGATTAAAATTTGGGCTTTCAAGTATGATAAATTAGTGTAGTACTGTGATAATTTTTTAAAATATCAGCTCTGCATGTAACACATTTTCAAGATATTTAAATAAAATTGCATTTCTGTTGAAAAGTATTTCATAATCAATGCTTTATGCATGATTAATCTTTCTTGTTATACATAACTGCTTATTACTCATATTTACTAACAAATTCATATTCATATTTACATGTATACATGTATAAACATGACGGTGAAAAAAATTTTATGCGTGTGTACTAAATGTGTGATTGTAAATATTATCTGAATAAATACACATAGTAATCTATTACTTGATTTGAAATAGAAATGGTATTTCAGATTATTTGTAACGCACTTTCAGTTTAACCTTATGTGCCCCAAAAGATTCTCGCTCTCACACAGATCATTTATTATCCTTGTCGAAAAAATGTCATGATCGAGAGGGAAGTTCAGCAGACAGTTATCGATTTCAGTTTCGTCTTTACTTTCGTATTTACACACGTGAATCATCTCGGAGAACATAAATGTTTTACTGCAAAGTACAATATGTGTTCTGGTTGCTTATCAAATATATATCTTTATGTTCCAGGTGGAAATTGTTGTATTTTATTTTCGAATTTCCACTTTCCTGTGACCATCAATAAAACTTTCTGCTGACATTGTTTGCTATCTGAGAACAGCAACGTTGATATGTTCAGCGAATATATATATATATATATATATATATATATATATATATATATATATATATATGTATATATATACATATATATATATATATATACATATATATACATATATACATATATGTATACATATATATACATATATATATATACATACATATATATACATATATATATATATACATACATACATATATATATATATATATATACATATATATATGCATATATATATATATATATATATATATATATATATATATATATATATATATATATATATATATATATATATATATATATATGCATATATAAAAAATGGACAATGGATTAAAAGTGGACAATGGATAACTGTATTTTATTGCAGTTTTGTAAATAAAGGCTTCCAGATCCTTATTAAAATTACTTTCTACTTCTCCCTTGAATACTTGATGTGCATTATATACAACTATAATAAGCTATGTAAGGACTTATCTGAATATGTACAACAGTCATGTCAATGTATTGATGATCCATTATGTAACCAAGATCACGGTCATATCGTCACAGGAGACATTAAACTTGCAAAAGACCTTCCTTTACTGCAATTTTTAAAGATGGGCACTAAATTTCGACATCAAGTATTCAAGGGAGAAGTAGAAAGTAATTTTAATAAGGATCTGGAAGCCTTTATTTACAAAACTGCAATAAAATACAGTTATCCATTGTCCACTTTTAATGAATGGCGATATAACGTATTTAATGCATTTAAATCTCAATATAACCTGCTTAAACAATTTACGAAAACAGAAAAAATCAGTAAAGCAGTTTTGGAGACATTTCGCAACAGCTATGTCATCACATATATGGATAAAGCCATTAATAACTACGCCTTTACTTGCAAATCATATTACGTACAACTCCTACTGGCATGTTATAAAGACATCAATATGTATTGTCCAATTAAACAAGGATATACTCCTAATGTTAATAGAATTATAGCCCTCTATAAACAAATTGGTATTAATATTACAGTGGTCAAATTTCCATATTTAGTGCTCATACCAAAAATCCATAAAAAACCTGTTAAATTTAGACCTGTCACTATAGGTTGTAATACCTATTTAACCAAAGTGAATTCCATTTTATTAAAACTATTAACACCTGTTATGAAGAAAATACGAAAAGAGGGCCCAGTTATGATTAAAAATAGTTATGAAGTGGTCGACAGATTGAAAACTTATTCTGAAGGATTTTATTTTAGAACGTTTGATTTAAAAGACCTATTTAACAATATCAACTTACAAGATCTCTTTGAGATTTTAATGGAAATTTATTTTACATCAGATTTACACAAACATGTGGAAACCAGCAAGTACAAAAGCCTACTTAAGATTGTCATATTTGAGAATATTCTATATAATGGAATCGCATTTTATAGACAAATCAAAGCATCCCAATGGGAGGGGGATGTTCCTCGTTACTTGCGGATTTTTACTTACATCATTATGAGAAAGGCACGCATTTAATTAGTGAAATACCATTCTTTAGATTCGTTGATGACGTCATGATTGGAGTGGATAATCTATGTACTATATTTGATTTTACATTCTACCCGCCGTGTCTTGAACTAATCGAATCGGAGTCAGCGAAAGTAGGAACAGTTGATTTCCTTGACATCACTATTTATTATAATTTGGAATAGAAATTATGTTATAAATTATTTGACAAGAGACATCTATATGATTGCAAGATCAATTATTTTACCCACTGGAATACCAACTTGAGTTTAAACGTACAACGTAATTTAATCGTAAATCACTTGAACAGATACAGATTATTAAACTCATCTATTACAGAATTTAATAAATGCATGATGCATTTAATCAACGGAACTCGGGAACAATCATATCCCTTCCGCTTTGTACAGCACTATTATGATGTTTTTTGCAGAAATTGTAGTGATAAAAATTATGTTAATTTATCCGACATCATACAATACAACTCAACTCTTACCTAGGATTATCTGATTGATGCACATCCAGATGGCTCTATAAGTTAGACGCGACTTTTTTATGTATGCTTTCCTATTCGAAGTTTATACGCTTTATGCAACTCTTCCATGATTCTCGTTTTGCTGGTTAGTAAAATTTCCAATTTTTGTAATTTTGATCATTTTTATGTTGTCTGGGATTCGGCCATTTTTTCCCCCACGGTCATGATCGATTGTTGTTTCGGGCGTGCAGAGTCTCTGGGAGCGTTTTCATGAAGTCAAAGCTAGCTTTTAACCAGGAAATAGGGGTTGCAATCCCCCTTGACCTTTCTGCAATCCTGTAAACACAATCATTCCACCTATATATATTCTATTTTCATTTTAAATCTTATATATATATATATACATAAGATATACATATTTTCATTTTAAATCTTATATATATATATATACATATATACATATATATATACATATATATATATATATATATATATATATATATATATATATATATATACATATATATATACATATATATATATATAAATATATATATATATATATATATATAAAGTGTCCAATGCTATCGGTACCCAATGGCTAGTTCCTCAACCTTAGTCACAGAGATACACTTTCATTTGCAAAAATGTTTTATGTTTTAAAATCTATTATCAGAGAAACACTTTAAATCAATGAATGCATTTCTGAAAGAAATACGAAACATAAATTTTTCTACAGTCCTCCTGTCCTACTAATTATATTTAGGAAAGTCATACTCATACATCTCTATACAAAATAAAAAAAATCATCCTTTTACGACCAAAATTGACAGACTTATAGCTGTTTAAAGTTGGAGCACGTTTTGGGCCGAGAAATGGTCAATACGGTCCCTGATTGGTTGGTTGCCTGGAGAAATGGTCAATACGATCCCTGATTGGTTGGTTACCTGAAACGAGACATTTTTATGCGTAGAAAAGCGACTTAAGTCATAAAGTTTAATGCTTCATAACTCGGTGAATTTTGGTCGTAAAAGGAAGATTTTTTTTTTTGCATGAAATTGTATGAGGATCATTTTTCTTCATATAATTGATAGGACCGGCGTACCGCATAAAAATTTATATTTCGTATTTCTTTCAGAAATATACTTATTGATTTAAACCGTTCCTACGATAATAGATTTTAAAATTTAAAGCATTTTTGCAATTGGAAGTATATCTCTGTGACTAATGGTTGAGGAAATAGCCATTGGGCACCGATAGCACTGGACACCCTGTATATGTATTGGTAGGTCCGGGTATATATATATATATATATATATATATATATATATATATATATATGTATATATATGCATGTATATATATATATATATATATATATATATATATATATATATATATATATATATATATATATAGTTATATATATATATATATATATATATATATACATATATTTATATATATATATATATAAATATATATATATATATATATATATATATATATATAAATATATATAAATATATATATATATATATATATATATATATATATAGCATAGTAAACATATTAAAATAAAATTATTTCACAGTTATCCAATTTTTCTCCAGAAGTTGGCGCAATGCAGCACATTCTCCTAAAGTAACATACAAGATTCATATGAAAAAGAGAGGGGAAATGACCAAATGCAAGGCATAAAATGGTAGAGGGGGATGGCGACCCCTCTTTCCCGTTTAAAAGACTGCTTTTATGCCCGGGCAACACTCACGGTACCAATGCCATGCAGAAGCCATACTTCCGTAAATGTGTCAAATCAAAAACACTCGAAAAAGTGCAAAGAAAACAAATAGGAATCGACCAGGATCGCAAGGGAAAGAATGGAAATGCAGCAAATGCCCCTGTCGGTTACGATGGAGTGCATCATATATAACAGAAGTCCACGCATGCGCTATTCGTTATTATCACTTTCATCGTTCTATACCTCTGCCATATCCTTTAAGTAAGTATTTTCTCCCTTTTTTGTATTAAATAGGGAATTATAATAACATTTCAGGAAGCCAATTGGATAATTCCGTTTTATTGCCTCCTTCATAATATTCCTATTATGCATGATGCAATCAGACTTGAAAGTATTAATGCGTTGATTTCTATTGAGGTGACCAATGACGACATTTCTGAAAATATTTTTGGTCAAATTGGACCTCCAATCAATAATGCGGTTGATTTTTATATTGAAATTGTTTCTCTTGTCATATAAGACGGTATAAGTACCATATCTACTGTCATGTTTTAGTGTGATATCTAGAAAATCAACACTATCTTCCTCCTTACTTATATTCTCAATCAATTCCAGTTCTTTTGGATAAAAAGTAAAATCAAATTGGGGTGTATTCTTATATTGCCCAATAAGGACATCGTCAACGAAACGAAAATATGGCATTTCATGTAATATATGAGTGCCATTTTCAAATTTACACAAGTATAGATCGGCGAGCAGGGATGAACATCCCCCTCCCATCGGAATACCCTTAACCTGTTTAAAATAGTTGGTGCCATCAAATAAGATGTTTTCAAACAACACAATGCGAATCAAGTCCTCGTATTTTCTGAATGTAATATGCTCTTTTAAGTCATATATTTCATGTAGTTCCTTCAAAATTTCATATAGATTTTCCAGATTGATGTTATTGAATAAATCACGGAAATCGTAACTTTTGAAACGTATATCCTTGCTATAAAATGGAAGTCGGTTGATGACATCGTAACTATTATTTATCATTACTGTTCCTTGTTGCTTGAGTATAATCATAACATTTTTAAGTATAGTTAAAAGTTTTTCATTTGCAATTGTTAAATAGGATCCACATCCCACTGTCACCGGCCGGAACTTGACTGGATTTTTATGAAGTTTTGGTATGAGTACCAAATATGATACCAAATATAATACCTTTTAAACGGGAAAGAGGGGTCGCCATCCCCCTCTACCATTTTATGCCTTGCATTTGGTCATTTCCCCTCTCTTTTTCATATGAATCTTATATATATATATATATATATATATATGTATATATATACATATTTATATATATATATATATATATATATATATATATATAAATATATGTATATATATATATATATATATATATATATATATATATATATATATATATATGCATATAATATATATATATATATATATATATATATACACATATATGTATATATATATATATATATATATGTATATATACACATATATTATATATATATATATATATATATATATATATATATATATATATATATATATATATATATATATATATATATTGAATTTTTTGTAGTTGTGTCAAAAAGATCGTGTTGGGGGAATTTGTCCACACGACATTTTCTGCATTGTAGCAATCCCGTTGTCAATAGGTATGTCAAAATAAACTCACTCGATGTGATGATGCTACTTAGAAAGTCAGTATCTTTTTAAAAAGTACGAAACTTTTTGCGTTTCATGAACGTGTTATCCTTTGACATTCCATTTTAGTTGATAACAAATTTATCGAAACAATTTTTAATTTCTCATACTAATGTAATATAGCATAGAGAAAGTACTGTTTTTACAAAAATTTTTGAATTCAAGATTTTGATGCCAATATATATTTTAAGACCTTCTGAACAAGTTTTGATTATTTTTGGAGAGATGGCCATCTGTATGTTTGTATGTTACGTATGTCTGTGGTCGATTTCTTGTGTACACAAAAGCGCCCACAAATATTAATAGATTTCCGCGAAACTTTATATACGTCTTTGGTAAAAAAAAAGTTACTAAAAATGGATTCTGGTATGAGAAAGTTCAGTTGAGTCACACGCCAGTTAATTAATTTTATTAAGACAATGTGTAGTTCTATAGTAGTACTCGTCATATCTATACTTAACAAGCAATACACTATTAATAGTAGCACGGTCTTGTAGCGTCCTATTTATAAAAGAATATACGGCTTTGTAGCTTAAAAAATAGCGATTGCAAATTCATAGTTTAAATTCTAGTTTGGGTATTACAATGACACCTGAGAAATTTTATCCTGTAGATTAGATTTAGTGGATTACAAAAGTATATCTTCCAGGACCCAAATTTGCGATAGCTAATTTCAACCCTCGGCAGTCATGACGAGCAAAATGCAATATTATTTAAGCAGGGGAAATGATGATCGTTAGTATCCTAACATCATTTTTTTTCACAGTGGCGTAAGATTTACGTCACACTGTGACTTTGGGACGTCACAGAAAATCGCAGTACGTCTCGGCAATGTCATAGTGAGGTCACAGCGAAGTCATTTTGGTCATTTTCATGGTCGTTTGTGACGTCGCATATTAACTTGTTTGTGACATCACATTGTAATTGCCATTGTAATGTCGTCACATTGTTACGTGTTAATTAAATTGTGGAAACGTCACAGAATATAGTCACAATGAAGTTACAAAGTTACTAATACGTAACGTCGCATAGAAGTCACAAATATGATGTCACATTGTGACCCATGTGTCACGTGACTACAACGTTACTATCACACATGTGACGATCTTTGCTGTGAGGGAAGATCTGAATATGTTCAGATCCACTGAGCGATATATTATATGCAGAGAGTATGTTATTGCCCTATTTTCCAACATTAGGGCTATGACATACGAGTGTTATATCCCGTCCGTTTTGGGGACGTTGCTTGCTGGGGGTAGAAGAATGCCTGGATCTAAGGATTTAAAGATACATATGCGGACTAAGTTTCAAATCGACAAAAGCAATAGACTTCAATGTCACAATTTAAGATTTTCTAAGATTTATATTAATGTTTAATATTTATTTCTGTACTTTAATTACATCTTGTACAGCAGCACATAACTGAACCAATTTTTGGAAACACAATACAATTTTTATTTTATTTCAAAAGACAGTCAGCTTAGTAATACAGCACTATCAACATTACTTTGTTATCATGCAAGGTATTTGAAAAATGTAGTGATTCTATCATCGTTGACGAACTGCTTAGTCATCCCTCCATATCTTATGTAGCTCAATAACGTGAATTGAAATTTCTACGATTTATTTCAGTAAAAGAAAGTAATCTAATCGGGAAGCTTTAATTTTTAATCGTCGCAGGCGAGAAGCCGACCCATTGGGTTTACAGCTTTATAAAACAATCGTCGAGGAATGCACTGACTGTGCGACATTTGCAAGAAAGTAAAAAATGCTTCCATTGGAAGTGCTTATATGAAAACGTGATGAATAATGAACACGCATAAAATAATTACACACTTATTAGGCATAGCCGACCGCCCAATTAGCTGCTCACGTCCTCGGATGAGTCGGACGGCCTGGGTCTTCAACACTTATTGGGCATAGGGCGCGGTAGCCCAGTGGTTACCGTGCGGAAATTGCACTCGGTAGGTCCGGGTTCGATTCCCGCCACTGCCAAAACAGCCGCCGTGCTCACGAGGAGTACGATCACGTTAAACATGTGGATCAAAAAAGTCCTTCCTAGAGGTTGGTGGTAGGGGAAGGAGGGTGCGGTCTCTGTGGTTGCCTCCCCCACTGGGTTCCGGTCTACATTGGGTGGCACTTCCCGGCCGTCCAAACAGTTACCTTACACCTTTCTTGTAGAGACACCTGACCTTTCTGGTAGATCGTACGCATGTTTTTGTGCTCCCGCTTTTTTATGCCGTGTGCGCGTGATTTTGCGTTTTGTGTTTAATTGTTTAGTGTTTTCTTGAAGTGCTTCGTCTCAGCTTTTCTACGGTATCTGTGATTTTCCGTTCCGACGTCTGATTGTCGAGGTATCTGCATTTTAAAATCAAAAATATTCTATTTATATGTAAAAAAAATGCTGTAATACAATTGTATTGGAAGCTCTTTCAAAAAGTGCGAAATCCCCGCACTTTATACATCTGTAAATCTTAATATATTTGCATATTTTTGTAATTTTGTGTATATATATATGTATTTTCAAGTCTGGTTACTGTTATTCAAAAGTTATTTTCTCCCTCTGTGTTAATTTTTAGTGTGTAATTAGCATTTTAAAATGTATCTGATTTCATGTTCTCAGCTTTCGCTTCAACCTTTCCCCCCTGTATTTTTGTTTTGGATCTGTCCTTGGCAAAGTGCCAGGTTGCTCGTCACATGATTGATGGTGCTTGTCGTTACTATCTCTTTAATTTGGTCATTTCGGACACGCTTGATTTCACTAAATATTTATGCCTCTAAAGCATTTTTTGTTATAAAATGTATATATAATATATATAATATATATATAATTGTCCTTTTGACGACACCTCCGAAGTTTTGAAATGCTGACCTGGTTTTATATGCTATACTCTTATCTACAACATTTTTATGAAGTATAATTTTTATATTGTGTACTATTATCTTAACATAGAGTATTATTTTTATATTGAGTATTATAAATATTCTATAAAATGAATCCTAATTCATATTCACCTTCTAACTTGGACTATCCACCCTTGCTACCCCCAATTATACTTACACCTGGTTTAATGAACACTGAAATAACTGAACCCGTAAATACAGACTCAATTATCAGTTCATCCAGTGGAAATAATCCAATTGAGAATACACCCACTACTGGTGGTTCTGGAATTAGACTTTCCAATTTCAAAAGTGTTCCTCGTACGTCGCAAGTATATGACTCTCCATTGTTCTCCTCCACTATTCTGCCTCCTCGACTGCCTAAACAAACTTCATCCTCTTCTTCAAACTCCGCTGTGACTTCTCTTACTCCCTTGGACCCACCCAAATCTTCAAAAATCCTCTCGAAACCTGTTACAACTCCACTTCTCAAACCTGCATGGACAACTTCAACCAAAAACTTTACGACACCTGCGGTAAAATCAACTACCACTTCAACCTCTCCTGCAATTACCAGATCTACCCAAGTATCCTGCACTCCTTCCCACTCTGCTCAGTTCTCTGCTCCAACCCTTCAAGACATCCCATTGGTTTCTTCTCCGGTTCCTGGCTCTCTCTCTCTCTCAGGTCGCCTTGGACTCAGCATCTATTCCTGCCGCTTCGGCTTCGCCGGCTCCGACGACTCCTGCTCTCGACTTTCCGATTCTGCCTGGTTCTTCAAAATCCACAGATATTCCCTCTACTCCTGCCCCTTCTACCTGTTCTAGTCCTGGCTCCACCGCTACTGATAAAGTTGCTCCACCTTTTAATCTCAATAACGAACATGTGGCTAAGATCATGAAAAACATTGATAGACTTGAGAAATATTTTACCAAAAACGTAAAGTTAAATGCCACTCATAAAGCATACACGGAGGACAAATTTAGAGATATTAAAATCTCTCTTCATACTCTCGAAAGTAACGTTGGTTCTGCTCCATCACCTCGTTCTCGCCCGCTACTGGTAGATGCTGTAGCTTTCTCAAACCTTTCCAAGAAACTAAATGATGACTTCGCAAATTTCCAGCATAAAATCAACAATGACCTAAAATCTTTCACTACAAATATTTTGAAAGAAATTCCTACACAGGTCAAAAACTCGGTACAACAGTCATTCAAAAGATCAGGACCTACTGCTCCTGCTCCTTCCTCCTACGCTGCTCAATCTTCTGCTCAACCTGGAACCTCTTCTCGCCAGTTCTCCAGCGTTCTACTCCAAGGACTGGATCGCTCAAAAGATAACCTACAGCTGAAAAAAGACCTTATCTCACTCCCCTGTCCTCTTGGAGTCAACATTAAAAACATCACTACACTGCCTAACGGTACGCTCAAAGTTACATGTAAAGAGGACAACCCAGCGAAACTACTACCAAAATTTCAAAATTCGGCCATCAAGAGCAAATTTACAATTAGGGTCCAGGAGGAACGTAAAAAGGCACTTATAATCTTCAACCTTCCTCCCAATTTCAATGAGGAGAATGTAAAAGCATTGGTGGTGATCAACCATCCTACTTTGAAAACAGAAGATATTAGAATTCTAAAAAATTTCCCAGCCAGGTCTGGCAACTTAAATTGGGTACTTCTCATGAACACTAACGATGCAAATCAAATACTGGAAACGAAAAAACTCTTCCATCACTTCAAGTCTTACCTAGTAAAAAACTATATTGCATTAAAAATATGTCACAAATGTAAGGGCTACGGACACGTGGCAAGTTCCTGTCACCATGTTACCGGTAATTGCAGCCACTGTACCCGTAGCGGACACACATACAAAGAGTGCAAAGCTCAGACCTTAACCTGTGTGAACTGTACTACTTCTAACGCAGGAGACTCTAGTTTAAAATACAAAACTAATCATACAACCTATGATAAAAAGAACTGCCAAACTTTTCAGGCTGAGATGGCGAGAATTAGAAAGCTTCAGAATGAGGCTTAACAATTTTTTGGTTTCCTTAATTCTGCATATTATATGTCTTTTGTTCTGTATGTTTTGTTATTTCATGTTTTTGTTATTTCTTGTTTTTATGTAATTTTAGTACCTTTTGCTTCCCCCTCCGGGCTTTTTTTTTTCTTTCTATATTTTTTTCTTTTTTAATGAACTTTTCCGGTATTCAAATTAACGTTAATCACTCGCTCTCTGCTCACTCTTCATTATTTAAATTCTCCCTCGATAATTCAATAGATTTTGTTTGCCTTCAAGAGCCATACGTTAATCATAATTTAATTCTCTCTCCCCCCCCCCCCTGGGGTTCGACAATATTCTTCCAACTCACAAAAATCAATTATTCTAATTTTTAACCCCCAACTTATAGTAAACTTTAAATATAAATCACTAACATCAATATTTGTAGAAATTTTACTACCACATCACGCTCCAATTAATTTAGCGAGCATATATTTTCCCCCTCATGATGATTTTACAAACATGCTATCAGAAATTGAAATTTTTAACTATTTTAATGAAAATTTTTTACTCCTTGGAGATTTTAACGCCCGTGCCCGGATGTGGGGATACGGTTTCACCGATCAGAGGGGACTCGACATGATCGACTTTTGTCTTAATAATAATCTTGTAATTTGTAATGATGTTAAATGTGGTCCAACTTTTGTTTCACATACTGGAAATGGCTTCCCCGACTTGTCCCTTGTTAACTTTTCACTTTTCGATTTTATTCAGAGTTGGGAGATTCTCTCGAGTGACACATTCAGTGACCATAAATATATCAAAATTATTTTTAACCTTGATCCTCCTTCAGATAATACTTTCTTCTTAAAAACTCAATACGGTATAGGCAAATTTATATACAACTTCAAAAACAACCTTAACTTTCTTAATCCTCTATTAGATAAAATTCACGACACAAATTCTCTTGACTCATTTGTAAAAATTTTAATTGAATCCGTCCAAGATTGCGCCTTTAAATATATTAGAAAGAAAAAGACTAAAACTATAAAAAACTTCACTTGGTGGACCCCAACCCTTTCGAAACATAGAAATTTTGTCACTGCCCTATATAAAAGAATTCGGTCACTCGAGAGAAATGATGCTTCTCCTGAAACTATACTTTCTGCCAAAATTCTTTACAAGCTTAATAATGCCAAATATAAATTACTCCTAAAAAAAACCCGAATGGATTCCTGGAAGGCTTATTGCACTAAGTGCAGTAACTCTTTCGGCTCACATTTCAAATTTGCCTTCCAGAAACATAGAAAATTCAATAATATTAATCTTTTTTTCCCTGACTCCCCCTCCCTTAACTATGAAGACAAATTGAAACGATTGATGGACCACCACTTTAAAATTGATACTGACTTTAGCGGTTTTCCACATTTTAATTTACCTTCTGATGGGTTGGGGGTTGTCTCGGATGAGGAGCTTTCAGCAGTAATCAAAAATTTAAAAAACGGAAAAGCTCCCGGTCTCGATAACCTGGACTTCACAATATGGAAAAAACTTTTTAAATCATTCCCTTTCTTTTTTTCGAAATTCATTAACCTTTGCCATTTCCCCTCATGTCTTAATAATGCAGATATCATATTCTTTAATAAACCCGGTAAGGATCCCACCCTTTGTTCTTCCTACCGCCCTATTTGCTTATTACCTACCCTTGGAAAAATTTTGGAAAAAATATTTATTAACAAACTCAACTTTTGGCTTTTCTCTGCTGGAGCTCTTCATCCCCTGCAATTCGGTTTTAGGGAACTTACTAGTTGCGAGGATGCAACCCTCAGGCTGATTAATAACATTTCTACTCACAAATCAAAAAATTTCGTTTCCCTGACCACCGTGGACATCTGCGGGGCCTTTGATAATCTCAACTGGAATATATTACCTCAAACACTTTCTAATATCAATCTTCCACCAATTTACCAAAACTTTATATTCTCTTATTTAAATAATAGACAAATTTCTCTGGCTAACGGCACTTCCTCTATCACTAAATGTATCTCCTCTGGGGCTCCGCAGGGTTCGGTTCTTTCTCCTACCCTGTGGAGTATTTATTTTAATGATATACTTAATCTTAATGATGATCTTTTTTACCTGCAGGCCTTCGCGGATGATCTTGCGGTGGTCACTTTTTCCACAAACTTGAAAACATTACGTATTAATACTAATAATCTCCTTGATCTTATCTCGTCCTCCCTTTCGGCCCTTAAACTCTCCGTCACCCCCGAAAAATGTAAAGCTATCGTATTTAAAAAAAATAGATCTAAAATTAAACAGAGACCCTCATTTAAAATCCAAAACGTTAAAATTCAAACTACTAGACAATTAAATTACTTAGGCATCACGATCGACGATAACCTTAAATGGAGTTCCCATATTTTTAATCTGAGAGAGAAGTGCTTCAAGTTCGCTAGCACTTTTGGGAGAGTGACTGGCAGTAACTGGGGTGTTGATAAATCCTTTCTTAAAGTTTGGTATCTTTCGGTTATCGAAAAGATAATTACTTTCGGCTCAGGAGTTTGGGGAAAAGCATTGACTGGGGCACAGGTCAAAAAACTTATCTCTCTTCAAAGGATTTTTCTTTTAAAAATCTCATCTGGTTTTCGGACTACTTCTAACATTTCTCTCTTTTCTTTAACTGGAATCCCCCCATTCACTTTGTAATAAATTCTTTGTACAAAAAATATACCTTTTGGAAACTTCGCAATAACCTTTTTACAAATCCTGCCCTTCCCCCCCCCCTGAAAAATTTGATCATAACTGCCCTTCTTCCAGTATCCCTCCTTCTCAACGTACAGTGACCTTTTCCCCCATTAATCCACTTAACTTTTCCAAAATAAATATTTACACTGATGGTTCCTCTATTGAAAACAATACAGGATGCGCCATTTGCATCTTTAACGAAAACACACTGGAAGAAACTTTCACCTTTAAACTTGAGCATGGGAACACAGTTTTCCAAGCAGAAATTGCTGCGATCCATTTCTCTATAAATTGGGCATCTAATAGAAACATTAAAATTAATATCTTTACAGACAGTCAATCGTCAATCTCGGCCTTTAACTCCATCAAAAACAAATCTTTTTACTTATCCAAAATTAAAACTAATGCTAATCTTAATAAACATTTAATTAATTTATGTTGGGTTAAAGCCCACTCCGACATCTCGGGTAACGAGGTCGCAGACAAAAATGCAAAACTAGCTACTACCTCTGGCTCTCCAACTTCTTTACCTTTCCCTTATTCACTTCTCAAAAAACATTACAAACTTGATATCCTTAGTAATTGGCAATCCTTTTTAAATGACTATGTCTCCCCCCGAACTCACGATCCCGCCAGAATTTTAAATTTCCTTCCAAAAGTTAACTTTAATACACATATTACTAATAAATATTTAATCTACTTTATTACGGGCCACGGCCCATTCCCCGATTATTTGTTCTCTTTCAAATGTAAATCTACTTCCTGCTGCTCCTGCGGCGCTTTCGGCGACGCCGATCACTACGTTTTTTCTTGCCCCCTTACCAAAGCTTTTCACCTTTATAAACCTTCACCCCATAATACGGCGACCTGGTTCTCGAGTGTCTGCTCTAACCCTTCTTCAATCAATAAAATAAAAAACTGTGTTCTCATAGCGAGAGAAATCTCTAATAAAATTTCATAATCAGCCTGGGGATCTCTGCTTTTAATTTTTTCGGTCGGTGACTCCTCATCTTGTTGTTTTTTTGTTTGTTTTTTATGTTGTTTTTTATGTTGTTTTTTTATATGTTGTTTTTCTCGGTGGTGTCGTCTGCTTTTGTTGTGTTGTCTTTAGTTGTTGCACCCCATTTTATAATATATAGTCAACTTCAAAATGTTTTCAACTACTATCATAATACTTATATTATCTCAGATCATTATATCATTTGTAAATATACTATCAAGTCTTCAATAATGTAAATAAGTCAACAAAATGTATTCAAGTCTACAAGAGTATAAATGTAATCAAGTCTTCAGATATATTTTCATATTAGCAAAACTATGTTATTAGCTTATATCCTTGTAACCACTCCTGTAAAAATTTTTTAAAGATTCAATAAATTTGGTGTTGGTTGTTGTGGACACCCGGACATCGGCCGGACGCCTGCCAACTCCTCTCCCGGCCGTCCAAATAGATGCTCAAGTCCTCAGGACGAGTCGGACGGTCTGGGTCTTCAACACCTTTCTTGTAGGTCGGACGGTCTGGGTCTCAACAACAGCAACACTTATTGGGCAGGGCGCGGTAGCACAATGGTTAAAGCGCGGGAATTGCACTCGGTATTACCGGGTTCGCTTCCCTCCTCTGCCAAAACTGCCGCCGTGTTCACGCCGAGTACGATCACATTAAACATGTGGGTCCGTAAGTCCCTCCGAGAGGTCGGTGGTGGCGGAAGGAGGGTACGGTCCTTGTGGTTGCTTCCCCCCCTGAGTTCCGGTCTAAATTGTGTGGCTTTTCCCGGCCTTCCAAACAGTTACCTTACAACTTTCTGGTAGGTCGGACGGTCTGGGTCTCAACAACAAGAACACTTATTGGGCAGGATGAGGTAGCCCAGTGGTTAGCGCGCGGGAATTGCACTCGGTAGGCCCGGGTTCGATTCCCTCCGCTGCCAAAACGGCCGCCTTTTTCACGCCGAGTACGATCACGTTAAACATGTGGGTCCGTAAGTTCTTCCGAGAGGTTGGTGATAGGGGAAGGAGGGTATGGGCCTTGTGGATGTCTCCCCCACTGGGTTCCGGTCTAAATTGTGTGGCTCTTCCCGGCCTTCCAGACAATTACCTTACTACTTTTTGGTAGGTCGGACGGCCTGTGTCTCAACAACAACACTTATTGGTTACCGGCCGTCCAAATAGTTGCTCAAGTCCTCGGACGAGTGGGACGGTCTGGGTCTTCAACACTTATTGGGCACGCAAACGCTTTTATGACATATAAACACTTGTGACATATAAATACTTGTGACATATAAACACTTGTAACATTTAAACACTTATGAAATATAAATAATTATGACAATAATTAAAATAGAATTGAATTGAAAAAAAAAAAGAAAATAAGCAACTTCTGTAGGCAAAATGAGTGACCAGGCATTGACTGGCGAGATAAAGATTTGTGGTTCAAGTTCCTTCTAAAGTTCTTTATAATAACTTTCACAAAAAGCATTGGTTTTACAAATATGTACAAAAATGGTTCTTTCACATTAAAAATTGTCCCTTGCCCGGAAAAATTCTTGAATATATTTAGCTTAGACGAAATACGATTCTAATGCAATTTTGATTATTACACTCAAAAAAATTCCTGATTCATATTTGCATGTATTCATGAATAAGTTACTCTGATGAAAGTTTCATACACCCCAAAATATAAAATAAGTGTGTTCATTGTTAATAATATATATTGAAAATTATTTCTTGGAATATCTTCGAAATGGAAATGCTATTATAAAAATGATTATAGATGTACCTACAGAATAATCTTATACTGAAATATTTTGATTCTAGATCATTTATTGTCAGTGTTGAAAAAATGTCCAGCTGCGTTGAAAAGCGTAGTTCAAGAGCCGAGTATTGATTTCAGTTTCGTCTTTATTTTCGTATTTGCTCAAGTGAGTTATCTAATGAAAAAAGTTTTATTTCGTCTGTGTTTCATCTGTGTTCTGGACGCTTTTTGAAATATGACTCCATGATCTTAGTAAAAAATGATGTGTATTTTGTTCGGATATCAACAATTCTGACCTACAGTAAGACTTTCTATTGACATTCTTTAATAAGTGAGAAATCCAAGGTTAAAGATATTATTATATTTAGTGAATGAAGATAGTGGGTTTTTTTTCGATTTTGTTAGAAATATTTTTGTGAACGTTTAAGCACAAACCATTGCTATACTTTATTGGTATATTAAAAGAAATTTTATTTTGGTGTGAATCATAAAATGCTTGGCTACAAAATTTAGGAAATTTTTTGCCTAAAAGTTAAATTTTAATTAATATTAGGTTTTTTGAAGCTATAGAAAATAAGTTTGAAACAATCCGTTGTTCAACAATAGTACTTATTTTCAGCTCCAGTAGAGGTACACCATCATTGGTAGAAAATTATATTTTACCACCACGTTTAACAGCAATGGACGAATTTTTTTGGCAAAATTGTAGAAAAAATATTTGTTTTTTACTTTTTATGTTACCCCTTTTATGTTATTCATATTATTATTATTATTATTTATTTTTTTTACTTTTTATGTTATACCATCTGTCGTGAAACCAAGTTATTTTGATGTGAAATTATTTTGATCCGTGTTGGAATTTGTGTGGCGAAAATCAGAGAGTTACGAAAAATGTAAAGGGTCTAGGCACTTATACCTTCGAACTTAATAGATAAAATTGTAAATATATTTTCTTGCTTTATCCGCAAAGGATCCAGAATATGAATACATAAAAAAAATGTCAATATTTTTATATTTTGAACTTTGTTTCGATAAAACTTTAAAAATATCTGCACAAGCGAGTGCTTTTTTCATTTTATTTCTACCTACATTCAACATGTTTTCGAAACTCTAAAGAATAGATATAAATAGTAAACAACAAAATATACATAAGAGAATTTAGTTTCTAAATATATATTTATTTAAAAAAACTCATTTAGCTTTCGAGTAATCGTCTTATCACATTCTAGAAGATAGAAAATTTTCCGTTTCTCAGGTTTGTAACGCTAATATCTCAAAAACTAAAAAAGATAGCTATATACAATAAGCAAGAATTTACAGTTCTTTAAAAGCTCTATAAGTGTATACAAATAGATTCAAGATCACGCTCTTAGTTTTCGAAGTAAAAATATTAGTCTTCGCCACTGATTGATAACCATAGAGGTCCACTAATTAAGAATTATAAAATATTCTTTGCTAATACAATTTATTCTTGATGAATTCAACCAAATGTAAAACGGTCCATAAAATACTTGAAGTAACACTGGGAGCGTAGATAGGAGAGTACAGGGAGCGTCGAATAGCTAAATGGTCTTATCAAATCTATTACATCTCCATAACTTATTTTTTAAATAAATCTTTGTTAAATCTATCTTTCACTTTTTTTTGCTTCCGCTTTTACTACATAAAAAATATCTGATAACATGTGCTCATCTCGTAGTATTGATGTATTCTCTCTATATACCTCATTTGAAACATGCATTAAGAATTGATGTTTTACGTTTTTTACAAACCGAGATACATGCTAGAAACTTTAATGACATAAGGAAGAAGAAAAATTCCACGCTGTATTTTAATTATTCTTCAAAGAATTCTCAACAGCTTTTCTGTGAAAATATTTATGGAATGCTCGGCTTTCTAAATGCTTTTTAATTACATCGTTAGGAAAAATGTAAACGTTTACTGCTCAAATACATTTTTTTTTTAAATTATAAAAAAAGGTGGTTCGATATTAAATGGTAATGTAATATTCACATTTTCAGAAAATAATGGAAAATCACATTTTACATCCTTCGAAATTTAAATATATATATATATATATATATATATATATATATATATATCATATATGTACATATATATATATATATATATATCATATATATATATATATATCATATATATATATATATATAGATATATATATATATATCATATATATATATATATGTATATATATATATATATATCAT
Organism: Amaurobius ferox; assembly: GCA_951213105.1. Taxonomy (NCBI): domain Eukaryota; kingdom Metazoa; phylum Arthropoda; class Arachnida; order Araneae; family Amaurobiidae; genus Amaurobius; species Amaurobius ferox. The sequence continues at coordinate 14,032,014 of OX578148.1, read as the reverse complement.
ATATATATATATATATATATATATATATATATATATATATATCATATATATATATATATGTATATATATATATATATATATCATATATATATATATATATATATATATATATATATATATATCATATATATATATATATGTATATATATATATATATATATATATATATATATATATATTCTAATGGCCAGGCAATTAATTCTTTCATCATTCGCCTATACGCTGGCCAGAACCGTAAACCTTTTAGCAGTCCTATGACGCTGCCCCAACGCACCAGTGGGGGGTAGGATCACACTTCGCCCAGCGACACAACATCCGTGCCTGAAGTTGGGACTCGAACCCACAACCCAGCGGCCGAACGATCGCTAGGAAACGCTTGCCTTGACCGTTCGACCACCGCGTCGGTCCTTTGAAATATATATCAACAACTAGCATTTTTTCCCACTACATCCTTACTACAAGTTTAGGTTCTATCCAGAGAATGAAGACTGTTGAAATAAAACTTCGTGATAGGAAGACAATTTATGTTCTAACTTAATCCACAAAGGGAAATCACATTCTTCTCCTTCTAATTCCAGTTAGAGTTTCCTACACTACCTCAATTAATCAACCATATGTTTGGCCTTAGCATTCATTTTCCTCTAGTGTCTGCGACTATTTAAGTTTGGATTGAGCTGATATGCATTAGGGTAATTTTGACCTACTGCCTTGCACATAAATTTATCGTCCACTGGAGTTGAGTTGACTGCAAATTTATTCGAGACACAGTTTTAATCAGCTCCCTCTCGGAGTAAGTTTTCTTAAAGCCAGTTTGCTCGCGCATGAGTATTTTAAATATTATAGATACATGTGCAGTGTACCAACCCCTAAAGATTTGTTGCAAAATGAAGAAATGGCCAGCCAATTATGATGACTTTCAGTAAGTGATGTTATACGCTACGTGGCGTTCCATGGTTAATGAAGGTTATTTCCTCATAATATGGTTTGAAATCAAAAGTTTATAATTTTAAATTACTTGGGTTCTCCGCTCCCTGCTTGATACGCTCTCTGAACCCGCTTCACGAGCACTTTCATGCCCTCTGCTACGCAGGAGTAATACACAAATGTGTGCCATCCTTGTTAACTGACATTCACCAGATTTAGCTCTTCCAACAGGCATGGCGCATACGACCGCCTATGTATCCCATGCTCGCTGACGCTTGCAGAATTCCGGGGGTCTGCCCTCCATTGGCTGCCACTCATTAACGCCGTAACTCAATTTACGAGTCGGGAAGCTTCGCCTTCGAATGCCTGACGCTCTCTGATGCTCACTGACGCTCCCAGAACTCCGGGGCTCCTCCATCCTTTGGCTGCCAATTGTCCACCCCCGTAACTGGATTCGCTAGTCGCTTCCAATAGGCTTCACTTTCTACTCGCTGACACTCGCTAAGCTCGCATCACAAGCAGTTTCGTAAATATAATAAAATGCAATAAGTGTAATAAAAATGTAATAGTTGCGTAAATGTAATAAAAACGTTGTAAATGTAATAAAAATTGTATAGTTAACGTAAATGTAATATAAATATAATAGTTAAAAAAATCTGATGTGGGCAGCACATGACTTTCCTTATATAATGGTTAAAAAAATCTGATGTGGGCAGCACATGACTTTCCTTATATAATGCAATGAATTTACTACTTTTACATTAAAAAAAAGTAGATTATTTTTATGGTAGATATTTATATTCTTTCCAAGATATTTAATTTTTGTCAATGAGTCGTCATTTTTATTGATTTAGCGTCAATTTTATCCATTTGGCGAGTTTTTCGTTAATATAGCAACATTTAAAAAATGCGCCAAGTTGGCGATATTCCACCAACTTCGTCGCCAAAATTTCGTCAAGCGCTATGGACGGAGAAATTTATTATTCTTACATCAGATAAATTACTATTGGCGTTCAAATAAAAAAGTATTACTCAAAGTACCTTTTTACATGAATGGAACGAGCTATATCTACGAGAATGATGTCATCAAATTTATCGCATGGTATTACATATAAAAAATGAACACGTTTCTCAATAGGAAATATATATATTTTTTTAATTTATATGACTTATTGATAATTTTTTTCAAAAATGTGCAATATCTCCAGAATGGTTCATGTTAGCGTTCTAAAATTTATGTCAATCGTTTTCTAATCAAAATTTACATAAAAATATCTATTTGCGTAACTTTATTAGAGGTTTTGATTTTTTGACGATTTTTTCAAAATTTCACTCGAAAATTTAGGGGGTTCTGAACATTCGTTTGCATATAAAAACAATAGGCTTCCAGTGTGTACGGATTGTGATTTTTATACCAAATTTCGTTCGAATCGGTCCATTCGTTCGTCAGTTATCGTCTCCACAGACTCACTGACACACACACACACACACACACACACACACAGACATCACTTCAAAAATGTTCGATTCGTAATCAGGGTTGAAATGTGTTCTCCCGTAGAAAAACTCGGATTCGGATTTTCGACCCCGTTACAATACTTTCCTTATACATTATTGTATAAAAGGAAAGTAAGAAGTAGCTGATGCTGTTTGATAAATCTCGTGTCTCTCGAACTACACTTTCACGTACCGCAAAATTATCTGAATGATTAAAAATTAAAATAGTAGCGCTGTTTGACAAATTTTGCATTCCACGAGATCCTCTGCCACTTACCACAAAAACTATAGCATTCATAAATATCTAATTTGGTACATTTGTAGAGAAATATTAGGGAAAGACAGTAATGCAAATCGGTTTTCGATTTAAAATTTAGTTTAGGAAAGATTTAATGTCAAATTTAGAGGAAGATTATTAGAGTTGTAAGTTCATGTCGTGGACAGTCAAGCAATAACAAGACCTCGAATTTCTGTTGCCATTTAATATAGTTGAATTTTTGCAAGATGAAGAACAAAATGCTTAAATTGAAATTTGAAATATAAAACATAAATGGATACTTAACAAAAATATATATCTCCATGTGAAACAAATATTGAAGAGCGAAATGGTATGTATCATTGCAAACGGCAAAACTCACGCACGAATGAACATACAGAGAACGGTGATCATTTGAACGACAATCATTTGAATATATGATTCAGTATAAGGTTAAGTATAAGTGCAGATACAAGGAGAAAATAAAATGAGCGCTATATCAATAAAAATTGAAAGTGAATTCTTAGCATAAAACGTGATCTTTGCCAACAAATTATAATGCATGCAAATGCAAAATGACTAGGAGATTAAGATTAATACATGAAATTATTAATAATATGTATTATTAACAAAATATTCCGGCTTAGTTATAAATTTTACAGATGCGTTTAAAATTTATTAATGTGTAGATAGTGATACTTTTGATTAGAGAGTCTATGTATTCCAAAGAGATATTTTGAAATGATGGTTCTAAACAATATAATAGAACGAAACAAAAGCAGTTTAATGATATTAAAGATTTAAGAATGTTTTTTATCACTAAAATTGATAATGGAAATTTTATTTTAAGGATCCAAGCTTAAATTCGAGGCTAAATAATTAACATTTTTGCTATTACTAAGAACATTAGACATTAATTCAGAGTTAGTGGGGCAAAATCAATATCGATATGATTAGTATCATTGACAAGACTGTTTATCAAGTCATCAATATATCGATAAATAATACAGGTATTAGAGATAAACTTATTTTCATAATAATAAAGGTATACATTTGCTAGAATACTGCTACCGCATCCCCCTTGTGGTACATCTGATGTTAGTAAATATATGTTATTACCTTGGATTTTATAATTGTTGTATAATGTAAAGTGCAGTAGCATAGGGAAGTTTCATTTTAAAATGTACATTAGTAGAAATAACATAACTATAATTTTGAGAGATAATCTTGAATGCAAATATAAATTCATATACAGGGTGTCCAGAAAGTTCCGTAACGACGCAATATCTCGAGAAATACACTTCGAATCAAAGAATAAAAAAACACGTATTCAATATTTTTAGAAAATCAATCTAATGACACCAAAATTGACCTCCTGCCCCCTTCTGGGGGAAGGGGGGTCGGTCAACTTTGAAATCTTCAATGAGAACCCCCATATTACATGCATTTGACTTACGATTTTTCATTTTTGCTCCCAAAAACGGCGCTATAATCGTGAAAAACGGAAGTGGGGAACAAACGTTTAAAAATGGGAATGTCTCGGGAAATGCACTTCGGATACAAAAATAAAAAATTACGTGTTCAATATTTTCAAAAAAGGTATTCAATGATGCTAAAATTGACCCCTCCCCCCGATAACCTGTTGACTTCAGTTTAGAAAACGGTTTAAAACTACTTTTAGCATTATCCAGGAACAACGATGTGAACGTAGTAGTTTTCTGTTCCTTTCGGGGTGCTTGATTAACTTGAGTCCACTTGCCTCTCATGATCAGGTTGCTATTTTCTGTAACTCCCCTTTCCTCTTATGATCGGGGTGCTTGAATCAAAATCGTAGGTCAAATGTATGTAATTTTTTCTGGAGAATCCAAATCTGCAATAAAAACTGGGGGTTCCCATTGAATATTTCAAAGTTGCCCTACCTCCTTCCTGGGGGAAAAATTGACCCCCTCCCCCTTCCTGGGGGAGGGGGTCAATTGTGGAATCATTGGATAGCTTTTCTAAAAATATTGAATACGTGTTTCTTTAGTTTTTGATCCGAAGTGTATATCTCGAGATATTGCACCGTTCCGGAACTTTCTGGACACCCTGTATATATATATATATATATATATATATATATATATATATATATATATATATATATATATATATATATATACAGGGTGTCCCAAAACATTGACCTGGACTTTTATTCCTTAAATATTGATCTTAGACATATATAATAAATTACAAAGTTGCGTAAATTGAGGTACAGAATTTTATGAAATCGATTAAAATTTTCAGAGGAATTAAATTTTAAGAAATACAAAATTTAAATTTTTATACGGCCCCCGTACAAAAACATTTCCCAATGAGTAAAATGTGCCCCGTACACTAATAAAGTGATGTACAAAATTTCATCATTTTATCATAAAAAGTCCCAGAGAAAAGACAAAAATGTTGACTTAAACCATTTTTCGATGCATCAATATGGATTTCCCAGAGGCGAAAAATCATGTCGGCAGATCGCGTTTCGGGAGTCATACACAAATTACGAAAGAAAACAATGATTACATAAATAAATAAGAATTCTGATATTTATTGGTACAAAAGTATCTACACTGTGTAAAAATAATTACTTTACACAAAGATTACAAAGCTTGCTCAAAATATTTTCCATTCATGCCAAAGATCCGTTAAAGATAAGAGGCAGATATTATTTGCCTATGATGCATTTCTGCGTTGCGTCATTTGCACTCTTGCTGTAAACATTTGTATTTTAATTTGTGATTAATCCGTCACCAAATTTGTTTAAACATATCTCTGGGACTTTTTATGATGAAATTCTGAAATTTTGTACATCACCGTAATAGGGTATGGGGTACATTTTACTCACCGGAAATGTTTTTGTACTGGGGGCCGCATAAAACTTTAAATTTTTGTATTTCTTCAAATTTAATACCCTGAAAAATTTTATTGATTTCATAAAATTCTGTACTTTTTATTACGCAACTTTATAATTTATTATATATGTCTAAGATCAATCTTTTATCTTGATATTGACATAATTATTCTACAAAAGATTTCGATTTTCGGATATGTATCAGTTCGCTTAAAGTCTTCCCATGACCCTATGTTTTACTTACAAATTGGCAGACGATTGACGATGAAAAATGCTTGATTCGTATCCAGAAGTGAAGAAAACGTGTAAATCCATCAGAATATAAGAATAAGAATTTTGCTTCCATCTTGATATTTATCTTTTATGTATAGTATACATTTTTTTAACGTAAAGAAGCTGCACTAATATATGCTTTTATTATTTTTGCTATAATACAGAACATTATCTATTGCAAGAATTTTCAAATGCGATGGTTGTGTTTTATAAACGAAATAAACAAGCAAAGCCTTTCAAAATTGCATATTATATACAAACTATAAATATGCTTTTATAGTGCAATAACTAGTAGCATGTAATACGCAGACATTTGCCACGGAAAGTAAAATGTCATATCTTCAAGAACATCATACAGTGCATTTTTATACTCCGCGAATACTGTTTATGATGTTTTCCCATAAAGATTTAACGAGTTCTATTTACGAGTGTGGTATATCATTTTTCGAATAGTCAAACGTAAAAGAATTGTATATATATATATATATATATACATTCATCGCCATAAAAATATGCGCACCAAGAAAGAGTTGTTAGAATCGAACGAAATGTTATATATGTTGAGTGCAAGTTGAAATAAGTAAGTGATACAAAATGAAAGCATAAGGATAATTTATTTTAGGAAAAACTACAAATGAAGGAAGGTTCTAGTACCCTGTTGGGCCAACTCTAGCGTGAATACATGATGCTATACGGACGGGCATTGAGGCACAGAGGTCCCGTATGGTGTCTTGCGCCATCTCATTCCATAATTGTTGTAAGTGAGCCTCTAGTTCAACCAAACTCGTAAGCTGTCCTTCAACTTGCCGTTGCAAGTGATCCCAGACATGCTCGATCGGTGACAAATTGGGGGATCAGGCAGGACAGCTAAGGGTGGTAATTTGGCAGAGGTATTCCTGTGACATCCTTGCTGTGTGTGTCCGAGCATTGTCCTGTTGAAAAATGCCTCCTGGGAGCCTTGCTATGAGTAGCAACACATGCGACTGAAGGATTTCACGAATGTACTGGTGGGCTGTCATGGTTCCGTGGATCAGTATTAGAGGTGTCCGGGTATCGTGTGCGAAAGCACCCCATACTATCACAGAAGCTGTGTGAGCGGTGTGCCGCTGTAAAGCGAAGGCGAGATTGAGGCGTTCAAAACGGGGCCACCACACACTTACACGGTTGTCATCACTGCCCAAACTGAATCTCGATTCCTCGCTGAAGACGCCCTAGTTCCATTCTGTTGCGGTCCAATCCCGTGGAGCGCGGCACCAGCCCAAATGGAGGCGACGGTAGGTGGGTGTCATTGGCATCAGCATGTAATGGACGCCGCGATACCAAATGTCTTTCAGGCAGGCGCCTCGCGATGTACGGACAGACACAGGGACCCGTAGTAAAGGTGATGACTGTGCCCGGTTGGCGGACAATTATGCAATTGGCGCTGTGCGTGCATGTCGGGTGATGTGGCGGTCCTCTTGACTATTAGTCTACCGAGGGCGTCTTGAGCCTCGTCGTTATGTATGAGACCTCTCTCTCATCCACTGGTCCCAACATCTCCTCACAGTAAAGTCAAAACGGCCTAGGTGGCGGGCTATTTGCCGAGATAACCACCCGGCTTCCATCATCCCAATGATTCTTCCCATCTCGAATTTTGACAGCTGATCATATTGTCTTCGATGACGGCGTAACGCCATCCCTAATGAAAAAGCGTACATCTGCAACAGATTAAGTGCAGTCAAAAGTATTTGCGTATATTTTTCTGCACCAGAGAGATCGAAGTTCAACGCCATCTGGTGGCATTACGCGATGTGTAATCACGCTGTATTTCTAATCATTTGCACATCTGCCTGACGCATACCTTTATGCCAAGTTTCGTTACGATACAACAATCATTTCACACAACATATATGTATATCACAACATATATATATATATATAATATTCTATTTATATATATATATATATAAATTAAAATAACAAATACAAAAGTGCAGGAGTGTGAATCAGTAACCACAGTATCAAACCACGAGCAATATAAAAGCGTGTAGTGAATAGCAAAAAGCAACGAGGAAGGGCCGAAAAAGTAGAGCACGGAGAGGCCAGGACAAGGAAAATATATTAAAGAATAGTATATCTGCCAGAAACGTCTTCAGGGGCACATTCTAGACAGACATACTAAAATCCGTTGTTTCTATGATTGCATAAAAACACGTGGCTAAAATATTACGCAATCTGTGCCCAACAACGGAATGACGAGAATAATAGAAAAAACCAAATAGGATTAAATTCAATTATAAAACATAAAATACCACATAAACATGAAATATAGAATACCACATAGACATGAACATGAAAAATATAGAATCTTGCAAAAAAGAGCAACTCACATGTCGAAAGGTCGCCATCGTGAATAAACTTCAAATGAGTCCACCACATGTTGCAGTCTGAACGCTCACCTCGCTTAATACCACGTGGGAATAAACCAGACCAGAGGAAGTGGAAGTAGCAGTGCATACTTTCGGAGAGATAAACCCAAGAGTTTAGAAACTGACCGAGATATGACTGACCACGAATATTATAAAGTTTAAAACATCTGATGTAGGCAGCACATTACATTTCTCTACATAATGCAAGTGAGTTTATTTCTTACAGAGCTAAATAATGATGTTCAAAATCCATGGCACATGTTTTTAACGTTGAACTGTGCATTCACATTTAAACGCGTTCTGTATGACATCAATACAACTATTTTGACGTACCACATGAACTTATACTTTGCGCAAATCTAACGTAGTATTTACAAATATCGCCAAATTATAGTCTATATTTAAGTAAACAATAATTATAATAACAATTTTACGTCATTTTCGTTGATTAGCGCCGATTTTGCAAATTGGATGAAACTTTTGTCAATTTGGTAAAAGCCAATTTTCCAAAACATTCGTCAATTTCATCAACTTCATCAACTTGCCTAAAGTTGCCAAGTGAAATATAATTTGCCAAAATTAGTCCCCAATGTCTCCACTTTTATCATCAAATGTTACAAACAGAGAGAAAGACGGTTTGTTTTTATATGTATTTGTTCAACGAGAATGGTATTAACAGATTTGCCCAATAATATTGCATAAAAATTGAATATAATTTTAGCATTTGATATAATTTTTTAGATATTTTTCAAAAACTTGCAATATTTCGGGAATGGTTCACTCTAGCTTTTCAAAGTTCATATCTTTCGTTTTTGAATAAAAAAATAATTATTCATTTATTAATATTGAATATTTTGATAATTTCATGATATTTTTTAAAAATTTATGTGACAATTTGGAGGTTTGTTTCAGCATTTACTGATTAAAATAATCGTAGCAAATTTTCTCTTCAAAATTAGCCACTCATGAGATATCGTGTCCTCAGTCTCACGAACACACATACATACTAACATAGACACACACACACATTAACAAATACACACACACATTCTAATATAGACTTACACATGCATTAACAAATACACACACACACACACACAGAGAACGCCTCAAAAACGTTTGATTCAAGTTCAGAGATGTCTAAAACATGCTCTCCAATCGAAAATTCGAATTCGATATTTTTTTTACTTACTTCGTCATAGCATTTTTTCGATTCTTTATAGTGTAAGAGAAGCAACAATAGAGACTTTTCACATTCATAAAACATTTTATGCTTACACTAATTTTGGAGTTAATCAGTTCAGCTTTGGAAATTTGGGGCTAATCAGTTCAGTTTTGTAATTTGGCGCAAAGTGCGCATGCGTGTACTTATGCTGGCAAGGTAAATTTTTAAAAAAATCTTTGCGTTGTCTTCATTATCGTATAATATTTCCTATTTGTACAAAGTTTAGTATCTAATTCTTGAACAGCTTTTTAGACTAATACATTTAATTTGTACAGAGCACACAACAGAAACACAGGCCGCTAAATTCAGCATTTTATGCTTAGTTTAGATTTTCAATTTGGTCAAAACTTGTTTTTGAAATAAAGTAAATACTTTCGGTGAAATAAAGTTATATTCCTCATTTTTGATTTTAAATCAAAATTTTTCCTTATTCGACAATGTATAAATTAGACGATAGTCCTTGAAATAATGCAAGCGGTTACAAACTTTTATTTTCTAAATATATACTGCAGAAAAATTTATTGGTGCCATTGCTTGAAAGTAGAGTATTTTGATTTTCTTTTCACGTATGTATATATCATGATCTAACCCCAAGAACAATTAACTGCAAAAACCTTACATGAAGATGACGGTAAGTATTAATTAGATTACCTAATTGAAATTAGATAACATAATTGTTACTAACAAAGTACTTTAATTGCATATAGTTTTACCACATTTCGTATTATTTGAATAAATATTTTCTAAAAATAAGAGTAAATAATAAATATGGTTTATTTTATTAATTCAGTAAACGACATAACTGCATTAACTGAAAAACATTTTCAGCTGCGTTTATGCACACGAGGAAATACATATTTACTTCCATAATGTTTCAAAGTATTTGCGTATACACTTGTTTACTAAAGAGGTTATAGAAAATATTTTGAATAAATCTAAGTAAATTCAAACATTTGAATAAACAAAATCCAATATCACGGAGGAACGAATTTCATAAAAATAAATAATATTTTAACCTATGAAAGGATACAAATCCTTCTGCAATCGCTGATGCATTAGTTAAACATTCTTATAAATTTTATTGAAGTATAAAGGAATACGTTTATAATGCTTATTGAAGGATAAAACTGTCTTTGATATGCGAGCAATTTATTCAATTGTAAAGTAAAGTTTAGGTAATCGGAATCAAAGACATAATTTGTCTTATAATTTCCAAGTGTTTAAAAACAAAATCTGATGTGGGCAACACATGACTTTCCTTATATAATGCAATGAATTTACTAGTTTTACAGTTAAAAAAATGTTATTCTTATAGTAGATACTTATATTCTTTCCACGATATTGAATTTTCTTCAATTAGTCGTCATTTTCATTGATTCAGCGTCATTTTTATAAATTTGGCGAGATTTTTGTTAATCTGGCAACAATTAAAAATGTCGTCAAGTTAGCGACATTCCTCCCAATTCGCCGTCAAAATCTCGCCAAGCGTTATGGACAGGAGAAATAAGTCATTCTTACAGCAGATAAATGACTATTGGCGTTCAAAAACAAAAGTATTCTTCAAAGTATCTTTTCATGAATGGAACAAGCTAGATCCATGAAAATGATGTCACCCAATTTATCGCATGGTATTACATATGAAGAGTGAACATGTTTCTCAATAGGAAATATTTTTTTATTATTTTATATTACTTTTTGATAATTTTTTTCAAAAATGTGCAATATCTCCAGAACGGTTCATGTTAGCGTTCTAAAATTTATGTCAATGGTTTTCTAATGTAAAATTACATAAAAAAATATCTATTTGCGTAATTTTATTAGGGGTTTTGATTTTTTGACGATGTTTTCAAAATTTAACTCGAAAATTTAGGAGGGTTCTGAACATTCGATTGCATATGAAAACAATAAGCTTCCAGTATTTACGGATTGTGATTCGTATACCAAATTTTGTTCGAATCGGTCCATTCGTTCGTCAGTTATCGTCTCCACAGATTCACTGACACACACACACACAGACAGACATCACTTCAAAAATATTTGATTCGTGATCAGGAATGCTTGAAACGTGCTCTCCCGTCGAAAACTCGAATTCGAATTTTCGACCCCGTCACAATACTTTCCTTATACATTATGTATATAAGGAAGGTAATAATTCTCTTGCCTGTCATATAAAACGGTTACATTATAATTTATTGAATTCGCTCTTTAGAGAGAGTATTAAAATTTCATGATTGTCTATTTTATATATTATTGATCCACGTGTAAAGAACTTTATTGCCCTGAGCGCTGCTCAAATCGTGGATTATTGGTCAGTCTATGCTCTCTCTCACAATGGAGCTACTGGGGTGGATATTTTTTTACGAGCTCTTATAGCCGAAGTGCATTTTGCAATCTCCCCCTTCTAATGTCAGATTATATATACAAAAAAATGCAAATGTAGTTCATGTTCTCTATATAATACTGCATACTAAAAACAAATATCGCATTTAGTTTATAAATTGAATATAAAACTCGAGACAAAACAAGAAATATAAATCATACATAAAGCATTGATTAAAAAATACTTTCCAACTGAAATGCAATTTTCTCTAAACATCTCTAAAATGCGATACATTCAGCGGTGATGATTTTGATATTATCACAGTACTACAATAATTTATTTTACTTGGAAACTTAAGATTTCCTCAAAAAAGGCAATGCAATAAAATCGTCTGCTTCTCAATGTAAAATCAATAAATATTTCATGCTTATCACTTATATTCCAGACTCAAGAGCTAAATAATTTTGCGTTAAAAAATCAGCAATTCTTATACAACTCATTTTACAATCGCTTGATATGGTTACATTCTGCATTCGTTAATTAGGCTCCGTTATAGAAATAATCAAAGTTTAGTGATCATTTAAAATAAAAAATATTGTAATTGCGTAGGCACAGAATTCAGATACACATATAATATGCAAATATAAAGCGGTTTTAGGACGGATGCAATACTACATATAAATATAAGCATTCCCTAAAAATCAAGATTTTTACTAAGCGAAAAAAAATGGATGCCATATTTTATGTTGCAATGAGTCACGTGATTTCTTCACATAATATTGGCATAATTATTATTTCAATATTTATTAAAAAACATACATTTTACCTGATAATTTGAATTTTACACGATAATTTGAATAGTTCCTAAAGTTTTCAAAACAATTTGTGAATTTTAACTTGTGAACTAGCTAATTGGGTGATATTAATCATTTATATATATTATATTTATATTTATATCATATGTGTTCCACAGACCGTCTCAACAACATACTAAACTTACATTTTGATAAAGTTATTTTTACTGCAGATATCGTTCGAACGGACAAACAGACAGACAGACAGACAATGAACAAAATCATAAACACTTTATAACTATGTTGGAAAGTGTTAAAAAGCAATTCTTAAAATGAGTTAGTTGCATGCACTGATTGTTGTTGTTTACATAATTATTTAAAAAGGAAAATATTTTTTAATGTCGATATTAATAATATATCAATAGCAGTATATAGAACTTTTAGTCAAGTTGCGCTTTCATTATTATTTAAAATAGGAGAACCACTAAAACCACTCTATTGTTTTATCTACATAGCATAGTGTATAGGGAAAATATTGTGACGGAAAATTCAGCTTCCCGTTTTCGATGGGAGATCATATTTTAAACATTTATGAACTCGGATTACGAACTTTTGAGGCGATATCTGTGTGCGTGTGTGGATGTGTGTATGTATGCGGGTATTTACGTGTGTATTTATCTGTGTATTTATGTGTGTATGTATGTGGGTTTGTATGCGTGTATGTATGCCGGAATGTATGTGTGCATTTATGTGCGTATGTATATGAGTATGTATGTAGACATGCATGTGTCTTTTTTTGTGTTTGTGCGATATCTGAGGGACTAAAGGTATGTTTCAAAGTAGATAACAAAGTAAAATGCATTTCGAATGAAGATAAAAAGCATATATACGTTTCGAACATTACTGGCTATCTTTCAATTCAAAACGCCAAAACCAAAACGCCCAACTGAGCGTAGATTAAGTGACGAGAAGGAAATAAAACGGGAAAAAAACATAAAATCGAAGAAAGATTAAAAGGAGAAACAGATAAAAAATGAAGAATATGCAGAGTATATGAACTCAACTTTCAGTAAAATGCGACATGGTCATGCCAAACCTCGGAGAAATTAGGTATCATGACATATCTTTAAGCAGATTAGTGGAATTTTTATCTGGACGACAATATGTCCAAATCAAAAACTGAAGACCACTTTTATATAATAGAAGCAGAGGAAATCAAACGGTGACTAGGCATCCAAAACTGATTAGCAATGCAAGATTCAATGATTTCTCGGGTTTTGGTACAATTTTGCTTTTCTTTCGAGTTGTATTTTTTCACGTTTTACTCTCCCTTTCTTCATACTAAATTGAGTATGTTGGGTTTTATCGCTTAATCATTTTTTGTTTAACTGGCTTAATTTGCACCGATTTTGGTCCTCTGGTCTTGGCTTATTGTACTGAAGAAGGAAATCCAGTGACTTTCGAAACGCACGTCTATTGTTTATACTTGTTTTCGCTGTATGTTATGTTGCGATCTAGTTTATTATTGATTATGAGCAATGTCAGGTTCTTTATTTATAAATAAAATATAATATTAAAACGCTTTAACATTAATATATCTTGGGGAAACATGAAAATTTAGAAAAAAATTATCAAACTGAATCAAATAGAGAAACCAGAATACTAAAAATATCGCATAGTTCTCTTAAAGCTGCAATTTTCTATGTATTTTCGTTTATTACAATCACAAAGAACTTTCATTATTTATTAAGTTTCGTCTTTGATATAATTATAGAAATACTTTTAATTTTTGGCATGTTTTATTCCAAATCACTGTTTCAATTCTTCTCTGAATCTCAACTTTTATAAAGTTCCTAAACATAGAAGTGGCATTTATTTTTTAAATTGCATTTTCTGTTTGGGTCATGTCTAGCTGTCTTGCGAATTATTTTATTCTTTAGCGTGTATCCAAGGGTTGGAACTGTTCCGCTTCTATATTTATATGATTTCTGATGGATGGTTTCATTCCCGCTTGACGTTTTTCAAACCAATTTAAAAATAATTTATCTTAACTTTTTGCTGCAGTGGTTGTTCTAATTTCTGGCAATAACTCATTCAGTTTTAAAATCTTAGTCACGTATAAAGAATTACTGAGCATTTATACTTTCCCTACAATAAGGGGCAGTATTATGATAGGGAAAAATCCGACCCTCGAATTTTGATGGAGTGACATGTTTTGAGGATCCCTAAATAATTTAGGGATCCTCAGAACGATTTAGGGATCCTCAAAACGATTTAGGGATCCTCAAAACGATTTAGGGATTTTAAAGTAACAATTTTAAATTATATGTGTGTGTCTGTATGTCTTTGCGTTATATGTGAACACGATATTTCTCAATCAAATTGATAATATAGAATTAAATTTTGTATATGATTATATAAATAGGTGAACATCAAAGGCCTATTTACTCTGGAGTAACCGGATATGAATGGACAACATTGTTCGAAAGGTATCCTGAGTCATTGTCGAGATATGGGAATGTTATTTTTTACATGGAGTACGATTATTCTAGTCCATAAATATCAGAAGCCTGAAAATACTTTTTTGAAATTAATTTCGAATACATTTTTTGAAAATTGAAAAACTTTGCAGAACTAGAATCGTATTCAAATGTGTTGCAAAAATAGACGCTGGTATTTTTTAAGGTTTTATTTAGAAGGAATAATATAAATTACAGAAATATTACCAGCATTGTTCATGAGGTGTATTGCATCCTTATGTATTGTACGGTTTTTTTTAAATTTAAAATGGCGAAAATTTTTCAAAAATTTTTTTTTTTTATATTACTAAATGACTGAATTATCTGTAACTTTTTAGTTAAAATATGTGGGAACTCGTTTTAATAATTATAAATTATTCTGTATTAAGTGGAAATTTCAGTTTTGCACATAAAGTACGATATCTCGCGTAGTAACCATTTGAATTACATTAACCTTGGTATATTTAATTTAACAGATCATAACAACGCCTGCTAATTTTGAGCAAGAAAAAGTAATAAGAAAACTCTAATTTCTGCTATTTGTGCCTCATAATATAAAATATATTTATTTGCAGTTTACCGTTTCTAATTTCAGAGATGAAATTTGTTGTTTAATAGTTGTTCCATGTTTAGGCCATGAATATATTTCTGAGGAATTATTTACTTCCTCTGCGTGTATCCAAGGGCTGGGAATGTTGGAATTGTGCATTTATATGAAGCAACCTGAATAGTTTTCCAGCCGAACGTTATATCTCTTAGCGAGGGATGTGGTCTGGACATGAATTATGCTAAACCAATTTTAAAGTAAGTTACTCTAATGTTTCGCTGTATTTTAAACTTCTTATTATGGTTTTATATAAATAATTATATAATTTTGTTATATATAAATAATTACAAAACAATTTCTGGTTAATACTGGACATTTTTTTATGTCAAAAACATCTCTGGCGAATAAAACGGTCAGTTACGAAAAATGTAAGCATTTTGGACGCTTATACCACAAACGCATTAGATAAAAAATGTAATTTTTCTTGTTTTGTCGAAATATATAATCCAGATTATAAATATATAAAATTAATTTCAATTATTTAATATTGTGAACATGTTTTGCGAAAAAACTTAAATAAGCAACTCTTCGAGGAAGTGTTTTTTCCCCTCATATATATCTAACTATCACTGGAAATATGTAGTAAACTACAAAATGCAGATATTTATAATAAACGATAAAAATATATGCTAGAAAATTTAGCATTAAAGTATATATTTATTATTATAAAAAGCTCCAATATTTTTCGAGTACTCGTCTTGTCGTGCTGATGAAGATTAAAAATTTTCCGTATTTCAATATTTTAATGCCTATACCTCAGATAGTAAAGGAGAATAAGCAAGAAATTTTAGCACCTTGAAAGCCCTGCAAGTGTATATAATTAAATTTTGAATCGAGTTATATTAAAAATAAATTCTTAAAAAAGTATCTGTTCGAACAAGAATTCTTTCGAATTCTTTTTAATCTTATTTTTTGATAAATTTATTTGAAAGATCTGCAATATCTCGAAAACAGTTCATGCTGGCATTCTAATTTTCACGTCAATCTTTTTATAATAAAAAATTACATTAACAATGATTTTTTTACGTAATTTTATTCAAGGTTTTGATTTTTTGATGATTTTGTCAAAATATCATTCAAAATTTAGGGAGATTCTAAACATTCGATTGCGTTTAAAGTCAATAGGCTTCTAGTATTCACTGATTAGAATTTTTGTACTAAATTTCATTTGAATAGCTTCATTCCTTTGTGAGATACCGTCTTCACAATTTCACGAACACACACACACACAGATATCACTTCAAAAATTTTTGATTCGTGTTCAGAAATAATTGAAACTTGCTCTCCCTTCGAAAACTCGAATTCGAATTTTTGACTCTGTCACAATACTTTCCTTGTACATTATATTATGTATATAAAGAAAGTAAAAAAAAATTGACTTTCTCTCTTTTAATTTACTTTTTAACAACAGGGGTACTACAAAAAAATGATCCAATTAGCAAACTGTTTCTTATTCATTTAAAGATTTTTTTAAAGAGAAAGACACACTTCCATCCGCCGTAAAAAATTATCAAAGGACTTAAACTACTCTGCCCCGTTAAAAAAAGAGTGTAAACAGATTACAGGGGCCGCACAAAAATTTAATTTCGTTGGATAAAACTTCTATTAGCAAATTTACCTGAAGGCCTGTATTTAGAAAATGTTTTATACAGTCATTCTCAAGCAAAAACTTTTTTGAGTGATATCTGGCGTAGCTCTGATCTTATGACAATGGAATTTTCAGTATCTGACTAATTAGGCTATGGAACATATTTTTATAATAGATTTTCTTCTAGGGGCCTCGTATGAAAAATTACATCTTATACTAATAGTGTTAATAATAATAATAATAATAATAATAATAAACTTTAGTCACACAATAGTGCAATTACATCTTACAAACAGGAACTGGAACAGGAACAGTGACAGGAACTGCAGGAAAAGGCGCTACAGTTGGGTCTGGCGTATTTACAGCCCCCTGCACAATTTTACTGATAGATGTCATGGATTAACATTTGCATACAGTGATAATCTACATTAATTAATGCATTTCTTAAATTGCAACCAAGAGACAACGACTAATCATTCAAGATATATATATATATATATATATATATTTGTACAATATTTTTGATACACCCTGTATAAACGTAATTCAACAAAGCAACGTCTACTGTACTTTTTACCGTTGGACAGTATTCATCTCACTGAGGAATCGCAAAATGTAAAAGAGAAAAATATAAAGGAATAAAAAATTCGAAACTATTTTTATTTCCACTTAGATGAGACAAAACAAATCTGACAGAATCCGCATTAAGAGATGTTCCTAAAGTTAAAATAGCGCTTCGATTTCAGATAGCATTATCTACGGAGTGGGTTAGCGCTTTTTATGCGCTATTTATCCAGACCCGCAATCTGCACAGAAAAATATGGGTCTCCAATATTTGTAGGTGGCTGACAAAACTGATTCTATATCATGGTAATTTTTTTTTCTTGTACAAGGAGATAAGTGCACTTGCTGGTAAAAAATTATCTTCAAATTTTTTAGTAATGTTGTTAATATTAGGAAACATTGTTTGCTAAGGAAAATAAATCAATAAGGGATTAATCAAAGTATAAAACTTGTAATGTTCCAGTTTCTTTTAAGTTGTAACGATTAATCAACAATATATATACATATATATATATATATATACCCCTTCGCCTTGATAAGATTAATACATGCTTGTTTTTATTAACACGGGGCAAAAACTTCTTTGACAAAATTATCATAAGTATAATTAAAATTGATTTTTCCAATACATAGAATCTTAGTTTGAAATATTTCACATTAAACATTAAATCATTTGAAAACATATCGGTGTTGAAGTTTTTCTTTTCAAAACGTAATGAACCTGAATTTGATTGTCCATGACTTATATATTAATATTGTAACCTGTCTATACCTGTCTATATTGCAACCTGTGTATACTGAAATTATACGTTTTCCCTTTCTCACATAACTAAATCCACTACGAGTTGTAATTTAACTGTAACCAGTGGATAAACATATTTCATTAGAAAATACAAATTTCCTTCAAATGCAAAAAAATGCATTTGAAGGAAACAATAATATGTCAGTTAGGTGACGACAATTGTTTTGAGGGCGTCATAAGCCCCTTTCTTCAGGGAAAAATGACAGTATGCTCCCTTAACAACCACATATAGTTCTTCTAGCCTGAAGAAAGGAGCTTTTAACGCTCTCGAAATAATTGTTGTCAACTAACTGACATACATACCTGCTTTCTTCAAGGACGTTTTGTATCTAATTTTCTTACAATCAACAGTTTTATTTATTGTAATCTTTCATTAGATATAGTGATTTAAAGTAGTCATTAGCTACAATTAGATCTTTTTCAGGTGCTTGTCTCTTTATGTGCTTGTCTCTTTATGTGTCTCTTTAGGTGCCACATCTTTATATTAATTTCAATTGTTCCACATCTCGACTTAAATTTTGAGTTGTAAAATATGCTGTTCATAGTTCTTCAATATTAATTATTCGTTTTCCAAAATTTCTTGGAGCGCTACATCTAATGCGCTCTTACACATCTATTTCAATCTTTGCTTCTGGTCTATGGTTTGCTACTGATCTGCCCTACTGGTCTATGGTGGTTCATTCATATGACCATATAAATGACGATGATCACAATCAAATTATCATATGACATTCATCATCATACGATCGTTCAACGCTGTTCTTTTTTATGAAACGGTTGTTATCTCTGTTACAAAAAATTGCAAAACTCTTGGTTAACTTTAAAAACTAAATAAAATTCTTCATTACACTTAAGCGACTTCATAAACTGATATACAACGTTTAGAAGATCGACACTTCACGGCTTGCTTTACTTTTTGGGATAATTTTATCTCCTGGTTGTATGATGCAAACAAAGTTTTGTGCGAAAATCAGTCAAACAACAAAAATATTTGATATTACATGAAAACAACCGGTGGTTATAGTAATGGGATATTTGGTGTTAAATGTTGCATTATAAAAATGTCTGTCAAGAATTATGATGGCAATTTGATCGGTAAAAATATCCCAAATGAACACCTTGGAAACTTTGTCCAATATAGTATAGAAAGATCCAGTTAGGAAGGGATTCGAAGTTAATCTTGAAGGCTCAGTCCCCCCTGCTCCCACCTGATTACGGCCATGCCATTAGGATAAAATATCCAATGTCTGCAATGACAACAATACACGCTTGTGATGTGTTGTATTTTTGCAAATTTATAAAATGCGAACGCACCATATAGACTTCTTTTGCGAGCATGAACATGACCTTGTGTGCATGAACATGCCACTGTCCAATATAGTGTGGAATGGTCCAGTTAGGAAATGGCTCGAAGTTAATCTAGACGGCTCAGTCCCCTGCCTCCATCTGATAATGGTCATGCCATTAGGATGAAATATCCAATGTCAAGAATGACAACAATACACTTGTTATACATACGTGCTACTTAGTATATTTAGTATATACATACTTGTTACTTAGTGTATACATACTTGTTACTTAGTATATACATACTTGTTATGTGTTGTATTTTTGCAAATTTATACGATGTGAACGCTCCAGATAGGCTTCTTTTGTTAGGCTTCTGCAGTTTCGTACAACGTGATCTCAATCTTTAAAACAATTTATGTCAGTTGTATAGCAAGACTTAATTTCTCGATCCTCGCAGAAATGAGCAAAATGATGACAAATGCAAATATCCTCATTGCTGCTGCATGTATAAAAATGCCATGCTTAAAAGCGTATAAAAAGCTTGAAACCGATTCATGGATGCTGTTCTCTACGATGTTTCTTGAAGAAATACATTTTTGATTATATATATATATATATATATATATATATATATATATATATATATATAATGCTGTGTTGCTAATAAGCTTAAGAGAAAATATTGCAAAGCAAAACTTAGATTGCATTTGAAATAAACACACATATTTAAATATGCAATTAAATGTTATTTTAAATTTCAGATATAACTAAAAATACAAATATTCTAATTAGAAACCTTACAGATTTAAGTGTATTAATTATCGTGATGCAGAAACCTGTTATATTTAGCTATACAAATTAAATCATAATGTTTAAAAATTAATAAAGTAACACATTTCGACAGCATAAATTTGATTATTCTTTCGATTTAAGATACTCAATTACATCATACGACTGAAAAATAACATAACTCCACTAGTTTATAACTTTAAGATACGAATCATAAAAATGCGCAAACAAAGCAGGAGGATAGGCGATCCATATAATGCAAAATTCATATATTTATTCTGATACGAAACTCTGAAATAATTAATAACTAGAGGAAGTAATTTATTTTACTTCTTCATGCAGATTTATGAAATCGCGTTTTTAGTTCTTTTGCAAACATCCGGGTTTATTTATCTAAGTTAATCTAACTTCCGCAGAAATAAAGAAATTCTAAATTGAAATTATAAAAGTTGAATAAATAGATTATGTTGGGAATATATTATCCTATGTATTTCCATGTTTCTCCAACATATGTGCGTAACATTAGCGCGTAAAATTTTAACTTAAAAAATTCAACATATTTGAAAATGACATTTTTTTTTTCACATTCGTCCCTTTCGAAGTGAATGGAATTTAATTTTTAAGTTTTATATGCATAAATCAAACTGATAGGATATTCTTAGCTGAAATTTTTTACACTAACGTAAATAAAAACAGTATTATTTTATTCAGAATTATTGAATACGAAATTGTAATGAAAGTACGCATTTAATCTGATATGATTCTTATGTGACATTTGCAAAATTTTAGACTTAAAAGTATTGTAATGTAATTTGCCTTTCTTACATAATCAGAAATAAGCATTTTAAGAGAAAAATTGCACAAATGCAGAGTATGTATAACAACTTGTTAAATGTATAACAACGTCAATACATCGGAATCCACCCAATCAATGCTAAATTGCTCACTCAACTAATGGCTATTCTTAAACACTGTCAAACATGCTTGCTTCGCCACGACTATTCTGAAACACTGAGCGTGTAAAGAATCTTGCTGCGCCAACCGGGAATCGGATCCCGTATCTTCGAATTGGCCAGTCAACGCTGTACTGTTTGAGCTACTGGGACAAAATCGCAAGCTTTAATTGTCAAAGCGAACTTTGCAAACGCAATTGCTCGTAATCAAGGGTTGACTTATGCGCGGATAATAGAGCCATGGACCCAAATTAAATTTTGGAATTTAGAAACTTGTCTAAAATATCTAAAATACCTAAACGCACGTTCATGTAATTTGTTTCTTATAAATAATCACAAATAAGCATTTGAATAGAAAAATTACACAAATGCATAGATAAACTAATATATAAAATCATAACAATATAAATAAAATCTGATGTGGGCAACACATGACTTTCCTTATATAATGCAATGAATTTACTACTTTTACAGTTAAAAAAATGTTATTCTTATAGTATATACTTATATTCTTTTCAAGATATTGAATTTCTTCAATTAGTCGTCATTTTTATTGATTTAGCGTCATTTTTATCCATTTGGCGAGATTTTTGTTAGGCAACAAATTCGTCGCCAAAATCTCGCCAAGCGTTATGGACGAAGAAATAAGTTATTCTTACAGCAGATAAATGACTATTGGCGTTCAAATACAAAAGTATTACACAAAGTATCTTTTTTCCTGAATGGAACGAGCTAGTTCCATGATAATGAAGTCACCACATTTATCGCATGGTATTACATATGAAATGTGAACATGTTTCTCAATAGAAAATATTTTTCTTTTATTTTATATGACTTTTTGATATTTTTTTAAAAAAATGTTCAATATCTCAAGAGCGGTTCATGTTAGCGTTCTAAAACTTATGTCAATCGTTTTCTAATGAAATATTACATAAGAAATGTCTATTTGCGTAACTTTATTAGCGGTTTTGATTTTTCGACGATATTTTCAAAATTTCACTCGAAAATTCAGGGGGTTCTGAACATTCGATTGCGTATAAAAACAATAGGCTTCCAGAGTTTACGGATTGTGATTTTTGTACCAAAACCAAATTTCATTCGAATCGCTCCATTCATTCGTTAGTTATCGTCTCTATAGACCCACACACACACATACTTTCACACACACAGAGAGATATCACTTTAAACATGTTTGATTCGTGATCAGGGATGCTTGAAACGTGTTCTCCCGTCGAAAACTCGAATTCAAGTTTTCGACCCCGTCACATTACTTTCCTTATACATTATGCATATAAGGAAAGAAAAAATCAGAAACAATCAATGCTAAATTGTGACTTAAAATAGCGACTGCTCTTAAACTCTGAGTAGAAATACTTGAAATACTCTGAGTAGAAACCTACAACGAGTATTCTCAAACACTGAATGTAATTCTCGTATTCAGGACTTGACTCACTCAGGGGTCAACGAGGCCGTAGCCCTAACTTTAAATTTTAAAGTTCAGTAATTTAAAAAAATGTCCCAAATATCTAATAATTAGAGCTGTATGTATGAAAATATCAGCAACTAGTACAACATCTGTTCTCGAACACTGATCATATCTGTTCGTCACCATTCCATCAGTGACTATTATCAAACACCGAACAGAATTGCTCGTCCAGATACAAAACAGCAACTGTTATCAAACACTGGACATAATTGCTGATTGCGACTTAATACAACGACTTTTATTAAACACTAAACAAATTTTTCTTGATAACACCACAACTATTTTCGAGCTATTAAAATATGGTTCGCCGTTACTTAATTCAGTAACTGTTTCCAAATAATGATCTGAAGTACTCTCTGAGATTTATTAATGGTCTCTTGACTGGCCATGTCTGTCTCAGGACTCATCTCCATCGAATTGTAGTTGCTGCACCCCTGGATTGTATTTTATGTGACCTAGGATAGCCTATGATTGAAAAACATTTGAACGAGTGCCCAACACTAGTAACTTTTAATTCAATCATTTAAAAATACTGGAGAGCTCACTGTCTAATGGCATAGCAGTCAAATGACCGGCATTTGTAAACAACACACATTAATGTGCTTGAGTAATTTCTCCTTGTTATTCCATTTTTGGTCTCTTTTATAGACGATTTGGCAGATACGATACTAAGGTAACATGCATCTGTACCATATGAATACATGCTCTATTTTCGCGAGTACAAACTATTTCAGGTTGAGGATACTTTCACTGCATAAAAGTAAATTTGAAAACAGCAAAATATAACAGGTGTCAAATATTTAGAATGAAGGAGCTCCTTACTATTTTATTCCAAATGCTTTACAAACAATAAAAAATGTGTTGTGGGCAGCATGTACAAACATGCATCTGTACCATACGCATACATGCTCTATTTTCGCGTGTACAAACTATTTCAGGTCGAGGATACTTTCACTGCATAAAAGTAAATTTGAAAACAGCAAAATATAACAGGTGTCAAATATTTAGAATGAAGGAGCTCCTTACTATTTTATTCCAAATGCATTACAAATAATAAAAAATGGCATGTGGGCAGCACATGACTTTCCTTATATAATGCAATGAATTTACTACCTTTATAGTAAAAAGAAATATATTATTTTTATAGTAGATATTTATATTATTTCCAAAGTATTGAATTTTCGTCAATGAGTCGTCATTTTCATTGATTTAGCGTCATTTTTATCCATTTGGCGCGTTTTTGTTAATGGTGCAACATTTAAAAAGTCGCCAAGTTGGCGACACTCCACCAAATTTGTCGCCAAAATCTCGCCAAGCGTTATAGAAGAAGAAATAAGTTATTCTTACAGAAGATAAATGACTATTGGCGTTCAAATACAAAAGTAATACTCAAAGTATATTTTTTCATGAATGGAACGAGCTAGATCCCCGACAATGATGTCATCAAATTTATCGCATGGTATTACATATGAAAAGTGAACATGTTTCTCAATAGGAAATATATATTTTTATTTTATATGACTTTTTGATAATTTTTTTGAAAAATGTGCAATATCTCGAGAACGGTTCATGTCAGCGTTCTAAAATTTATGTCAATCGTTTTCTAATGAAAAATTACATAAGAAATGTCTATTTGCGTAACTTTATTAGAGGTTTTGATTTTTTGACGATTTTTTCAAAATTTCACTCGAAGATGTAGGAGAGTTCTAAACATTAGATTACCTATGAAACAAATAGACTTCCAGTGTTTACGGATTGTAATTTGTGCACCAAATTTCGTTCGAATTGGATCATTCGTTCGCCAGTTATCGTCTCCACAGTCTTACTGACACACACACACACACACACACACACATACTTTCACACACACATACACACAGACATCACTTCAAAAATGTTCGATTCGTCATTAGGGATGCTTGAAACGTGCTCTCCCGTCGAAAACTCGAATTCGAATTTTCGACCCCGTCACAATACTTTCCTTATACATTATTGTATATAAGGAAAGTAATATGTTTTCCACCAAGACAATGCTTAAATTCAAAGTGTCATTCGTTATGGTTAAACTAACATGAAAATTTCTGGATATAAATCCAATTATGTCTTAATTAGTATCACATTGGAAAAAAATATACAATTTTTCTTAATAATTCTCCAAACTTTTTTTTAACGTTTTTATAGCCTAAAGTCGATGACGGGTGTGTTTTTATGGTTAATTTCCATCTTGGATACGCACCTGATGACTAAGGTATCTTACCTAGTAAATTCACCCCTATCCCCAGGATATATTCAGTTTTAATTAATCCTAATATTTTCGGAAGGATAATAACTAATTGCATTTAACTTTAAAATTTTATTCAAGTGGAATTCAATAATATTTAACTTGCTGCAATTTCATAACGTACATTTGAATTAATCACCTCAGTGGAATTGCAAATGCTTTTGGAAATTGAATCAGCATAACTTTCTTTGAAAGTTTTATATATGTTTTGTTTGCAATAATTTAAATTATTTATTTGAGACAGAATAACAGAAAAAAATCTAGAAAATAACCATTTCAGAATAAATAATTCATCAAGTTTATTTTTATGACACATTTCAAGAATATCACCCTGGAATGCATTGTATGTACCACTGGAATGCATGGAATGTACTGTGATATATATTACTTCTGTGGGTTTCTATTTAAATCGCTTTCACTCAATGAAGATTTATCTGAAGATGTTCTAAAATGACAGTCCTGTGCAATCCTCCTACATTCTTTCAAGAAATTTCCATTTCTACAAAAATAGGATTTGATAACAGTGGCACACTCTTTCGTACCGGAAATCTAAGAAAAAGAAGCCATTTTGGAGGCGCAATTAGTGTACCACGATATTCGTAAAGTTAACAATATATCCGGTTATCATATATATTTCGGGTTTGCCAATTTTTGACAAATGAACAACTAACTACCGGATGCAGCAAGTCAAAAACAACTTAGTGTAATCATATATTTATTACTTATTTTCGAGTATTCTTTCTTTTACTCATGCTTGATTAGAAAATGCTTTCATTTAATTTACATTTCCCAAGATGCATTTTACAGACTATTGTATACACTAATAGTAATGTAATGAAGAAAAAGTCTAAAAAAAATGTGAATGTTTTAAAATTTTTATACAAGTGCGAAAATCACTCAATATATTGTTACAGCATTTAATAACTAAATTGCAACTAATTTGAACTTTGAATGTTAATAAATATTTAAATTTTTGAAAAAAAAATTGATGGGGTATTTCTTCTCGGGAACCAGGGTACACCTGTACCAAATTTCATGGTCAAACTTTACGAGGTGGTAGTATACACCACACCAAGCATTTTTCATCGTAGTTTACCAGGTCGGAAATGAAGCATAAAGGCGTTACAAGGCGCTTATTCGTTGGGACGAGGCCGCTCTGCAAAACTAAAAGCGCCATTCTGGTTGTTATTTTCTGGTTACAGACGAAAAACACGCACCCAAATTTCATCTGGGCAAGAAGAACCCTTATGCAAATTTTCGTAACACCAAATGTACGGCCTTATCAGTCTGTAGCAGTTATTCCGATGGATTGGGCGAGGTGGTCCCATAGCTTGGCCCCCCACGATTCTCCGATCTGTCGTGTATTGACTTCTTTTTGTAGGGATATCTCAAGAGTCTCGGCTATGACACTCCCCTCAAATCTTAATGCCAACGGCCCTACCGTGCTGAAAACACCGGTTCTCGTTAGATCACCGAAGTCAAGCAGCATCGGGCGCGGTTATTACTTGGGTGGGTGACCACCTGGGAACACCGCGTGCTGTAGACACATCTCGGGCGCTGTAGCCCGGTGGTTTGCGCGCTGGATTTGCACGCCACAACTGCCGCCGTGGTCATGCGGAGTACGATCGCATTAAACATGTGGGTCCGTAAGTCCTTCCGAGAGGTTGGTGGTAGGGGAAGGAGGGTACGATCCCTGTGGATGCCTCCCCCACTGGGTTCCGGTTGGGACTTCTCTACCGTCCAAACTGTTATCTTACACCTTTCTGGTAGGTTGGACCGTCTGGATCTCAACAACAACAATTCTCCTTAAATCTCAAGAGGAACTCGTCACGAGAATTTCGGCCGCTGTTTCCGAAATACCTTGTTTGCTCCAGAGAGTTCGCCAATCCCTCCTTCGCAGCTGTGAGACTGGCATTCAGATTGGCGGCCGCTCTTTTGAGCCATTACTGTAATTATCGTTTATTAAATGTCATTCTATAACTTCTAAGTCATTCTTGTGTTTTCGCCTCACCTCATTGGTTTCACCATTAAGAGTCCATTGACGCCTTGACGTTACATTTTCAACCCGGCAAAGTATGCCGAAAAATGTTTAGTTTGGTGTATAACACCACCTCGTCAAGTTTAGCCCTTCTTTTTTTAATCACCCATTATATAAAATCAGTTTTTAATGTCTAGTTGCTAAAGCGGACTATGTGTCTGCATAATGAGGGCTTTTTTAGCATGTATGCAGCCTGTAAGGGCGCTGCGTGGCCTACACTCCCGCATAGTGATTACCAGTTTTTACTTAGTTTACTTCATCTAGTTTGAAAAATAGTTATCGCGAAAGAAGTGATCACGCAATAATAGTGATCGCTAGTTGCTAGCATCTCAGCCATAGTTAATATATTATGCAAAGTACAATAATTTTCCAAATGTACTTACTGCATAAATAGTTGGAAGTATTTTCATTTCTAACTTTAAACGCTGATGCATTTTTTCTTTCGTATTTGCAAGTTATATGCTTCAGCGTTTCACTAATTCAATTAAGAATTCGCAGTAGAAAAAGAAGATAAGCGTGCAAGTTAATAATAAATTAGCATAATAAGCAAACTAAACATCTAAACTTGAAATTTTAAGGGTTATCTCTTATTTGATTTACTGAAAAATCATGTCTAGTGTTTAGACACATTTTTTCAAGTTTTCACTAAAATATTCTGTGAATGTTTACTGTATGAAATGTTTAAAAAGCCGAAAATATTCAAACAAATCTTTATGTATTCATAATTTATTGTAAAAGTTTTAAACAATACACATTGTTCCAACTTATCCTTTTAAATACTTTAAAGATAATTTTATCGCATAATTCGAAGTGTAAATAATTGAAATGAAAAATTTTCTAATATTTACATTACATCTTGAAACCTTTGTAAGTTACTGAATTCTTAATTCCAACTATAATTATTTTCATATCACTTTATTTGAAATATTTAAACATATTAAAACTTTTGAAATAATTTAAATATTTCATTTATTCTCGCTGTCTCTAGTATAAACTGTGAAATAAAACTTCGTTTGTACAAAAATTAATTAATAATAGACATCAACCGATTTAGTAAGAAAGAAAAATATCATTTATGTAGTGAAAAGGACGGAACAGTCAACACAAGAAAGGTATTAGTCGCCGGAGGGTTACACAACTGACCACAAAGTACCGTGTTGCCTCACAAAATGAAGGAAAGAACTGAGGAATTGCATTTAATTACCAAAGCAAAGTGACTTACCACTCTAACCAAAATGAATGTACACATTCGAGCAACTTATAAGTCAATACTGCCACTTGTAAGTGGTGTTATGAACTTTCACGGCTTTGGGTTAATTCTAATGCAAAACGTTGCTAAATAGTCTGGATGAAGTATATGCAGGGAAGAAGTATGTAAGAACTTTGCACTGCGAAAATATCACGACTGGAGAAATTGAGTTAAAGAGAATTTGAATAATATTTTTAAGATAAAAGCAACATAATACGCAATATGTTATTTGAATTAAAATATAGAATTATAATGCAAGGCGAATAGAACTTTTAAGAATCCTCGCTGCTTCAACCGTGAGTCGAATCAGGGAACTTCATCTTTATCGTCGAAATGCATTCTGCACACATAAGTTCGCAATGGATCCGACATAAATTCGCAAACGAGTATAAAAATGTACAACAGTTTAGCCGAAAATGGTGCATACACACTTCACTTGCCATCATTTGAGGGTTTCTTCATAAATTTCTTCTATTTTCGTTATTCATATATTATCAACAATTTTATCTCTCCTTATTTATAGTTTACAATTGTTTAATCATTAATGAGAAAATTTATTCTTTCATTAATTAATTCATTTCTCTTTCCACTGTTTGTATTATCGACAATTTTATCTCTTATCATGTATAATTTATCATTGTTTAATCATTAATTAGAACATTAATTCTTTCATTAATTAATTCATTTCTCTTATCATTTCATTATTCGTTTATACCACTGTTTTTAAATTAATCCGCAAAGATATCTTCTCACACATTCTAGCAGTCGTTATGACATAGCCATTTAATTACAGAACTTCCGCTGAGAATTTATAATGCACTTTTAGAAAACTCTGTTAAGAATACTATTTACTTTGCTATCTCCCCAATGTGGGCTGCGAATAACAAAGGTGCTTCAATAGAAGATATAAACGTCTTCTTTACACCCTCAGCGTGATGGTATTCTTGCAGAAGTTTGGCAGACTGAAACAGTTTCGAATGCTTATGCTTATACTAACTTATACTTTCATATTTGCATTAATCTAATGAGCTGTAATATGTAATATAAAGTTACTTTCGAGATTAAAATATTTCGTAGAAATTAATGCTGCAGTAAACTTCAAATTTCAGTCGAGTTAAAGGGTATTTTGAAACAATCCTCAAAGTTTTAATAGTTCTTGACATCTTTTGTTCTTAGAAGTGGTTATCTAAATTTGATGATCGAGATATTTTATATAAAACTAGCAGCTATTACACGATGTTGCTCGGGATTTACGATGCAAAAATCTGATAAAAATTACACCGGAACATATAGGGCCGTGAATCTTATACATTGTTACTTTCCTTATATACATAATGTATAAGGAAAGTATTGTGACGGGGTCGAAAATTCGAATTCGAGTTTTCGACGGGAGAGCACGTTTCAAGCATCCCTGATCACGAATCAAATATTTTTGAAGTGATGTCTGTGTGTGTGTGTGTGTGTGTGAAAGTATGTGTGTGTGTGTGTGTGTGTGTGTGTGTGTGTGTGTGTGTGTGTGTGTGTGTGTGTGTGTGTGTGTGTCAGTGGGTCTGTGGAGACGATAACTGACGAACGAATGGACCGATTCGAACCAAATTTGGTACAAAAATCACAATCCGTAAACACTGGAAGCCTATTGTTTTTATACGCAATCGAATGTTCAGAACCCCCCTAAATTTTCGAATGAAAATTTGAAAAAATCGTCAAAAAATCAAAACCACTAATAAAGTTACGCAAATAGACGTTTCTTATGTAATTTTTTATTAGAAAACGATTGACATAAATTTTAGAACGCTAACATGAACCGTTCTCGAGATATTGCACATTTTTCAAAAAAAATATCAAAAAGTCATATAAAATTGAAAAAAAATCTTGTTGAGAAACATGTTCACTTTTCATATGTAATACCATGCGATAAATTGGGTGACATCATTCTCGTAGATCTAGCTTGTTCCATTCATGAAAAAAGATACTTTGAGTAATACTTTTGTATTTGAGCGCCAATAATCATTTATCTGCTGTAAGAATAACTTATTTCTTCGTCCATAACGCTTGGCGAGATTTTGGCGACAAAATTGGCGGAATGTCGCCAACTTGGCGACTTTTTGAAATGCTGCCAAATTAACGAAAATCTCGCCAAATGGATAAAAATGACGCTAAATCAATGAAAATGACCACTAATTGTCGAAAATTCAATATCTTGGAAAGAATATTAGTATCTACTATAAGAAAAACCTATTTTTTTTACTGTAACAGTAGTAAATTCATTACATTATATAAGGAAAGTCATGTGTTGCCCACATCAGATTTTTTTTTCACTGTGAAAGAAGTAAATTCATTGCATTATATAAGAAAAAAATGGATCGGATTAGCCACTTTTGGGCCAATCAGATCCATTGGATCATACAAACATACTTTTTTTCTTTATATATATATATATATATATATATATGTAGATTGATAGATATTTTTATATTCATTTATTTATTATTCAAATTAATAAAATTTTTTGAGTAAGCCTGTGAAAAATATATCATGGTGATAGAGTTTCAATTTAAATTTATATTTCAAGTATGCGATTTTTAAAAGTGGCTAACACGTTCAATAAACTCCCACAAAACATGAAATTCAAGTTAGATTTTTAGTTGTTACATGAAGCGCCCTTTTGAGTGAATTTCGAACAAATCGGTTTCTTAGAGATCGCAAATATCATTGCAGAAATTTTAACTTGACACCATCGGAACGATAAAAAACTTATCTTTCGAACAAATTTTGAACAGAATCTGTACTATCAATATACACATTTTCGTGAATTTAAAAAAAAATATATATTCACTTTTCGTGTTTTGAGGATGTAATCAATTTTAAAATTGAGATATAGAAAAAAGAATGACAGTCCGATATTTATAATTGAACAATACCTCCTTTAAATATTGTTCACTACTTCAAAGAAAAAAATCCTGAAGACATCTGTTCATTAACCAAGCTTAAAATTCTACAAAATGTCAGGTTAAAAATTATCTTTCATGCAGGCTTATATACACCGATAGGAGGAGATTCCGATTTGAAGATTCCTTTTATAGAATTCGACAGACATTTGTGGACGGTGTTCTGCAGATAACGCCATTCGCATTTTCAAACACAGGCCCTAAAGAAGTTCTGTAAGGGATGTGTTTTCGGAACACGGTAAAAAACAAAATGGATGAGAAATATCCCGTGGGACAATTTTTAATGCAAACATTTTACATTAGAAAACGTAGAGTTGATTTTAAGTCAGTTTAACAACCCCCATCTGGATGTGCCTCGCGCCCTTTTTTAGGGTGCACAAAAGGGCTTATTTAAAGCATATTCCCCCGGCCAAGAGGTCGGAAGTTGAACATTATATGTGTGGCAGCAGCTGACTCTGCTCCTGCCAAAGACATCGATCGAAGATGGTAGAATACCCGAATTATAAGTTCGAAGTTGAAGCTAGCTTTTGCTCTAACCTTATAATGTCGGTCTTGTAAGCACCGGGTCCCTGGTTCGGGCCTGGAAACATCTATCCTACAATGATGACTCTGGGCGTTTGAAGCACGCAACCTTCCCTCTCCAACGGTCTTACCATCTCAACACGAGATGGCAGCACCACACGGAGCCAGAGGTGCTACCACTCCCTTCCCGGTTGACCACGGCTAACGTTACGCCTGAGGTGCGAAACGCTCCCCGGCCTTTCAGCCCCTCGACTGAGTTTCCGATGAGGACACGCGGGGGTTTTCTGGGTGGCCCTCCTCCTCGCCGAAATTCCACCGGGGCTTCTCATCAGGGGGTGGAGTGTGTGGCAGCAGTCGACTCTGCTTCTGCCAAAGACATCGATCGAATATGCTAGGATACCCGAATTATAAGTTCGGAGTTGAAGCTAGCTTTTGCTCTAACCTTAGAATGTCGGGCTTGTAAGCACCGGGTCCCTGGTTCGGGCCTGGCAACATATGTAACACTGTACTTCTGTTTAGGAAATAACTCTAGAACTGGAGTGGATAGAAAGTCCAAATGTGAAATGTCGTTATATTTTGTTGTATATATTAAGTCTTCGGAATTTGAATCTTACAGAGCTAGTACGTACAGGGCAGAGTTGAGCAGTATTGAAAAAATATATATTTGAAATACATTTTCAAAATACATCTGTATTTTGTATTTTAAACTGAAACAACGGAAGTATTTAGGTAATGTATCGAAAATACATTTTCAGAGTATTAGGTATTTTCAAAATACTAAAAATACATTTCTTTAGAGTTCAAACTATTGTGTTTAAACCGCAGATGAATGAATCCTAAATGGGAAAAAGGCTAATTAGTCATTGAATTTGTTTCTAGGAGTTAACCTAAACATCCTTTTTCAACCAGGCGACGATAAATATGTTAATTATTGAGATGTATAGTGTATGTCGCAACCTATGGAAAATATAGTTTCTGTTACAAACTTTACGTTTATATTGGAATTACATAATGATATTGTTTGATGGATGGCTCCTTTCTGTCTATGTGGGTAAGGAAAAGGGACAAGGAGAAAGCTCGACCTTACATTCTTTGTAGAACCGGAAACATGGGCAATCCAAGTTCTGCTGTGTACGCATTGTATTTCTATATATATAAAGAAGAAAATTACATATGTATGCATGTATATATGTATGATTCAGCATCACGGAAGAACAGCTGAACCGAATTCGATAAAATTTGGTTGGTAGCCTTGAAATAGCTCCACTTAAAATTTAGTCTATGTTTCGAGTTTCTAACACCAGGGGTTGTCGTGATATTATTGAAAGACGACACTTTCGTTTGTCACATCATCACCGTAGAACAATTTCACCGAATTTAATGAAATTTTGTGGATAACTTTGAAATAGTACCCCGTAAATTTAGTCCAAGTTTCGAATTTCTAAGACTAGGGGTTGTCGAGATATTAATGGAAAACGGAACTTTATCCTAGGAGTTCTACTCTCTATCTCCATGAGTCCCAACGAAAACAGTTGGAAATCGTTAGTTTAAAACGTGAAAGTCAATTAAATTTCAGGAAAGGAGTTTTGTGGGAGTAATTAAAAAATAAAGGAGTTTTGTGGGAGTGCATTGAACGTATTGGTTAGTCACTTTTGAAAATCGCAGGTTTGAAGGATGAATTTAAATGGAAACTCAATGGCTTATTTACCATGGTTTATTTTGTATTGGCTTACTCA
The DNA here is from genome assembly GCA_951213105.1 of Amaurobius ferox. Taxonomy (NCBI): domain Eukaryota; kingdom Metazoa; phylum Arthropoda; class Arachnida; order Araneae; family Amaurobiidae; genus Amaurobius; species Amaurobius ferox. The sequence goes on along the minus strand of OX578148.1, from coordinate 13,998,064 downwards.
ACAAATTTAATTTGAATAATAAATAAACGAATAAAAAATATCTATTTAGCTATATATATATATATATATATATATATATATATATATATATATATATATATATACTATATATGTATATATATATATATAAGGAAGAAATGTATGTATGTATATATTATCCAATGGATCAGATTGGCCAAAGAGTGGCCAATCAAATCCATTTTTTTTCTTACATTACTCAATGAATTTACTTTCTTCACAGTGAAAAAACAATGTATAAGATCCATGACCCTATATGTTCCGGTGCAATTTTTATCAGATTTTTGTATAATAATTCCAGCGCAACGCCGGGTAATCGCTGCTAGTATTTTTACATAAATGCCGGAGATGCAATGTTGTTGGTTATTGCACAGACATAAGAAAAGATGGAATATACTGCTGCTCATAATGTATATGCATTTAGGGAATTAATGGAATATGGCGCGCTTGGTAATGCAGTATTAGATGAACGGTGTTTTAAAGTGATACATATTGATATAATTGGAAAAAAATTCTGATGTGAACAGCACATGACTTTCCTTATATAATGAATGAATTTACTACTTTTACAGTTAAAAAAAAATTTATTCTTATAGTAGACACTTATACTCTTTCCAGGATATTGAATTTTTTCAATAAGTCGTCACTTTCATTGATTTAGCGTCATATTTATCCTTTTGGCGAAATTTTCGTTAATTTGGCAATATTTGAAAATGTCGCCATATTGGCGACATTCCGCTAAATTTGTTGCAAAAATCTCGCCAAGCGTTGTGGACGGAGAAATAAATTATTCTTACAGCAGAAAAATGACTACTATGCGTTCAAATACAAAAGTATTACTTAAATTATCTTTTCTCGTGAATGGAACCAGTTAGATCCATGAGAATGATGTCACAAAATTTACTGCATGATATGACATATGAAAAGTAAACATGTTTCTCAACAGTTAATATTTTTTTTAATTTATGGGATTTTTTTGATAAATATATTTGAAAAATATGCAATATCTCGAGAACGGTGTATGCTAGTGTTCTAAAGTTTATGTCAATCGTTTTCTAAGGAAATATTACATAAGAAATGTCTATCTGCTTAACTTTATTAAAGGTTTTGATTTTTTGATGATTTTTTGAAAATTTCACTCGAAAATTTAGGGGAGTTCAGAACATTCGATTGTGTTTTAAAACAACAGGCTTCCAGTATTCATTGATTGTGATTTTTGTACCAAATTTCATTCAAGTCGCTCCATTCGTTCGTCAGTTATCGTCTCTACAGTCTCACTGACACATACACACACATCACCTCAAAAATGTTCGATTCGTGATCAGGGATGCTTGAAACGTGTTCTCCCGTCGAAAATTTGAATTCGAATTTTCGACCCCGTCACAATACTTTCCTTATACTTTATGAATATATGGAAAATAATATGGTGGAATATCAATTATATGAACTAAAATGCGTGGTTATAAATGAGACTTTTGAAACCACAACGAATTTTAAACGCATCTAATTTTAAACGTATTGTGCTAGTCACTTGGCATTTGTTTTATCGAGGTTGTGCTAGATCATGCAATAGGTTTTATTGGTAGCAAACAATATACTATATTATTATTTTTGGGAAAAGTATTTCTTTGCAACATCTATTTCTCAGGATAATATAATAGCAGCAGATAGAGCTCATATGATAACTGATTTGAAATAAGCATCATATTTCAAAGGGGTTGGAGGTTCACTATAGATTTCCGCTTTCGTTTATTTTTCATTTCCGGTTCAAATATTATAATTTTATTGAAACGTCTACATATCAAAATTGGCTGTAGATAGAGCTTAGATAAATAAAATCAAGGACAAAGCGTTTTAAAAAACGAAAGGTCTTTTATTTAAAACATCCAAAAACACGTACAGAACATTATTAAAAACTGCCAGAGCGCTTTCGAACTTATATATGCCCTTCATCAGTGGCTACATGAATAGTAAAAACGCGGAATGTTTATACATATATAGAGACCAGTTTAAAGCAAATTTGCATAAAATATTAAATGGTAAAGGAACTTACTAAAAATAATACAAGAAATATGCATGGAAATTACAAAATAAGTTTAAACGCTTACAAATTTTAAATATTACAATAAAATAACTAATACAAATTTTAGAAAAACGTCAAGCATGATATTCCTGGGAATGACGTCACAGATAACTTTTAAGAGGTTTGAATTGCATAAAGTCGAGAATGAGTCGCCAAGCATAACTTAAAATGTGAACAGGATCAAAATTAAAAATTGATTAAAATTTGAGCAGGAAAAAAATTACAAATTAATTCGAACAGGATCAAAATTACAAATTGATTTGAACAGGATCAAAATTACAATTATCTTTTAGGATGTGTTAAATAAAAGACCTTTCGTTTTTTAAAACGCTTTGTCCTTGATTTTATCTATTGAATGCAGACGTGATACCAATCTTGATTATAGAGCTTAGATGATAACCGATAATATGGATTTCGCATCAAATTCTAGAGGAGATATGGTGGTTCACTATGAACTTTTACTTCGGGTTTTTTTTCCACATCTGGTTCAAAAAATTTCCTTAAAGCATATATTTCTCAGAATCGTCTATAGAAAAAGAGGTAATGAATGCTATGGATTCAGCATCAAATTCTGGAGCGGAGCTGGGTTTCATTAAGGATCTCCACTTCCGATTCTTCTCCACGTGCGGCTCAACAAAACTTTCGTGAAACTTTCCTTTTTAAAATTGGTATAGATAGAGCTCCTATGATGACTGATACAAATTTAGCATAAAATTCGGGAGATGGTTGGGGGTTCACTAAAGATTTTTTCACATTTTTTTTTTACTTTCCCTGCAATATATGGCAATGTATAGGGAAAATATTGGAATTATGTCGAAAATCGCAACTCGAGTTTTCGACGGATCTACACGTTCCAAGACCTCTAGAATACGAAAAAACTATTTTTAGCCTAACGCCTGTGTGTGTGTCTGTATGTGTGTCTGTATGTGTGTCTATATGCGTGTCTGTGTGTCTGTGCAATGTTCACTCTAACTCAAAAACTAATGGACCGAATTTCATAAAATTTGGTTGGTAAGTCATTTGGATGTGACCTTGGTGCTGATTAGTTTGAGGTACGATTCGTAAACAACAGAACCCGCCTTTTTTTTGCGAAATAGCCAGTAAAAATGTCATTTATCCGCTCTAGCTAAAATACTAATTCACCAAATTTCACAAAAGTTGGTAGATAAGTTACTTGTTAAATACTCTGGTGCTGATTAGAATTTAGTACGATTCGAAAACTAAGAACTCGCCTTTTTTACGAAATGGACCGCAAAAATTTCATTTATCCTCCCTAGCTAAAATACTAATTGACAAAATGTCATAATATTTGGTAGACTTATGGGGCACTCTGGTGCTGATTCGATTTTGGAACGATTCGGAAAATAACAACCTGCCTTTTTTTATGAAATGGCCCGCAAAAATTGCCGAAATCTACAAAAGTATAAACAACATATGTTGAAATGTATCAATTAAACTCTTATTTTATACGCAATTTTTGACGAGGAAAAGAATATAACGCATTCCATTATACTTTAGGACTAACCGTTCTCAAGATATTTGAGATTTCTTGCATTTTTGTTACGCCGCTATCGGAAAAATGCCCAAATACCAAATAAAAACAAAAATTGAATTAAAAATACAAATTTAGTTTCATTTGTTGCAATAAAACTCAATCTAATGAATTATTAAATAATTAAAGAAAATATGAATTTAAATCTGCAGGGAAAGTCATGTGCTGCCCACATCAGATCCTTTTTTTTTTTTTTTTTGGCTTAAAAATTTTCCTTGAAACATCTATTTCTGAAGATATCTATAGAGCTTAGAGGATGACTAATATGGATCAGCGTCAAATTCTCGAGGGAGCTATTGGATTCACTAAGGATTTCAATTTCCGGTTTCGGAGTATGCATTTCCTTTTTTTTCTGAAAATTCGTATTACTGTACGAAATCTGTATGTAAAAGTGAAATAAAATGCTTAATCGTTCTGTCAAAAATGAAGTGTACAAACCATATTTACCTCAATATCTTCATAAATTCCATGTTTCCTATTATATGTTTGTATGTTATATAAAAAGTGTTCTCCTATGGGTTTATTTACTTTCTTTACTTATTATTTTCCTTATGTGCATAGTATAATGTATTGTGAAGGGGTCGAAAATTCGAATTCGAGTTTTCGACGCGAGAACACGTTTCAAGCCTTCCTGAACAAGAATCAGGCGATTTTGAAGTGATGCATGTGTGTGTGGAGACGATATCTCACGAACGAATGGGGTGATTCGATTGAAATTTGGTACAAAAATTACAATCCGTGAATACTGGATGCCTATTGCTTTTAAACGCTATCAAATGTTCAGTGACTCACTAAATTTTCGAATGAAATGTTGAAAAATTCTTCAAAAAATCAAAACCTTTAATAAAGTTGCGCAAATAGTCATTTCGTCTGCTATTTATCATTAGAAATCGATTGACATAAATTTTAAAACGCTAGCATGAACTATTCTCGAGATATTACTCATTTTTCAAATAAATTTATCAAAAAATCACATAAAGTAAAAAAAATCAATCTGCAATTTTTCATTAGAAAACGATTGACATAAATTTTAAAACGCTAGCATGAACTATTCTCGAGGTATTACACATTTTTCAAACAAATTTATCAAAAAATCACATAAAGTAAAAAAATCTGATGTGGGCAGTCATGCAATTTTTCCTTATATAATGCAATGACTTTACTGCGTTTACAGAAAAAAAAAATCTGATGTGGGCAACACATGACTTTCCTTATATAATGTAATTAATTTACTACTTTTACAGTACAAAAAGGAAGGTTTTTCTTATAGTAGATACTAATATTCTTTCCAAGATATTAAATTTTCGACAATTAATCGTCATTTTTATCCATTTGGCGAGATTTTCGTTAATTTGGCAACATTTCAAAAAGTCGCCAAGTTGCCGACATTCCGCCAAATTCGTCGCCAAAATCTCGCCAAGCGTTATGCACTGAGAAATAAGTTATTCTTACAGCAGATAAATGACTATTGGCGTTCAAACACAAAAGTATTACTAAAAGTATATTTTTTCATGAATGGAATGAGCTAGTTCCACGAGAATGATGTAACCCAATTTATCGCATGGTATTACATATGAAAAGTGAACATGTTTCTCAATAGGAATTTTTTTTTATATGACTTTTTGGTAATTTTTTTTTTTAAAATGAAAAATATCTCGAGAACGGTTCATGTTAGCGTTCTAAAATTTATGTCAATCGTTTTCTAATGAAAAATTACATAAGAAATGTCTATTTGCGTAACTTTATTAGTGGTTTTGATCTTTTGACGATATTTTCAAAATTTCATTCGAAAATTTAGGGGGGTTCTTAACATTCGATTGCATATAAAAGCAATAGGCTTCCAGTGTTTACGGATTGTGATTTTTGTACCAAATTTGGTTCGAATCGGTCCATTCGTTCGTCAGTTATCGTCTCCACAGACTCAGTGACACACACACACACACACACATACTTTCACACACACACACACACACACACACACACATACACACACACAGACATCACTTCAAAAATGGTTGATTCGTGATCAGGGATGCTTGAAACGTGCTCTCCCGTCGAAAACTCGAATTCGAATTTTCGACCCCGTCACAATACTTTCCTTATACATTATGTATATAAGGAAAGTAAAATTAGATTATTCTTATATTAGATACTTATATTCTATCCAAGATATTGAATTTTCGTCAATTAGTCGTCATTTATTGTCATTGGTTTTGCGTCATTTTTATCTATTTGGAGAGATTTCCTTTAATTTGGCGACGAATTTGACGGAATGTCGCAAAGTTGGCGACATTCTGTCAAATTCGTCGCCAAAATTAATGGACTGAGATATAAGTTATTCTTATAGCAGAAAATGACTATTGGTATTCAAATTCAAAAGTATTACCCAAAGTATATTTTCTTATGAATGAAACGGGCTAGATCCACGAGAATGATGTCACCAAATTTATTGCATGACATTACATATGAAAAGTGAACATGTTTCTCAAAAGTTAATATATTTTTTTTTAATTTATGCGATTTTTTGATAAATGTATATGAAAAATGAACAATATTTCGAGAACGGTTCAAGCTAGCGTTCTAAAGTTAATGTCAATCGTTTTCAAGCAATAATTAAATAACAAATGTCTATTTGCGTAACTTTATTAAAGGTTTTGCTTTTTTGATGATTTTTACTTTCCTTATGTACATATAATGTATAAGGAAAGTATTGTGACGGGGTCGAAAATTCGAATTCGAGTTTTCAACGGGAGGGCAAGTTTCAAGCATTCCTGCTCATGAATCATACATTTTTAAGGAGATCTGGGTGTGTGTGTGAAAGTATGTGTGTGTGTATGTGGGGGGGGGGGGGGTGGAGACGATATCTCACGAACGAATAGAGCGATTCGAATGAAATTTAGTACAAAAACCACAATCCGTGAATACTGGAAGCCTATTGTTTTTACACGTAATCGAATGTTCGGAAATCCCCTTATTTTTCGAATGAAATTTTGAAAAAAATCATCAAAAAATCAAAACCATTAATAAAATTACGCAATTAGACATTTTTAATGTAATTTTTGCTTATAAAGCGATTGACATGGACTTTCGAACGTTAGTATGAACCGTTCTCAAGATATTGGACATTTTTAAAATATATTTGTTAAAAAATCCCATAAATTAAAAAAATATATTAACTGCTGAGAAACATGTTCACTTTTCATATGTAATATCATGTGATAAATTTGGTGACATCATTCTCGTGAATTTATCTCGTTCCATTTATGAGAAAGGATACCTTCATCATTCTCGGATCATTCTCGTGGAACTACATTGTTTCATTCATGAAAAGAGATACTTTGAGTAATACTTTTGTATTTGAAGGCCAATATTTATTTATTTGCTATAAGAATAACTTATTTCTCCGTTCATAACGCTTGGCGAGATTTTGGCGGCGAATTTGGCGGAATGTCGCCAACTTGACGACATTTTTAAATGTTGCCAAATTAACGAAAATCTCGCCAAGTGGATAAAAATGACACTAAATTAATGAAAATGACGAATATAAATATCTACTATAAGAAAAGCCTATTACTTTCCTTATATACAATAATGACATAAACTGGAATCCTATTACTATCCCTAGTAATCCCCTGGAATCCTATTACTGGAATCCTAAATGCTGGAATCCTATTGTTTTTACATACAATCGAATTTTCAAATCCCCCTAAATTTTTGAGTGAAATTTTGAAGAAATCACCAAAAAATCAAAGCATTAAATAAAGTTTCACAAGAAGACATTTATGTAATTTTTCCTTAGAAATTGATTGACATAATCTTTCGAACGCTATCATGAACCGTTCTAGAAATATTGCACATTTTTCAAAAAAATTTATCAATAAAATCCCGAACATTTTTGAGGTGATGTCTGTGTGTGTATGAAAGTATGTGTGTGTGTATGAAAGTGGCTGTGTGTGTGTGTGTGTTGTGTGTGACTGTGGTAGTGGCAATATCGGTCGGTTATCATGTTTGCAAAAATCTAAAATGTCTTGTCTTTGTTATTTTCCTTATTGCCATGTGATATATTAGTCTAAACGTTTAATAGTGTACTAAATATGTGCGTATAATATTTTAAATCGGCAAGACATTTAGTAGCTAATAACAAAATAGGGAATTTTCTATGAATGACAGCATGGAGTAAAATAAAATTAGGGAGATTCAGTCCTGACTAAAATGGATCAGATTTGTTGCAGCTTACTTCTCTTAGCTGCAACCTGACTTGTCGCAGCGTTCTTGATTTTTTTATATTTGTTAAAGTAAAATAATGAAGCCCCACCAAATCATTTTTACCACGTTACAGCATAGTTGAAAAGTGTTTATGACTTTGCGCATTCGGTCTGTCTGTCTGTTGTTGTTGTTGAAACCCAGACCGTCCGACCTACCAGAAAGGTGTAAGGTAACTGTTTGGACGGTCGGTAAGTGCCACCCAATTCAGACCGGAACCCAGTGGGGGAGGCATCCACAGGGACCGTACCCTCCTTCCCCTACCACCAACCTCTCGGAAGGACTTTCAGACCCACATGTTTAACGTGATCGTACTCCGCATGAACACGGCGGCAGTTTTGGCAGTGGCTGGAATCGAACCCGGGCCTACCGAGTGCAACTCCAGCGCGCTAACCAATGGGCTACCGCGCCCATTTGTCTGTCTGTCTGTCCATTAGCACGATAACTGCCGTAAAAGTGACTTTATCAAAATGAAATTTTAGTGTGTTTTTTAGACGGTATGTGGGACCTATGAGAATGTGAATGAATAAGATCACCCAAAAAGTTTTGGATTGAACTCGGGTTGAAAAGAATGAAATACATTGAACCCTATGGGATCTGATTTTTCAAACATTTTTAAGCGAATTTCAAATTCACAAATTGCTTTGAAAGTTTCAGAAAATATTCAAGTGATACCATAAAATATATAAAAAAAAATTTAAGTGAAACATGTTAGGTAGATTTTTAAATAAAAATTATTTAATATAGGGAGAAAAACAAATTCAATTAAATTCCGACTCTTGCTATATACTCCAGAAAGAAAAAAGAGATATATATTTTATAATAAATATATTTCCAAGCGTTTAACTATTTTATATATAAAAGAGGTTTCACATTTTAAAATAATTGTTTTAGATAACAATTTTTTTTTATTTTATATAACTCTTCATAATTGATGGTTGTCTGTCTGTCTGTCTGTCTGTCTGTCTGTCATTTTAAACTCATTTGATGGCATTGTTAACGCACTTTCCTACGTCCTAGAGAGTTAAAATTTGGTACACAGCTTAAATTTGTAGACCACTTTATTCTACAAAAATTGAATGGATCCTCAAATATAGATCCTACATTTTTTTCGAAATGGCCTGCAAATAATCCCCGTTCACTTCTATGAATCATTGTTGTAAGATTGTTAAAAATTCTGATGTAGGCAGCACAGGACTTTTCCTGTAGACTCATATTCACGTTTTCTTTTTTTTTTCAATAATAATTTGAGCTTATCTCCACAAAATAACACCCATAAGTATTTTATATGACATTGAATTTGCTCGTTAAACTTAAATTTGGTTCTCATTTGATAGCTAGATTTATTGTCAAAGGTGGCATAGTGAAAATGCGAAAAAACTAAAATATCTCAAGAAAGGCTAGTCCTTGAACGGCTAGTCCACTTGTAAAATAAGCATTTAATTGATATAATTGAGCAAACATAGTCTTTTATTTTTAGATTTAACGATTTTTTCGAGCCATTTCGCAAAAACAGCCCGTACATTTTTCCCAAATCGTACCAGAATAACCTACGAGTGATTTATATACCAAATTTTGTTAAATTTGGTTCATTAGTTTTCAGCTAAGGTGGATAAAGGCAATTTTTACCGGCCATTTCGCAAAGAAAGCAAATTCTTTTATTACGAATCGTACTAAAATCTAATGAACATCATGGTTGCCCACAAGAAACTTACCTACCAAATTTTATGAAATTATGTCCAATAGTTTTCCAGTTAAGAGTGGATACAATATTCTCACTGACACACAGAAACACACACAGATACACCCTTTTACATACAGACGTCTTCCTAAAAATAGTTTTTTCGTGTTCTAGAAGTCCCAAAACTTGTAGATCCTTCGAAAATTCGAGTTCCGATCTTCAGCACGATTCCAATACTTTGAATACATACACAAACATTTATTATCTGTGTATCTAAATTCCGTGCCTATGCAATTACAATAGTTGTGATTTTAAATGATCCCTAAACTTTTATTATTTCTACAACGAAGCCTGATTTTAAGTTATGTAGAATGCAAATATCTCAGGCGATTGTAAGGTGAGTTATATAAGAATTGCTGGATTTTTTTCATGCAAAATTATTTAGCTCTGTAGTCTGGAATACAAGTTATATGAATGAAATATTCATTGATTCTGCATAAAGAATCAGACGATTTATAGTGAGATGAAATGTTTAATATTTAAGTATTATAAATTACTGTAGTACTGTAATAATGTAAAAGATATCGCCACACTGAATGTATCACATTTTAGAGATTTTTAAATGATTTCGCATTTCAGTTGGAAAGTGTTTCATAATCAATGCTTATGCATGATTGATCATTCTTGTTTATATTAAATACTTTCAGAATGTTATCGATGCATATGAACGGTGATTAAAAAGTGTTTGACTTTTAAATTCTTGTTATTTCATTCGCATGTGGGAAAGTAGCAACATGTATGGTTATGTATTTTGGACTTAACTAATTGCTGTCAAAATGGCTGCCTTCAAAAAATTGACAATGACACTTCGATCTATAAATGAAATAAAACAATATTTATACTTAGAAGAATTAGTGCCAATACCAAATCCACACAAGAGATGTTTCAATTTCTGCATAATTTTTTATCATATTAGTATCTTCATATATAATTATTTAGAATGAAACCAATTGCTTAAAATTCCCCTTTCTTTCACATTCATTGCAAATAAGTACTATTTTAAAACAAACCCCGATAACTTAGTTTGCTAAAAGTGAGAGTGTACAAATATGGGTGTCGCTATATTAACAATTATTACATGTCCTGCCTATACACTGTTATATAATGTAGATATTTTCAAATTAATGCTTATATTTTTCAATTGATCCTAATTGTCAGAATTATCAATTTGTTTAATTTTTTATACGAGGAAAAAATTCGCTATACCACTTTCTCGGGATCCTTACACGAGAACCCCCCCCCCCCCACACACACACACACACACAACATTTAAAATTATTGAGGGACATATATAATAAATTATTTTTCTGATGATTATCTGTTGACACATATAATGTGGCTTGACATTTGAAGACATCTACGGTTTTGGGAGGTGGTGGCTCCCTCTATTGGCAGGATGGAGAACTGTGGACGATAAAAGGGAAGCATAGTTTGGGATCCACCTGAAGACACGTTGCTCTATAGAAGAACGCGCTAACCAGTATACAGACTTGGACTTGAGTGCCGAAAGTGAATTAATGATATCTTTATGCGAAAGGTGTGGGAAAAATGGGTACTCGTAGAATTTTTCAATCTCCGTCGATTGAATTGAATGAGCGCGAATGAATTAGGTTAAGTTACTCATTATTTTGTTTTTAATGAATTAGTAGGGGAGTCTGTGTTAATGTAGTAAATTTTATGAACGTTGATTGTAAATTTTAATAACGTTGAGAGTGAATTTTAATAAGGAAGAGGATTATTTTTTTTAATGAAATGTGTTAGGTTTGGGAGTAATTAATTTTTTATGGAATGAACTATTTTTGGAAAGTGTTCGAAGATAGAAAATTTGAGTGGCTCCCTCTATTGGCACTCGAACGCGTTAATGAAATAGATGTGCATTATAGAATTTTAATTGCGATGATCATGAATTAGGTTCTGTTTTAATTAATATTTTAAGTGCCATTAGGAAGGGAGGTATTCGAATGGGGACGTAATGAATATTTTCGGATGGGTTCTATAATTTTTTTTAGTAAAGAATTATTTCACGCTAATAAATGTTTTAATTATTTGAACGAAGATAATTATTTTTTTTACGTTAAGATAGTCATTCATCAATGAATTTTAATGGCGGGATGTATGTTAGGGAATGAGTGTGTAATTGGATTTTAATAACAATGAATTTTAATGGCGGGATGTATGAGTGTGTAATTGAATTTTAATAACATTTTAATGAAATAATTAATTTTTGTGGTAAGCCAGTGCTCATTGGATAACTTTTAAAGTAACGGATGATTTTTAGCACTCATTAGTGAAATCGCATAAAGAATTTTTTTTAACAAGAGATGATATAAATTTTGCCACTGCGTTTTAATACTTGAGGAAAGGATTTGACCCTTTTAGAAGAGGTGTTTTCCGTGTGTGTATACCAACCAATATTTTACCGACATGTTTTAAAAGCATCTAATATTCTAACGATAAGTTATAAAACTCGTTGAGCACGTTTCGACAATTGTTTTTTTTTTTTTAAATTTTACTGTGAATGTTGTCAGATTTTTTTGACAATATCGCAAGCATCTCATCCACTGGAAATATTAAAAGCATGTTATATAATTATTAAAAGCAATTAGAAATATATTCCAGCGTTAAAGCATTAGAAATAAATGTTAGAAAAAGTGGGAAATGTCAGTAGCAGAAGAGGAAAGTGCATGCGTTTCCGACAGTACCCAGGAGGTGACACATTCTGTCGCTACACTCTTTTTATGGGCAGTGTTCCCCACCAGCGTGAAATAATTTTCTTATATATTGATTTTAAAATAATCATGAATTTCAAATTAAGATACTTGTAATTTAATGGTAAGGTAGTAGTCTATGAAAAAAAATTTAAACTTTAATGTTTTTAAAACATTTTAAAACATAAATATGAATTTAGATACTTGTAATATTTTTTCATTACAAGATAGATGTTTATGAAAAAATATTACAAGATAGAACTTTAATGATTTTAAATGTAAAGTGATGAAATTAGATTATTTCACACTGGCAGGCCTATTTCCACAAAAAAAATTATTTACAAAAAAAAAAAAGAAATATATATTTATACAAAGGTACACAATGACTTGATTTTTCTTTATAAGTGATTTAGAAAAAATATAATATTTAAATTTAAAATAAATTAATTTAAGATGAATGTATATAAAAATTAAACTGAAGAAATTAATTAATTCTTATACAACTCATCTTACAGCTTCATGTGTTTTCAATTTCCTAAGTGAAAATTAGGCTTCGTGGTAGAAAAAATCAAAGTTTGATGATCATTTAAACTCAAATATATCGTAATTGCCTTGTTTCAGGACATTGATGCACAGAAATGAAGCAAAAATAAATCAGTGTTAGGACAGATACAACACCAAATATAAATTTAAAGAAAACTGTGAAAATCACGATTTTGACATAAGATGGATGCCATATTTTATTTTGAAGTGGGTCATGTGATGTCTTCATGTAATGGTCTCGTGATCGCTTCATATAATGGGTGTAATTATTATTTTAATTCTACTTTTCGAATTTCTGAATATATTTTTCTGAATTTTTTTTATATCTTTTATGTGATAATTTGAATATTTCCTAAAGCTTTCAAAGCAATTTGTGGATTTTAAATTCGCTTAAAAAATGTTTGAAAATTAGGCCTCCATAGAGTTCAATGTATGTCATTTTTTCAACCCGTGTTCAGTCAAAAACTAATTTGTTGATATTATTCATTTATATTCCCATTTCTCCCACAGACTGTCTGAACAACATACTAAACTTTCAATTTGGTAAAGCCATTTTTACTGCAGTTATCGTGCTAACAGACAGACAGACAGAATGAACAAAGTCATAAACACTCTTCAACTATGTTGTAAAGTGTTAGAAGGGATCAGGAAAAAATACAAATCATTAAGAGAAAAAATATTGCAATTTTCGCTATCTCAGTATGACAGTCGTTATAGTAAAATAATCTAACAAATAAATTAAAACTAACCGTGATTAATATAAGTATTATAAGCATGACATAATTTTAAAAGTTTGAAGAAAAAACTCTGTGCACTAGTAACAGATTACTAGACTACAGATTACAAAATAGCTTCAGAGAAAAATAGAACAATCTTCCAAACATGGGCATCGGATGGACATATGTAACATGTTGTTATATAAAAAAAAATTACGTCACTGTGCTGCCTCAACTGCATTGTTTTCATATCAGCCATACCTACCGAGAAAGACTAAGTAACGCAATGAATCGATTGGACAAAACTTGGGACTTATTTTTTAAATATGGCACAAGTTCTACATTTTTGTCAAAGTTTCCTCATTATTTTTAAATCTAAAAATGTATATCATATAGTTTCATAGATGGCACGCTTATTATGAGCTCGTCAACATGACATAGTTGATCCTGCAATTTCAAAAAATGTTGATATATACCACAAATTTGAAAAACTCCATGGAGACTGTTAACTTCAGTCCCATCATTCAACTTGCCTCAAAATCTTTAAAGATTGAACTCAGGATGTCCTAGGCTGCAATGGCTAATTTCATATTCAAAAGTCTGTCTGTGGAAAGTGTTCTCAAAGTAAAAATTACGTCGATCTTGCAATAGCGGCAAAAAGAGTTGATATGTGCCAGCATTTTGAGAAACTCTATGGAGACTATCAACTTTAGTCTCATCATTCGACTTGTCTCAAATTTTCTAAAGAGTGAGCTCAAGATGAACTTGGCTGTAACAGCTAGTGTCGCATTCAAAGACACCGCTTAGTTGAGGAGTTTTGACGGGCTCCTTAGCATTTTCAGGATTATACAACAGTTCGCCATACTGGACACATCTTTTCTTGCTTTCACGATTTTTCCATGCTATGGAAAGCATATAAAAGGCAAAACCAGTTCATGTATACTGTTATTTGGAAGGCAATCCTGATCACAAACTTATATTGGATAAATTGAAAATGCATTTCTAAGTTATTGATCACGGTACGGTTCTATAGTTGCACTCCTAAAATTAGCATCGTTATATTGGGAACGCCATAGTCATCGGGTTCCAGGGGTACTTATAAAATTTATTGATTTCAGCTGGAAAATTAATTTCATAAGGATATAGAAACGTTTAATACATGGCTGTCAATCTCACTGTAAAATTTACAAGTTTCTAAAATTAAATTATGAAATATTAAAGGATTGCGGGCCAGACAAAATGATTGTGCAGACTATATTTAACCGCAGTCCAGGGGTTTCCCATGTCTGCACTTAACATTCAGCTTATTATGAAATGTCAAGTATAGACAATAATTATTTGGCATATACTTAATACAGTTATAGTAAAAAGTATTGCGCCAAACGGGCCAAAATTGTAGCCCGTTAGTGACGGGGCCAAATTATTCAATCTCCCAACAGATTATCCGATTCAAAATATGATTTTTTTGATAAAGACAATAAGTACCAATAATATTTTATAATAATAATATTTATATAAAAATAATTTCGTTTTATTTCATTCTTGGGTCAAAATAATATCTCGGTATATCTGCTATGCATGAAAGTTGACTCCCAGTGATGTGTTTGTTACAGGGACAGCTATATTGCACAAAGCAGAAAGTAATAAAAATAAGTTAAAGATATAACGGGGAAATATACTGACCAGACAGTATTGGCTGGCTGAAAAGAAAATGGGTAACGTGCGGTAAAGTAGCAAGTCTCAGTGCAAGAGGTTGCATTGGCATCCAGAAGGTTGCATGATAGTTTAAATAAGCTAAAGAAATAACATATAAACTCGAACTGAAATGACCAAACAATATCGACTACATAAAAAGGAAATGCGGCACAAAAATCCAGAATGTAGAGTTACTTAATATTTCAGCAATGTCAATTTAGAACAATAGATTGCTAAGTAAAATAAGTGACTTGTAACACTTTACAAACTGATAACTTTATAAATAATGCCTAATTCTATGTAAATTCAGTTAATTTATCATTTATTTTATTTTTCACATTATCATTTACTTTATTTTTCTATTGGAACAGTGCCATTTTTAAAATATTATGCTGTTCCTGTATTCTGTACTTAGTAAGGCTATTGAATATAAGTGCCGTTATATACTCTAATATTTCTATTTTAACTTATTTTTCAAAGTTATTTAATTTATATATTTCATAAATATATTAAAATTGAATATTTTTATCTCTACATAATGTTCAGTAAATTTCCCCCCATATTTTACTAATCTCAATAGCCTCATTATATTTAACATGTTATTTCCCATTTCTTTCTTGATAAACAATTCTGGCTATAGTTTCATTCCAGGTGGCATGACTAAATTTTTCATTTTCAAATTTATAATCCTTAGAATTTCACCATAGCAACTAAATTTTATAATTTTACATGGTACTAATTTATTTTATTAAATGTCATCAATGTCTAATACTGAGTTCTTCATGATTTATAATATTGCACGTTCTCAACTTATTTTACTTTCACAAAGTGCTTCAGTATTGATAATATTAACTTTATATTATTCCGTGGCAACTTTTAGTGTTTATTTACTTATTATAAATATTTTTCATCATTATGGATCTGCAGTCTCTCACGCAATATTCTACTCTACCAAAATTAGTATTCTCCCCCCCCCCCCTCAACAGCAATCGGCATTTTCCCAAAGACCGGTACTGTCCAGAATTTGGCGACATTTTTGGCGCAAAATCTTTACTGTGCACGATGTTTTTAAAATGCATCTTTAGCTTATAGATAGGCATTTCATGTAATATTTTTTTGCAAATCTTCTTCTTCTTCTTAAATAATAAAAGGCAATGTCTGTGTGTGTGTGTGTGTGTGCGTCTGTCTGTCTTATACACTATACGTTTCGCGACCGCGCGTCGGAGAGCTACGAAATTTGGCAATCGGAGACCCGGGGGGGAGGGAAGGGGACACGTGAAAACCGATTTTCAAAATTCTAATTATTTTTTTATTTATTTAATGTTTTATGCGATTTCGACCTTTTTTTGCCCTTTTTGCCCTTTTTTCTCCACGATCCAGACGTCGTAGAAAAAAACAACTCACACCATCGGAAAGAGCAGACAATTGCGAGTAAAAATATATCAATTTCAAATCTCCATTTCGATTTCTAATATTTTTTAAAGATTTTAAAACAAAAGTCACTTTTGGCTCAAGAAAACGATTTTTGGTTTTTAAATTCTCGCATCGTGAAAAGTACTCATAATTTCGACTAATAATTTACATTTTCAGAAAGGTCAAACATCTGGCATTCTTACAAGTCTAATCTGGTCCAGAAATAATGAAAATTGCCTTCAGAATCGCAATTTTAAAGACGTCATGATTTTAAATTTCTCGCCGTTCCGCTCGGCGTTCCGTTCGTTTCTCCCTCGCTGAAGCAGGGAAGGTGGTGGGTGGGGACGTCAAGGTGGAGGTGACGTCACGGTTCTAAATAGAGCGCCTTTGCTCTATATAAATTATTATATTTATATTTTAAATGATGGGACGATCTGGATTTTTTAAATGTATATTTTAACTTTTGGATATTTTAAATGGATATTTTAATTTTATGGATATTTTAAATGATGGAACAATGAAACAATGGAATGAGGATGATGGAATTAAGCATATGGTCATTTTAAATTGCAAATTAGCGCGCGGGAAGTTAGCGGTAGGCCCGGGTTCGATTCCCGCCACTGCCAAAACTGCCGCCGTGTTTACGCGGAATACGATCACGTTAAATATGTGGGTCCGTAAGTCCTTCCGAGAGGTTGGTGGTAGGGGGAAGGAGGATACGGCCCCTGTGGATGCCTCCCCCACTGGGTTCCCGTCTAAATTGGGTGAATATGTAGAAAGTTATGGAGATTGTCGCGGAGGGCGCGGCAGCCCAGTGGTTAGCGCGCGGGAATTGCACTCAGTAGGCCCGGGTTCGATTCCCGCCACTGCCTAAACTTACGCCACGTTCACGCAGAGTACGATCACGTTAAACATGTGGGTTCGTGAGTCCTTCCGAGAGGTTGGTGGTAGGGGAAGGAGGGTACGGTCTAAATTGGGTGAATAAAAAGAAAGTTATGGAGATTGTCGCGGAGGGCGAAGTAGCCCAGTGGTTAGCGCGCGGGAATTGCACGCGGTAGGCCCGGGTTCGATTTCCGCCACTGACATGGAGTACGATCACGTTAAACATATGGGTCCGTATGTTTTTCCGAGAGGTTGGTGGTAGGGGAAGGAGGGTACGTTCCCTGTGGATGCCTCCCCCACTGGGTTCCGGTCTAAATTGGGTGGCACATCCTGGCCGTCCAACCAGTTACCAGGCCCGGGTTCGATTCCCAAAATTGCCGCCGTGTTTACGCGGAGTACGAGCACGTTAAACATGTGGGTCTGTAAGTCCTTCCGAGAGGTTGGTGGTAGGGGAAGAAGGGTACGGTCCCTGTGGATGCTTCTCCCACTTGGTTCCGGTCTAAATTGGGTGAATAAAAAGAAAGTTATGAAGAATATCGCGGAGGGTGAAGTACCCCAGTGGTTAGTGCGCGGGATTTGCACTTGGTAGGCCCGGGTTCGATTCCCAAAATTGCCGAATAAAAATAAAGTTATGGAGATTGTCGCGGATGGCACGGTAGCCCAGTGGTTAGCGCGCGGGAATTTCACTCGGTAGGCCCGGGTTCGATTCCCGCCATTGCCAAAACTGCAGCCGTGTTCACGCGGAGTACGATCACGTTAAACGTGTGGGACTGCAAGTCCTTCCGAGAGGTTTGTGGTAGGGGAAGGAGGGTACGGTCGCTTTGGATGCCTCCCCCATTGGGTTCCGGTCTAAATTGTGTGGCACTTCCTGGCCTTCCAAGCAGTTACCTTACACCTTTCTGGTAGGTCGCGCCAACGAGTTTGCCACGGTCAGAATTTTCAAGGGTAGCGAACAGGCTGGTCGCCAAAGGCGGCTAGAGAATTGCACTCGGTAGGCCTGGGTTCGATTCCCGCCACTGATGCGGAGTACGATCACCTTAAAGATATGGGTCGATAATTCCTTCCGAGAGGTTGGTGGCAGGGAAAGGAGGGTACGGTCTCTGTGGATGCCTCCCCTGCTGGGTTCCGGTCTAAATTGGGTAAATAAAAAGAAGGTTATGGAGATTGTCGCGGAGGGCGCGGTAGCCCAGTGGTTAGCGCGCGGGATTTGCACTAGGTAGGTCCGGGTTCGATTCCCGCCATTGCCAAAACTGCCGCCGTGTTCACGCGGAGTACGATCACGTTAAACATGCGGGACCGTAAGTCCTTCCGAGAGGTTGGTGGTAGGGGAAGGAGGGTACGGTCCCTGTGGATGCCTCCCCCACTGAGTTCCTGTCTAAATTGGGTGGCACTTCCTGGCCCTCCAAACAGTTACCTTACACTTTACTGGTAGGTCGCGCCAGCGAGTGTGCCACGGTTAGAATTTGCCACGGTCAGAATTTTCAAGGGTAGCGAACAGGCTGGTCGCCAAAGGCGGCTAGTAAATAATAAAAGGCAATGTCTGTGTGTGTGTCTGTGTGTGTGTCTGTCTTATACACTATACGTTTCGCGACCGCGCGTCGGAGAGCTACGAAATTTGGCAATCGGAGACCCGGGGGGGAGGGAAGGGGACACGTGAAAACCGATTTTCAAAATTCTAATTATTTTTTTATTTATTTAATGTTTTATGCGATTTCGACCTTTTTTTGCCCTTTTTGCCCTTTTTTCTCCACGATCCAGACTTCGTAGAAAAAAACAACTCACACCATCGGAAAGAGCAGACAATTTCGAGTAAAAATATATGAATTTCAAATCTGAATTTCGATTTCTAATATTTTTTAAAGATTTTAAAACAAAAGTCACTTTTTGCTCAAGAAAACGATTTTTGGTTTTTAAATTCTCGCATCGTGAAAAGTACTCATAATTTCGACTAATAATTTACATTTTCAGAAAGGTCAAACATCTGGCATTCTTACAAGTCCAATCTGGTCAGGAAATATTCCGTATTGCCCACAGGATCGGGATTTTAAAAGTTTCCGAATTTCGATTTCTCGGCGTTCCGCTCGGCGTGCCGCTTCATTTCCCCCCCGCTGAAGCAGGGAAGGTGGTGGGTTGGGACGTCAAGGTGGAGGTGACGTCACGGTTCTGTATATGCATAGCGATGGGTGGGACAATAAGAAACAGAATTAGTTTTTACTTTCCGTTTCCCGCGTTTCCGATTTTAAATGAAATAAGAGCTTAACATATGCACTGTAGAAATTATTATATTTATATTTTAATGATGGAACGATGGATTTAACTTTTGGATATTTTAAATGGATATTTTAATTTTATGGATATTTTAAATGATGGAACAATGAAACAATGGAATGAGGATGATGGAATTAAGCATATGGCCATTTTAAATTGCAAATTAGCGCGCGGGAAGTTAGCGGTAGGCCCGGGTTCGATTCCCGCCACTGCCAAAACTGCCGCCGTGTTTACGTGGAATACGATCACGTTAAATATGTGGGTCCGTAAGTCCTTTCGAGAGGTTGGTGGTAGGGGAAGGAGGATACGGCCCCTGTGGATGCCTCCCCCACTGGGTTCCCGTCTAAATTGGGTGAATATGTAGAAAGTTATGGAGATTGTCGCGGAGGGCGCGGCAGCCCAGTGGTTAGCGCGCGGGAATTGCACTCAGTAGGCCCGGGTTCGATTCCCGCCACTGCCAAAACTTACGCCACGTTCACGCAGAGTACGATCACGTTAAACATGTGGGTTCGTGAGTCCTTCCGAGAGGTTGGTGGTAGGGGAAGGAGGGTACGGTCTAAATTGGGTGAATAAAAAGAAAGTTATGGAGATTGTCGCGGAGGGCGAAGTAGCCCAGTGGTTAGCGCGCGGGAATTGCACGCGGTAGGCCCGGGTTCGATTTCCGCCACTGACATGGAGTACGATCACGTTAAACATATGGGTCCGTATGTTTTTCCGAGAGGTTGGTGTTAGGGGAAGGAGGGTACGTTCCCTGTGGATGCCTCCCCCACTGGGTTCCGGTCTAAATTGGGTGGCACATCCTGGCCGTCCAACCAGTTACCAGGCCCGGGTTCGATTCCCAAAATTGCCGCCGTGTTTACGCGGAGTACGAGCACGTTAAACATGTGGGTCCGTGAGTCCTTCCGAGAAGTTGGTGGTAGGGGAAGGAGGGTACGGTCTAAATTGGATGAATAAAAAGAAAGTTATGGAGATTGTCGCGTAGGGCAAAGTAGCCCAATGGTTAGCGCGCGGAAATTGCACTCGGTAGGCCCGGGTTCGATTCCCAAAATTGCCGCCGTGTTTACGCGGAGTACGATCACGTTAAACATGTGGGTCTGTAAGTCCTTCCGAGAGGTTGGTGGTAGGGGAAGAAGGGTACGGTCCCTGTGGATGCTTCTCCCACTTGGTTCCGGTCTAAATTGGGTGAATAAAAAGAAAGTTATGAAGAATATCGCGGAGGGTGAAGTACCCCAGTGGTTAGTGCGCGGGATTTGCACTTGGTAGGCCCGGGTTCGATTCCCAAAATTGCCGAATAAAAATAAAGTTATGGAGATTGTCGCGGATGGCACGGTAGCCCAGTGGTTAGCGCGCGGGAATTTCACTCGGTAGGCCCGGGTTCGATTCCCGCCATTGCCAAAACTGCAGCCGTGTTCACGCGGAGTACGATCACGTTAAACGTGTGGGACTGCAAGTCCTTCCGAGATGTTTGTGGTAGGGGAAGGAGGGTACGGTCTCTTTGGATGCCTCCCCCATTGGGTTCCGGTCTAAATTGTGTGGCACTTCCTGGCCTTCCAAGCAGTTACCTTACACCTTTCTGGTAGGTCGCGCCAACGAGTTTGCCACGGTCAGAATTTTCAAGGGTAGCGAACAGGCTGGTCGCCAAAGGCGGCTAGTCTTAAATAATAAAAGGCAATGTCTGTGTGTGTGTGTGTGTGTGCGTCTGTCTGTCTTATACACTATACGTTTCGCGACCGCGCGTCGGAGAGCTACGAAATTTGGCAATCGGACACCCGGGGGGGAGGGAAGGGGACACGTGAAAACCGATTTTCAAAATTCTAATTATTTTTTTATTTATTTAATGTTTTATGCGATTTCGACCGTTTTTTGCACTTTTTGTACTTTTTTCTCCACGATCGGGACGTCGTAGAAATAAACAAATCACACCATCGGAAAGAGCAGACAATTGCGAGTAAAAATATATACATTTCAAATTTCAATTTCGATTTCTAATATTTTTTAAAGATTTTAAAACAAAAGTCACTTTCGGTTAAAAAAAACCAACTTTTGTTTTTAAATCCTTCCATCGTAAAAACTACTCATAATTTCGACTAATAATTTACATTTTTAGAAAGGCCAAATATCTGGCATTCTTACAAGTCTAATCTGGTTAAGAAATATTGAAAATTGCCTGCAGGATCGCAATTTTAAAGACGTGATGATTTTATATTTCTTGCCCAATACTCGGCGAAGAACCGATTCTTCCCCGACATTTTTCCCCCCGCAGTAGTTTTTCCCCCGTTTCCATGGAGACCAGGCTTCGGGTTTTAAATGTATTAAGAGCTTAGCATTTGTATTGGATAGATACATCGGGTGAAATTATTATATTTATATGATATTTTAAATGGATATTTTAAATTATTTAAATGATTGAATTATGGTGGATAGAATTCTGGTGATGTATTTGAAATTATTATATTTATGGATTGGTGGAACGATATGGATGATTCATAGAATGATATGGATTTTTTAAATGGATATTTTAATTTATGGTTATTTTAAATGAATATTTGAATTTCTGGATATTTTAAATGGACATTTCAATTTTATGGATATTTTAAGTGATGGAACGATGGATATTTTAATTTTATGGATATTTTAAATACCATATGGTCATTATAAAATTAAAATTAGCGCACGGGAATCGCACTCGGTAGATCCGGGTTCGATTCCCGCCACTGCCTAAACTGCCTCCGTGTTCAGGCGGTGTACGATCACATTAAACATGTGGGTCCGTAAGTCCTTCCGAAAGGTTGTTGGTAGGGGAAGGAGGGTACGGTCCCAGTGGATACCTCTCCCACTGGGTTCCGGTCTAAATTGGGTGAATAAAAAGAAAGTTGTGGAGAATGTCGCGGAGGGCGAAGTAACCCAGTGGTTAGAGCGCGGGATTTGCACTTGGTAGGCCCGGGTTCGATTCCCTCCACTGACAAAACTGCTGCCGTGTTCACGCGGAGTACGATCACGTTAAACATGTGGGTCCGTAAGTCCTTCCGAGAGGTTGGTGGTAGAGGAAGGAGGGTACGCACCCTGCGGATGACTTTCCCACTGGGTTCCGGTCTAAATTGGGTGAATAAAAAGAAGGTTATGGAGATTGTCGCGGAGGGCGCGGTAGCCCAGTGGTTGGCGCGCGGGAATTGCACTCGGTAGGCTAGGGTTCGATTGCCGCCACTGCCAAAACTGCTGCCATTTTCACGCGGAGTACGATCACGTTAAACATGTGGATCCGTAAGTCCTTCCGAGAGGTTGTTGGTAGAGGAAGGAGGGTACGGACCCTGTGGATGCCTCCCCTACTGGGTTCCGGTCTAAATTGGGTGAATAAAAAGAAGGTTATGGAGATTGTCGCGGAGGGCGCGGTAGCCCAGTGGTTAGCGCGCGGGATTTGCACTAGGTAGGTCCGGGTTCGATTCCCGCCACTGCCAAAACTGCCGCCGTGTTCAGGCGGAGTACGATCACGTTAAACATGCGGGACCGTAAGTCCTTCCGAGAGGTTGGTGGTAGGGGAAGGAGGGTACGGTCCCTGTGGATGCCTCCCCCACTGAGTTCCTGTCTAAATTGGGTGGCACTTCCTGGTAGGTCGTTCCTTCTGGTAGGTCGCGCCAGCGAGTGTGCCACGGTTAGAATTTGCCACGGTCAGAATTTTCAAGGGTAGCGAACAGGCTGGTCGCCAAAGGCGGCTAGTCTTAAATAATAAAAGGCAATGTCTGTGTGTGTGTGTGTGTCTGTGTGTCTGTCTTATACACTATACGTTTCGCGACCGCGCGTCGGAGAGCTACGAAATTTGGCAATCGGAGACCCGGGGGGGAGGGAAGGGGACACGTGAAAACCGATTTTTAAAATTGTAATTATTTTTTTATTTATTTAATGTTTTATGCGATTTCGACCGTTTTTTGCCCTTTTTGCCCTTTTTTCTCCACGATCCAGACATCGTAGAAAAAAACAAATTACACCATCGGAAAGAGCAGAGAATTTGAAGTAAAAATATATCAATTTCAAATCTGAATTTCGATTTCTAATATTTTTTAAAGATTTTAAAACAAAAGTCACTTTTTGCTCAAGAAAACGATTTTTGGTTTTTAAATTCTCGCATCGTGAAAAGTACTCATAATTTCGACTAATAATTTACATTTTCAGAAAGGTCAAACATCTGGCATTCTTACAAGTCTAATCTGGTCCAGAAATAATGAAAATTGCCTTCAGGATCGCAATTTTAAAGACGTCATGATTTTAAATTTCTTGCCGTTCCGCTCGGCGTGACGCTTCGTAATCTCCCCCGCTGAAGCAGGGAAGGTGTTGGGTGGGGACGTCAAGGTGGAGGTGACATCACGGTTCTGTATATGGATAGCGATGGGTGGGACAATAAGAAACCGAATTAGTTTTTACTTTCCGTTTCCCGCGCTTCCGATTTTAAATGAAATAAGAGCTTAACATATGCACTGTAGAAATTATTATATTTATATTTTAAATGATGAAACGATATGGATTTTTTAAATGGATATTTTAATTTTATGGATATTTTAAATGATGGAACGATGGATATTTTAATTTTATGGATATTTTAAATGATGGAACGATGGATATTTAAATTTTATGGATATTTTAAATGATGGAACAATGGAATGAGGATGATGGAATTAAGAGCTTAGAGAGCATATGGTCATTTTAAATTGTAAATTAGCGCGCGGGAAGTAAGCGGTAGGCCCGGGTACGATTCCCGCCACTGCCAAAACTGCCGAAGTGTTCACGCGGAATACGATCACGTTAAACATGTGGGCCCGTAAGTCCTTCCGAGAGGTTGGTGGTAGGGACCCAAACAACACAAGGATGTCTTAAATCAATCCTGTGGAAGTCATATGTAGGATTATGAGACTTCCTAAGGAAGTCCTGAAATCTCCCAGAGTCATCCACAGGGTGTCCCGTGGAAGTCAAAATGAGACACTTTTTGTAGTACTGTGGGCATCCTTTGTAGGATGCTTTCCGGAATTTTTAGTATGCGTTTAGGCTTGCTATGGGATTCTGTAGGAACTTGTTGGATGCTTCTTGACATATTTCTGGACGCTTTTGGGATCTTTCAGGATAGTTTTTGGATGGATATAGGCTTGTTTTAGGAATTTATTGGATGCTTCCGGGCATATTACTGGACACTTTTGGGATTTTTCAGGATGCTTCTTGACATATTAGCGGATCCTTTTGGGATTTTCTAGGATAGTTCTTGGATGGTTACAGACTTGTTATAAGAACTTATTGGAAGGTTCTTGACATATTACTGGATGCTTTTGGGATTCTTCAGGATAGTTTTTGGATGGATATTGGCTGTTATAGGATGGTTCTTGACATATCACTGGACACTTTTAGGATTTTTCAGGACTAATGTCAGCTGATTATAAATTTGTTTTGGAACTTTTTAGATGGTTTTCAATATATTGCAGAATGTTTCTGGGGTTTTTTTCTTTGTGTATATTTTGATAAATTTTGCTATTTATCCTTTATGATAAATAGCAAAAGTAATGAACAGCCAAAATTTATCAATATTTCCTTTGTTAAAGTTTTTTATTACTTAAAAATTACTTTAATAAAAATTAAATATTCCAAAATTATTTTCAAATAGTTTTATTATATTTCTACCAAAATTTTTGGTCAATAGTTAAATCAATAGTGCTTGTATCAGTACCAATCAATTTTACTAATAAGAATTTTAAAAAGCACTCATGTCGTATTATAAGCAGTGGTTGAAATAAACTGCTTTATTTTATAGTGAACTAAAACTGTTTTTTTTTTTTAAAGTACTTACTACAAACCACTTTTAAAATGTATTCACTACATAACTACTTTTATAAGATGAACTTTTCCACAGCTTCAATTTGCACAAAAAGTTGAGGATATGGCTATACTATACTTTAGTAATTTAACATATTTAATTTACTGATCAACTTACCTTACCAACTTTAAGCTTTTATCCACTTCTGAAAACAATAAAATAAAAGTATAAAGTAAAAAATATTTATTTAAAAATATGATTGTTCATTTTTAGTAGAATTTGCAATCAGATAAGCAGGATCTTTTGGGACATAATACATCTGAATATATCCATATAAAAAATCAACTTCATGAGGCAATGGCCTTACTAACCCTGCAGCATCGGAACTATTGCATAGTTAGTTTCTCCTTATTCTCTCTCAGGAACAGGCATATGCGTTCCACAGCAGAATGCATTGAGTTCCATCTCATATTATTTGGTATTATGAGATAGGTAATTAGCTCCGAAGATATCTTATGAGCTAAAACAACCGACATTTTTTATTTATTCCAAAGAGCTGGGCACTTTGCAAATCGTACATCGTTGCACAGAACATCAAATTTCGTACAAAGGAAGATCACATATGTAGAATGGCACCTTGTTCGTTTATTGAAAGAATGTTAAAAGTAGCATCAAAACTTGATACAAACTAGTTATTTACCATATCGTTCTACTAGATACACAACTTATTTTTAAAAGTAGCGTGTTACACTACAAACTATGATAAAAAGTAGTGACTACTGTAGTTTCGCTACTTCTGGCCACTGATTATAAGCATCTGTTAATTTTTAATTGTCACTTTGGTCAGTGACTGTCATGAATTTTTACCATTATAGTAATCATAAAATTTGAATAAATTATATCTTTTTGAAGGGTCCAAATTTTCTTTAAATCCATTTATAAAATTTAAGGGTATTGAAGGTCATTCAGCAATTAAACAAGGTTCTTTACCCTTTTCTCTTTCATATTTAGTACAAGACAACAAATCTAATTCCTATTCATGTCTTAATGATGAATTATTTAGCTCAGAAAAACTTTAAATACATTATTAGGTTACAAAGACTAAATTCATATCCGGATTAAGTACTGCAGAATGCTAAGATACAGTGATGGTATAATTTGTTGGTAGATATATTTAATAAAATCTGAGGAGATGTATGTATTCCTAAACTAAAATAACACTAGATAATTCTCTTTATATCAATATCATTATTGTACAATAAAAACACAAAAGTTTGAAATCATTATTTATTTGAAGCTTTCTTTACAGAATATAATCTTCTCTCTTTTGCATGTCTCAGTCAATTTTTTATGACATCTTCAATATCGGATCTTGTCACATTCTGACCACCACCACCACCTTGAATAGGCATTACAGCATCTATTTGGGATAAAAATTAATATACATTAAAGAAACAGATAAGGAGCTACCTACAGGGGCCCTGTTTGCAAAAATATATCTGACATTTTATTTGAAGCTGTGTGTGTTACAGGAGCTTGAGAATAAAATTTGCCTTTTTTATTCCTTAAACCTAATCTTTGGTGCCGTTATATGGATGATGTATTTATTATTTAGAACCATAGTTTGAGTGACCTCCTTAATCTTTTGGATAATGTCAATGACTTTTACCCCTCTATTAATTTTACCATTGAGTCTAATTTTTCCTTACCTTTTCTGGATGTTCTTGCTTCCCATAACTCTCTTGGGTTTCATACTTCTGTTTTTCGTAAACCTACTTTCATTAATTCTTGTATTCCCACTAACTCCTCTCACTCAATTTCTTCTAAAAAAGCCTTTTTTAATGCTTATCTTAATCGTGCATTTAATGTTTATTCATATATTTCAGCTTTAGTTATTGAGTTAGTTGTACAGAAAGCACCAACTAGAGTACAGGAAGCACCACATAGAGTACTTTTACAGAAAGCACCAACATTCATAATGTTATTTACAATTTTAAGATTTTATTTAGAAGCACTAAACTTTTTATTTAAAAGAACTAAAATTCATAATTTTACTTGAAAGCAGATTTTTATGAAAAAGTAATAAAAATTGAGATGTTATTTAGTGTTAAAATATGCAATTTTGTTTAAAAGCACTGAATTATATTATA
This sequence comes from Amaurobius ferox, assembly GCA_951213105.1. Classification (NCBI taxonomy): domain Eukaryota; kingdom Metazoa; phylum Arthropoda; class Arachnida; order Araneae; family Amaurobiidae; genus Amaurobius; species Amaurobius ferox. The sequence goes on along the minus strand of OX578148.1, from coordinate 13,970,241 downwards.
TTATTTAAAAGTGCTTGAAATTACAATTTTAAACATATGAAAAGAGCATGACGTACAATAGAATTACTGGCAAGACCATCAAACTGCACTACTGTAAATTCAAGAGTGAAATTTCAGGACGTAAATTTGTTTTTTCAAGAATTTAAAGACAAGTACTATCCCTGACATTTTCATATCTTAATTTCAAAAGCATAGTGTAAATACTGATTGTAGTTATACTCACCAATAGCAATATCAACAACTTTCAGAGCAGAGAATCAATCGTCTTTTGGTGTTCCCATACCAGTTGTATTCTTCTGCTACAGCATCTGCAATCGAATGTTGTATCAATGCCTAGTATCATCAGCATAAATAGTCTCTCCTAGTCCTCTGAATCTGTTATACTGCAAGAATATAATAAAAATTACTGTAGTAAAATTCAAACTCAACATAATCAATAATTTGTACATTTTAGTAGAACAGAGCAACAATTAAATAACAAAGATAGGATATTCCCTAAATATAACATTGTTTAGATCAGCTGCCTAATAAAATTAATGTGAGCAATTTTCACACAAATTTGTTTCATAGCGATTAATCAGTATCAGTATCTATCTTGACACCATCATAAAAAAAAATTGAAAAATTATCTTTTCCAAATGCATATGCTGGGGGCAGCCACATATGCATCCATGCAGCGAGTTACTATACCTTTTGAAAACTTAATGAATGCAATTAATCTTTGCCATAAATCCCAGGCAATGTTGTGTACATTTTCCAGTTTTGAATAAAACTGAAATAAATACATTTTAAAAATATATAAATAAATACATGGTAAATCAATTTATTAATTACTTATAAGAGAAGAACCACATATTTTTAAATATATTAATAATCATTACTAGAAAAAAGTGGCAAAGTGTAAATTAGATACATTTTTTTCTTCTGTTTTGAAATAATGAATACTTGAACTTTATTTTTGCTTTTAGTTTAAATTCTTGATTTTAATCATGCATTGTTAATAATTGAAAATTCATGAAACAAAATAGAAAAAAAAGAAAAAGAAAAAAAGAAACATACAAGTTCAGTGCCACCAGCTGGAGTCATGGCAAATGCCTCAACATTTATCAGTTCTTCCTCACAGATGGCTGGGAGGGAAAGGTCTATTAGCTCTTCTGCTTCTGGTCCTGATGCTAAAAGAAAGCAATGTTTAACATTCATGCACATAATTATGTACATAAAATACATTCGCATCACAATATAAATGATTCTTTTTAAAAATTAATACATAGAAGTAACAAAACATCAGAAATTTCCATAGATAATGTGACCATGAAATCTAAGCTCTAGTACAGAATTGATTATAGACAACTGTAAATACTTTTGATTATACAGACAATTATATCCTGCTCACCCTCATAAAATATCATTTTCAAATGTTAAAGATCAGTTTCTTCCAGCAAACAAAAAATACTTTGAAACGTATCACTTTAAGCAAGTAAAGCGTAACAATTTTCTAAAAAATACATGCACTACCTGACACAGAAAAAGCAACACCAAGGAGCTTTGGCCATATAATTATACAAATTGCGATACAAACGCAGCTGGCCATGGCCGATGTATGTAAATGATATAAAATGCAAGTAGGTCACGTGATTAGAGTGGGGACAATAGGAATGAAAATGGCAGATGAGCCAACTACTGTCTGTCGCCTACGGAAACCTATTTTTTGTTTCAGAAGACATATGTTGTTGAAGAGATGCCTGGCCAACGCTGCTGAAGTCCATTTCAAACAATTGGACGATCGTGCAATGGGATTCATTTCAGGTCTAAGTATGGTAGAATGCTTATACCGGCACTGAAACCCTCGTAGATGTGTTTACTGTGCAAAGGATTTAGAGAAAATGGATTAAAGAAGGGCATGTGAATTGTCGCAGTGGACAATTGTGTCCATTCAGAAAAACGTCAGCACACATTGATCGACACATTCGAAGGCATGCGGTGACGGTACCACAAAGGACAACTTAACATTGCAGAATTTGCAGGGTACATTGGATGTTCCAATATCAGCGAGAACAGCTTCTCAACGATTGGCCGAAAGCTGCTCGCACTCAAACCATCATTTACGAAGACTGTTATTGACGACAAGACACTGATGTGAGAGATTGCAATGGTGTCAGATATATCAAAGCTTCCTAGATAACTGAATGGGATAGGGCAGTGTTCAGCGATGTGTCTTGGTTCTGCTTGTCAAATGACAGTCATCATGTGAGAATCTGGAGGCGACATGGAAACAGATCTAATCCTACTGTGACTGTTGAACGCCATACTGCTTGACAACGTGGCATTATGGTTTGGGGTGCGTTGATAGCCAGTCACCTCTGGTTCGTATCAGAGACACAATGGCAGCACAACAATATGTGGATGATATGCTGTGGTCGGTTGGTGACCATTTTTGAAAGTTATCTTTTCCAAAACAACTTTATTATCCCAAACAATTTCATTATTTCTTCCAAACAATTGAATTATTATATAGCATAAATTAAGAAAATATTACTAACAATCTTTAATCTCTTCTGGTTCAATCTAATATTTACGAGCGGAACACAAGTTTACAGCATTATCAACAAGTCGCTAACTAAAGTGATTCCATCACAAAACACAAAGGGTCCTAATTAAAATTACTTTAGAATATTTATTACACTTTAGCAAGTCCCTTGTTTTTACAAACAATCATTTTCACAAATCATTAAATAAATTGACAGAATTTAGAAAATGAATTCTCTACGCATTTTTTGTCCTACAATAATATTAAAACAACTTAATCTAAAGCTTTGGCTTGGATGGTAGAGAACTATCAGTCTTCACAAATGAGGTCTTTGTTTCAAATCCAAGTGAATACTTAAATTTTACAACTCATGCCACCATCTATTGCTACCATAACCAGAAACTAGCAATTACGTGAAAATTATAAATGAAAATTGTCGATAAATATTGGCATCTTGTGACATTAAATAGTACAAGCTACCATTATAGCATTAACTTCCTCCATAAATACTGCACTGTATATAATTGTGCTGACATGAAAAATAAAGACAAATAATAAAAATGCATTTAACATAAATATTGAAACTTAAGAATTGTTGCAATCGTTTTCAGTGTATGAAAGCAATAAAATAAGATAATTAACAAATTTCTGAAACATATGACAAAATAAGTATATTATGTACATGCAGTAATAAAATGACCCGATTCATTACTGTCTAAAATGCTAATTCAAAATTAGCCGAAATTTAGAACATCTGTGTATGTCTATTTTACAACTTCGAGTATTAGATAATCATGTGCACATCAATAATTTTATTTACAATTGTTTCTTAATGTGAATACTCCTATGCAACAATGCCTTTTGCATTTTTTTTTAGCAAATGTTCTATTTTAATGAAATTCTGCAAAAGACTTTCTGGCCTGATTTTCAGTTTTTTTTTTTGGCAAATAATTAAAAATATTAATTTTTATAAATTATTCTTTCAAAAATGCTAAAGGTTTCCCACAGAAAAAAGAAACTATTAGACGACAACAATGATTTTGATGAATGTGAATTAGGTGGAGAAAAACTCTGTACAGTCGCATGTGTTTTAATTATTTAGACAATATGTTTTAATATTTTCATAACAATTGTGTCTTTGGAAAAATTTCTATCATATAACTTTAGATATTTCCTTTGGAATAAAAATCTTCTGTTTCAGAAAATAATCTTCATTCATGTGAATGAGTATTTTAAAAGATAGTTTAAAATGCAGTACTATAAATGCTAAAAGTTTCAAAAAAGATGCTAATGTAATAGTCTGACCTGGTAAAACATTCAAAATTCCTGATAATTACATTTTTGCATGCATAGTCAAATAAGAAACTGGTAAGTGACTACCTTTAGAGTAATATTTCTAAATTCACTAACTTCTTGCAGGTTCCATATAATATACAATTTACTCAAAGTTGATACTTTATATTTGGTGCAAAGCTGTTCTACAGCGTTTATTTACAAAATCGCTTCAACAAGGCAATTGTGAATCCATTTCTTCCCTTACATTACATTTGAAGTCTAATACAAATATCTAAAGCTCTATAACTATATAATTAGTTCTGGGCCTCTTCTTTCTTGAACCCGAAAACAAGTAATCTTTATTGCATTTATCCCTTTCCTCATAAATTTAGAAGGTAAAAGAGTAAATATAAAGCCTAATCCACATGTGAAGTTTCCGATATTGTTTCTGCAGTTCAAAATAAACACTCTTCACCTACCTTCTAGCCTTGCTTACAAGTACCTTAAGGCACATGAACTTGTTATGTTACAGTTAATGTTTATACATGCATTCGAAGGTATTAGAAGTGCATTCGAAGGTCAGTCTCAAATTTAGATTTAAAAATAACATAAACATTACAAACCATAATTGTATTTTTTACACACCATTTTCAAAATTTTAGTTTCCATATAGCAAACAATATTCAGCAATCCTGTTCCCAAGCAACATTAAACAATCAACCATGCTGATAAGACAAGATTATAAAGAAAAGTTGTATGCTCTAACTGTAGACATGAAAATTCAAACTTTCGCTTAATAGGAAGTATGTAGTTTTAAGTTTAATGGCCACTATGCAGAATTTTAGTAAAATCCATAAGTATGGTTATACATAATCAGGGCCTGATTAGGTACTGAGGTGAGTGATGCCTATTTTCAGGACTACCTAACTGGAACATTTAGTTCACATTAAGTGTTACAATAACTGATAAAATTAGCCGAATAAATCTACCATTCATGATTACAATAAGCTCTAATATATCGGAGTTGAAAAAAAACCCACCTTAATTTAGAAAAAGATAGCCCACTTGGGTTTTTTGTGGATTTCTCAGTTTGTTTCTGAATTTTTGTTTTAGTACTGGTTCGGTATTATGCATGTTTTGAAATTAAAATATATTAACTATGTTTTCCTAATTATTATTATCATAAATATCTTTTAGATAAATGGTAAATATCAACATTAAAATTATGATCAATAGTAAATAAGAGCAAGGACAATTTCATTTATTAATCAATAATATAACAGTTATTGCCAATTTCCCTCTCGTAAGAGAATGTTAACATAAATGGTTATGTGGTGCATGTTTTGTAAATGCATTCTACTAGTGAGTTTTCTATCTTTTTAAGAAGAAAAATAGTTTCCATATCACCCCTGCATTATATATTATAAATGTGTAATAGCAATATACCTTATACCAAATACAACCTGCAAATCTTGTGCACATTAAAACAAATTTTTGTTAAAAATTCATTTGTATTAAATTTAACATGTAAATACTTAACCTAATACAACAGAAAAACTTAATTTCAGGCAAATAAAATTTATATTTGGTGATTGTGTAGGGAGGAAAACCCTTGTATATGAAGGTAAAAAAATGAAATTGCCTTTTTTATATTAAAATGTATGCAATAATTTCATAACAATTTACAGCTGAAGAATTATAGATAGATTCATAGGGGTACAGTGGAATCTCATTACAACGAATTTCTAGGGACCGCAGTAAAAATTCGTTATTTTGAATTAAGTTAAAGCGAAAATTTAAAATGGCAGACATTTAAAAAATGGAAGGTATAGGAAGAAACATAATGAAACCATACTATATGCTATGATATATTTTTAATTATATACAAATACAACTATTTCTTTTTTTTTTGTTGTCATTAATCAAAGATGCATTTTAGAATAAAGAGGAATAAATTTATCACACATATATTTAAATTGTGTAATTATATTGATTGTAGCAGTCAATTCTTTATGTAAAGCATAATATAAAACAAATCAAACATACCTAAAAAAAACTGACTGCAAGTGGCCTTATTTCCAGGATAAGAAGAATCAATTACATATTCGAAAAATAGTCAGAAATTTTTGTTTACACTGGAAGTGATAAAGATTGTTTGTTAACAGTTTTCGATATCGCTTAAGGAATAAAAATATTCAGGAACGGTTTTTTGCTGAGCTAAAATTCGATACTTGAAAGGACTGTTTGGAAAGACACTGGAGGGTCGGTCATCTGGTACAAATTCATCATTGTCGCTCATCTCTTTCATCATCTTTTATGTCTTCGCAGTTGCTACTATCAAGACTAGCTATAATTTCACTAGTTGTCAAGTCTGAACTTATAAAAGCTTCCTCATCGCATCCAACATAATCAGAAGGTGATATTGTTAAAGGAAAATTAAGCTCTTTGGATGCTGTAGTCCATAGATCTTTAGGAAAATTGACAGCTGTAGAATCCTAAAACAGATATATTCTTATCACATTCTAAAGAGAATACCCAACTTCTTCTAACAGTTCTGGATTATAGACTGGGACACATTTTGCCAAGCAACAAATATCATTGCAATGACTTGTCTGAGGTTACTTGCCATACTAGTACTCATCATTCAAGTTTGCAAGTATTTTTTCAACAAGTCGTCAACGAAAATGAATTTAAACATTTTTTATGATGCCCTGGTCGAGAGGCCGTAAAATTGAAATGCAGTTAGCGGGAATATTTTTTGTTATCCAGGCTCAGGTGTTGTTTTTGTAATTGCAGAGAAGCGATAAAACATTTTTAAAACAATGAGGTTTTGCGGATTTTCCAATCACTAGTGGGATTAGTTTTTCTGTGCCAGTTGCATTACAACAAAAGAGAACCGAGATGCAAACTTTTGATTTTCTTCCACCTTTGCACTGTTCGCCTTATTTCGCCATAGTACGATTTGGTGGCATTTGGTAGAAAAAGGCTGTCTCATTAGCATTAAATATGTCTTTAGGTTCATAATCTTCCAAAATTTCCAGCAGTTTGTCTTCTTTCCATTCACGTGCAGCCGATAAATCAGTACATTTTTCATCTCCACTGACTTGTTTTTATGTTATTCCATATCTTTCATGGAAATGAAACAACCATGCAGAACTAGCATCAAATTCTTTTACTTTCACAACTTCTGCAAATTCTTTCGCATTAGTTTGTATCATTGACATAAAAACAGGAATATTTTTCGGTCGAACATCTGTACACAGCTTAATCAATGTTTTAATGATTTCCTAAACAAAGTCTTTTCCTGTCGGGACATAAAACAGACTGCTCAGAAAGTTTTAAAATTTTGTTATTTTTTTTTTAAATCGTAGATAATGTAGAAGCAGCAACCCCACATTCCTTTGCAATATCAACTTGCTTTCTTCCAGATTGTACTGCTTCCAAAATTTCAACTTTTTCTTTTAAAGAGAACTAACTGCTTTCACTTCTTTTGGACATTTTAAATTAGAAACAGAAAAGTACAGCCGAACAGCCAAATAAACTAACTACAGTACACGTTTAATGCACTCGACAATACTGCTAATCTCAATTTTCTTATCAGTTCATATGCGAAAGAATTTTCAGGGAAAATAATCACATGTCCCCCCCCCCCCCACGGATGCATTATCTATACACCTGGTCATGTAGATAAAAATATCTAGATAAGGGGTGGTTGCCCCAGAAACCACTTTCAGTTGCACGTTTACTTCCAAAAGGTTTATAATTATGAAGTACCCTACTTAAAAAGTATATCTTTCTTTTAAAAATAAACAACTTTATTGCAAGTAAAAATAAAAAGGAGTATTAAATGTTATCATAGTGAAATATTAAAATGCAACGTTATACAAGAAGGCTATAATAACGGTGGGATGTTTTTTCTTAAATATTACAACTTTTAGATCTAGAAAGGGGTTTCTGAGGTAAAATGAAAGAAAAAAATTCGTTAATCCGAAAAAACAAATGCTTTCATAGTTGAAATTCATTCGTTAATGTGAAAATATTTAATGAGGAAAGAATAGGAATTTTTTCAAAACATCGCCCAATATTCGTTAAACTGGTGTTCGTTGTAACGAGATTCCACTGTATACAAACGAATAAAACCATAAAATGAAAATCAACAAAAAATATAAAATGTTAAAAAATGTTATTTTGTATAGCATTGTGAAAAGAAACACTGATATTAATAGATCGAATTCATTTAAAAAAATGAGTCCGTCCTTCATTCATGTTTTTTCCAAATTTAATGAAGTAGATGCAATCGGATTTGATCGTTGTTGCCTTAAAATTCGGTAAGATTTTAAAAATAGGAATCAGATTGCTGAAAAAATTATTTTAAACCGGTAATCGAGTTTTATGGCATTTACAGCGTAAACAGCAGATTGAATCATGCTATTTCGAATGTAAATTCTGAACATATAATGATCTTGTAAGTATAAATGTTTAAACATCGCGAATCTCTATAAAATATTCTTCAAATTATAATTAATTTCTTTATATTGCTTTGTTAGAAAGTACGGCAGAATTAGAGGTATAGTTAAGACACTTTTGTCGATCGGGAAATTCCGATCGACAAAAATGTTTTGAATTGACGTTACTTACGACCAAATACACCTACAGTATGAAACATAGGCTACAACAAAAAATGCACTTTTTACAACAAAAGCATAAAATAAATACTTTTATACGTATAGAAAATAAAAACTTACTTACTTTGTAGTTTAGTTGGAATACCATGCGGTGCACACATAAATTCAAAGCTCAACAAGCCAAGCCTAACCAGTAACCGGTAGAGGAAGCACCGAATCACAAAGCCACGCATGCGCGAGAAACTCTATGCTCCAATAGCGACGGCGTTTCGGCTGATTCCTTTCGAAGATTCCCACGATCATTCCTAAAAGAATCCTGAAAGAGTCGTTCTGGACGGATCTTTTTAATGGCTCCTACGCGGGACGTCTCAAGACATCCAACTTAGGATAGGACGCTTTTAGGATCTTTGGGATCATTTTAGGATCTCCTGTGGAAGTCACTGGTTGTCTGGGGAAGGAGGGTACGGTCCCTGTGGATGCCTCCTTCACAGGGTTCCCGTCTAAATTGGGTGAATATAAAGAAAGTTGCGGAGGGCGAGGCAGCCCAGTGGTTAGCGCTCAGGAATTGCACTCGGTAGGCCCGGGTTCGATTCCCGCCACTTCCAAAACTGCCGCCGTGTTCACGCGGAGTACGATCACGATAAACATGTGGGTCCGGAAGTCCTTCCGAGAGGTTGGTGGTAGGGGAAGGAGGGTACGGTTCCTGTGGATGCCTCCCTCACAGGGTTCCCGTCTAAATTGGGTGAATATAAAGAAAGTTGCGGAGGGCGAGGCAGCCCAGTGGTTAGCGCTCAGGAATTGCACTCGGTAGGCCCGGGTTCGATTCCCGCCACTTCCAAAACTGCCGCCGTGTTCACGCGGAGTACGATCACGATAAACATGTGGGTCCGGAAGTCCTTCCGAGAGGTTGGTGGTAGGGGAAGGAGGGTACGGTCCCTGTGGATGCCTCCCTCACAGGGTTCCCGTCTAAATTGGGTGAATATAAAGAAAGTTGCGGAGGGCGAGGCAGCCCAGTGGTTAGCGCTCAGGAATTGCACTCGGTAGGCCCGGGTTCGATTCCCGCCACTTCCAAAACTGCCGCCGTGTTCACGCGGAGTACGATCACGATAAACATGTGGGTCCGGAAGTCCTTCCGAGAGGTTGGTGGTAGGGGAAGGAGGGTACGGTCCCTGTGGATGCCTCTCCCACTGGGTTCCGTTCTAAATTGGGTAAATAAAAAGAATGTTATGGAGATAGTCGCTGGGGGCGAAGAAGCCCAGTGGTTAGCGCGCGGGAATTGCACTCAGTAGGCCCGGGTTCGATTCCCAAAATTGCCGCCGTGTTTACGCGGAGTACGATCACGTTAAACATGTGGGTCCGTGAGTCCTTCCGAGAAGTTGGTGGTAGGGGAAGGAGGGTACGGTCTAAATTGGATGAATAAAAAGAAAGTTATGGAGATTGTCGCGTAGGGCAAAGTAGCCCAATGGTTAGCGCGCGGAAATTGCACTCGGTAGGCCCGGGTTCGATTCCCAAAATTGCCGCCGTGTTTACGCGGAGTACGATCACGTTAAACATGTGGGTCTGTAAGTCCTTCCGAGAGGTTGGTGGTAGGGGAAGAAGGGTACGGTCCCTGTGGATGCTTCTCCCACTTGGTTCCGGTCTAAATTGGGTGAATAAAAAGAAAGTTATGAAGAATATCGCGGAGGGTGAAGTACCCCAGTGGTTAGTGCGCGGGATTTGCACTTGGTAGGCCCGGGTTCGATTCCCAAAATTGCCGAATAAAAATAAAGTTATGGAGATTGTCGCGGATGGCACGGTAGCCCAGTGGTTAGCGCGCGGGAATTTCACTCGGTAGGCCCGGTTTCGATTCCCGCCATTGCCAAAACTGCAGCCGTGTTCACGCGGAGTACGATCACGTTAAACGTGTGGGACTGCAAGTCCTTCCGAGAGGTTTGTGGTAGGGGAAGGAGGGTACGGTCTCTTTGGATGCCTCCCCCATTGGGTTCCGGTCTAAATTGTGTGGCACTTCCTGGCCTTCCAAGCAGTTACCTTACACCTTTCTGGTAGGTCGCGCCAACGAGTTTGCCACGGTCAGAATTTTCAAGGGTAGCGAACAGGCTGGTCGCCAAAGGCGGCTAGTAAATAATAAAAGGCAATGTTTGTGTGTGTGTCTGTCTTATACACTATACGTTTCGCGACCGCGCGTCGGAGAGCTACGAAATTTGGCAATCGGAGACCCGGGGGGGAGGGAAGGGGACACGTGAAAACCGATTTTCAAAATTCTAATTATTTTTTTATAGAAATTTTATTTTTTCGTAGAAAAAAACAACTCACACCATCGGAAAGAGCAGACAATTTCGAGTAAAAATATATGAATTTCAAATCTGAATTTCGATTTCTAATATTTTTTAAAGATTTTAAAACAAAAGTCACTTTTTGCTCAAGAAAACGATTTTTGGTTTTTAAATTCTCGCATCGTGAAAAGTACTCATAATTTCGACTAATAATTTACATTTTCAGAAAGGTCAAACATCTGGCATTCTTACAAGTCCAATCTGGTCAGGAAATATTCCGTATTGCCCACAGGATCGGGATTTTAAAAGTTTCCGAATTTCGATTTCTCGGCGTTCCGCTCGGCGTGCCGCTTCATTTTCCCCCCGCTGAAGCAGGGAAGGTGGTGGGTGGGGACGTCAAGGTGGAGGTGACGTCACGGTTCTGTAGAAGACTCCTCTATATACGAGCTGACTCATCAAGCATATTGATGCCCACCATAGCTGGTAGCGCTATTCATTAGCATTAGCTCTATTCGTATTTTCACTTTAGGAAGTATTATTGAAATAATTATGGGTGGTTGTTCTGCACCGAACTGCTCTAATCATTCTAGAAACGGTTTTAGACTATTTCGCTTTCCTAGAAACGAAGAAAGAAGAAAACAATGGCTAATAAATAGTCGGCGTGATAATTGGATACCCGGTAATGGATCATACTTATGTGAGGTAAGTTCTGCAATATTCTAATTGAAACTTCTTTTTTCATATAAAGTATTTATTTTAAACACTTATTTTATAATTTCTGTAACTGTAGTATGGATTATTAATGATTTTTATTTGTTATAGTCTTATCTTAGTACACGTAGTTTGTAATGTAAACATCATCTTGAATGCATTATACGCACTTTCAAACCTAGAAGAAAATAGCTTCAAATTATATATATATATTAAAGATTTATTCCTCTTACACAAATATCTTTCAAGTTTTATACACTTTGTTGTATTTTTAGATCATAATGAATCACAAAATTGGTGAATCCTACTATCAACAAACTGTCGCCAAGTGGAAAACTTGCCATGTTATAGTAATTATGCAAACATAAGCTAAAATGGTAAATAAATCGAAATACGTTTATCATATAAGCTACTTAATGATTAGCTATTATTTTTTCGAAAAACTGATAAAAAATTATGTTCAAATGACACGAAATTACTTTTAAATGGCACCGATTATTTTATCGCCAAGTCGATGTTTGGCGCCAATCATTTGATGTAACATTTGATGTAAAACTCTCTCGAAACAATTGCAGTCACCTGATTTTTACATGCATGTTTTCTTCAAGGAAGAATAAGAAAGTTTTACTTATTGAGGTAACTATTGTTCACTGGAGTTGACAATAATCAATATTTACATCAAAATGAACACCTATAATTTGACTAAATGTCATGAAGTTTATTTCAAAGAATATTTCATGCTTTGCTACTGTATAGAAAAGTATTAACAAAATAAAATAGAAAAACGATAAAAATAAATATGTCCTATTTATTTTTCTGATTTTATAAAATTTGTTGGAGAGATGTCATTTAAGACCACATGAAAAAATTTATGGTGCCTGACTTCTAAAAAGGCTTTGAATTAGCAATATAGGGTTATAATTAAGAAAACTAACAATGGATCACACTACTGTGGTTTTATCTTTGGGCAACATGGCATTATTATTTTTCTTTTTAAAAGTTGCACTTAGAAAATGTTTCAGATCTACAGGTTCTGCAATTTTCATTTGATAAAATTAACATAATACGCTAATTACTATAATTTTAGTCTTAAAAAAAATAGCTTTTGCTGTAAAGATGAGATTTTTCAAAGTACAATTTACATTTCCCTTTATAAAAATTTTTAATAAAACATTAAAACCATTTTTTTTTTTCAAAATAGGTCCTTTACGAAATCATAATATACATTACAGTGGTTTCTGAACTTTAAATAGGATTCTTCAATTATGGAATTGTTTGTTGTATAAAGAGTACTTGGAATAGAAAATATGCTTCTGATAATAAAAAATATGAATACTTGGAAAAACTATTTTCTATTTGTAATGCTAAACAGAATAAGTTATTTAAGTTTTCTGCGCCCCCCCCCCTCCCCGAGTAATTCACACACTACTATGTATCATAAATGTATTTCAGAAACAACTTTTTTCACTATTATAGGTGTTTCAAATATTTCAAGGTCTTTCTGAGTTTATAATAAGATAATAATACTTTTCCTTTTTATAAAACGTTGGAACTGGAATAGATATAAAATAGTAGAAATATACATCCAAGTATTTCATGAATTTTTGCAAAAAAAGTAAAAAAATATATCCATATATATATTTCATTCCTTATTTGTTAATCTGTTTGTAGAGTGAGAATCGTATATTTAATTCTTGTCAATAAGTGTTACGAAATTACAAATGTTACTCTAATCTTATTCATTTATAAAAATATAACTCAATTGAAAATTTGTTAACGTTCTGAAATAAGTGTGAAACTCCATATTTGGAGCACGCGTTAGATCGCCAAATATGGTAGCCCATGTTTATGAAGCAACCCTACTGGGCATCAATATGCTTGATAAGTCAGCCTGTAGTAGAGGAGCTCTAGTTCTGTATATGCATAGCGATGGGTGGGACAATAAGAAACAGAATTAGTTTTTACTTTCCGTTTCCCGCGTTTCCGATTTTAAATGAAATAAGAGCTTAACATATGCACTGTAGAAATTATTATATTTATATTTTAATGATGGAACGATGGATTTAACTTTTGGATATTTTAAATGGATATTTTAATTTTATGGATATTTTAAATGATGGAACAATGAAACAATGGAATGAGGATGATGGAATTAAGCATATGGTCATTTTAAATTGCAAATTAGCGCGCGGGAAGTTAGCGGTAGGCCCGGGTTCGATTCCCGCCACTGCCAAAACTGCCGCCGTGTTTACGTGGAATACGATCACGTTAAATATGTGGGTCCGTAAGTCCTTCCGAGAGGTTGGTGGTAGGGGAAGGAGGATACGGCCCCTGTGGATGCCTCCCCCACTGGGTTCCCGTCTAAATTGGGTGAATATGTAGAAAGTTATGGAGATTGTCGCGGAGGGCGCGGCAGCCCAGTGGTTAGCGCGCGGGAATTGCACTCAGTAGGCCCGGGTTCGATTCCCGCCACTGCCAAAACTTACGCCACGTTCACGCAGAGTACGATCACGTTAAACATGTGGGTTCGTGAGTCCTTCCGAGAGGTTGGTGGTAGGGGAAGGAGGGTACGGTCTAAATTGGGTGAATAAAAAGAAAGTTATGGAGATTGTCGCGGAGGGCGAAGTAGCCCAGTGGTTAGCGCGCGGGAATTGCACGCGGTAGGCCCGGGTTCGATTTCCGCCACTGACATGGAGTACGATCACGTTAAACATATGGGTCCGTATGTTTTTCCGAGAGGTTGGTGGTAGGGGAAGGAGGGTACGTTCCCTGTGGATGCCTCCCCCACTGGGTTCCGGTCTAAATTGGGTGGCACATCCTGGCCGTTCAACCAGTTACCAGGCCCGGGTTCGATTCCCAAAATTGCCGCCGTGTTTACGCGGAGTACGAGCACGTTAAACATGTGGGTCCGTGAGTCCTTCCGAGAAGTTGGTGGTATTGGAAGGAGGGTACGGTCTAAATTGGATGAATAAAAAGAAAGTTATGGAGATTGTCGCGTAGGGCAAAGTAGCCCAATGGTTAGCGCGCGGAAATTGCACTCGGTAGGCCCGGGTTCGATTCCCAAAATTGCCGCCGTGTTTACGCGGAGTACGATCACGTTAAACATGTGGGTCTGTAAGTCCTTCCGAGAGGTTGGTGGTAGGGGAAGAAGGGTACGGTCCCTGTGGATGCTTCTCCCACTTGGTTCCGGTCTAAATTGGGTGAATAAAAAGAAAGTTATGAAGAATATCGCGGAGGGTGAAGTACCCCAGTGGTTAGTGCGCGGGATTTGCACTTGGTAGGCCCGGGTTCGATTCCCAAAATTGCTGAATAAAAATAAAGTTATGGAGATTGTCGCGGATGGCACGGTAGCCCAGTGGTTAGCGCGCGGGAATTTCACTCGGTAGGCCCGGGTTCGATTCCCGCCATTGCCAAAACTGCAGCCGTGTTCACGCGGAGTACGATCACGTTAAACGTGTGGGACTGCAAGTCCTTCCGAGAGGTTTGTGGTAGGGGAAGGAGGGTACGGTCTCTTTGGATGCCTCCCCCATTGGGTTCCGGTCTAAATTGTGTGGCACTTCCTGGCCTTCCAAGCAGTTACCTTACACCTTTCTGGTAGGTCGCGCCAACGAGTTTGCCACGGTCAGAATTTTCAAGGGTAGCGAACAGGCTGGTCGCCAAAGGCGGCTAGTAAATAATAAAAGGCAATGTCTGTGTGTGTGTGTGTGTGTGTCTGTGTGTCTGTCTTATACACTATACGTTTCGCGACCGCGCGTCGGAGAGCTACGAAATTTGGCAATCGGAGACCCGGGGGGGAGGGAAGGGGACACGTGAAAACCGATTTTCAAAATTCTAATTATTTTTTTATTTATTTAATGTTTTATGCGATTTCGACCTTTTTTTGCCCTTTTTTCTCCACGATCCAGACGTCGTAGAAAAAAACAACTCACACCATCGGAAAGAGCAGAAAATTACGAGTAAAAATATATCAATTTCAAATCTCCATTTCGATTTCTAATATTTTTTAAAGATTTTAAAACAAAAGTCACTTTTGGCTCAAAAAAACGATTTTTGGTTTTTAAATTCTCGCATAGTAAAAAGTACTCATAATTTCGACTAATAATTTACATTTTTAGAAAGGTCAAAGATCTGGCATTCTTACAAGTCCAATCTGGTCAAGAAATAATTATAAATATTCACAGGATCGCGATTTTAATGACCTAAAGATTTTCAATTTCTTGGCCAACCGCGTTTTCACCCGTTGAATTATTTCCCCGTTTCCATGGAGACCGACCGCCCTTCCGGTTTTAAATGAATGAAGATATGTGTTGTATACAGCGGGTGAAATGATTATATTTATATGATATTTTAAATGGATACTTTAATTTATGGATATTTTAAATAATTTAAATGATTGAATTATGGTGGATTGAATTGTGGTGATGTATTTGAAATTATTATATTTATGTATTTGTAGAACAATATGGATGATTGATGGAACGTTTTAATTTATGGATATTTTAAATGATGGAACGATGGATATTTTAAATTAATGGATAAATAATAATTATAAATAATAATGATAAATAATAATAATATGGATAAATAATAATAATAATAATATGTATAAATAATAATTTTAAATGATAGTAGGCTGGAATGAGGGTGATGAAATTAAGAGCTAAGCATATGGTCATTATAAAATTTAAATTAGCGCACGGGAATTGCACTCGGTAGGCACGGGTTCGATTCCCGCCACTGCCTAAACTGCCTCAGTGTTCAGGAGAAGTACGATCACATTAAACATGTAGGTCCGTAAGTCCTTCCGAGAGGTTGTTGGTAGGGGAAGGAGGGTACGGTCCCTGTGGATGCCTCCCCCACTGGGTCCCAGTCTAAATTGGGTGAATAAAAAGAAAGTTATGGAGATTGTCGCGAAGCCGCAGTAGCCCAGTGGTTAGAGCGCGGGAATTGCACTCGGTAGGTCCGGGTTCGATTCTCGCCACTGCCAAAACTGCTGCCGTGTTCACGGGGAGTAAGATCACGTTAAACGTGTGGGTCCGTAAGTCCTTCCGAAAGGTTGGAGGTAGGAGAAGGAGGGCACGATCCCTGTGGATGCCTCCCCCACTGGGTTCCGGTCTAAATTGGGCGATTAATAAGAAAGTTATAGAGATTGTCGCGTAGAGCGCGGTAGCCCAGTGGTTAGCGCGCGGGAATTTCACTCGGTAGGCCCGGTTTCGATTCCCGCCACTGCCAAAACTGCTGCCGTGTTCACGGGGAGTACGATCACGTTAAACATGTGGGTCCGTAAGTCCTTCCGAGAGTTTTGTGGGTGGGGAGGGAGGGTACGGTCCCTGTGGATGCCTCCCCCACTGGCTTCCGGTCTAAACTGGGTGAATAAAAAGAAAGTTATGGAAATTGTCACGGAGAGCGTGGTAGCCCAGTGGTTAGCGTGCGGGAATTTCACTCGGTAGGCCCGGGTTCGATTCCCGCCACTGCCAAAACTGCTGCCGTGTTCACGCGGAGTACGATCACATTAAACATATGGGTCCGTAAGTCCTCCCGAGTGGTTGGTGGTAGGGGAAGGAGGGTACGGTCCCTGTGGATACCTCTCCCACTGCGTTCCGGTCTAAATTGGGTGAATAAAAAGAAAGTTATGGAGAATGTCGCGGAGGGCGAAGAACCCCTGTGGTTAGCGCGCGGGATTTGCACTTGGTAGGCCCGGGTTCGATTCCCAAAATTGCCGCCATGTTCACGTCCGTATGTCCTTCCGATGACTTACGGACCAAAACAAATTTACATTGGAAAAAAAGAAAGTTAAGGAGATTGTCGCGGAGGGCGCTGTAGCCCAGTGGTTAGCGGTTCCCACCACTGCCTAAACTGCCGCCGTGTTCAGGCGGAGTAAGATCACGGTAAACATGTGGGTCCGTAAGTCCTTCCGAGAGGTTGGTGGTAGGGAAGGAGGGTACGGTCCCTATGGATTCCTTCCCCACTGGGTTCCGGTCTAAATTGGGTAAATAAAAAGAAAGTTATGGAGTTTGTTGCGGAGGGCGCGGTAGCCAAGTGGTTACGCGCATGAATTGCACTCGGTAGGCCCGGGTTCGACTCTCGCCACTGCCGAAACTGCCGCCGTGTTCACGCGGAGTACGATCACGTTAAACATGTGGGACCGTAAGTAATTCCAAGAGGTTGGTGGTAGAGGAAGGAGGGTACGGTTCCTGTGGATGCCTCCCCCAATGAGTTCCGGTCTAAATTGGGTGGAACTTCCTGGCCGTCCAAACAGTTACCTTACACCTTTCTGGTAGTTCGCGCCAGCGAGTTTGCAACGGTCAGAATTTGCCACGGTCTGAATTTTCAGGGGTGGCGAACAGGCTGGTCGCCAAGTCTCTTTGGATGCCTCCCCCATTGGGTTCCGGTCTAAATTGTGTAGCACTTCCTGGCCTTCCAAGCAGTTACCTTACACCTTTCTGGTAGGTCGCGCCAACGAGTTTGCCACGGTCAGAATTTTCAAGGGTAGCGAACAGGCTGGTCGCCAAAGGCGGCTAGTAAATAATAAAAGGCAATGTCTGTGTTTCTGCCTGTCTGTCTGGTACACTATAGCCTCAGCGACCGTGCGTCGCTTTTGGCTAAATTTGGCAATCGGAGACACGGGGGGTGGGAAGGGGACACATGAAATCGATACCAATTTCCAATCTCAAGGACAAATTTTAATATTTTTTAAAGATTTTAAAACAACAGTCACTTTCGCCTCAAAAATCGATCTTTGGTTTTTAGATCTTCGCATCGGAAAAAGTAATAATTATTTCAACTAGTAATTTACATTTTTAGAAAGTTCAAAAATCTGGTTTTCTGACAAGCTCAATCTGGTCAAGAAATAATAAAAAATTCCCGCAGGATCGGGATTTTAAGATTTTCCGAATTTCGATTTCTTGGCAGACCCGGCGAAGATCCGATTTTACCCCGATTCAGCGCCACTCTGTTTCCATGAAGATATTGAGAGGATGAAATCATTATTGTTATTTAATGCTTTACGCGTTATTTTAAATGGCGCAACGATATGGATTTTTAAATGGATATTTTAATTTACGGATATTTTAAATGGATATTTTAATTTCTGGATATTTTAAATGGATATTTTAATTTTATGGGTATTTTAAATGATGGAACGATGGAACAGAAGAAATAATCGTGGCGATATTACGTTATATTTTAAACGCGGGGATTGCACTCGGTATGCGATCGATTCCCTCCGCTGCCAAAACTGCCGCCGTGTTCACGCGGAGAACGATCACGTTAAACATGTGGATCCGTAAGTCCTTCCGAGAGGTTGGTGGTAGGGGAAGGAGGGTACGGTCCCTGTGGATGCCACCCCCACTAGGTTCCGGTCTAAATTGGGTGGTACTTCCTAGCCGTCCAAATACTGTACCTTACACCATTCGGGAAGGTCGCGCCAGAGAGTTTGCCACGGTCAGAATTTTCAAGAGTAGCGAACAGGCTGGTCGCCGAAGGCGGCTAACTTAACAATATTCTAAAGATTTAAAGCACTCAACTTAATACTTTCTTTATATACATAATGTATAAGGAAATTATTGTGACGGGGTCGAAAACTCGAATTCGAGTTTTCTACAGGAGAGCATATTTCAGGCATCCCTGATCACCAATCGAACCTTTTTGAAGTGGTGTGTATGTGTGTGTGTGTGTGTGTGTGTGTGTGTGTGTGTATGTGTGTGTGTGTGTGTGTATGTGTGTGTGTGTGTGTGTGTGTGGAGACGATATATCACTACTGAATGGAGTGATTCGAATGAAATTTGGTACAAAAATCACAATGTCTGTGTGCGTGTGTGTGAAAGTGTGTGTGTGTGTGTGTGTCAGTGAGTATGTGGAGACGATATCTCACGAACGGAGCGATTCGAATGAAATTTGGTACAAAAATCACAATCCGTGAATAATGGAAGCCTATTGCTTTAAAACACAATCGAATGTTCAGAACCACCCTAAATTTTCCAGTGAAAATTTTAAAAAATCTTCAGAAAATCAAAATACTTAAAAAAGTTACGCAAATAGACATTTCATATGTAATTTTCCCTTAGAAAACGATTGACATAAACTTTAGAACGCTAGCATGAACCGTTCTCGAGATATTGGACATTTTTCAAATAAATTTAACAAAAAATTCCATAAATTAAAAAAACATATTAACTGTTGAGAAACATGCACACTTTTCATATGTAATATCATGCGATAAATTTTGTGATAGTTGTCGTGAATCTAGCTCGTTCCATTCATGAGAAAATATATTTTAAGTAATACCTTTGTATTTGAACGCCAATAGTCATTTATCTGCTATAAGAATAACTTACTTCTCCGTCCATAACGCTTGGCGAGATTTTGGCGACTTATTTGGTGAAATGTCACCAACTTGACGATTTTTTTAAATGTTGCCAATTTAACGAAAATCTCGCCAAATGGATAAAAATGACTCTAAATCAATGAAAATGACGGCTAATTGTCGAAAATTCAATATCTTGGAAAGAATATAAGTATCTATAGTTACTATAAGAAAAATCTATTTTTTTACTGTAAAAATAGTAAATTCATTGAATTATATAAGGAAAGTCTTGTGTTGACTACATCAGATTTTTTTTTAAATTTGATACTTAGAAGAAATTTAATAAAAATAAAACTTAGAAGAAATTTATAAAGATTGCTAATTTAGGTACATTCCGGCCAGTTGTTCTCTGTCGAAGATCGCTATGAGAAAACATCCTTTTGTGCAATAGTTTATCCGTATTAATTCGAAAATGGTTCTACGTCGGTTCTGCGGGCTTACTTCACCCACTGAAAAACATCACATAATCCGGCCCCGCTGGCTGTCGGAGGTTGCAGGTAGCAACAGCTGTTTATGCAACAGGTGTTCCGTGGTTCAGAGAGTGATGTAGTAATTCGAACATGGATCTACGGCCGCTTCGCGGGCTTACATCGTTACGTTCGTCCGCTAAAAACATCACAGAATCAGGTCCTGCTGGCTGTCGAAAGTCGCACGTAGCAACAGCTGTTTGTGCAACAGGTGCTCCGTGGCTCATAGAGTGATGTAGTAATTCGAACATGGATCTACACCCGCTGTAAAACATCACAAAATCAAGCCCCACTGCCTGTCGGAGGTCGCCCATAGCAACAGCTGTTTGTGCAACAGGTGTTCCGTGGCTCATAGAGTGATCTGGTAATTCGAACATGGATCTTCGGCCGCTTCGCGGGCTTACATCGCTACGCTCGTCCGCTAAAAAATCACAGAATCCGTTCCAGCTGATAGTCGGAGGTCGCCCGTAGCAACAGCTATTTGTGCAACAGGCATTCAGTCGCTCATAGAGTGATTTTCATGTTACGTTCGCTGCGCGGCCGTAAGCCTGTGCTCCATGAGCTATAGAACACCTGTTGCACAAATAGCTTTTGCTATGTGAGAGCTCCAACAGCCAGCGAGGCTGGACCGCGGGTAAGACCGCAAAGCGGTAGTAGGTCCATGTTCGAATTGCTACTGACCAACTGTTGCCACATTGTAACTAAATCCGACGGTCGCCCCGTTAACCGAAAAGTACCGAAATTTGATAAATAATGATACTTAAAAGAAATTTGTTAAAAAACTATACTTAGAAATGCGGTAAAATATGGAACTTAGAACATTCATACCCACTTGCAATCAACCACTGGTTCATACAGCCTTCAATCACATTCATTTTACCACTATCAATCAAACCATAAAAAAAAAAAAATTCTAAATCTTCCATACTTCCCAGCCATTTGGCACAAATAACACAAATCAGGGAAACTTGAGAAACGATGAAAAAAGATCTCCAAACTTAGCTCCTATCTATCAAATTCCAAAATCAACACTTGGTTGTATCCAAAAATTCAAAATCAACTTGGCTGGTTAATCAAAAAACGTCCGAAACGACCGACAATCACAGCAGAAGTAAGAAATGCGCTGCTGCTTGGTCTGTACAAGTTTCCCAGAAGAGTGTTGCCAGAGTTACTAAAGAGTCGCAAACGTGCAATATAGCACTCCGCTTATCGCCGATTTGGCGCGAAAAAAAAAAACGTTCCCGGTCTCTGGGATTGAACCCAGCAGGAAATCAAATAATTTGACTCCACCTGAATATAGAGAAATTAATAAGGCTAAAGTCTCTCCAACTGTCAGCAAATATGGTGTTAGGATGGTTGACTATAAAAATGCCTATCCTTCTTTCTCTTCGCCACCAGTATCATATGTACCTGATACCATCTGTACCATCTGTACCTGGTGATATGTATAACTAATTAAACATTACGTTCCCTTTCAATTAATACTAATATTTTACTTAATTTCGTTTCTGTATCTTTAATTAAATTAAATTTGAACATCTCCCATAACACACACAAAGTAATTCAATAATTTTCCACAAAAGTAGATCCAAAACTGGAAATAAACCTGTATTCAAAATTTAAAATAACAAAATCAAAATTAACAGACAACTTAAATATTTAGGCTTAATTATTGATGACAGCATTAAATGGAGATCTCATATTTTTTATCTGAAAGAGAAATGTTTTGATTGTTTCTATTTTTGGTTAAGTCTCTGGTAGTAATTGGGTGTAAATAAAACTTTCCTTAAAATTTGGCACCTTTCGGAATTTGGATTAATAATTTAACTGAAACTCAGATTAAAATTATTTTATCTTTACAGAGAATTTTTTTCTTGAATTTTCTTCCGGTTTTAGAACATCTTCAAACATCTGTCTTTACTCTATTACAGGCATTCCCCCCATACACTGTAATTAATGTCCAATATACAAAATGTGTGTTTTAATAACATCGTATTAATTCCTTTTTTACTTTCCCTGCAATACATGGTAATGTATAGGGAAAGTATTGGAATCATGCCGAAAATCGCAACTCGAGTTTTCGATGGATCTACACGTTTCGAGACCTCTAGAATACGAAAAAACCATTTTTAGCGTGACGTCTGTGTGTCGGTCTGTCTGTCTGTGCATTTTGTATCCACTCTAACAAAAAATCTAATCGACCGAATTTTACAAAATTTGGTGGGCAAGTCATTTGAGGGCGAGTCTGGTGCTGATTAGTTTTAGGTACGATTCGGGTTAAAAGAACCTGCTTTTTTTGCAAAATGGCCCGCAAAAGTTTGTATCCACTCTAGCTGAAAAACTAACAGACGGAATTTCACACAAATCGGTAGATGAGTCACTTATGGGTCACCCTGGTGCTGATTAGATTTTAGTACGATTCAGAAAAAAAATAACCTGCCTGTTTTTGCAAAATGGCCCGCAAAACTTGTCAAAATCTAAGCTAAAAAGTTACGTATGCTCAAATATAACCATTAAATGCTCGATTAATACGTAATTTTTAACGAAGAAAAGAATAAAACGAACCCCATTACATTAGGATTAGCGGATTAGCCGTTCTCGAGATATATTAGTTTTTATCGTATTTTCTCCACGCCACCTTTGAAAATGAGTCCAGTTATCAAATGAGAACGAAAATTAAATTAAAGGTGAATTAAATGTAATTAAAATAAAGAGAACGTGAATATAAGTCTGCAGGGAAAGTCATGAGCTGCCCACATCAGATTTTTAATTCTAGCATTCCTTCCCCCATTTTATTTGACTTTAATAGCCCTTTCTCCAACATCATGTTGTTTAAAAAAACGTGTCGTTTTCTTTAAACAACATGATCCAAATTACTTTTCCAGCATTAAGATATATATATATATATATATATATATGTATATATATATATATATATATATATATATATATATATATATATATATATATATATATATATATATATATATATCGAATGTTCTTCTATTAACAATAATATTGCTTTCGCAATATGTATTTTTAAACATGATGTTCTGGACAAGGTTTATTCTTTCAAGCTTGACAGCGAGAACACAGTTTTTCAGGCTGAAGTGACAGCCATTGGTTTCGCCATTAATTGGGCTGCTTTAAATATTACTAAAATTCAAATTTATTCGAATGGTTTTTCTTCTATTTTGGATTTTAAACCTGTTAATAACAAATAAATTTTTTAAATAATAGCAAAATTAAAGCAAATGGTTCTAAAAATTTATTTAATTTTTCCTAGCAGACGTTCCCATGCAGACGTTTTGGGTAATGAAGTTGCAACTAAACAAGTCAAATTAGCCTCAATTTCTGGTACCCCTCTCAAAATTCCTTTTCCATGTTCTCTTAAGAAATTTTGCATGCATTTTTTAATTAACAAATGGAAAAATTATTTAAATACTTATATTTCTTTTAGAACCCATGACCCTGCTAGAATTTTAAACTACCTTCCCATCGTTAGTACTAATTTACAAATCACCAATAAATATTTTATCTATTTTTTAACTGACTATGGCCCTTTCCTAGACTATGTTCACTATTTTAAACTAAAATCCATTTCTAAACGTACTTGTACTGGCTTTGGAGACGTCGATCATTAATTATATCTTTTACTGCCCCATGCAAAAACATTTCCATTTACCAAAACCTTCTCCCATTAAACAGGCAACTTGTTCTCTAACGTCTGTATAAATAAAAATTTCATTCTTAAAATTAAGAACTGTGTTCTCATTGCGAGAGAAATTTCCAATAATGTATCCAATAATGAGCATATGAGTTTTTCTGTTTTCAATTGCTTTCTTGGCCAATGAAATAAGAACTGTTCAGTCTGTATTTTTTTCTCTTTGCTTACGAATTTGTCTAATATTATTAATTGCATATATCTTTTATTTTGTATTGTGTATATATCTTATATTTTGTCTTGTTTATATCTTATTTATTTGTTTATATTTATACTTTTATTTTGTTTTCGGAATATTGTTCTCTATTATTTAATTTTATTTAGAACTTCATTTTTTCTGTGTATAGTCTACATTTCTTTACCCGTTTTGGTTTTGGTCTTTCTTCTAAATATTATCCTCAACTTCACTTTTTCTGTATATAATCTAAATTTCTTTACCCGTTTGTTTACGGTCTTTTTCTAAATTTATCGTGCTCGTGTTGGTTTTAGTCACTCTTCTGTAATAGTTCATTCACCTATTTTTCTAATTAATCATCAGAAACTTCAATATAATAAATTTATCTTTCAATAAACGCTGCCAATAGAGGTTGCTGGCGTGATAGCCGGTCTCATTTGTGGTCCCTTCCCGGCCGCCTTACCAGCTACTCATATCTTCTGATGAGTCGGACGGTCTGTGTCTTCGACAAAGTTTAGAACATCAGCATGAACTGTTCTCGAGATATGCAAAATTTTCACATAAATTTATCAAAAAACCACAAAAATTTAAAAATGAGTATTAACTATTAAGAAATATGTTAACCTTTCACATGTTATATTATGCAATAAATGTGTTCATATTATTCTTGTGGATCTAGATCTTTGCACACAAGAAGAAAATAACTTAGGTAATAGTTTTGTATATTAAATACTAACAATATGCCAATAGTCATTTATTTACTATAATAATAACCTATTTTACCGTCCCAAAACTTTTGACGAAATTGGTCACTAATTGGGTGGATTATCGTCAACTTCGCGACTTATTTAAATGTTGCCAAATTGACGAAAATGTCACCAAAATGATAAAAAATAACGCTAAAATATTAAAAGCGGCGACTGTTTGATGAAATTTGAATATTTTGGAAAAAATTGAAGAAACAATTATAAGAATAGCCTATTTTTATGTCCATAACTCTTTCCGAAATTTTGGCGAAGAATGAAGTATTTTGTGGAGTATCGCCAACTTGGGAATTTTATTTAATGTTGACAAATTGACAAAAATGTCGCCATATCGATAAAAATGACGTTAAATGCTAGGTAATGTTTTGCAAATTTTGAATTACGTCATATAACGACCATACCTTTCAGTATATACAAAATGCTACTTTTTCTGTTTATCTGTTACGATACAGTTGGCGATTTACGTTTAATCTAAGAAAATATCGCCAACTTGGAAATATTTCTCCCAGATTTACAAAAGTATTGCCAAAATTGCAAAAGTGAAGCTAAGATAACAAAAATGATACCAAATAATACCGAACCATTCTCTCATATACTTTGAGAATAACTGTCCTAAACTTTTGGCAAAATTTGGGTGATTAATTCTTCGGAATATCGACAAATTGAAGACTTATTTTAATGTCGCCAAAATGATAAAATTAACATTAAAACATTAAAAGTTGAGACTAATTGATGAAAATTTAATATCTGCAAAGAATAGGAGAAACTATTATGAAAATAACCTAATTTTGTGTCCATAACTCTTTACGAAATTTTGGCGAAGATTCTGGTGGTATATGCCAATTTGGGAATTTTATTTAATGTTGACGAATAGACGAAAATTTTGCCAAATTTATAAAAATGACGTTAAATGCGAGGTAATGTTTTGCAAATTTTGAATTACACCATATGACGACCATACCTTCTACTATATAAAAAATGTTCCTCCGTTTATCTGTTACGATTGACAATACTGTTAGCGAACTTATGTTTAATCATTAAGTTTAATAATTACGTTTAATTACGTTTAAGAGAATATCGGCAACTTGGAACTATTTCGTCCAGATTGACGAAAATATTGTCAAAATTGCAAAAGTGACGCTGAGATAACAAAAATCATGCGAAATTGATGAAATATTTATTTAAATATTTTTATATATGATTTGTATTGGTTTGACGATGCTATCAACTTCAATAATTGTTAATTTTTGCATGTTTTTCAAATATTTGGCCTTGAGCCGTGTTTATCGTCAAGGCTAATTGAACGGGAAACTGCACAATACAGCATAAATGGTAACGTCACAGACTTCCGTTTCATTCTTAATGAAAATTTATTATAAGATACAATTAGAAATGTAATTAAGTACTTACCAAAAATCAAACTTCTGCAATGTATGGGAAAATGTAAAGTTACGTCTCTTTAAATGTATGGCATTGTAGTAAATGTTGAATTCATAAATGTTGATTTTTACAAACAAACAAAGTTTCGTAAGCATTGTTGTTGTGAACAAACAGAGCGTTTCTCAATCATTATTGTCATGGGCAATTACGATTCATTGTTGAAAATGCTGATGCCATTTCAAAAAGGCAATTATTTAAATAAAGGTCTGAATTATATATATATATTGAATAGCTAAATATATAAATATTACATTTTACTTCCCTTATGTACATAATGTATAAGGAAAATATTGTGACGGAGTAGAAAATTCGAATTCGAGTACGCTTATTGTGTAGACTTTTAGTAGGCTTATAGTGTATTGTGTGCATAACGCGCTCAACAGATATCCGATAAAAGTCTTATCCGATAAAAGTCGAGGTCCCCACTATCATGCTATAAAATATGTTTAGACGGAGGGCCTCGTTTATGCGTAATTTCCATACGTTTGTTACTACACAACCGGTTTTGAGTACAAATCAAGCTTGTAGGTCTTTCTATTAATAGTATTGATTATTTCATTCTGCGCTTAAAGATTGAATTAAATTTTTACTTTTATTTTCGTTTTTAATTATTGGATATATGTATAATCTCCTTTTCAAGTCCTTAAGCAACGGGTGGGTTTTGGGGATTAATCTCTGTTCGGATAAAGAAGATCTATAAAAAATACGTAAACGTAAGATCGTACCAGACCTACACTCCCCCCTTTATTACGCATATTTAGGAGAGGGGTCTCACGAAAAAAAATTTCAGGGTCCAAACTGGGGATGATGCTGCCTGAT
This sequence comes from Amaurobius ferox, assembly GCA_951213105.1. Lineage (NCBI taxonomy): Eukaryota > Metazoa > Arthropoda > Arachnida > Araneae > Amaurobiidae > Amaurobius > Amaurobius ferox. The sequence goes on along the minus strand of OX578148.1, from coordinate 13,943,076 downwards.
CCTGTTATCAACACAGATTATTTTTTGTGAATACTCAAAGATATATTTTTCGGACTTGAAGGGGGGGGGGAGGAAAGGGGAGCCCTAAAATGCGCTATTGCCAGAAACAAGATGTTTCTATACATTTTTCAATGGACTAAAACAGAGTGAAAAAATGTTCCAATTATATTTAATCATTTCAATCCTCACTTTAACAAATTTTAATTTTAGTTTAGAATAAAATTCAGTATAGTCGATTAGCTATATTTTGTAGTTACGCATGTAGATTTTATTTCAAGAAATCTAATTTTTAGCTGTGCAAACTTGGCAGCACAGACGTCATCTATTTTCAAATTTATTGCGATGGAATTAATAACATTTCTTTGCACAGTCGCATTTACTTTTAAGCTATAGTTATACACAGGCTGTAGACTCTTGTCGGAGGTCGCGTTAAGGTCGGTCCCGTCCAGGGTTGCAAAAAAGCAGGCTAAAATTAATAAAAACCACGCCAGTGGCTTTTAACAGTTTTAACCGGCTTTTTTGGGCCAAAATTGGCTTTTTTGGCCAAAATTGGCTGTTTTTGGCCAGAATTGGCTTTTTCTTGTAAAAAAATGTGAAGGCTTTTAATTTTAAATTACACATGCAGAGCTATGCATTATGTAACAGAAGCTTTAAAACACCATCTTAGTATCTAATTTAATGCATTCTCCTCAATATATATATATGTTTTCGTTTAGACATATTGCCTTCATAGTATTTTTCTAGTGGTTATAAAATCTTGTGCACTTGGTAATATTTAATAGAAGTTTATAAACATGTTAGTAACAAACATTTAGGAGTGTATCAAAAATAAAGTAATGCAAATTTAATGTGAATTGGCTGTAAACTACCTTTTTTTAATAAACGCCAGTTTTTTTAATAAAAGCCGGCTTTTTTTAAGTGGTTTAAACCCAATAAAAACCGGCTTTTTTTGGTCTGTCTAAAATCCGGCAACTTTGGTCCCGTCTGAGATGGCCAAAGATTTATATTTGGGACATAAAACTACAAATAAAACAATAAACAAAACAGCAAATCTTACACACAATAAACCGCGGGCATTTTTTACACCCAGTAAAGCGTGGATGTTTTACACATCCAGTGGAATGCGGATATTTTTTACACCCAGTAAAGCGCGGACATTTTTTATACCCAGTGAATTGCGGACATTTTTTACACCCATAAAAAGCGGACATTTTTGTACACCCAATTAAACGCGGATATACCTTACATCCAGTAAAACGCGGATATTCCTTACACCCAGTAAAACGCGGACATTACTTGCACCCAGTAAAACAAACGTTTCTTATACCCAGTAAAACGCGTACATTGTTTTACACCATAATTAATTATCTTCGTTTATAAACAAGCCAGTGTGTGCACATAAAATAAAATATTCAAGAACAGCATAATAATAACTTCAAGTACAGCATAATGATGGTGGCATGGATAGAAGCTAAAGGCAACAAAGAAAACATGAGATAAATAAATTTAAAATTTAGTTTCCATAGTTTATACAGAAATATGGAATTGATAATGTCAGGCCCCGGTTATGAAAGGCGGGGGCCCTGGGCACAACGTCGTTTTGCCCCCTCCCCCAACCCTATGCGAAATATCTAGTATACCATAGTCTAATGATAATAAGAAAAAATTTAAACCAAACTTTATCCATAATGCTGAGGCCTTTTCGCCTCTTAAACATCAGAGAAACGCTCTTCAGCGTGATATTCTGACTTCTCCTTCTCCGTCCCTTAGGTCTGCTTTGAACCTAGTAAACGCAAATATTAAACGTTTGTATGCGAATTTCAGGACAGAGCGTTAGAACAACTTGTGTGAAAAACTTGACTCTCGTATTCCTATTTCAAAACTTTGGAAATTGGTAAAAAATATTGATAGGATACAGCCGCAGGTTGAAAAGACCAATTCTTTTAACCACCTCATGGATCTTTGTGCAGTGACAGCGAGGGTACAAATACGCTAAGTAGACATTATCAGAGGAAGAGTCGACTTTATTTTAATATAGAAGACAAACTTATTGCATAATTAGCCAGAGTTTTTAATCCTAAAAATTGCTGTAATCCCGGTGATTAACCTGTTTTTAATAAGGATTTTACCCGTGAGGAACTGGATATTGCTTTCCATGATATGGATCCTAACAAATTGCCTGCCCTGGATGGGATCCATGGCCATTTGTTGGCCAATTTGAGTCACTTGGGCAAAAATTTTCTTCTTGATATTTTTAATACTTCTTGGAATATTGGAGGACTCCCGAGGGAATGGAAAGATGCTCTTGGTATCCCCATTACAAAACAGAAAAAACAGGCTAATGATCCAAACAGTTTTAGGCCCATCGCCTTGACCAGCATTTCGTGCAAACTCATGGAGAGGATTGTCCTGTGTAGACTTACTTATCACCTTGACCACAATGGTCTGCTACCTGTTGAACAGTATGGATTTAGAAGGGCCACAACACGATGCATCAGATTTTATATTTTGGTCAAAAGGTCAGGGACGCTCAAAATCGTAGGCCTACAAATCACACTGTGGCTTCCTTTCTTGACCTGTCTAAGGCCTTCGACAGGGTTTGAAAAAACAAACTCCTTTGCAAACTATATAGCAACTTTAATATCAGGGGGAAGTTCTTGCCGTGGCTCGCTGACTTTTTAAGGGCCAGGTATATTAAAGTGAAGTTTAGAGGCAATGTTTCTGGAGGATTCAGACTGAGTCAGGATATTCCCCTGGGCTCTGTAGTTAGCCCTACTCTGTTCTCTCTTTTATTGATGGTATAGAGGCAGGTACTAATGGCAATCACTGCATGGGATTGCATGGTGATGATATAATTATTTGGAACTGCAAGTCAAGTATCACTTCTGCCCAGGTAGATATTAATTCTTCCCTCCATGATTTCGAGACTTTCGCTGCGGAGCATAAGATCGTTTTTAATCCCTCTAAGTCTGTTTCCAGTGTATTTACCACCAATAGACATCTGTATAACCTGGAGCTTGACATCTTTCTTCTGGGTAGGTGACTAAATTGTGAAAAACATTCCAAGTATTTGGGGTTCATTTTGGACAAGGAGATATTTAGCCATGCTCATATAGACAATTTGGTATTGAGAGGTAAACAGATATTTAACAAATACAAGGTTTGTTTATTTCTAATAACATGTATACTTAAATATTGCTTTTGACAGAAAACCCGGTCCAATACACAGCAGTGTTTAATTTTTTTAAATGTATTTTGTATTTTAAATGTATTTTGAAAATACATGTATTTTGTATTTGTAATTGTTTTTAATTTGAAAAGTATTTTGTATTTTGTATTTTGTATTTAGTATGAAAAATACATTTTCAATGTATTTTCGATATGTTTGGCAAAATACTGGCAAAATAATGTTGGTTGTTTCGATATGTTGGACAAAATACATTGAAAATGTATTTTGCCCAACTCTGGTACAGGGCTCGTAATATGAATGTACTCGCTTTTGGGGAATAACTCTTGAACCAGAACAGTTATAATGTCCAAATTTGGTATATCGTTATATTTTGTTGCATAGTCTAATTCTTGAAATTTTAATCTTATCGGGCTAGCTCGTCGGACTCGCAATATGAATGTACTCCTTATTGTAGAGTAACTCGAAATTCGGAGCAGCTAGAAAGCCCAAACTTGGTAAGTCGTTAATTTTCTCATATTTAGGTCACATTCATTTTAATAAATACATTTTTCATATATTTAAGTTACATACAAATAATATATGGGGGATAACTTCAATAAAATACTGCGATTTTCGTTTTTAATTATATTTACTGTTACCCAATTATTCCAGTAATAATTCGGGATTTTATTGCGTTAGTAGAACAATCAGTGGAAAAGCAAAGGATGAGGAAGCCTATTAAGATTTTATTCTTAATAACATGGAGGTTTGTCTTCATTCTATTCAATTTAATTATACTGCTGGCCATCCAAAATGCAACACCATGAAGGAAGCATCCAATAGGCGTGAAATTTGCACCATACGTAGACCTCGATAGGAAATACAAATTATTATAATTTATGCAAATCATGTGCGCCAGTAGCGCCATAACTCTTGCATTATGCATCGCCATACCGATCCTTCAACTGGCGTTATGGTTTGGGGTGGCTTTTGATTTTACTCCCGCACCCCCCTAAGACGGATTGCCGGTACACTCAACAGTCACCGATACATTTCTGAAGTTTTGGAGCCCGTTGTCTTACCTTACCTTCAAAGCTTGCCTGCGGCCAAGTTTCAACAGGACAATGCGAGGCCACACGTGGCACATATCGTTCAGAATTTCTTCAGTGCCCACCAAGTTCCACTGCTCCCTCGGCCCGCCCGTTCTCCAGATCTGTCGGACATTGAACACATCTTGTCGATGATTGGCAAACGACTGGCCCAGCAAAGACCACCAGCTGCTACGACAGATGGAGTTTGGCAACGTGTGGAAGCAGTATGGACTGACATACCCCAAGAACACATCCAAAGTCTCTTTCTTTCAATGCCGAGGCGTGTAGTAGTAGTTATTTATCAGCCATGACGGCTGCAAAAATACTGATTTCAGCGTGTTCCGCAAGTCGAACGGGGCTGTATTTCAATCAATTCATCCTTGTACTTTATGTTCTTTGTCCAATAAATTCGGCTTTGATATCTCTTGTCTTTCATGGTGTAGCATTTTGGATGGCCAGCAGTGTATGAAATCATACATGACAGTTTATGAATTAATATAAGTGACTCGGTAAAACTCGATCTCATTTTACGGAAAATGAAGTAAAATATTAATAACGAGTCGCAACTACTCCTTTTAAATAGTTCTTCACTACAATCCCACAATTTGGAGCTTAGGAATGCCAATCTCGAAAGGATGAACTAATAAATAATGAACGCAAAAAGCCCGATATTGCTTGCCTGGCCAGGAGTTTTAAACAAAATAAATGGCAGATTTATAAAGACATTGGCGTTGCAAGTAGGATCATTAAAGAGAATCATATTAAGGTTGATAGATGTGCCAAAGTTACCAGAAATATTCAAAATGTTTTTTGCTTGTTACAAAGAAGATTTTATATAGAGAGGGAAAATGCTGACCATCTGCTCACTCTTAACAATTTCTTTAAAACTATGAATATCGCCTACATATCGTTTCAAGGCCATTAAGATAGTAAGAAAACATGAAACTTATGAACCAGATTCGCGTTTCCAGACTCGTTGATGCATCATTTGATTGAAAAATGACATTAACTTTTACTATGCAAGCGTACTGAATGAAGAAATTAAAAGAAAAATACATCTGTTTACCATTTTTAGGTTATTTTACCTATTCGTTTGGAACTAATCCATATTTCACCCATGTTAAAATACATCCACTTTCCGCCTTTTTGTGGTATGCGATTATTTCTCAGAACCAATTAACCGTGCGATTAGGAAAATAACCTGTATTATGTAAAAATTGTGTACTTTAAAATTATAGTGAATGTAGAAGTATAAAAGTAGTAGATATTTTTTATAGATGTGAAAATTTAATAGGTCAGTTTTATTAAGGCTCAACTTAAACACTATTTATGCATACTTAGCAATTTCGAAAATAGATTTCTGTCACACGAAGAAATAACCCTTTCCTAAATGTTGAGAAATGTAACAAATGCATACAAAATTTTGTGATATTACCGAGTATTCATTTTGATATTATTTTGTGTTAACAATTTTGAACCTCGTAGTCTCACAGTCCCAGACGAGGATCGAACTGCGGATCTTCGTACTTGCCAGCTAATGCTCTAATCATTTAACTTCTGAAGTAATATTCCTACATCTTCTCCTGAAAGTTGACTGTATAACCTATATATTTACTCAGGGTTAAAAGCAGTGGCTGCTCGTGAAGTGACGCAAGATAAGCGCTGCTTCACTTAAAGTTATCGGCTGGGTTATTGTTATTTTTGTTTGGCGTGTGCCCGTAGGTGTGTGCCCGTAGCGCGATTTTGGTGTGTGCCCGTAGCGCGATGTGTTTTGGTTATGTTCGTTTTTGAGGAAGAGGATTCAGGAGGGCACGCCAAGAGGGTGGTTACGGATCTTAGCTCCTTATAGCTCTAATCCTCCCTACCTGAGGTTTACACAAATCTGCTGGGTATTCCCACTAATCAGGCTCTATACAGGTTGCGTAGAGGGACTGTCCTTTTTTACCATAGCCCCAGTTCCGTCGGCAACTGGAGTCTAGTCTCCTCGGGATCACCTTCCAACTTCTGTTGACTTTGCTCCTGCTGTTGAGGTCTCGCCTGTGTGTAGATATAACCCCCTTGGTCATATTAATGTTGATTGATATGCCAAAGTTTCCAGAAATATTCAAAATGTTTTTTGCTTGCGAATGTTTTTTGCGACAAAGAAGATTTTATATAGAGAGGAAAAATGCAGCCTGTCTGCTCATTTTTAACAATTTCTTTAAAACTACGAATATAGGCCATTAAGATAGTAAGAAAACATGAAACTTATGAACCAGATTCGCGTTTCCAGACTCGTTGATGCATCAGTCGATTGAAAAATGACATTAACTGTTACTATGCAAGCCTACTGAATGAAGAAATTAAAAGGGAAATATGTTTGATTACCATTTTTAGGCTATTTCGCATTTTCGTTTGAAACTAATCCATATCTCATCCATGTTAAAATCCATCCACTTTCCGCGTGTTTGTGTTATGCGATTATTTCTCAAAACCAATTAAGCGTACAAATCGGGAAATAACCTGTATTATGTAAAAGTTGTGTACTTGAAAATTATAGTGAATATAGAAATATAAAAGTGGTAGATATTTTTTAAAGATGTGAAAATTTAATAGGTCAGTTTTATTAAGGCTCAAGTTGAACACTATTTATGCATATTTAGCAATTTCGAAAGTATATTTCTGTCAAACGAAGAAATAGCCCTTTCCTAAATGTTGAGAAATATAACAAATACATGCAAAATGTTGTAATATTACCGAGTATTCATTTTGGTATAATTTTGTTTTAACAATTTTGAACCTCGTAGTCTCACAGTCCCAGGCGAGGATCGAACTTCGGATCGTCGTACTTGCCAGCCAATGCTCTAACCATTTAACTTCTGAAGTAATATTCTAACATCTTCTCGTGAAACACGACTGTATAGCATATATAATTACTCAGTGTTAAAAGAAGTGACGGCTGGGTAAAAGTTATCGGCTGAGTTCTTGTTATTATTGTTTGGCGAGTTTTTTGGACTCATTTGGCTATTTTATACAGTATTTGACAACACTTGTGCCAGTAGCGTGATGTGTTTTGTTGATGTTCTTTCTTAAAGAGGAGGTTTCAGGAGGACACGCCAAGAGGGTGATTACGGATCTTAGCTCCTTATAGCTCTGATGCTCCCTACCTGGGGGTTACACAAATCTGCTGAGTGTTCCCACTAATCAGGCTCTATACAGGTTGCGGAGAGGGACTGTCCTTGACCATACCCCCAGATCCGTCGGTGACTGTAGTCCAATCTCCTCGGGAGCACCTTCCAGCTTCCGCTGTCTTTGCTCCTGCGGTTGAGGTCTCACCTGTGTGTGGATATAAGCCCCTTGGTCAGCCATCCCTAGCTGGATTAAACCCCCAGGTTGCCGCGGAGATTCCGACTGCATCTCTCAAGAGGGAGGGGGAACCTTGCCACTGTTTCTGCTTCAGCCATTCCGGAAGTCACGGTTAAAGTTCGACTGGTTGAAAGTCAAAATCAATTAATTATTACAGATAAGACTTGTTCAAATGTAATTATTTTATTTCGGAAACTCCTATTTACCATATATTCATTTTATTTTCGTTATTCCATTTTTGATTCCATTCGAAAAAAAATTCCATATTCTAGAATGCAGAAATCAGATGAAAATCATTGGAATATTTCATATGAATGTAAATTTTTGTTTCAGAAAAGTATATGTACACAGAAAGGAGTACTGGATTTGATAGAATTTGATTTAAAAGTGGCATGTTTCGAAATTGAGTGCACAAGACGTATATGCCGTAATGATATGAATAATATATAAACGTGTATGATCAAAGAAAATGCCATCCGAAGAACCTTATTTCATGATAATTATCACTTTGGACGTAAATGACATCTGTGGTAGGACTATCCGGCTGAAATCGAAGTGTTACGAAAACTGTAAATTTTTTTTTACGCTTATATCTCTGCACTTAGGAGATAAACAACTAATGTGGCCAGTACGTGACTTTTCCTATGTATTACTTCTTTCAATGCGGAATAATGATTGATAGGATACACGGCACAGCCTTGAAATGATATGACTTGGAAAAGTACACCGTTGGATGGCGTTTTTCTGGATGACAACATTTAAAATTATTTTCAGTACCAAATTAATTTATCAATTAGAAATATTACTAACATCTACGATGCGCTGTATTTAATTGTATTAAAATATGTTAATTAATAATACATCAATTAGACAATGCTCACGAAAATTTCAAAAATATAAAATTTCTCCCACAGACTTAACATAGCTACATTTGATATATATTACCTGTGTCCACGGATCGAAATATAAAATCCATGACCTGTCCTGTCATGACCTGTCCTTCCATGACCTTCCACTCTTAGCTATGACCTGTAACTTTTTATTTTTCGTGCACATCAGCTAAATAGTCACTCAGAAACAGCATCAACAAAAGAAACGAATTTAAGCCGATCGCCAAAAAGCTACTCACTGCGCTTTAAAGATTTACTGACAACAAGTGCTAAAATGAAGATGCTAAATGTCAACAAGTGCTAAAATGAAGATGCGGAATGTCAACAAGTGCTAAAATGAAGATGCTAAATGTCAACAAGTGCTGAAATGATGAAGCTGAATGTCAACAAGTGCTAAAATGAAGATGCTGCATGTTAACAAGTGCTAAAATGAAGATGTTGAATGTCAACAAGTGCTAAAATGAAGATGCTGAATGTCAACAAGTGCTAAAATTAAGATGCTAAATGTCAACAAGTGCTAAAATGATGAAGCTGAATGTCAACAAGTGCTAAAATGAAGATGCTGCATGTTAACAAGTGCTAAAATGAAGATGTTGAATGTCAACAAGGGCTAAAATGAAGATGCTGAATGTCAACAAGTGCTAAAATGAAGATGCTAAATGTCAACAAGTGCTAAAATGATGAAGCTGAATGTCAACAAGTGCTAAAATGAAGATGCTGAATGTTAACAAGTGCTAAAACGAAGTTGCTAAATGTCAACAAGTGCTAAAATGATGATGCTGAATGTCAACAAGTGCTAAAATGAAGATGCTGAATGTCAACAAGTGCTAAAATGAAGATGCTGAATATCAACAAGTGCTAAAATGAAGATGCTGAAATGGTAAAAAAAATGTTTCCCCGTACTATTTTTACTTTCCCTCGAATCGAGCCGAAAATTTGAATTCGAGTTTTCAACGTATAGCACATTTCATACATACCTGAACTCGAATCTTGCATTTTCGAGGAGATGTCTGCAAACATGTATATTATTGTGTGTATGTATGCATGTATGTATGTATGTTAGAATGTGTGTCCGTGAGCCTGTAGATGCGGTATCTCAAGAACGAATAAAACGTTTCAAACGAAATTTGGTACAGCTAATACAATCGGTAAAATCTGGAAAGTCGTTGATTTTAAACGTAAACGAATGTTCGAAAGATAAAAAGTTTTCGAATGAAATTTTGAAAAAATCATTACAAATTCAGTACATTTATGAATGTTACATAAATGATCATTTCTTATGCAAGGTTTTATTAGAAAACAAATAGCATAAACTTTGAAAGGCAAGCTTGAACCGTTCTGCACATTTTTCAAATAAATTTTCTAAAACATAAAATAGAGTTAAAATATTAACTATTGTGAAATATATTTACTTTTCATATGTAATATTATGCGATACATTTGTTAATATCATTTTCCTGATCTAGTGCTTTCCATTCTCAAAAGAAGATATTTTGGGTAATAGTTTTTTATTTTGGCGCCCAATAATTCGTCAATACTTTATTACATATAAGAAGATTTCTTTTCTCCGTCTAGTTCTGCTATAAATTTCGAAAACTTGGGCACAAATTTCTCAAAAACTGCATAAATGAAGCTAAATTAACGAAAATTGCACCAGATTGATGAATCAATTAATAAAATATTTTAATATATGGACTGTGTTACTGTTTGTGGATGCTATTAAAATTTACTCATACCAATTTAGAGTTGTGTAAAATATTAGTTAATTGGGTATTTCGAAATAGTTTTACATGTTGTCATTCAGAAAAGCGCTGAATGTAGAAGTTAACGTTGAAAATAATGTACCGTGGATTTTAATCATCATTTTCTTACTATGAAAGAAGCAAATTCATTGCATTGTAGAGAGATATAATTTTCTATCGTGTTGCAACAATTATTTAAATATTTGGAAATGTAATAATTTATAACAATTTTATCCAAATCGTGCCACATTCTTATATGCCATAGCTAAATGATATAACAATATAAAATATATTATACTGTTCATCCATAACAACATAATTTTAATGTTTAAATTGAATAAAACGAAAATCGTATGAAATCGAACGCGTCCATAAATCGAAGGAAACGAATAGTGCGATATATCGAACTCGCCCATTTGATTTATTCCTGAGGAGAAGATAGACGAATAAATCTTCCTCAAATAAATTTTCGTAAAATATTGACTACTGCAATATATTTCTATGGTCGCTTTTGTTATTAAAATCTCGACAACTTCTAGCATCTAAAGATGGACGATGTTATTCACAATGAAGTAGAGCAGTGAATAACCATACTAAATATTAAATAAAAATTCCTTCAATAACTGTGGATTTATATGCGTAACAGACAATATTATAAGCAGGCTTTAAATTTTGAATGTCACAGAAAGAGAACAAGATTCAAAGATGTTGAATCATCAGTTGAACTCCTTACAGCATTAAATCATTAAGAGATGTACAGGGTGACCATAATTAAAGTGGAGGTGTTTAGAGCCCGATAGTGAGAAAACAGTTGGGCCAAACTTAACCAAATTTGCAGTAAATACTATTTATACCATAACGTTTTGTTTTTTAAAGGGAAAAAAAATAGTTCAGATGTTTGCCACCGTGGACCAAAGTGGCGCTGTAAGGTCCATTTTTGAAATAGGAATAGGAAGTACAGAAAATTCCGCCAATGTTAAGCGGTATCGAACAATGCTGCTGAACTTTGCTATTCTGAAACTTCAACAGCGTGGATGTCTTGAATCTGCGATATTTATGCGCGCATCCCGTCATATTGGATTTCGCTTACAGGAAGTCCTACGACGGCATTTTACCAACAACCGAATAATTAATCGAACGTTTCTTACGAAGTGGCCAGTCCGTTCGCCTGATCTGACCCCTTGTGACGTCTGGTTGTGGGGTCACGTAAAGCTCTTGATATACGAGTTCCAAGGGAATGTGAATAATTTAATCACTTTGAAAGACCTAATAGCATTGCGCACGTTAAGCAAATCAATGGAGATCTGCTGCATTCTGCATTAGAGAATGTTGTTCAGAGAATGCACTTTTTGGAACATACGCAAGGAAAATATATTGAATCACAAATGTAAATGATGCCAATATAACAATTAATATCATACGTATGTGAATGTAAGATGCAAATGAAAATATGAAATGTATTTAATACGTATAAAATGTAAATGTGATGTCCTTTTCAAAATGCATGTAAAATGTTAACTTTCTTTACTTCCTATGTCTATTTTACTTCAAAAATGGACCTTACAGAGACACTTTAGCCCGCGGTGGCAAAAATCTGAACTATTTTTTTTTCTTTTAAAAATCACAATTACATGGTCTAAATTGTATTTACTGCAAAGTTGGTTATGTTTGGCCCAACAGTTTTCTCACTATCGGACTCTAAATACCTCTACTTTAATTATGCCCACCCTGTATATTATAAAGATAAAGAGCTGTAGCGAAGTTCATTCTAGGCCTACTTCTGCCACATGCAATCATGTTTAAGATCGACATTAGTTTTCTTCTAATTATTTTATTTTTTAACATTGATACAATACGAACAAGCTGTGCGAGTAAATTGCAACTGCATGTTGCACAGTGAAGTACTTTATAAATTAAAATTGATAATCTTTAGTAAATGGCTGCTATCATTAAAGGTTTTTTCTATTATTATTTTTTCTTCTTAAGCGTATCCCAAATAATGTTGATAGTAGTAATTCCCTTGATTATCCAGTTTAACACAAAAACAAATAGATATATTTAATTATAAAAAATATATATTATTTTAAGCATTGCAGGAGTAAAAATATTCAATAAATCGTTAACTGGTAAACAGAATAGTTTTATTTTAGCAATGTGCCTCTAACAATACTGAAAATAACTATAAACGTCTCACGTGTTTTCTTTTAATGGACGCTTATCACGAACAGTGAGTGTATCGCAAATGGTTTATTTTCTATAATATATTTGTTTTTCAATAAAAAAAAATCGAAGTTATCTCACAAGGAAAACTGCTTTCATTGCAAATTTGTAAATCGATCACATATTTATTTAATGATCTTTTATTTCACCAAACATAATTTACGTAAAACATTTGCCTTGTAATTTTCTGTTTAATAAAAAATGATTACAATAAATGAAACTAATGCTTGTAAAGAATTATAAGAATATTGCTATTAAGGTAAATGCATTATGTAAAATTTATTATATAACAGATTATGTTAAAATTAGTGGTGGTTACATATTATAATATCGAATTATAAACATAAACAAAATTTGATCAAAAATATCTTATTGAACTACAAGTTTAATTATAATTCAAATTTCTTTAGAAAAATTTAAATATTTTTTAATTCCTACGGCATTTTCAAATGTTAACATGTAAACTCCATATTTTCCTTAGAATATATTGAACAAAATTGTGTATGTATTTTAGGTGCTTTAAATAGATTTAATACACGCAGTTTACTTTCATGTACAGTAAAAAACAAGAAAGATCAATCATGCTTAAAGCATTGATTATGAAACACTTTCCAACTTCAATGCAATTTTATTTAAACAAGTCTGAAATGCAATACATTCCTCGGTAATATTTTGAAACTTATCACAATACTGCATTAATTTATTATATTTGAAAACTTAAACCTTCATCGAAAAAAATGAACTTCATTCAAATGACGGCATTGAAATATAAATTGCCTGGTTTAAACATCTCTAAAATGTTATACATTCCTCGGTAATAGTTTTAGAATTATCATAATACTACGATAATTTATTATATTTGAAAACTTCATCGAAAACAACTGAAATCAATTCAAATGACATCATAGAAAAAATAACAAGCCTGGATCTCTCTATAAAAACAGGATTTCATTCATAACTTTCTCCCATTCATTTCATTCATCACAATACTATAATAATTTATTTTATTTAAACATTTTGTTTAAGACCATGGAGCTACAAAAAATTAAACTCTATGCTTGAAACTTCATCGAAAAAATTCGTCCTTCTCTTTATGAAATCAATTAATATTTCATTCATATCAGCCATGCAGACTCCATGGACTAAATTATTTTGTGTTAAAAAAATACAGGAATTCTAATACAACTCATTCTATATATTTTGCTGTTTACATTTTATATAGGTGAAAAATAGGTTTAGTTGTAGAAATAATCAAATTTAGAAGAGCATTTAAACTCAAATATATTGTCATTGCGTTGTTTCAGTATGTAGATGCACAGAATTTAAGCAAAAATAAAGTAGTTTTAGGGTGGATACAACACTCAATATGAATTAAAAAGAACTTAAAAAAATCACGATTTTGAAACAAGATGGATGCCATATATCATTTTGAAGTGGGTCATGTGATCGTTTCATATCATGGTCACGTGATCGTTTCATATAAAAGGTGTAATTATTATTTTAATTTTTATTTAAAAAACTACTAAATATATTTCGCTGAATTTTTTTTATATATTTTATGGAACAATTTGAATATTACCTAAAATTTTCGAAGCAATTTGTGAATTTTAAATCCGCTTAAAAAATGTTTGAAAAATTTGGTCCCGTAGGGCTCAATGTATTTCTTTTTTTCGACCCGGGTTCAATCCAAAACTAATTGGGTGATATTATTCATTTATATTCCCATAGGGTCTACAGACCCCGTCTGAACAACATACAAAAATTTCATTTTGATTAAGTCATTTTTACGGCAGTTATCGTGCTAACGGGCACACAGACAGACAGACAGACAGACAGACAGAATGAACTAAGTCATAAACAACTTTGTTGTAAAGTGTTAAAAATAGGAAATTTAAGCAGTTCCTAGATGAACATTTAAAAAAAAAATTACAAATAATGATAATTTCATGCACAATTTTTTGAAGTACATAATGAGAAACATAAGTTTCTATACTAATTACAAAAAAACCTTAGCATTTTTAAAATATGAATATCGGCAAATTAAACATGGAATAAATTCAATTTAATTTTTTTTATTTCTGAATTGTTTCTATTCTATCATCATGCTGAAAAACTTATATAATTTCTTAAATTATGAAGATACAGCTTTGAAATTTCACCTACATATTTAAAAATGATACAGTAATAAATTAAGCCAATAAAACCTAAAACCGATATTTTATCCATTTTAAGTTACTGTGTGAAGAAAGCAGGCAAAAGTCACTTAACTGACATATACCTGTTTATTTTAAGTTAAAAAATTTTTATTCATTTAAAAACAAAGATCATAATTATAAGCTGTGCAATATTTACAGAAACCGCCAGTGGGGGCTTTCCTGTAGTGAGTACTGCCCTACTGGCAGTTTCTGCTGAGATTATGTAACTAACTGTCAGTAGGGTAAATAGTTGCAACCTGGAATAGATTGAGATAAATTTTAATAAATTTTGAGGTCTGGAAAGTAGTAGAACTGAGTTTGTTGGCTCCCATAGAGATTCAATTCATTCTTTAAATAGATCCTTCCTTAGAGAGTATATAAGAATGGCAGTGTTCAGAGAACAATGCTAAGTGATACAAATAATAGTGAATAGTGAATTGATAAGTGTTTATGAGATGTGCGATTTTCGTGTAAATAATTTCAGCGTCAATTTTATTTCTTTATTATATCTGACTGTTTTATTACATCATTGTAATTGATAAGCAGCTAGAAGGTTATAAACTGTGTCTTGTTTATATTTACGCTTATTATTTCTTTAAATACTATTAAGCTCCAACCCCCCGCTCGCTGGCGTTCACCATCCCATAACTCGCTAGAATGGACGGATGGCTCAATAAATGCTGTATTCGTGTTCTAAAAACCTCAAAAACGTGTAGATCTACAGAAAACTCGATTTTAAATTTTCAACCCTAATTTAACACTTTCACTATGCCAAACCAAGATTCCAGCGCTTTGGAGGGAAAAAATATTAACCACATTCCTATATCTCTTTATCTGGTAAGAAATTAGAATGGACGGATGGCTCAATAAATGGTGTATTCGTGTTCTAAAAACCTCAAAAACGTGTAGATCTACCGAAAATTCGATTTTAAATTTTCGACCCTAATCTAACACTTTCCTTATGCATTACCACACTTTGGAGGGAAAACAAATATTAACCACATTCCTATATCTTTATCTGGTAAGAAATAAAAATGATTCAACTCCTTAGAATTCAGTATTTTCCTCCGGTTACTTCTGAACTTTCCCGTGTACTTCGCCGAACCACCTTTACCTGAGATAATGAACCATGCCTCTTGCTCCCGTCAAAAGCGTAAGCAGAGTTGGAAGTTAATTTCACGCCCTGAACTTCCTGCCAGAATCGTGACGAGAAATACTCAACTCAGTACACCACTC
Organism: Amaurobius ferox; assembly: GCA_951213105.1. Classification (NCBI taxonomy): domain Eukaryota; kingdom Metazoa; phylum Arthropoda; class Arachnida; order Araneae; family Amaurobiidae; genus Amaurobius; species Amaurobius ferox. Next base: position 13,927,188 of record OX578148.1, on the reverse strand, counting down.
CAAAAAGAGAAATTCCTCGCAGCTTAATGGAACTATTTTTTCTCGGCCGGACGATTTCAAAATGTCATATTTTAAGGAATTGTTATGAAGATATTTTTGACTTCAAACGCCGTAGGAATGGTTTTGCAGAACTCGTTTTACGTTTCATGCTATGCACATTTTATATGAAATTGGAAAGACATCTGATTTGGATTAATAAATAAAATCCACTTTGTGCAAATCATAATGAAAACTCGAGTAACGTAATCGGATTTTCTTTTTGAGTTTCATGCTATGTACATTTATGTAATTGGAAAGGCATATGATTTGGATTAGTAAATAAAATGCACTTTGTGCAAAGAATAAGTAAAACCTAAGTAACGTATTCAGATTCTGTTTTTCGTTTCATGCTAGGTATGTACATTTTATGTAATTAGAAGGACATGTGATTTGGATTAATAAATAAAATCCATTTTGTGCAAAGCACAAGGAAAACCCAAGTAACGTAGTCAGATATTTTCTTCGTTTTGTGCTATGTGTGTACATTTTATATAGTTGGAAGGACATGCGATTTGGATTATTAAATAAAATCCACTTTGTGCAGAGCATAAGGAAAAACCGAGTAACGTAATCAGATTTTTTTTGCATTTCATGCTATGTACATTATGTAATTGGAAAGGCATGTGATTTGGATTAATAAATAAAATGCACTTTGTGCAAAAGCTAAGTAAAACCTAAGTAACGCAATCACATTTTTTTTTCGTTTCATGCTATGTACATTTTATGTAATTGGAAGGACATGTGATTTGGATTAAAAAATAAATTCCACTTTGTGAAAAGGATAAGAAAAACCTGAGTAACGTAATCAGATTTTTTTTCAGTTTCATGCTATGAATATTTTATGTAATTGAAAAGACATATGATTTGGATTTATAAATAAAATCCACTTTGTGCAAAGAATAAGGAGAACTTGAGTAACGTATTTAAGCAGAAATAAAATAATAATACAATATGCATTCCTTTCGAAATTGTGCTGGAAACGGTCAGTGCAAAAAAACCAATAAACAAAGTCAAAAATCGAAATGGGTACGAATAGAAGAAACAGAAAGCTTTATATACCTAAGTTCTGGATCCAGGGAATGGAACCATTTGGAAATGGAGCGATTTGAACGAAATTTGGTACAAAAATTATAATCCGTGAATAGTGGATGCCTATTTGTTTTTAAACACAATCGAATGTTCAGAACCTCCTAAATTTTCGAGTGAAATTTTGAAAAAATCATCAAAAAGTCAAATCCTTTAATAAAGTTACGCAAATAGACATTTCTTATGTAATTTTTCCTTAAAAAACGATTGACATAAACTTTAGAAAGCTAATATAAACCGTTCTTGAAATATTGCACATTTTTCAAATAAATTTAACAAAAAAACACATAAAATAAAAAAATATCAACTATTGGAAAATATGTTTACTTTTTATATGTACTATAATGCAATAAATCTGGTGACATCATTCTCTTGGATCTAGCTCGTTCCATTTATGAGAAAAGATACTTTGAGTAATACTTTTGTATTTGAACGACAATACTCATTTATCTGCTATAAGACTAACTTATTTCTCAGTACATATCGCTTGACGAGATTTTGGCGACGAATTCGGCAGAATATAGCCAACTTTGGCGAGTTTTCAAATGTTGCCAAATTAACGAAAATCTCGCCAAATGGATAAAAATGACGCCAAATCAATGATAATGACGAATAATTGACGAAAATTCATATCGTGAAAAAAATATAATTATCTACTATGAGAATAACTTATTTTTTTACTGTAGAAGTAGTAAATTCATTGCATTATATAAGGAAAGTCATGTGCTGACCACATAAGATATTTTTTGTGTTATTATACCACCCCACCCCCACACATACAGTATCGAAATTCTTTGATCTGCAAAAGTATTGTGTTGGACCTGTCAAATTTTTTAAATTATGTTTTGTCTGCCAGTGTGTGAGTTCGGCTGTCTGTAAATCTGTAGACATGATATTTTTCGAATAAATTTAGAAATTCAATAGAGAATAATAGTATCACTGAAGAAAATATGTTTTTGTATTATATTATAAAATTTCAATGTAGAAATATTCATTTGAACATCACAAGCTGTCTGGTTACTACAATAGCTTTCAAAGAATTTTAATTTATAAATTCATTTTTATTATTAAAAATATATTGGACCAAGGAGGGGAACTTTTACATATTTTTGACAGTTTTAATGATTAAAGTTTAGATTTCTGTCCTAACCATATAAAAATTCTTTAGAAAAAATCAACTCATAATTTTTCTATTAGGGCAAGTTATATCAAATTGAGAAATCGATGAAGTGGAATCTCTTTTCAGCTAAAAACCATTATCTTCATTAGAATATTTTTAATCACCATACCATAACCTACTTCAACAAATAGGGCAAATATTAAATTAATGAATCAATGAAGTGGATTCGTCTCACAAGCTAACATCCATCATCCCCATCACAATATTTCTAATCCCCATAACAGTATCTTAAAGAATAATGAGTTTCTATTAGCGAAATTTATTATCAAATTGATGAATCAATGAAGTGGATTCTCCTTGTGAGCTAATAACCGTCATCCTTGCTATAGAATATTTTTAATCACCATAGCAGAATCTACTTCAAGAATAATGAGTTTTTATTAGGTCGAGTTGTAGTAAATTGATCATTCAATGGAAATGGATTCTTCTTATTAGCAAACAACTATCAACTCTGTTAGAATACTTCTAATCACCATAACAGGATCTACTTGAAAAATAGTCAGTTTCTATTAGGACAAGTTATATCAAATTGATGATTCGATTGAAGTGGATTTAGCAAACAATCATCAAATCTGTTATAATGTTTCTAATCACCATAGTATGGTCTTCTTGAAGAATAATGAGTATATATTAGGGAAAGTTATATCAAATAGATGAACCGATGAAGTGTATTCCACTTGTGAGCTGATAAACATCATCTTCATTAGAATATTTCTAAGCACTATAACAAGATCTACTTGAAAAATAATAAGTTTCAGAAATTATTATTATAACTTTTCAAATCATTTTAGCGCTTCTAAATCTTATAGTATACTAGCTGCGATGCCCCCACCCAGCACTCTTTTATTATACACTTTTTCCCAACGATAATACGATGATCTATCTGTACAATGGTACGCATTATTATTTATTACTTCGCAATAGTAATGCATTACTCCGTTTCAGCAACACTATGTTAATCTATGGTGGCGGATTTAGAATTTGGTTTCATTTATTTTTTGTTTTTTGGGAGGGAGGTTCTTTTATAATCTCGTGCATAGGTACAATAAACATATGTCGGTACTATATAGATAAAAACGTCCTCTTATATATTACAGATGATTTCATTTTGAGGGCAAGCTGAAACCCGATGAATCTTCTAGTGTAATACTCTAAATATATACTGTATAACAAAAAATCCGACGCACCAAGAAGGAGTTGTCCGGTTGTAATAAAATTTCGTATGCAAAGACATTTTGAGCGAACATGCAAATGAATAAAATTTGGTGTCCAATGAATAAATAGTGGGAGCCCCAGTGCATCGGAACTGTTCATTCAGCAGGTATATATAAGGGGCAATTCTGAATCAGTCAAAATTTCTATTGCATTTCGACTGCGGATATCTTACGTCTTTCGTAGTCATTTCTGGCACACTGACAGCACAGCGGTATGTAGACAACATACTACGACCGGTTGTGTTACCGTTCATTTTGCGACGTCTCAGACTTACTTTTCAACATAGTAATGCCCGGCCGCACACGGCACGTGTTGCTATGAATTGTCTTTAAGCTTGCCCAACACAGCTGAGTCTCCTGATCTCTCTCCCACAGAGCACATTTGGAACGTTATGGGAAGACGATTGCAACCATCCAGGAATGTTAACGATTTAGCCCGACAGTTGGAGACAATTCTGCAAGACATTCCGCAGGACACCATCCGTGAACTTTATCAGTGTATGCCACGCCGGGTGACATCTTGCACCCAGGCAAGAGGTGGACCAAAGCCTTATTCACTTCCTCCCTTTGTATACGGTCAAACTCTAAATCATTAAATTTTTCTGAAATTTTAATCATTTCTTTTTCTATGTCGGTTCTTCACATCCACCGATTTTTATCACAATCGGACAACTCCTTCTTGGTGCGTCGATTTTTTTTGTTATAGAGTGCATAATAACAAAGTATTGCACTAGTTTTCAATAAAATCATGTGGCAGCGATAGTATTCGTGTTAAGATAGTCCGGTGATAAAGGTGTGTACTGCATTTGCATGTAAATTTTACATAATTTTACCTGAAAATAATTATTATAATATTTGTCAAATCATGAATTTACTGGATTGTGATACTTTATACAGGAAAAAAAATTGAAAAATTTTCAATCTTTTGAAACCTTCTAATCTCATTTTATTATCCTGTAAAGATATAAATTCATTTCTAAACATTTTTTTTGTGTTATAACCTATAACTTTTCTCCAATCGAAAAGACCGATACAGACGCTACATGTCCCTTAAACATATTTTTAACATAACGCTTGACTGGAAATGCTTTTTTTTCTTTCTTTTTTTTTGCTTCTCAGCCGCTTTTAGGACGATAAATAACATGCGGTTTAAGGGTCTTTTCCTTTCTGACATGCCAAGTTCGGTTTTTGATGATGGATGTTTAGATAACCACTTTTAAAGAAGCAGTTGGTTTTGAACGGCGTGTTTGATTTATGTCCGGCATTTATGTGGAGTTTCTGGTGAGACGTTTAGAAGGGAATTCAGAGTCAGATGAAATCCATTCTACTTCATGCAATTTTCGATATTTTACAGATTTATTTTCTTCATATGTAAGAATAAGTTAGGATAGATGCTGTACCTTTTACTCAATACACTATTATTTAGCATGAATTAATTATAGACATTCTACAAATTAAAAAAAAAATCTGATGTGGGCAACACATGACTTATCTTATATAATGCAATGAATTTTAAAAAAATGGTATTCTTATAGTAGATACTTATATTCTTTCCAAGATATTGAATTTTCTTCAATGAGTCGTCATTTTCATTGATATTCATTAGCGTCATTCTTATCCATTTGGCGAGATTTTCGTTAATTTGGCAACAATTAAAAATGTCGCCAAGTTGGCGAAATTCCGCTAAATTCGTCGCCAAAATCTCGCCAAGCGTTATGGAGGGAGAAATAAGTTATTCTTACAGCAGATAAATGCCTATTGGCGTTCAAATACAAAAGTATTACTCAAAGTATCTTTTCTCGTGAATGGAACGAGTTACATCCATGAGAATGATGTCACCCAATTTATCGCATGATATTACATATGAAAAATAAACATGTTTCTCAACAGTTAATATTTTTTTTTAATTTATGGGATTTTTTGATAAATTTATTTTAAAAATGTGCAATATCTCGAGAACAGATTGAGCTAGCGTTCTAAAGTCTATGTCAATCGTTTTCTGAGGAAACATTATATAAGAAATGTCTATTTACGTAACTTTATTAAAGGTTTTGATTTTTTGATGATTTTTTCAAAATTTCACTCATATATTTAGGGGGATTCTGAACATTCGATTGTGTTTTAAAACAATAGGGTTCCAGTATTCATGGATTGTGATTTTTGTATCAAATTTCATTCGGATCGCTCCATTCGTTCGTGAGATATCGTCTCCACAGGCTCACTGACACACACATACACACACACACACACACACACACACAGACAGACATCACCTCAAAAATATTTGATTCGTGATCAGGGATGCTTGAAACGTACTCTACCCTTGAAAACTCGAATTCGAATTTTTCGACCCCGTCACAATACTTTCCTTATACATTATGTATATAAGAAAAGTAATACTTTTGAATTATTATTTTATTATCCTGTTTTGGTATGAATGGGAGGTGAAATTCTCGTCCATTTCAAACATCCGTGGACACAGCGCTGTATGGATTTCTGACCATGTTCAAAGTTACGACACATATACCATACATTGTAATTCTTGAAAAATTTCTTAGGCGGTAGGTCTGGATCTTGTATCTAGATTGCGGCAGCGATGATTAAGTCATAGTGCCCATACATTTCGTTTTGAGCAGATCAAGTAAAGCTTGATTATTTTTTCCCTTACAAATAAATGGGCATTACATATAAGTGGACAACTTTTAAATTTTAAAAATATCGGGAAAAGTCCCCTTAAGCCTTCCATTAGCAAAGCTCCCGAAAAGCGAGGCAGACAACGTTCTTCCCTAAATGTCCCATGGGGTACGTCAAACATAGAAATAAAATATTTTCACTGTTAAAAAAACATCCGTTTTGAAAATAGAAGTTGCCATTTATCGGAATTTGGAATATCTTGAGGAAGAAGTAAGTTCTGTGTAACTGAAATAATCGTATCTAAACCAGACCATAAATTTACACCATGTAGTATGTTTCAGCGCTGCAACGAGTACCAAAACTGTCTTCATGAACATTACTGCTACCAATTTTCTAATAAAATTTTGTATAATTTTATAATTTCTAAAACGCGATGTGAAATTTGAAAATATATATTGTAGGAACATAAACCTGAAATCTATGCTGATGTTATTGACAATTACCCACAAATTTTAATTTTGGCTCAAACGCTTGTGTCTGAGGGAACCTTATTAAAATAAAGCCCTTTTATTAATTTATATATATATATATACTAGCAGCATACCCGTCCTTCGTACGGAGTATATAATATAAAAAAAACTTATAATTCGCAATCATGTGCAAATTCTGTTAAAATATTAAATTTATTGCTCATAAAGAGAAGTTTAAGAATATCTGTTCTCACTATGCAAAATTATCTTCACGGGCAAATCTGAAGAATAAAATATCCTGGCCCCTTTTGTAAACAAATTCACACACAAAAAAAAGAATTGAATCAATATATGCAACCACGTACTACTTATATTGTCGCAAATTAGAAAATATGCCAGTGTGTTAGTAGAAGCTTAAACATATTGTAATATGACTCTTAAAAATATTTACCAAAATAAAAAAGATGACGTAATAAATTGAAAGTATCAAAAATCCCCGTAATCTTAATACCAGAAGGTCGTAATTGATTCCAATATATGCCAATATATATAAAAATTTTGCCAATATACCTGTTATACTTATATTCTCGTAGATTAGAAGATATACCCGTGCATTTGCAGAAGATTACTTGTACAACGTACTATATATGAGTTTCAACATTTTTCGTCATAATGAAACAATGGCATAATAATTTGAAAATATCAATAATTCCTGAATCAACTGTCCCCGAAATATCAATAATAATGATGTTTAAACCTGAAGACCGTAATTGATATTATCCAGTCAAAAATGCAATGTCAATGAAATTTATTTTATATACATATTTTTATTAGATTTAATAAAAATCGTATGACACATAACACATTGGATCCGTTGCTAAGCGACATGATATCATCTGCTTCAAATAAATTGATGGAAATCATGTCGCCTGAATAATGTGATCTTCATGGAAGGTTTGGCGACATTTTCGTCTCCATGATATTTTTATGGATTTACAAATATTTTTATCAATGTAGTGATATTAAAAAAATTAGTTAAATGCGTTACTAAGTAGGATGGATGGACTGACCGACAAATGCTACAGAAACATCATTTCAGTACTCTATTCTAAAAAAACAAATTTAATTTCATTGATTTGGGTCATTTTTATTAATTTCGAAATATTTCCTCTAATTTGGTAAAGTTTAAGAAAAGTGACCAAGTTATTTAGAGATATTCCGCTAAATTCGTAGCTCTAAATTTACAGATCTGAAGAATAAAATATCCATATCCTGTCTGTATATATACTAAATGAAAACACTAAAATTGTATTAGAAGATACATACATCCGTTCTACTCTTTTTCTGCTTCAACAATCGGCTAAATGAATTTATTGGGTAAACACAATATATGAGTTTATTAGCTAAACACAATATATGAACTTTGAAACCTCTTTGCTAAAATAAATAAAAGTGTGATGTACGCAGTTCGCAATATATATAACTAAAAGAACAATCAAACCGTTCATTTATTATGAGTTTATTAGCTAAACACAATATATGAGCTTGAAACCTCTTTGCTAAAATAAATAAAAGTAATGTACGCAGTCCGCAATATATATAATTAAAAGAACAATCAAACCGTTCATTTATAAAATATATTTTTACATCCATTTATTTATTATACAAATAGAAAAAATAATAATAATCATTAACAAACACATTTAATTCCATTCCTTTGCCGAGCAACATGGTATAAGATAGAATCTTCCTCATAAAATGCGAAATTAAATAACCATTTTCATTTCTTTATACTTCTAATCGTTGAGTAAAAGCTTGTGAAATACATGGAGGTTAATACATGTAAAAACATGGAGGTAGATTTTTCCATTTAAATTCATGTTTCAAACAATTCATGCTTTCAGATAGTGACTATTTAATGCAAAAATCCTGCATCAAACTCAAAAATAAATAATAAATAATTAATATCTCGACAACCCCTGGTCTTAGAAACTTAAAACTTGGGCAAAATTTATGGGGGGCTATTTCAAGGCCTCCCACAAAATTTCATTAAATTCGGTTCAGCCGTTCTCTCGTGATGATGAGACAAACGAAAGTTTCGTTTTTTACTAATATCTCGAGAACCACTGGTCGCAGAAATTCCAACCATAGACTAAATTTTAAGGGGGCTATTTCTAGGCTACCCACAAAATTTCATCAAATTCGGTTCAGCCGTTCTCCCGTGATGATGGGACAAACAGACAGACAGACAGACAGACAGACAGACAGACAGATTTTCAATTTTATTTATATAGATGTAAAGAAAAAGATGTTATGGGGTCAAAAACGCGACGGTCTGATTCTTGATCTACTTATGCACCATCAATAAACGCGAGTCAACCATTTCGAAAATGTGGTTGTGTAATGAGTTTGTGGACAAGTAACACTACTGAAAAATTATGCAATCTAATTAAATTTGTTACATTTTTCTACTAAAAAGTACGAGTTTTAATTTATTACATGATGCTACAGATACGTATGTTAGTGATATTTTAAAATTAACCCCATGTAAAATATTCCAGTCTTTAAAACAATTTCAGAAGATGTTTCTGAACACAGATTGGCGAAACTAGCAAATTATACATTCCTGAATATACAAAATGCAACAATCATTCTATAGCACATGGCTGTGGTCGAATGTTCTAAAGAGTATTTTCTTAGCGTTTTTCTCTCGTATAATATAGCATTCGTAAAATTTTATTTTTTATGTTTTTGTTTTATGTGATTCATATTATTTTAGCATTACGAAATTTTAATAATTTTGTTGAAATTAAATTCAAACAGCAATCGTTCTATGAAAGTTTACTTGTACTTTTATTAAAATATTATATATGGAATGATATTAACTAGCGCAGCGATTTTTCAGTCAGGGGCACCCCCGGAAAAAGGTTTTCTGTTACGCAGTCACAATAATATGATCTCACTTCCGTTACATACTTTCGTTTCATACGTGTCACACGCCTTTCATTAGATTCTGCGTACGCCACGCTTTAAGATCTTTCACATCAAGATACACATTTCCCAACATTAATAATTTAATGAAATTTTATCTGCTTTGTTTATAAGAAAATTAATTTTGTATATAAAGTTTACCTCTAATACAAAACTATGGTTAGATGATGCAAAAATATAAAATATGACCTGTGATTTCTTTTCCAATTTTCGGAAATGAAAAGGAACATTCAAAGAACTCACCTGAAAGAAAATTAAGACTAAATTTACACTTCCACATTAAAAAATACATATATTTTATAACACTTGAATATGTACTGTATTGAGAAAGTAAATGATATAAAAAAAATGCCAAAGACAATAGAAACGAAGAAGGTAAAGTTGATAACAAACTGAACAGGAATTCATAAAAATAAGAATAAAACGTTTAATAGTAATTGAAAATTTAAACAAATATTTTATTTATGCTCTTCACATTTATATCAAATTTAAATATTTCTTGCTATTAACGTGTTTTCTTAATACCAATTTTTCAGTTAACAATATATTCCAAATACTTCTGTTTCAAACAAACTTTTCAAACGCATATAACAAATAGCAACACATTTGAAGGCGCAGCTAGCAGCAACACAACACGTATAACATATAACAACACAACAGAGGAAACAACAGATAGCACAAAATTACAGAAAGCAACATTCAAACTTGGGATAGAAACTTTTAAGCACGATACAGCATTTGGCATGTTTTTAACACTTTTCAACAAAGTTGAAAAGTGTTTATGACTTTGTTCATTCTGTCTGTCTATCTGTCTGTCTGTCCGTCCATTAGCACGATAACTGCCGTAAAAATGACTTTATCAAAATTAAATTTTAGTATGTTTTTCAGACGGTCTGTGGAACCTATGGGAATATACATGAATAATATTACCCAATTATATTTGGATTGAACCCGGGTTGAAAAAATGAAATACATTGAACCCTATAGGACCTAAATTTTCAAACATTTTTTAAGCGAATTTAAAATTCACAAATTGCTTCGAAGATTTTAGAAAATATCCAAACTATCCCATAAAATATATAAAAAAAATTCAGTAAAATATGTTAAGTAGATTTTTAAATAAAAATTATTTAATAAAGGGAGAAAAACAAATTCAATTAAATTCTGACTCTTACTATATCCTCCAGAAAGAAAAAAGAGATATATTATATAATATATATCTTTTAAAGAGTTGAGTTTTTTATTTGTAAGAGAGGTTTTATATTTTTAAATAAATATGGTAGATAACAATTTTTCAAATTTTTAAATAAAATAAATTATTATAGTAATGTGATGAATGAAACGATTGGAAAAATGTTTATGAATGAAATGCTGTTTTTATAGATAGGCGACTTATATTTCGATGACGTCATTTGAATAAATTTCATTTGTCTTCGATGAATTTTTCAAATATAATAAATTATTGTAGTATTATGATAATTTTAAAAATATTACCGAGGAATGTATCGCATTTTATAGATGTTTAAATCAGGTAATTTATATTTCAATGCTGTCATTTGAATGAAGTTCATTTTCTTCGATGAAGTTTTCAAATATAATAAATTAATATAGTATTGTGATAATTTTGAAAATATTACCGAGGAATGTATCGCATTTCAGCGATGTTTATATAAAATTGCATTGAAGTTGGAAAGTGTTTCATAATCAATGCTTTATGCATGATTGATCTTTCTTGATTTTTTTTGCATCTAACAAAACATATTACTTAAGCGATTTTTTTATTATTTTAAATACAGCGCATTTTATACGTTGTATTTAAAATAATAAAAAAAAAAGAGAAGCAACTCAGTGCCTTTCCAGATATTAATGCTACTTCTATTTCAATGTTTCATTAATTCGTAATTCTCATACGTAATATTGAGAAAGTACTGTTTTCATGAAAATTTTCGATTTTGAAGTTTTGATGCCAATATATGTGTTAAGACCTCCTGAACACGTTTTGATTATGTTTGGTGTAATGTCAATTTATCTGTGTGTCTGTGGTCGATTTTTTTGCGTACAAGATAGCAGCCACAGATAGTAATGAATTTTCAAGAAACTTTATATCCGGCTTTGTTATCCAAAAATCTAGAACTATATAGATTGCTTTAAATATGAGCGAAAACTTCGAAATTTATTTAAAATTTTATATTTCTTTAACATGGCAGCATAGGACAAAATGTGATATAATCATGCATATGGAGCAATGATAACTAGATTTTATAGTTTCAATTGTTGTTGTGAAAAAAAGCAAGCCGCAATACAACGTTTCTGTTCGTGACGTCATTATCCCCCCCCCCTCGGGGGCAAGTTATCCACTCCTTGCGAGATACTTTGTGAAATATCTTATCAATCGAAATACTTTTTTAAGCCTTTAAAATGGAAAAGTAACACGCTGTAATTATAATAATTTGGATACCTGATATCTATTTTTCAAAAATTTTCTTGTAAAATTGGAATTAAAAAAACTACTAAAAATAAATTCTGGTATGAGAAATTCGAGTTAGGCAACACTCGTTAGGCGCACTAAACCTTGTTTACAAAAGCACGAATAATTTATATATTCCTAAGTGATTTTAAAGCATGGAATGGTAAATATATTCAGACTTGTTAATGTTTAAACAGTAAAGAAATAGAAAATAACCAGCTGTATATGCAAGGAAATATAATCAAGAAATATTTTTAACTCATACATAAACACAAAATATCCCTTGGCAATTTCAGTCGTAATAAAATAATATAAATTCACCAGCACATAATTTCATTAAAATAGAATAACACTCTCGTTATATGCACGCAGGCAACCGTAACTATATGAAACACTAATTTAATTATTATAATCCTATCTTGTAAAATATCCAGAATGAAACTATTATAAATATTAAACATTCAGAATAGGCACAAAATGCAAAACTGTAATAAAATTAAAGTATATAGCAATACAAAAAATAATTTTTAATAACTGCAATAATAAACAGTTTTATTTTCTATTGGATAATAAACATGATGAAAATGATAGAATGTAACTATGAAAGTATTGTATTTAGGGCTACGTTTTTTTTCGGTAGAACACTTCATTCTAAATATTGATTTCTTCCCTTTGTGTATACATATATATAATGTAATAAAGTATTAAATATTTCAATTATATGTAAAAAAAATCTGATGTGGGCAGCACATGACTTTCCTTATATAATGCAATGAATTTACTACTTTTACAGTTTAAAAAAATGTTATTCTTATAGTAGATACTCATATTCTTTCCAAGATATTGAATTTTTTTCAATTAGTCGTCATTTTTATTGATTTAGCGTCAATTTTATCGATTTGGTGAGATTTTCGTTAATTTGGCAACATTTAAAAATGTCGCCAAGTTGGCGACATTCCACTAAATTTGTCACCAAAATCTCGCCAAGCGTTATGGACGGAGAAATAAGTTATTCTTACAGCGGATAAATGAGTATTGGCGTTCAAATACAACAGTATTAGTCAAAGTATCTTTTCTCGAGAATGGAACGAGTTAGATCCACGAGAATGGTGTCACCAAATTTATCGCATGATATTACATATGAAAAGTGAACATGTTTCTTCACAGTTAATATATATATTTTTTAATTTATGGGATTTTTTGATACATTTATTTGAAAAATGTGCAATATCTCCAGAGTGGTTCATGCTAGCGCTCTAAAGTTTATGTCAATCGTTTTCTAAGAAAAACTTAGAAAAGAAGATAAGAAATGCCTATTTGCGTAACTATATTAAAGGTTTTTATTTTTTGATGATTTTATCAAAATTTCATCCGAAAATTTAGGTGCGTTCTGAACGTTCGATTATGTTTTAAGACAATAGGCTTTCAGTATTCACGGATTGTGATTTTTGTACCAAATTTCATTCAAATCGCTCTAGTAGTTCGTGAGATATCGTCTCCAAAGTCTCACTGACACACACACACACACATACTTTCACACACACAAACACACACACACAGACATCACTTCAAAAATGTTCGATTCGTGATCAGAGACGCTTGAAACGTGCTCTCTCTTTGAAAACTGAAATTCGAATTTTCGACTCCGTTACAATACTACTTTCCTTATACATTACGTATATAACGAAAGTAATAAAGCCACTCAGCCTTTTTTTTTTACTTTCCTTATATACATAATGTATAACGAAAAAAATGTGACGGGGTCGAAAATTCGAATTCGAGTTTTCGACGGGAGAGCATGTTACCAGCATCCCTGATCATGAATCAAACATTTTTGAAGTGAAGTCTCTCTCTCTCTGTGTGTGTGTGTGTATGTGTGTGTTTCTGTGTGTCAGTGAGTCTGTGGAGATGATAACTGACGAACCAATGGTTCCATTTAAACCACACTTGGTACAAAAATCGCAATCCGTAAAGACTGGAAGCTTATTGTTTTTATTCGCAATCGAATGTACAGAACCCCCCTAAATTTTCGAGAGAAATTTTGAAAAAATCGTCAAAAAATTAAAACCGCTTATAAAGTTACGCAAATAGACATTTCTTATATAATTTTTCATTAGAAAACGATTAACATAAATTTTAGAACGCTAACGCGAACCGTTCTCGAGATATTGCACATTTTTCAAAAAAATTATCAAAAAGTTATATAAAATATAAAATATATATATTTCCTATTGAGAAACATGTTCACTTTTCATATGTAATACCATGCGATAAATTTGGTGACATTATTCTCGTGAATCTAGCTCGTTCCATTCATGAAAAAAGATACTTTGAGTAATACTTTTGTATTTGAACGCCGTTAGTCATTTACCTTCTGTAAGAATAACTTATTTCTCCGTCCATAACGCTTGGCGAGATTTTGGCGACGAATTTAGTGAAATGTCGCCAACTTGGCGACATTTTTAATTGTTTCCAAATTAACAAAAATCTCTCCAAATTGATATGACGCTAAATCAATGCAAATTACGACTAATTGAAGAAAATTCAATATCTTGGAAATAATATAAGTATCTACTTTAAGAATAACATTTTTTTTAACTGTAAAAGTAGTACATTCACTGCATTATATAAGGAAAGTCATGTATTGCCCACATCAGATTTTTTTGCATTAAGATGAAATATAAAAATATTAAAACATGATGAAGTCCGTTCACAGCAAAATAAAAGGATATCTTGCATTTTTACTTTCTCTGCATGCATAGTATTGTGACAGGGACAAATATTCGCATTCGAGTTTTCGAAGTAAATACACTAGCCTGAACAGAACATCCCTGAACTTAAATCGAAAGTTTTTGAGGTAATGTCCGTGTGTGTATGTGTATCTGTGCATATGTGTATGTGTGTGTTTGTGTGTGTGTTAGAATGTCTATGGAAACGATATCTCACGAATAAAAGGAGCAATTCAAACGTTATTTGGTACGATTATTCCGATCTGTGGATATTGGAAAGCTATTGATTTTAAACGCGATTAAGCGAAAGCCTCCCTTATTTTAGAAGGAATTTCGAAAAAAACCCAAAAAATCAGGACACCGAACAATGTTAAATAAATAATCATTCTGTATGCCTTATTTTATTTTAAAAATAATAAATTAAATTAATAATAATTAAATAATTAAAATTAATTGTATCTAAAAATACACAAATATGAACGGTAGTAAGTATCATCAAATATTTTACACTATGCGGAAAATTCGATTATATTGGTTAAAATTGTGGCGCATATCGGCAACCTGGCGGGTTTATGTAGCGTCAAATTATCTAAAATAACGTGAAAGTTACGAAGTTATGGTTATGAAATTAATGAAATTATAAGTAAAATATTTTTATTTAATGGAGTATATTTCTCAGCAGATATTTGCAATATTTTTAACTAGATTTGCGAGAAATATGAGATAATTTTGTACCTCAAAATATGTTTACATGTTGCCATTCAGAAAAGCGCTAAATGTCAGTGTACTGTAGAACTTTAGAAACATTGTGCCTTGGATTTTGTCAATCATTATTTCGTATTAAAAAAAGTAAGGTACTTGCATTTTTTAGAGAAATTCATATGTTGACAACATCAGATTTTTGAATATGGCATTACATCGATAGGCTGTATGTTACCATTACATGCGTAAAGCAGAATTTTACTCAGTAATAATTTAGTGTTGATATTTAAATTAAATATGTAGTGCAATTTGCAAAAATCGTACATCACGTCTTTAATCCAGAAACCCGCCAATTGTTTGCATCTTAGAACCAATTACTTATAACTTTGAAAACTTCTGTGTGTGGGGGGGGGCTGCCTGAAATTACACAATAATAAGAGATAATTAAATATTTAAAATTAAAGAAATGTATGATTTTACGAAAACATAATCATCTCTACTACAAAAATCAAAATTATTAAATTTGTCTTTATTCAATGTTTTACAATTTGTTATCCGCATTTTTTTTAATTCTCAATAATTGAGGAGAGTTATGACTTTTCTAAAATAACCAGTGTAACTGAGTACCAGACTTCTCGAAGAATCCTCGAATGTAATTAAGCATTTTACAATTCTGTTAACATGGGCATTGCGGTATGTGAAACAATATTTCATCCGATCACTGTATGTCTAATTTCAACTTGATCATTTCGCATACACAGAATCCTGTGAACAATTACACACATTGATGGGCTCCAAACAGTTACCTTACACCTTTCTGGTAGGTCGGACGGTCTGGGTTTCAACAACAACACATTGATGGGCGAGGCCAACGGCCGTACCGTGCTGAAAACACCGGTTCTCGTTAGATCACCGAAGTCAAGCAGCATCGGGCGCGGTTAGTACTTGGTGGGTGACCACCTCGGAACACCGCGTGCTGTTGGCCATCGCGGGTGCGGTATCCCCGTGGTTTGCGCGCTAGATTTGCACGCTGCCACAAATGCCGCCGTGTTCATGCGGAGTACGATCACGTTAAACATGTGGGTCCGTAAGTCCTTCCGAGAGGTTGGTGGTAGGGGAAGGAGGGTACGGTCCCTGTGGATGCCTCCCCCACTGGGTTCCGGTCTAAATTGGGTGGCACTTCCCGGCCGTCCATACAGTTACCTTACACCTTTCTGGTAGGTCGGACGGTCTGGGTCTCAACAACAACAACACATTGATGGGCGTATTTCAGCAAATTTTAAAATGCAAGGACAGGCGGACCTTTTCCCTTCTCCTTGTTATTATTCACTCTCATTCTTTATCCTGAGAGAGAGAATGTAGCATTTGTAGAGAGAATGCAAAATCACCAATTTGGCTGTACCGGGGTTTGAGCCCTGGCCGAAGCGTGGTAGGCCAGTATCAAAGCGTTGATCTAAATACGTCTCCAGTTCAAGGCATTTTTAATACTGCCTTATGAGCATTCGCCTGTAGTACTTGCCCTTCAAATGAGTTTCATTGAAACCGAACGAAGTTACCACTGGGGTGCAGACGAGGAGGCGAGCTCTAAGTTGAAGTAAAGGAGCTGTTACAAGCGGTCTTATAGTGAGTCATAACGCCCTATGACGAATAGTCAATAGATGTCACTGAATCTCGGAAGATCAAGAAAGCGTGGTGCCATCATCCCATGGGGAGTACAGAAAGTACATTTATTTAAGTAACTATAAATAATTGAGCAAAGGATGCTGCATGCTTGTGTTCAAGGTTACTTATGTAGCCAGAAATCGAAATCACCAACTCGGCACTGCTGGAGTTTGATCCCGTGGCCAAAGCATGGTAGGCCAGTATCATAGCATTGAGCTAAAAAGTC
The DNA here is from genome assembly GCA_951213105.1 of Amaurobius ferox. Taxonomy (NCBI): domain Eukaryota; kingdom Metazoa; phylum Arthropoda; class Arachnida; order Araneae; family Amaurobiidae; genus Amaurobius; species Amaurobius ferox. The sequence continues at coordinate 13,909,788 of OX578148.1, read as the reverse complement.
TCTATCTCAAAGCATATTTAATATTCCCTTATGAGCGTTGGCTATACCGTGTTTTATTATTTTGCTCGCCATCGAGGTTATGTCCTGAACATTTTAGGTTCCCAATTTGTGTATATCTATTGTACCAGTAAAAATGCTGCTCTATATTACTGGTGCCTAAGCGTGTATTCACGGCGCATGTGTACCAGAGTTAAGGAGCATTATAATAAAACATACCAAGTTTTTTTGTGCGTTAAGTGAGATTATCACTTTTCCTTTACAGTTGTAGTTAAACTTTAAAGGAAATGTAATGACGAGTCAGGCTGCTTTGGATTCCGAGGTGTAAGCTACTGATAAAACACTCAACGTTAAGTGAAAGCATCTGTTAGGCAGTTAATGCAAGAACGTAATACCATTGTAAGTGATAAGATTTAACCTTTGTCTGCACCACCGTTGATCCCATAATCCCCAGGATTATACGAACTCCACCACGGCGGCCATTGGGGCTTGGTCGATTTAAAGGTGAGCCTCGCGCATGTTTCCATCTCTCATCCAGCAAAGACGTAGCCGCGGTCGCGTGCTCGGTGGAATCATTCACCGGGCAGGGTCCGAAGAACACCCGCCAATGCCGACCCCAGCCGCAGGTCAGATCTAGGCTCAGGTTATGAATAGACTCAGTCCGTGAGATGTGAATATACACCGCCACCTGGAAGAGTCCGAAGCCTACCTACCTCACCGGTACTATGGCTGGTTCCTCGACAGCCGGTTTCTCGGATTATTGTGCCCCCAGAGTCGGAGAATCAAGTCTACAAAGCCAACATCCGTAACCACCATCTCAGAATGGCCCGCCCCGGGGGGGGGGGTCCCATAATCCCTAAATGGGAACTCTGCTTATTAATTTTGATAAAACGTATGGTATAACATAGTTAAAGTATCTTTGGGAATACGCCCCCCCCCCCAATGGCGGGATCATTAATAAATTTCTTAAACAACACTGCAGCCGATAGCAAGTTTCAAAAGACATTTTCAAGAATGTGAAATATAGATACTATAGGGTATTATAACACTTAAGATAATTTATAACAAAATAACGTAGAATAAAGCAAAGCGGAATTAAACAATTAATTGTATATTATTTATTGATTAATACTTGAAAATGACTACTCAATAGTCGTCTCTAATGGCATTAACTGGAAGCTCAGCTTGGAGGAATGAAGCTTCTAGTTCCAGTCTCATTTCAGATTGGCGTTATTTGCGCCTTATGAACATTAAAATAATGTAAAAAACTTTCATTTACCATCCTTTATGATGGTAATTATTTTACAAACATAAGACTCAAAATAAAAAGGTTTTGTTGCCCAAAGGGTCGATTAAATTTTATTACTTTTTTATGGTCAATTTGAATGAATTTTTCTCAATGTTTTTGCTTTTTAGCTTCAAGGTGCTACTTGTCCACACTAGAGTGGGGTATTACCTCAAGGGTGTCTTTATTATTTTGTTGAAATGTTATGTATGGTAAAGACAATAATGCCAAAAAAAAAAACTTGAAATTGCTAACGATTTTTAAACGACTAAAATTTATCAATTATTTATCATCCCGTGTTAACAAATGTTATTCAAAAACATAAATGCTTAGGTGAGAAATTTTGATTTTATTATATATGATAAATTTACTGAGCAGTTTGTTTTATTTCTCGTGTTTTAGAACAAAAATATAATTTTTTTAGGACGAATGAGATTTCTCCGAGTTCTATCAATGTGTAAAAAATTATTCGAAGCGATCCACTTATTTATGAGATCTCACATTTCTGAATAACTAGCAAGGGAGTTCCGTTCTCTAAACGCTCTATATATTTAGAAAATATTTTAAGATAAAATATTGCAATTTAAAAAAAATATTCGAATTTTGTCTGTATCTGTACATATTGCGATTTTAGTTAGGTCGAATTTCATATTTTGTGTTGGGATCATCACATGGTTCTCCCTTTTGGAAGTACATACAAAAGGATTGCTATTAATGTATTTTGCAGTTAAATGCCATAAGACTTTCACTCTGAGTATATTTCATTATTTATCCCTAACTTAACCTGAATTAAATGTCGAATTTCGAACGTAAAAATAGTTCGTGGCTTACAGAGAGTGAATTAAATGTGTCAAACAATTTCAAAGGCAAAAGCCTTCGTCGAGAAGAATACTTCAAAACAGAGATAGGGAAGTTTCTGTAACACGGGTAAATGATTACTTATCACAGAAAGAAAGGAATTTCTAATCCACAATAACTAGAGTGTGACTCAGTTTGACTGCCTCATGCCAGAATATATAAGGGACAGTCAAAGGAAAACGATACAGATGGAAGAAAGTACGTAAACTGTTTATTCCTTCAAAAGTAATCGCCATAACTGTTAAAGCATTTGTCCTACTGTGAGGCAAGACGGTCAATGCCTTTATGGAAGAATGTTTTTGGTTGCCTACGGAACCATGATTGTACCCAGGCATGCACCTCTTCGTCCGAGGCAAATCGACGGCCACGACTGTCTTTCTTCAGGAATTACAGGTCCGAATGTCTTCCACTGTCCACTGCCGACCATTTCTAACGGCAGCATCCATCGCAGCAATGACAGGATGAGCATGTCCTGGCCGACTGTTGTCTTTCAATGACACCCGACGTCTCGATATCGTTTAGTCCACTCAAACACACGCGCACGTGACATACTGTATTCGCCATACACAGCAGACATTCGGGCATGAATTTCATTTCCTGACACTCCTTTTGAAGTCAAAAAATGTTCTACAACACGCTGTTCCTCTCTCCCGGCCTCCATAGTAATATCGGATGCACACACGACTCGCTGACCTCACTTCGAGCACGTCTCACAGACGAATGACACGACTCTTAACCGTTCGCGCTGTTCCTTCCTGACACCCAATAGAGGGTCGCTTCTATACACAACCCTACCTGCGGTACCAACTTCCGCGCCAGGCCCCTTATATAGTCTGTCTCGTTTTCATTTGACTGCTCCTTATATTTTTAACAGCTTGGTTATGATTTTTCAAAATTTACAAGAAAAAGTTTCAAAAATCGGTATATTGTGGCCATATGATTACAATTTCAGCATGTTACCATTCACTTTAAAGGGCTTGAAAATATCTTTCGATTGATACCATATTTGATATTGTACCCCCCCCCCCCCCAGGGGAGTGACTTGCTTCTGCGGCTGACGAGAGATTACATAAGCAGTGCTTGCTTCCCGATAGACCTAGAGAAACAAGTGTGACAGAAAATATAACTGATTCACTTTAAAAGGCTTGAAAATATCTTTCGATTGATACCATATTTGATAATGTATCCCCCCCCCCCTAGGGGAATGACTCCCTTCTGCGGCTGACGAGAGATAATATAAGCCGTGTTTGCCCCCCGATAGACCTAGAAAAACAAGTGTCACATAGCCGTGCTTGTTCCCCGCTGACGTCACGAAATAAAAATTGTATCAACAATGATTGAAACTATTAAGTGTCGTGATCAAGTGTCATAAATAAACACTTTTATGTATGATAAGATCAAATTTTGTCCTATTTTGGTATGTTAAAAAATATAAAATTTCGAATAAATTTCGAAGTTTTAGATGGAATTAAAAATATTCTTTCTAGTTCTAGATATTTTGATAGCGAAGTCGGATATAAAATTTCGTTGAAATCCATTAATGTTTGTGGCTGTTATCGTGTGCATAAAAATCGACCACAGACATACATACAGACAGATAGATAAACGCCCGTTACTTCAGAAATAGTCAAAACGTGTTTAGGAGAACTTAAAACATATATTGACATCAAAATCTCAAATTCAAAAATTTTCGTTAAAACCATACTTTCCCTATATTATATTATAATCTATCTATATAAAATCTAATCTATGAAAGTAAAAATATATCAATCAAACTTGTAAACTATAGAGGTATGAAACAGATTAATTAATAAAACAGTATTGTTTTCTTCAATTACGAATTTATTCGTATCGGTCACACTTGTTTTTCTAGGTCAAGTGAATATTTCTTGTTGCCTGGAACGTTACAACCTTTTCTATAGTGACTGCTTTGTCTTATTTATTTTTATACAGTACATCGTTTTTGACTTTGGAACCACTTGATGCATTTAATATAATGTCTTATACCTCATCGGACAAATATTTTTATTTTAAGATCATATTAGGCAGCATTTTGAAAAAAAATGTTACAATCTTTTGTACGTTTTCTGATGTGACATAGCAAATTTAAAGAAGAAAAGACCTATATATGAATCAAATATTCGCTGTGTGCTACAACCTGCAATAAAAAACCTAAAAATTGCTTGTTTCTTTGGTCATTCAATTTTTGGAGTCCAAAATATAAAAAGTTTGAATGATGTTTAAAATTGTGTATTTTATAACAAACTTCAAAAATTCAAATTCATTCAAATTATATTCATCATATCAAAAATATTTTTATCTTAAATTATTTATATTTTCATCCATTAATCTACATTTTGGAATATACTTGCAAATATAGTGACGCCTAAATAAAATACCATGAGAAATTGAAACCTCCAACAACATACACTCTTTTCAAGAGATTCTTAAATAAGAGAGTAAATGATTTAAGAGAGTAAAAATTAAATATTTACAACTAGTGAGACCCTCGGGCATCCTGCCCGTAAGTAATTTAAAAAATCTGATGTAGGCAGCACATGACTTTCCCTGCAGACTTATTTATATCCTCGTTCTCGTTATTTTAATTAAATTCAATTCACTTTTAATTCAATTTTCGTTCTCATTTGGTAATTGGACTTATTTTCAAAGGTGGCGTAGAGAAAATATATGAAAAACTTAAATATCTCGAGAACGACCAGTTCTAATGTGATGGGGTTGGTCTTATTCTTTTCTGCGTTAAAAATTACGAATAAAATAAACATTTGATGGATATATTTGAGCATACGTAGTTTTTTATTTTAGATTTTGGCGATTTTTGCTGGCCAATTCGCAAAAAAAGACAGGTTATGTTTTTCGAATCGTACCAAAATCTAATCAGTACCAGAGTAACCCCCCAGTGACTTATCTACCGAATTTTGTGAAATTGGTTCCATTAGTTTTTCAGCTAGAGTAAATATATGTTTTTGCTGGCCATTTTGCAAAAATAGGCGGGTTCTTTTATCCCGAATCGTACCCAAAACTAATCAGTACCAGATTCGCCCACAAGTGACTTACCTACCAAATTTTATGAAATTCGGTCAATTAGGTTTTTGGTTAGAGTGGATACAAAATCTGCACAGACAGACACAGAGACGTCAAGCAAAAAATAGTTTTTTCGTATTCTAGAGTTCTTGAAACCGGCATCTCCGTCGAAAACTCGAGTTGCGATTTTCGGCACTATTCCAATACACTCCTATACATTACCATGTATTGCAGGGAAAGTAAAAACTGGTTTAACCATAGGATATCTTACTATGATAAAAACAACACTCAATCACTGCCTGCGTAGCCACAACACAAAGGGAGGGTTTATAATATCCATTGTTGAAAATAAATTTAAAATGAGACCAATGCCCCGCTTCGTTTTCAATATGTGATATCATATGCAACGTTAAGCTCCAGAATTCTAGATTAAAAGATCCGATGTGGGCAACACATGACTTTCCCTGCAGACTTATATACACATTCTCTTTATTTTAATTAAATTTAATTCACTATTAATTCAAGTTTCGTTTTCATTTGATAAATGGATTCATTTTCAAAGGTGGTGTAGATAAAAAACGAAAAAATAAAAATATCTCGAGAACGGCTAGTCCTAGTGCAATGGGGTGGGTCTTACTATTTTCTTCGTTAAAAATTACGTATAAAACAAGCATTTAATGGATACATGTCAACATACGTAGTTTTGCATTTTAGATTTTGTCGAATTTTGCGGGCCATTTTGCAAAAAAAGGAAGATTAATTTCTTCCGAATCATACCAAAATTTAATCAGCACCAAGGTGACCCATAAGCGACTTATCTACCAAATTTGATGAAATTTGGTCCAATAAATTTTCAGCTACAGTGGATAAAAACTTTTGCGGGCCATTTCGCGAAAAAAGGGTTCTTTTATCCCGAATCGTACCCCAAACTAATCAGCACCAGATTCGCCCACAAGTGACAGACTTACCAAATTTTATGAAATTCGGGCAATTAGTTTTTTAGTTAGAGGGGATACAAAATCTGCACAGCCAGACACACAGACAGACAGACACACAGACGTCACGCTGAAATTAGTTTTTTCGTATTCTAGAGGTCTCGAAACGTGTAGATCTGTCGAAAACTCGAATTGCGATTTTCGACATGATTTCAATACTTTCCCTATACATTACCATGTACTGCAGGGAAAGCAAAATGAATCCACCTGGCTTCGTTTTCCGTATTTGAGGTCACTCAGCGTAGAACTCCAGAATAATGATCTTTATATATAGATGCTTATCTTTGATTGAAACACGTTTGGTAACATTTTGCAGGAGCATTACCCAGATATAGATATATAAACAGACAGATAAATCAAGGTGTTTATATTATTAATTACTTGTGCTGCAGTATAAGGCTGTAAAGTGGCATACCCTTAGATTGACATGTATTGAAAGAAAATATACTCTGTACCAAAAACATCGCTTGCACTAATAATCTGATGTGGGCAGCACTTCACTTTTCCTAGATGATGTAATGTCTTTACTTCTTTTAACACGAAATGATGTTTGACAAGGTCCACATCACAATGTTTTTAACTTCAAAAAGTACACTGACATTGCCCGCTTTTCAGGGAGACAACATGTATAATTATTTTAAAATCTAAACTGGCAATTGAAGTTATTGCTAGCGTTTGCTAAGCACTATATTCAATTAAATTAAAATATGCTAAATATGATTTCATTAAATTTTCATTCTTTTCGTAATTTTTGCATCAAATTCGCCAATTTGCTGACATTTTCGTCAATTTTACCCCATATTAGAAAATCATCAAGTTGGCTATGTTTTGCAAAATTAGTCGCCAATGTAGCCAAATTTTTCGCAAAGTGTTACATATTTGATGATACTACTGTTCATTTTATGTTTTATATGTTTATTTGAAAATCGCACATTATCTTATAAATGGTTAAATCTAGCATCCTAATGTTTGTTTCATTCATTTTAGAATTAAAAAATCTGATGTGGGCAATACATGACTTTCCTTATATAATGCAATGAATTTACTACTTTTGCAATAAAAAATAGGTTCTTATAGTAGATATTTATCTTCTTTCCAAGATATTGAAATTTCACCAATTAGTCGTCAATTTCATTGATTTAGTGTCATTTTTATCCATTTGGCAAGATTTTCGTTAACTTGGCAACATTTAATAATGTCACCAAGTTTGCGACATTCCGCCAAATTCATAGCCAAAATCTCGCCAAGCGTTATGGACGGAGAAATAAGTTATTCTTATAGCAGATAAATAACTAGTGGCTTTCAAATACAAAGTATCTTTTCTCATGAATCGAACGAGATAGATCCACAAAAATTATGTCACCCAATTCATCGCATGATATTACATATGAAAAGTGAACATGTTTTTCAAGAGTTAATATTTTAATATTAATTTATGGGAATTTTCAATAAATGTATTTTAAAAATGTGCAATATCTCGAGAACGGTTCATGTTAGTGTTCTGAAGTTTATGTCAATCGTTTTCTAAGGAAAGAATTACGTAAAAAATGTCTATTTGCGTAACTTTATGAAAGGTTTTGATTTTTTGATGATTTTTTCAAAATGTCACTCGAAGATTAAGTGGGGTTCTGAACATTCGATTATGTTTAAAAACAATAGGATTCCAGTAATCACGGGTTGTGATTTTTGTACCAAATTTCGTTCGAGTCGGTCCATTTGTTCGTCAGTTATCGTCTCCAAAGACACTGACACACACACACACACACACACACAAACAAACACACACACACACACACACACAAACAAACACACACACACACACACACACAGACATCACCTCGAAAATGTTTGATTCGTGATCAGGGATGCTTGAAACGTGCTCTCCCGACGAAAACTCGAATTCGAATTTTCGACCCCATCACAATACTTTCCTTATACATTATGTATATAAAGAAAGTAATAATGAATATATAAAACGATTACTTATTTAACATTACTGATTTTGAGACTTGCTTGAGCTTTAACCGTCGTTATTATTAACAGCGGCTCGTGCTCAATTATCTACATCAGCTAGCTCTCCATAGATACCAAAAATCAGAATTCGAAGTCAAAGTATGTGTGAGAGAGTAAATATGACTAGGAAACAAATTTTTTCTTGGTAAGATCATCGTATAGGCTGTGCCATTCTCTCTAGTTCAAAAGATAAATTCAATATTTTACTACCTTTCATTGTCGTATTTATTACTTTCCTTATATACATAATGTATAAGGAAAGTATTGTAACGGGGTCGGAAATTCGAATTCGAGTTTTCGACGGGAAATCACGTTTCAAGCATCCCTGATCGCGAATCAAGCATTTTTGAAGTGATTTCTGTGTGTGTGTGTGTGTCAGTCAGACTGTGGAGCCGATAACTGACGTACGAATGGACCGATTCGAACCAAATTTGGTACAAAAATCACAATCCATAAACACTGGAAGCCTATTGTTTTTATACGTAATCGAATGTTCAGAACCCCCTCTAAATTTTCGAATGAAATTTTGAAAAAATCGTCAAAAAATCAAAACCACTAATAAAGTTACGCAAATAGACATTTTTTATGTAATTTTTCATTAGAAAACGATTGATATAAATTTTAGAACGCTAAAATGAACCGTTCTTAAGATATTGCACATTTTTCAAAAAAATTATCTAAAATTCATATAAAATAAAAAAATATATTTCCTATTGAGAAACATGTTCACTTTTCATAAGTAATGCCATACGACGAATTTGGTGACATCATTTTCTTAGATCTAGCTCGTTCCGTTCATGAAAAAATATACTTTAAGTAATACTTTTGTATATGAACGCCAATAGTCATTTTTCTGTTGTAAGATTAACTTATTTTTTCGTCCATACCGCTTGGCGAGATTTTGGCGACAAATTTGGTAGAATGTCGCCAACTTGGCGATTTTTTTTTATTTTGCTAAATTAATGAAAAACTTGCCAAATGGATAAAAATGACGCTAAATCAATGAAAATGGCGACTCGTTGACAAAAATTCAATATCTTGGAAAGAATATAAATATCTACTATAAAAATTATCTATTTTTAACACTTTACAACAAAGTTGAAAAGTGTTTATGACTTTGTTCATTCTGTCTGTCTGTCTGTCTGTCTGTCTGTCTGTCTGTCTGTCTGTCCGTTAGCACGATAACTGCCGTAAAAATGACTTTATCAAAATGAAATTTTAGTATGTTGTTCAGACGGTCAGTAGGACCTATGGGAATATAAATAAATAATATCACCCAATTAGTTTTTTATTGAACCCGGGTTGAAAAAATGAAATACATTGAACCCTATGGGACCTAATTTTTCAAACATTTTTTAAGTAAATTTAAAATTCCCGAATTCCTTCGAAATTTTTAGGAAATATTCACATTATCTCATAGAATATATAAAAAAAAATTCAGTAAAATATGTTAAGTAGTTTTTTAATTAAAAATTATTTAATATGGGGAAAAAAACAAATTCAATTAAATTCTGACTTTGGGATATCTTCCAGAAATAAAAGAGAGATATATTATATAATAAATATCTTTCCAAGTGTTGAAACGTTTTGCATATGGGAGAGGCTTCACATTTTAAAATAAATTTGGTAGATAACAATTATTCATTTTTTTTTTAATTTTATATAACTCTTCATGATATACTTATTTGATGGCATTTTTAATGCACTTTCCTACTTCCTAGAGAGTTAAAATTTGGTACACAGCTTAAATTTGTTGAACATTTTATTCGATAAAAATTTGATAGATCTTTAAATATAGATCATACATTTTTTTCAAAATGACCTGAAAATAATCCCCGTTCACTTCTATAAATCATTGTTGTAATATTGTTAAAAATTCTGATGTGGACAGACCATGTCTTTCCCTGCAGACTCATATTCGTTCTCTTTATTTCTTCAATAATAACATGAGTTTATCTTCACAAAATAACAACCATAAGTATTTTAAATGACATTGAATTTACACGCTAAACTTAAATTTGGTTCTCATTTGATAGCTGGACTTATTGTCAAAGGTGGCGTAGCAAAAACGCGAAAAAACTAGGATACCTCAAGAACGGCAAGTCCTAGAGTAATGGGGTTAGTCTTAGTCTTTTTGTTGTCAAAAATCACGTATAAAATAGGAATTTAATTGATATAATTGAGCACACGTAGTCTTTCATTTTTAACACTTTACAACAAAGTTGAAAAGTGTTTATGACTTTGTTCATTCTGTCTGTCTGTCTGTCCGTTAGCACGATAACTGCCGTAAAAATGACTTAATCAAAATGAAATTTTAGTATGTTGTTCAGACGGTCTATAGGACCTATGGGAATATAAATGAATAATATCACACAATTAGTTTTGGATTGAACCCGGGTTGAAAAAATGGAATACATTGAGCCCTATGGGACCAAATTTTTCAAGCATTTTTAAAGCGGATTTAAATTTCACAAATTGCTTCGAAAATTTTAGGCAATATTCAAATTGTTCTATAAAATATATAAAAAAAATTCAGCGAAATATATTCAGTAGTTTTTTAAGTAAAAATTAAAATAATAATAACACCTCTTATATGAAGCGATCACGTGTCCATGATATGAAACGATCACATGACCCACTTCAAAATGATATATGGCATCCATCTTGTCTCAAAATCGTGATTTTTAAAGTTCTTTCTAATTCATATTGAGTGTTGTATCCATCCTAAAACTACTTTATTTTGGCCTAAATTCTGTGCATCTACATACTTTAACAACGCAATGACAATATATTTCAGTTTAAATGCTCATACAAATTTGATTATTTCTACTATTAAGCCTATTTTTCACCTATGTAAAATGTAAACAGCAAAATATGTAGAATGAGTTGTATTAGAATCGCTGTAATTCTTTAACACAAAATCATTTAGTCCATGGAGTCTGCATGGCTGATATGAATGAAATATTCATTGATTTTAGAAAGAGAAGGACGATAATTTTCGATGAAGTTTTACGCATAGAGTTTTACTTACTTGTAGCTCCATGGTCTTAATTTTTAAATAATATAAATTATTATAGTATTGTGATGAATGACATGAATGGGGGAATTATTTATGAATGAAATGTTGCTTTTATAGAGAGAGCCAGGCGTGTTATTTTTTCTATGACGTCATTTGAATGGATTTCAGTTGTTTTCGATGAAGTTTTCAAATATAATAAATTATCGTAGTATTATGATAATTCTAAAATTATTACCGAGGAATGTATCACATTTTAGAGATGTTTAAACCAGGCAATTTATATTTTAATGCCGTCATTTGAATGAAGTTAATTTTTTTCGATGAAGGTTTAAGGTTTCAAATATAATAAATTAATGTAGTATTGTGATAAGTTTTAAAATATTACCGAGGAATTTATTGCATTTTAGACATGTTTAAATAAAATTGCATTGAAGTTGGAAAGTGTTTCATAATCAATGCTTTAAGCATGATTGACCTTTCTTGTTTTTACTGTAAAAGTAGTAAATTCATTGCATTGTATAAGGAAAGTCATGTGTTGCCCTCATCAGATTTTTTATTTATTTCTGTCAGTGATATATAACGGAACAAGTCCAATTACAATGATCACAGTACTGGAATACCATATACATGAATGTAAAATCCTCATGTAAAATCGACTTTCTGATCCTCGGTTTCACTTTCTCCACATCAATAATCTTAAACGCATTTGTCAAAATTACCAATATCCGGAAGTATTTGTAAATAATATTATTAATAATTTCAAATATACCACGTAATCATTTTACACATGCATTATTTATCTTTGATTGGATAACTCAATTTTGAGAATTCACCCATTCTTATCACCTAACTTACCACTTGGCCTGAGTCTAATACTGTTTACTATTTTCGAATGACTGTTTTCCACTTTCCCTGAGTCCTATACTGATTACTATTTTTGAAAGTATCCATACATATTATGTATCGTTCAAATGTATTCATTCCGGTGCCCACTCGCATTGACGAAGTGAGGTGAAATGCTCAGTCGCTTGTTCAACTTACACGCAGTGGCAATGCTTGTGAGTTCATATTTCTGTTCGAGGAAGTATTATTTTTCTGATTTGTAATTCAATTGATTTATTCTTCTCCTTCCACTAGCCAGTAGACAGTTCCAAAGGTGTCTAAAGTTAAATACTATCGCCATTGTCAGAAACTGGCTATTCTATCGGTTTTAATTCGAATTGTATAGCTGTCCTGATGAGAATGCAATTTCGAACTAACCGCCATTTTTGTGTAGTTTCAATTGATTGTTCTCTATGTCTTAATCTTTTATCTTGAGCTAATTATTATTGCCTTTTCTCATTTTTGCCGTGTTTTATTTTTATTTTTATTTATATTTATATACTTTTACTTGTGAATTTTGTATCCTAATATTCTTCTCATCCCCCTTTACCATTGTAGTGATATGTTACCTTCTATCTTTATCCGTAGTCTTGGTCTATAGTTACTCATTTGTAACAGATATGCTAGTGATGGGTTTTTTTGTACATACAGTAGTTTATGCGTAATTTTCGATTAAAATCTTTCAATTTATATATATATATATATATATTTATATATATATATGTATATATATATATATATATATATTTATATATATATATATATATATATATATATATATATATATATATATATATATATATATATATATATATATATACATATATATTGTGGATAACATATCTCAGTTGGAAGAAAAGCAAATAACGCTCTTTATTTCCTTAAATATTGATTTTAGCCATATACTAACAATAATAACAAGTGAAGAAAACTGCATTACCTTTGTGGGTGGTATTTCAGGAGGAATTCAAAACCTGACATAGTCCACTTTTACATGGTCCCCATAGAGGTCATTAGTTAATCCTTTCATTAATTAAAAAGTAAAATCTTGAAATTCTTAAAATATAAAACGAAGATATTAAAAATTAACAGGAAAAATTAATCATGCATAAAGCTTTAATTATGAAATGCATTTCATTCATCACTGAAATGCAATTTTATTTAAATAATAAATATATCTAAAACGTGATGCATTCAGAGCTGATATTTTTTTAATTATCCCAGTACTAAAGTATAGTGTTATACTTCAAAACCTAAATCTTTATCGAAAAAAACAATGCAAGTTACACAAAATGAGCTTTATTCAAATGGCGCCATCGAAATATAAATCGTCTGCCTCTCTATGTAAAATCAATGAAAATCTTATTAATATCACTTATATTCCAGACTACAGAGCTAAATTTTGTGTGAAAGCATTCAGCAATTCTTATACAACTCATCTTAAAATCGCTTGATTTTGCATGTGTTAATATTGGGCTTCGTTGTAGAAATAATAGTTTATTGATCATTTAAAATCAAAAACATTGTAATAACGTTGGCACAGAATTTAAGTACTCATATAATAAACTACGTAAAAGAAAATGAGTTTTATGACGGATGCAATAATAAATATAAATTTAAACAATATTTATTCAGCGATATATTTTGCTGAAATGTTTTTTATACATTTTACGGGATAATTTGAATATTTTCTAAAATTTTCGAATCAATTTGTGAATTTTAACTTAGTTTAAAAAATGTTAGAAAAATTAGGAACCTTGGGGTTCAATGTATTTCATTTTTCCAACCAGGGTTAAATTCGAAACTATTTCGGTGATCTTATTTATTTTTATTCCCATATGTCCCACCGACATTCTCAAAAAAATATCATTTTAATAAGTCAATGTCAATGTTTAAAATGTCATTTTTAGCAGTTATCATGCAAACGGACAGACATACAGACAGAATGACCAAAGTCATAAGCATTTTTCAAATATGTTGGAAAGTGATAAAAACGGATTTACTGACTCACTTTACTATTGTTGTATGCCTCATTGGCATATGAACTGGCTGTGATCGAACATAATAGTTGAAATTATTTTTGTGTTGTGGTTGAACAAAATTGGAGTACATTCGTTAAAGATGTGATTAATTAGAAGTTCATAACGTAGGATTTGAAGTCAGTGGAGAAGACAACCATGTGGTTAATGCCTATTAATTCTCCACGACCCGGGTTTCAATCTCCCATCCAGCGAAGCCGCAGTCGGGGGCTACATTATCGACGGGATCATTCACCGGGTAGGGTCCAAAGAATGGCCATGAATAGATCCCGGGTGCCGGCCGGATCTAGTCTCAGGTCATGAATAGACAAAGTCCTTAAGATCACAGCCACCTGGAAGAGTCCGAGGTCTTGCTGCCTCACCTGTACGACGGCCGCTTCCTCGACAGCCAGTTCTCCGGATTATTATGCCACCCAGAATCGGAGGATCAAGGCCCAGACTCGGCCATCCGTAACAACCATCTCAGCTCCGGGGGGGGGGGGATAACGTAGGAGTGGCTATCGGAAAAGTCTATGAGAACTCAGTCGAGAAGTGGATTGGGAGCTCGATCGCTACAGGCGGTGAGTCAGAAATGCGAAGAAGGACTGCGTAGCCGATCTCTGTAGTTGGACAGCAGGCGATGCGTAGAATATAATAGCTGAGGGAACTGGGACTACAGGCAGGGATTGTGCCATATGCCGAGATGACGAATCATCGGTGGATAAGAATGTTGACAAAGGATAAGACTTAGAACATTTAAGTTAATTTTCTTCTTTTATTTGATGACGAATAATCATACTTCACGTATACAGCAGAGATTTCGAATATCTTGGTAGTACACATTTTTGCTCGGAAGACGAGCGTAGACTTTTAACATGCACAACGAAAGTCGATGAGGACGCCGCCAAATCGAAATCGGAGCAGGCATCTTCAGAAACCAAAATATGGGGGGTTTCGCGAATCCTTTCGTTACGCGCGGAAGGCGTGACATAATCAATTCACTGCTTCATAAATTTAATATATATATATATATATATATATATATATATATATATATATATATATATATATATATATATATATATATATATATATATATATATTTATATATATATATATATTTCCCTAATGCCAGAACCGTGAATCTTTTAGCCGGAGGAAGAGTAGGATCACACTGCGCCCAACGACACAACATCCATGCCTGAAGGTGGGACTCGAACCCACAACCCAGCGGTCGAAAGATCGCTAGGAAAAGCTTGCCATGACCGTTGGGCCACAGCGTGAGAGACTTTAATATTACTGGACTATTATTCGAAGAATAAAGAATTTCGTTATATGCCCCGAGGGCAAAACGCGTCTGCATAGCAGGATTTAATCGCCAAAAGAACTAATCACTTTTTTCATAAGCGATCATCATTAATGTATGTACGCTAGCGTATGACGTAATAAAATATAGCTCCAGTACATTTTAATATAAAAGTTAGATCCGGGTTAACGCTCGAGGCGAAAGAAATGTATTATAATATTAATGGTTATTCATACAGACAGGGAAACTCCCCTAGGTCAAAGGGAAACATTTGGCGAGTTATCAAATTACCAAATGCTGGTCCCAAATTGGAATAAAAACAAGAATTGAATGCTGAATCGAATACGAAACTAAACATTGCCGAATGTAATGGAACAAAACGGAATTTTGAAATAGCGTTTCCTAAAATATAATTTAGAAGAAGTTAATTAATAAATGGGACGAAGCCGTTAATAGCACTATCATGTATATTACAACTTCCAAATTATCGATCTTTGAGAATAAAATTAGGGACCAGCTCAAAACACAGAAATTGTTGAAGCTTATTAAAAAAAATGTGATGTGGGCAACACATGACTTTTCTTATATAATGCAATGAATCTGCTACTTTTACAGTAAAACAATGTTATTCTTATAGTAGACAATTATATTCTTTCCAAGATATTGAATTTTCTTCAATTAGTCGTCATTTTTATTGGTTTAACGTCATTTATATCAATTTGGCGAAATTTTTGTTAATTTGGCAACAATTAAAAATGTCGTCAAGTTGGCGACATTCCGTCAAATTTGTCGCCAAAATCTCGCCAAGCGTTATGAACGGAGAAATAAGTTATTCTTACAGCAGATAAATGACTAGTAACGTTCAAATACAAAAGTATTATTCAAAGTACCTTTCTCCATGAATGGAACGAGCTAGATCCCCGAGAATGATGTCACCAAATTTATCGCATGATATTACATATGAAAAGTGAACATGTTTCTCAACTGTTAAATTTTTTTTTATAATTTAAGGAATTTTTTGATAAATTTATTTGAAAAATGTGCAATATCTCAAGAACGGTTTAAGTTAGCGTTCTAAAATTTATGTCAATCATTTTCTAATGAAAAATTACATAAGAAATGTCTATTTGCGTAACTTTATTAGCGGTTGTGATTTTTTGACGATTTTTTCAAAATTTCATTCGAAAATTTAGGGAGATTCTGAACATTCGATTGCGTATAAAGACACTAGGCTTCCAGTGTTTACGGATTGTGATTTTTGTACCAAATTTTGTTCGAATCGGTCCATTCGTTCGTCAGTTATCGTCTACACATACTCACTGACACACACACACACACACACACACACACTCACACAGACATCACTTCAAAAATGTTTGATTCGTGATCATGGATACTTGAAACGTGCTCTTCCGTCGAAAACTCGAATTCGTATTTTCGACCCCGTCACAATACTTATACACTATGTATATAAGGAAAGTAATATTAGTACATTTTATTTTATTATTAATTACTATAATATTAATTAAAAGTTTCATTTAGTATCCATCAGAACACCAAGAAGAGATCCACTTCAGTGATCCTTCTGCTAAGGTTTGTCAGGTTTACAAAGTCAGAGCTACAGTAAAATGAACCTCATACCTTCTAAAAAAAATCTGATGTGGGCATCACATGGCTTTTCTTTTATAATGCAGTGAATTTACTACTTTTACAGTTAAAAAAATGTTATTCTTGTAGTAGATAGTTAAATTCTTTCCAAGATATAGGATTTTCTTCAATTAGTCATCATTTTCATTGATGTAGCGTCATTTTTATCCATTTGACGAGATTTCTGTTAATTTGGCAAAATTTAAATAGTCGCCAAGTTGGCGATATTTCGCCAAATTCGTTGCCAATATCTCGCCAAGCGTTATGGACGGAGAAATAAGTTATTCTTACAGCAGATAAATGACTATTGGCATTCAAATACAAAAGTATTACTCAAAGTATATTTTCTCGTGAATGGAACGAATTAGATCCACGAGAATGATATCAACAAATTTATGGCATGATATTACATATGAAAAGTGAACATGTTACTTAAGAGTTAAATTCTTTTATCGCGAGTTCTGTAAAGGCATATTAATTAATATAATACAAAATTGATTGCAGCATTTTAACTGTAAATCATTTAATAACAACATAAAATACTTATTGAATTCATTACACAATTATTACTTTCCTTATATACATAATGTATAAGGAAAGTATTGTGACGGGGTCGAAAACTCGAATTCGAGTTTTCGACGGGAAAGCACGTTTCAGACATCCCTGATCACGAATCGAACATTTTTGAAGTAATGTCTGTGTGTGTGTGTGTGTGTGTGTGAAAGTATGTGTGTGTGTGTCAGTGAGACTGTGTAGATGATAACTGACAAACGAATGGACCGATTCGAACGAAATTTGGTACAAAAATCACACTCGATAAACACTGGAAGCCTATTGTTTTTATACGTAATCGAATGTTCAGAAGCCCCTAAATTTTCGAGTGAAATTTTGAAAAGATCGTTAAAAAATCAAAACCGCTAATAAAGTTACGAAAATAGACATTTCTTATGTAATTTTTCATTAGAAAATGATTGATCGCAACAATAGGTAGGAAGAAGAAAATTAACCCACATACTTAAAATTGCAAACAGATGTGCAGAATCACAATTTCAATAATTACAAGAAATATCATTCATGCATAAAGCATTGAGTATGCATAAAGCATTGATTCATTCAGCGCTGATATATTTAAAATTATCACAGTACTACAAAAATGTATTAAATTTCAAAACTTATATCTTCATTGAAAAAAATGAACGCTAATTAAACGAAGTCATCGAGATATAAATCGTCTGGCTCTCTATGCAAAAGCAATAAATATTCCATTCGCATCACTTTTATTCCAGACTCCAGAGATAAATAATTTTGCGTTAAAAAATGCAAGCACATTCTTATAGAACTCATCTTGCAATCACTTGTTTACATTCTGTATCCATTGAAATTAGGCTTCGTTGCAAAAATAATTAAAGTTTGTTGATCAAAACTATTGTAATAACTCAAAAATATTGTAATTGCATTGGCACGTAATATAGATACACAGAAAATACGAAAACATAAAGCGGTTATAGGACTAATGCAGTGCTAAATATAAATTTAAAAGAACTTTAAAAATCACGATTTTGACACTAGGAAAAATATGGATGCCAAATTTTATTTTTAAGTGGGTCACGTGATCTCTTCATATGCTATGATTTTAGCACTCAGAAAGCTATGATTTTAGTGACCTTTACAACAATATAAACATTAACGAATTTTATAATATTACAATAGATCTATTCCATCAATATTATTTACAATTGTATACCTCTTTAGGGAGATACATAGCTTTGGTATAGTTGGTCCTACACGAAACAGTGCTTTCCAGCGGCATTTCCTACAATCAACAAGCTTGTGTTATACCGATGGGCGGATGTTGTTCATCAGCGTTAGCCGATAATTATTTTAATAAATTTGAAACCGAAACTCATATACTAAACAAACTATTGTATTTTCGTTACGTCGATGACATATAAATCGGGTTTAAAAGTCCTTATTTCCAACCAGATTTTAGTTTTTACCCAGAAATATTAAAGTTAAAAGAAACAGCACACAATTTTGATGATAGTTTAAATTTTCTAGATATGTAACGATTCTGATAATAACAAAACTTTTTTTCGAATATACGATAAAAGAAATGATTTTTATTTCGAAATAAATTACATAGCTTCTTTGAGTTCAAGCCTATATAAAAATGCGTTCAGAAACATGGTTTTTAATCACTTAATTCGAAATCAAAAATTAAACTCTAAAACAATAGACCGGGATAATAGGGTCAGGATTTATTTTGCAGAAGCGATGAAACAGGGATATCTTCCAAGGTTCTAATGTGATACCGTAATGGGTTTTTACAACATGACTATAACTGAATGATATTCTAGATTTTTTACTAGATCAGCTGTATAAGTAAGAAGCAGGAGGATGAAGACTTTTTGTGTGGATCTCGTTCCCGGGAAGTACGTTTAGGTATGGCATTTGTTTTGGTATAGGTTTGGTATAGTGTTTTTGAATTCCGATTATTTCTTTTCAAGTGAATGTATTGTTGTATGGCTGTTTTAGTCAATGATAATTGGCAGGAGAAGTACCGACTACCAAGAGTGTTGCCGCGGCGTAAAACATGTTTAACCGGGAGTGGGAGTCACAACCCCTCCCGTCCAATTTGTGGTACTTTACTTATTCTGGTATTGTATTTCAATTTTTTTTATTTGGATAAATATACTAGTGTTTGAAGGGGTAAGGCAGCTTAGGATAGGAGGATATATATATATATGAATATATATATATATATATATAACCGTCTTAACAACCGCTAAGAAAGAACTGGGTCAGTTCCTGTCACTTTGTATTTCGTTTCTGAGCAACTTTCTTATTATATAGTTTAGCATTCATTATCTCTTCTAAACTTAATAGGTTCTGAAAGCTTAGGCTGAAACTTAAAAAATGCCTAAATTATTCTAAATTCCTGATTAAGAGTAGCAAACTTTAAATCATTCAAAATTTTATTTGGGTTAAATATTCCTAAAGATTAATGTTTTCTTGCGTTCTCATTTGATTTTTCTCCTTGCCGTTATTTAAAATACTCTTCTTAATATTTCTAATATTGGAATATAAACATTTCGGGAATAAATTATTAGTTTGCGAGATTGTACATTGAGTCAATATATATATATATATATATATATATATATATATATATATATATATATAATTTACAAATGTAAAGTATTCTGAGATAGCTACATGAAAAAAATTTCTCATATGTAAAATATTTGGTTTTGTAATTAAAATACTTTCAGAATTCACTGGGTTAACTGTAACTGAATGTAAGGGCAAATATTTAAACAGTTGAAACATTGTCATTGAATAGCGACGACTCGCGAGTATTGAGTATGGTTATTTGTGAAGTGGACTACAAGTTGGAGTTTTATATATCGGACAGTTTTGGTAAGATTTTTGGAATTTGTTGAGACGGGTTATATCGGCACGTTCATTTGTAGGCACATTGAGTGAATTGAATAGTTTTTTCGTGTGTCATCCAAATTGTGTTTTTGAATTTTTGCTGTGGGTTTTTGCTGTTCGGTAATTGATGGTATTAAGGCCATTCCAAGTATCGGCTTCCGGGAGTGTCGCCATGGCATAAAGCAATGCTTAACCGGAGAGTGGGGGTCACTACTCCCCCCGGCCACTTGTGATACTTTTCGTTTTTCACATTCATCTTTTGCTTTTCTGTACTTAGGTATTCTTTTTGGAAAAAATATATATATATATATATATACACGGTTAGCAAAAAATAAGTTTCCCACTTCAGAGGGCTCTAGAATGCGTTCTATTGGTCCAAATGAGATAAAATTTCAAATACAGATAATTCAAATGATGCGCTTGATATTTAATTATTCAAAAATTTTACTATCAACATTCACCAATAGAAGGCGCTATAACACAAATGGCATTTATTTGCATATATTGAAAATTTGAAAATGTGAAACATTATTTCAGTTACAGCGCATGCGTATTAACATTATTTTTTGGATAAAAAGAAGGCAGATTCTGCACGAGCATTAGTTACTTCTCAGTACATTATGCCAACGCTTTAAGAAAAAGCGCTACTGATGAAATTATTCTACCAGAACCAGTAGAACTGCGTTGCTGCTGTAAAAGTATTCCGTCGTAATGAAGCAGATACTACGAAGAGGTCCAATGTCTCCATGGGCCCTACGCAAGATGACAAAATAATTTGAAACAACTGGGCAACTTGGCATTCTTCCAGGTAGAGGACGAAAGCCAATCCAGTTTTTAACGTCGAAAATGTGGCTACCGCGGTCGTTGAAACCAGCAGTCATTCGCCGCATGGTAGTGTGAGTGTGCTAGTTGTTTTTCGTGTATTGGATATGCCGTATTCCACTGTACGAAAAATCTTACGGCAGATTTCGAATTTTTATCCCTACAATATCAAGCCTGTGCAGCTATTGCAGGACGGAGACTCAGAGGTCCGTAAAACTTTTGCACTTCAGTTCCTTGCTCGAATGGTGGTTGACGCCAGTTGGTCATGGAACATTCTGTGGATTAACGAAGCCCACTCTTGCCTCAATGGGCAAGTTAACATCCACAATTGTCGAATTTAGGCAGCGGAAAACCCTCACGCTATCCAGGAACAACCCTTCTATCCCGAAAAGGTGACAGTATGGAGTGGTTTTACGGCTACCTTTATCATTGGACCGTATTTTTTGAAGAGGTAACTGTAACTGAAATCAAAACCTACTCCGTCACAGGACTACGGTACCGTGATATGTTGAGGAATTTTGTAATCCCTCAACTTCAACAGCGTGGATGCCTTCAGGACATCATTTTCATGCAGGATGGCGCACCTCCTCACATTGAGCGTAGTGTAAAGCAATTGTTAACACAGCATTTCACAGCTGAACGGGTGATCAGCCGGTATTTTCCAACAGTATGGCCTCCTCGTTCGCCGGATATCAACCCCTGCGATTTTGATTGTGAGGTTTCCTCAAGGTCAATATCTACCGTAAAAGGTTAGCATCTGTGTCAGATCTGAAGGACAGCATTCGGCGCCATGTTCTTGATATTCCGGTAGACTCACTCAACTGAGAAAAATATGGTTATGCGATTAGAGCACTTTGTTGAACATGAAGGGGGACATATTGAACAGTTTTAAAACTACTTTTTTAATATTATTTAACATTTATAAAGCCTATTAAATGTTGTTATGTGTGTTACAACGCCACCTATCGGCGGATTTTTGTACGAAAATTTTTGATTTAATAAATGTCAAGCGCATCATTTGAATTATCTGTATTTCAAATTTTATCTCATTTGGACAATAGAAAGCATTCTAGAGCCCTCTGAAGTGGGGAACTTATTTTTTGCTAACCCCATATATATATATATATATATATATATATATATATATAACATAAGATACTATTTGATTTAAGGAATTAGGATCAAAACCCTCACTAAACAGTTGTAGTCACTTAATTATTATATGCCTAAGGAAATATTAAAAAAATCATTACATGCATTATTTTATGAATATATTTATGCTCTTTTAATGTTTTCATCTTACGTTGTTGCCGAAATCAAACTTTTATTAGATAAATGTACCTTCGTAGTCATTAAATAATAATCCCTAAAAAAATATGGAACAGTGTTTGAAAGTACTAAAAAAATCTTACGTGAGGTATTAAAAATGAAGATTTATTCGACGCATTTCTTCTTAAATATGGTCGAACCCAAGATTTTAGATTCATGAAATGATGAAATATGCAGCGGATATGCCATTAAACCATTTCTTGCCAATGAGAGACTCGAAAATAGCAGAAATAAGATTTGAGATTCGCATACCACAAATGAGTTAAACTGCATTAAGAAAATGAACACATATTTTAAAAACCAAGTCAATTTTATTTTATTTCATATCTTTTTTTAATCTCGTTATTGCTTTTCCTGCAATACATGGTAATGTTTGGGAAATGTATTGGAATCATGTCGAAATTTGCAACACGGATCTACATGTTTTGGGACATCTAGAATGCGAAACAACTATTTTTGCCAGGACCTCTGTCTGTGTGTGTGTGTGTGTGTGTTTGTCTGAAGTGTTTGTATCTGCTCTAGCTCAAAAACTAACAAACTAGATTTCCCAAAAAATGATCGATAAGTCACTTATGGGTTACCCTAATGATGTTTAGGTTTTGGTACCATTCGAAAAAAAAATCTGATGTAGGCAGCACATGACTTTCATTATGTAATGCGATGAATTTACTACTTTAACAGTAAAAAAATAGATTATTATTGTAGTAGATATTTATATTCTTTCCAAGATATTGAATTTTCGTCAATTGGTCGTCATTTTCATTGATTTAGCGTCAATTTTATCCATTTGGCGAGATTTTCGTTAATTTGGCAACATTTCAAAAAGTCGTTAAGTTGGCGACATTCTTCCAAATTCGTCGCCAAAATCTCGCCAAGCATTATGGACGAAGAAATAAGTTATTCTTGCAACAGATAAATGGCTATTGGTGTTCAAATATAAAAGTATTACTCAAAGTATCTTTCTTCATGAATGAAACGAGCTAGATCCACGAGAATGATGTCATCCAATTTATCGCACGGTATTACATATGAAAAGTGAACATGTTTCTCAATAGGAAATATTTTTTTTTAATTTTATATGCCTTTATAATAATTTTTTTGAAAAATGTGCAGTATCTCCAGAACGGTTTATGTTAGCGTTCTAAAATTTATGTCAATCGTTTTCTAATGAAAAATTACATAAGAAATGTCTATTTGCGTAACTTTATTAGCGGTTTTGATTTTTTGACGATTTTTTCAAAATTTCACTCGAAAATTTAGGGAGGTTCTGAACATTCGATAGCGTTTAAAAACAATAGGCTTCCAGTGTTTACAGATTGTGAGTTTTGTATCAAATTTCATTCGAATTGGTCCATTCGGTCGTCAGTTATCGCATCCACAGACTCACTGACACACACATACACACACATACTTTCACACACACAAACAGACATCACTTCAAAAATGTTTGATTCGTGATCATGATCAGGTATGCTTAAAACGTGCTCTCCCGTCGAAAACTCGAAATCGAATTTTCGACCCCGTCACAGTACTTTCTTTATACATTATGTATATACAACGTTATGTATATACAACGTTATGTATGTACAGCGTTAAGACAGAATGTATTTTATTAAAACTTCTTATAAGACGTACAAAGTAAATACAAGTAGGTAAAGTGGAGGTAAAAGTAATTTAACTCTATATTTTAAATTTTATCGAAAAAGTCTGCTATAAAATCGTCTGCTTCTCCATGTAAAATCAATGATTGTTTCATTCCTTTCAGTTATATTGCAGACTCCAGAGCTAAATAATTTTGCGTGAAAAAAATTCAGCAATTCTTATATAACTTATCTTAGTACACAATTTATATACAAGTGATTGTAATTATAATCACTTATTTACATTCTGCAACCATTAAAATTTGGCTTCGTTGTCGAAATAATCAAAGTTTCATGATCATTTAAACTCAAACATATTGTAATTGCGTTGGCGCAGAATATACATGAACAGAAAATACGCAAAAATAAAGCCGTTTTAGGACGGATGCAACACTAAATATAAATTTAAAAGAATTTTTAAAATCATTTAATTTTGACACTGGGAAAAAAGATGGATGCTACGAGGGTAGATTAAAATGTAATGCACACATGCTTGTAGAGCGTGAACAAAAACGAATAGCAAGATCGAGCAAAAAGTACATTAAATTACTATTCTTAAGTTTTAAAATCATATATTTATTTTTCAACATAGTCACCGTTAAGGCTAACACATTTCTCCCAACGTGTAACAAGTTTATTCATACCGTCACTGAAAAATTCTTCCGACTTTTCTCAAATCCAGGACATGACAGCTGCCTTCACCTCATCGTCCGAGGTGTAATGATTATCCTTGAGGTCTTTCTTGAGTAGAGGAAAAAAAATAAAAATCGCAAGGTGAACGATCGGGGGAATAAGGAGGATGTGGAATCGATTCAAACTTCAGGTTTCGCAGGTTAGTCAGGTTTCGTCTTCAGTTGCGAAGTGTGTGGACGAGCGCTGTCATGTTGCAAGATTACTGGCGCCAGGCTGCCTCTAACACGACAAACTCGACGTCGGTGGTTTGCGATACGCTTTTGAGTGATTCGCCGGTCATTCTGAATCAAATTGTCTACGAGTTTGCCGTCTGTGGCAGTGATCGGACGCCTGCTGCGTGCTTCATCAACAATTATGGCTTTTCCAGGGTCGCAACTACGAAATTTTATTACCCATCGATTTACAGTAGACCTATTAACAGCATCGTCACCATAAACAGCCTTTAAACGACGAGGAATCTCAGTAGGAGTCACTTTTTCAGCAGTTAAAAATTCGGTAACAGCAAGCTGTTTAACTCGCGTTGACATAGCTTCAGAACACGTCTCCATACTTCCTCTTCTCGATATACACTGGATAACCGCAACGACCTCAAACCTGCGCATGCGCATTGAGGGGGAGTGTTACTTCCACATGCCACCTGGCGCGTTTCTGAAGGTCATTTCGTTCGCGTTCTACAAGCATGTGTGCATTACCTTTCAGTCTACCCTCGTATATTTCATTTTGAGGTGGGTCACATGATCTCTTCATATAATATGGGTGTAATTATTACTTTAATTTTTATTTAAAAACTACCGAACATATTTAGTTGAAACTTTTCTTATACATTTTGTGGGATATTTTGAATATTTTCCAACATTTTCACAGTAGTTTCTGAATTTTAATTTCGCTTAAAACATGTTTGAAAAATAAGGTTCTATAAGGTTAAATGTATTTCACTTTCAACCCGGATTCAATCCAAACCAACTAATTGGGTGACATTATTACTTTACATTCCCATATGTCCCACAGATCGTCTCAAAAACATACTGAAATTTCATTTTGATAAAGTCATTTTTACTGCAGTTATCATGCTAACGGACAAACAGATAGACAGACAGATGAACAGATCATAACTATAAATAAATAAAATTTACTATCTATACTCTCTTAAAATGGACATCCTATAAATAAAATTCCAAGAAAAAGTTCTTTATAATAACGTCTGCACTCCAAAAGAACCTTATGTATTTGGTTAAGGTTTTATTAAAGCCAAAACTAACTTCTTAACCACATTTTGTTCTTAATAAACGCTTGAATAAAATAATTTTGCGATAAAGAAATTCAGTAATTCTTATACAACTCATGTTACAGATTGATATGTTTAAATTCTCCATTAGTGAAAATTAAGCTTCATTGTAGAAATAATCAAAGTTTGATGATCATTTAAACTCAAATATAATGCAATTGCGTTGTTTCAGAATATAGATGGCCAGAAATTAAGCAAAAATTACGTGGTTTCAGGACGGATACAACACTAAATATAAATTAAAAAGAACTTTAACAAGAAAGATCAATCATGCTTAAAGCATTGATTATGAAACACTTTCCAACTTCAATGCAATTTTATTTAAACATGTCTAAAATGCAATACATTCCTCGGTAATATTTTAAAACTTATCACAATACTACATTAATTTATTATATTTGAAACCTTAAACCTTCATCGAAAAAAATTAACTTCATTCAAATGACGGCATTAAAGTATAAATTGCCTGGTTTAAACATCTCTAAAATGTGATACATTCCTCGGTAATAATTTTAGAATTATCATAATACTACGATAATTTATTATATTTGAAAACTTCATCGAAAACAACTGAAATCCATTCAAATGACGTCATAAAAAAATAACACGCCTGGCTCTCTCTATAAAAGCAACATTTCATTCATAAATAATTCCCCCATTCATGTCATTCATCACAATACTATAACAATTTATTTTATTTAAAAATTAAGACCATTGAGCTGCAAGTAAGTAAGCTTTATGCGTAAAACTTCATCGAAAAATAGCGTCCTTCTCTTTCTAAAATCAATGAATTCATATCAGCTAAGCAGACTCCATGGACTAAATGATTTTGTGTTAAAGAATTACAGCGATTCTAATACAACTCATTCTACATATTTTGCTGTTTACATTTTACATAGGTGAAAAATAGGCTTAATAGTAGAAATAATGAAATTTGGAAGAGCATTTAAACTGAAATATATTGTCATTGCGTTGTTTCAGTATGTAGATGCACAGAATTTAGGCAAAAATAAAGTAATTTTAGGACGGATACAACACTCAATATGAATTAAAAAGAACTTTAAAAATCACGATTTTGACACAAGATGGATGCCATATATCATTTTAAAGTGGGTCATGTGATCGTTTCATATCATGGACACGTGATCGCTTAATATAAGAGGTGTTATTATTACATCATTCTCGTGGGTGACATCATTCTCGTGGATATAGCTCGTTCCATTCATGAAAAAAGATACTTTGTGTAATACTTTTGTATTTGAACGCCAATAGTCATTTATCTGCTGTAAAAACAACTTATTTCTTCGTCCATAACGCTTGGCGAGATTTTGGCGACGAATTTGGCGGAATGTCGCCAACTTGGCGACTTTTTGAAATGCTGTCAAATTAACGAAAATCTCGCCAAATGGATAAAAATGACGCTAAATCAATGACAATGACGACTCATTGTCGAAAATTCAATATCTTGGAAGGAATATTAGTATCTACTATAAGAAAAACCTATTTTTTTACTGTAAAAGTAGTAAATTCATTACATTATATAAGGAAAGTCATGTGTTGCCCACATCAGATTTTTTCAAATCGGATTCAATCCAAAACTAATTGGGTGATATTATTTATTTACACTCTCATACGTCCCACAGACCGTCTAAACAACATTCTATAATTTCATTTTGATAAAATCATTTTTACGGCAATTATCTTGCAAACGAACAGGCAGACAGACAGAATGATCAAAGTCATAAACACCTTTAAAGTGTTAAAATAGTAGCTGACGCCGTCGCCGGTGTTTAGCAAATTTCGAGTTTCTCAAGTTTCT
Source organism: Amaurobius ferox (assembly GCA_951213105.1). Lineage (NCBI taxonomy): Eukaryota > Metazoa > Arthropoda > Arachnida > Araneae > Amaurobiidae > Amaurobius > Amaurobius ferox. Next base: position 13,881,703 of record OX578148.1, on the reverse strand, counting down.
CTGTCGCGTAGAGCAAAATTTATAGCATACAAAAATATCTAGTATTTGAAATATTTTCGAGTATTTGCTGTATTATTATTTTAAAACTGTCACCAAAAATACTTTTCAAGGTACGGTCTTTAAAAGTTGTCATTGTGAATCCTCATTCCTTAGCTCCGGAAAACTGCACTTATTTTCTTTGTGTTATTTGTTAAATTTTTACAATTAAATTTAAGGTTTAATATCGCTCATGTCAAAGTTCCGTTGGGACATTTAACATATCAGATCCTCAGATTTACTTTCTGAACTTGGTTCGTTTCAACTAATGGAAAAGCGTGTACGGGTTTCCAAATAAGATCTTTAGGTGCCTTCTGTGAGTATCGTTGTGGGGAAGAAAGGAAGTTCTATTGTGGGTGAAAAATTCTCGATGTGGCGTTTCTAGGATTTCGGACGCCTGGATGTTAGTTTTATTCTTAGAAATGGCTGTGGTAAAATTGGGTGCCCGGGGAGACGGGACGGTTTCATATTTTAAATTTGCTTTTTTTCTATCTTGGTGACTCTTGCTCCGATGTTTATGTGTTTTCTACTCTGCAATGAATCCACTCGACTTGCCCACGCTAAACTTTGACCAACTTCTGTTGCTTTGCGACTTCTGCGTCCTCTGCGCGTGCGCAGAATTTGCTAAAAACGCATTTTTTTAAAAACGGATTGCTACATTTAGAGACCGCTAGCTGCGGGCACCGCAGCTAGTAATTAAATGAAAATGTATGACATTTTCCGAATCCCTCTCCTAATTGAATTTTTAAGTGCGTTCAAATAATTAATCCTTGCCATTAAATTTCAATTAAGGTTTCACGATAAATTGCTTATAAATCTTTCGGTGATTAACAGCAAAAGCGGCGATGATTAACAAGATAAAAATATTTTCTTGCCTTAAGAACACGACAGACACGTCCGATACAACAAAACTCGCTCTCTTGAGCTGTTCTTTGAAAGCACATACATCACCTAAATTCGACACTTTCGACACATAACGTTTTACCGCCCTCACGCGTCTTTTATTCCTTCCGTCCCTGACCTGGTTTTTGTTAAATTATGACATCGAATAAAATTATCACTTTGTCAATCAAAAAGTTAGCATCTATATTAATTAAAGGAGATCTATATGTGTTCGTTCATCTGTGTAGTCAGCAGAACAAAATAATAATTTGAGTTGCACAACCATCAAATTTGAAACAGAGAACCACGAATATTTTAATTCAAATAATGTTTTTAGTTACTAAATGTTGTGGCGCCATTATGAACGATTTTCGAGCAAATCGATTCTTAGCAATTGCAGAATCTTTACTTCAGAGATTCTATCTTATTATTATCAGAAAAATCAAATAAAACTCTCTCAAACGAGCTTTGAACGAAATGTGTAAAATTAATAGACGGATTTCTGTCAATTTTCAAAATATATATACGTTCTGTGATTTTGAGCCGTAATCGAGTTTGAAATTACGGTATATTAAAATAGGCTGATATCTTCATATTTTAACAGTAGCTTATTTGAATATTACACGGCGCTCTAAAGTAAAGCATTTGTTTCTGGTTTATTAATTATGATTTATCTGGTTTATTAATTATGATTTAATCCTGAAGTAAGTATGTACAAAATGTCATGGTCGTACGACGGTTAGATTTCCGCTACAGTCCGCTCAGATAGACAGACATACACACACACAGATATTCTCCTTTATTAGGTAAGAAAATATAGTTTTTATTTCAAGTAATACAAAAGCCTAACGTCTTGAATATCCAGTTTACTAACTTCGGGAATTTAAAAGGTTCAGATTTTCCTGATTTGATATTACTTTCCTTATATATAGTATAAGAAAAGTATTGTGCTTAGGTCAAGAATTTTAATTCGAGTTTTCGATAGGACAGCACGTTTCAAGCATTACTGAACACGAATCAAACGAGGGTGATGTATGTGTGCGTATGTGTGTGTCCGTGAGACTATGGAGACGATACTCCATGAACGAATTGCGCGATACGAACAAAAATTTTGTACAAAAATTACAACCAGTGAATACTCCGAAAGGTTGGTGGCAGGGGAAGGAGGGTACGGTCCCTGTGGATGCCTCCCCCACTGGGTTCCAGTCTAAATTGGGTGGCACTTCCTGGCCGTCTAAACAGATACTTTATACCTTTCTGGTAGCTCGGACGTTCTGGGTCAAAGAAGAAGAATCAGTGATTACTGGGGACGACAGCCCTGTGGTTAAGACCCTTTGAGCCATCTGTTAGCAAGAGTCACGGTTTAGGTTGAGAAGAAGAAAAAAAGCCCTGTGGTTAGCCAGCGGGAAATGCACTCGAACGGGCCTGGTTCAATTTCCGCCACTGTCAAAATTGCGGCCGTGTTCACGAGGAGTACGATCACGTTACACACGTGAGTCCGTAAGTCCTTCCAAGAGGTTGGTTGAAGGGGAAGGAAGTTGCAGTCCCTGTGGATGCCTCCTCCCCCACAGGGTTCCGGTCTAAGTTGGGTGGCCCTTCCCGGCCGTCCAAATAGATGCCTTATACCTTTCTGGTACGTCGGACGGTCTGGGTCGAAGAAGAAGAATCCGTGAATACTGGAAGCTTTTTGTTTTTAAATGCAAATCGAATGTTCAGAACACCCCGAATGAAATTCTGAAAAAAAAAAAAAACTTTCAATAAATCTACATAAACAATCATCTCTAATGTAATTTTTCATTATAAAACGATTGACATGAAAGAACGCTAGCATGAACCGTTCTCGAGATTTCTCATATTTTGCAAATAAATGTATCCAAAAATTACATGAAATAAAAATATAATTAATTTCTGTAAAATATGTTCACTTTTCATATGTGATATTATACGATACGTTTGTTCGCATCATTCTCGTGGACCTAGCATGTTCCATTCACAAGAAAATATACTTTGCGTAAAATTTTTATATTAGGACGCCAATAATCTGGCTGTCCGTAACGTTAGTCGAAAATTTTGACTGGATGTTGTCAACTTGGCGACTTTTTAAATATTGCCAAAATATAAAAAATGTCGCCAAATTGATAAAAACATTACCAAATTGTTAAAAATGACGCCAAATGAAAGGTTATACTTTGCCAATTTGGAATTACGTGGTATGACGGGCATACCTTCTAGTATATAAGTAATTTCTTCTCTCCGTTTGTGTTGTTGAAACCCAGACCGTCAGACCTACCAGAAAGGTGTAAGTATTTGGACGGCCGGGAAACTTTCTCTGTTTGTGTGTAACATTTGGCGTTACATTTGGCAAAACTTAGTGAATAATCTAGCGGAATATTGCCATCTTAGCGATATTTCGCCCCGTGTAGTTGTCCGCACAGTTGCGTCGGAGCAGTTGTCCAAAAATTCTTATTTAGGACGTACGCTTGATTTTTGTCTATTTATGTACAACGTAATTTTTAAAAAATAAGGGAGGTAAGACTACGTTTTTTGACAAATCAAATAAATGAATTTAATTAATCCCTGCTTTTAATACGGGGCAACCTCCACATTTTCTAGTAATAAATATACAGTAAATTTTTGATTTATATACTACAGTCAGGGAAATGTTCCTCACAAACCATTAATTATATTTTAAATTCAGAGACATCAGCAATTTCATAATATTCCATTAATTATAAGAATTAACGCTTACGTAGCACGTTATTAAGGAAGCTCCATGACATTTGTTCTGTTTAACATGACAGCTGCTTATTAGCCTAATGGTGTGTGATGTTAACAGTAGCAGGTTCAGACGCGCAAAATAAATACCCGCGCAGATTTAATTTTCTTGAAGTTGTTGTAGATGTGTTCAAGAGGCAAAACAAAACAAAAATCTGATGTAGGCAGCATATGACTTTCCCTGCAAACACATTCACGTGCTCTTTATTTATGCAAGAATTCATTAATTTGAATTTAATTTTACAAAATATCATGCGTAATTATTTTAAATTACACTGAATTTGCACTTTCAATTCCATTTTTGTTTTCATATGGTAACTGGACTTTTTTCCCAAGGTGGTATAGCGAAAATGCAAAGAGAACTAAAATATTCCGAGAACAGCTAATTCTAGAGTAATGGAGTTGTTCTTATTCTTTTCTTCATCAAAACTTATGTATAAAACAAGCATTTAATTGATACATTTGAGCATACGCAGTGTTTTAATTTAGATGTTGGCGAGTTTTTCGGGTCATTTCGCAAAAAAAAGCTGGTTCTTTTTTTTTTTTCGAATCGTACCAAAATCTAATCAGCCCCAGTGTTAACCCACAGGTGACTTATCTACCAAATTTTGTAAAGTGTAGTCGATTAGTTTTTCAGTAGTTCTAGAGGTGTGAGAGGCAGTATTTTTATGTTTTGAATATTACATCCCCCTCACTGTTGTATATTGAGAAAGGTTCACATATTATGTTATGTTTAAAATATGGTATAATTTATGTATTAAAAGATAAAAATTGCTTTTTATTATACATCAAGAAACATGCACGATGACTTTCTTCACCTTTTACCTACCAAAAGACAAGTAAACCTCTCTTTTTACTTTCCCTGCAATGCATGGTAATGTATAGGGAAAGTATTGGAATCATGCCGAAAATCGCAACTCGAGTTTTCGACGGATCTACACGTTTCTAGACCTCTAGAATACGAAAAAACTATTTTTAACGTAACGTCTGTGTGTGTGTCTGTCTGTGTGTCTATGCAATGTATGTATTCACTCAAACTAAAAACTAATGAGCAGAATTTCATAAAATTTGGTAGGTAAGTCACTTGGGTGAGACCCTGGTGCTGATTAGTTTTTGGTAGGATTCGTACAAACAGAACCCGCCTTTGGTTCGTAAAAATTCCATGTATCCGCTCTAGCTAAAATACTAATTGACCTAATTTCACAAAATTTGGTAGATAACTTACTTGTATGATATTCTGGTGCTGATTAGATTTTGGTACGCTTCGGAAGAGAACAACCTGCCTTCTTTTGCAAAATGGCCCGTAAAAATCGTCAAAATCTAAATTAAGAAACTACGTATGCTCAAATATATCCATCAAATGCTAGTTTTACAAGCAGCATCGGGCGCGGTTAGTACTTGGGTGGGTGACCACCTGGGAACACCGCGTGCTATTGGCACATTTCGGGCGCGATAGCCCGATGGTTTGCGCGCTGGATTTGCACACTGCCACAACTGGCCGCCGTGTTCATGCGGAGTACGATCACTTTAAACATGTGGGTCCGTAAGTCTTTCCGAGAGGTTGGTGGTAGGGGAAGGAGAGTACGGTCCCTGTAGATGTCTCCCCCACTGGGTTCCGGTCTAAATTGGGTGGCACTTCCCGGCCGTCCAAACTGTTATCTTACACCTTTCTGGTAGGTCGGACGGTCTGGTTCTCAACAACAATAACAACTCTCTAACTCCATGATTCACAACGCAAAAAGTTGGACGTTGTTGGTTTAAAACGTGAAAGTCAATTAAATATAAGTTTTGGGGGAGTTTATTGAACGTATTAGACACTTTTGAAAATCGCAGGTTTGAGATATGAATTCAAATGGAAACTTTCACCATGGTTTATTTCTCACAGGCTTATTCAACACTCAGTTTTGTGGGAGTTTATTGAACGTATAAGACACTTTTGAAAATCGCAGGTGTGAGATATGAATTTAAATGGAAACTATCAGCATGGTTTATTTCTCACAGGCTTACTCAACAACGAAAATTATTAAGAAGTCACAAGAAAGATCAATCATGCATAAAGCATTGATTTTGAAACACATTCCAAATTTAATTTTATTTAAACATCTCGAAAATGCGAAACATTCAGCGGTAATATATCACAGTCGGCCCTATATGTTCCGGTGTAATTTTTATCATAGTTTTGCATGGTAAATCCCGAGCAACGCCGGGTTATCGCTGCTAGTTCAAAATAGTTTCAAAAAATTATCCGAGTATTTTTGTACAAATAAGCTCAATTTAGAGAATTATAAAAGAAAAAAGACAAAATGAAGAAAAAAGACAAAATTTGAGTCTGCTGGTAAAGTCATGTGCTGTCCACATCAGATTTTTTTATTTGAAGAGATTCTGGCATTGAATTTTTGCACACGGTTTCGGTACTGGACAAAACCTGACACGTTTGGATGATATTTATAGTAGCCAGTATATTAGTAATGCGAAACAAATAAAACACGTAACTTTAAGACGCGTTTAGTTTGACATGTGTCTGAAATTTCCAACTGAAATTTAATAACAAATAAAACAAAATAATTTCTTAGATGACACTTGTAACATATTACAGTCGCCCTCATGCATTATTCTTTCTTCTCCGTTCAAACTTAAAAAATGTGATGTGGGCAACACATGACTTTCCTTACATAATGCAATGAATTTACTACTTTAACTGTAAAATCAGTAGGTTATTCTTATAGTAGATATATTCTTTCCAAGACACTGAATTTTCGTCAATTAGTCGTCATTTTAATTTATATAGCCTCATTTTTATCCATTTGGCCAGTTTTTCGTTAATTTAGCAACATTTAAACAAGTCGCCAAGTTGGCGACATTCCACCAAATTCGTCGCCAAAATCTCGCCAAGAGTTATGGATGGAGAAATAAGTTATTCTTATAGCAGATAAATGACTATTGGCGTTCAAATACAAAAGTATTATTAAAAGTATCTTTTTTTATGAATGGAACGAGCTAGATCCACGAGAATGATGTCACCCAATTTATCGCATGATATTATGTATGAAAAGTGAACATGTTTCTCAATAAGTAATACTTTTTTTTCATTTTGCATGATTTTTTGATAATTTCTTTAAAAACGAGAACGGTTCATGCTAGCGTTCTAAAATGTATGTCAATCGTTTTCTAATGAAAAATTACATAAGAAACGCCTATTTGCGTAACTTTAATAAAGGTTTTGATTTTTAAATGATTTTTTCAAAATTCCACACGAAAATTTAGGGGGGACATTCGATTGCATATAAAAGCAATTGACTTCCAGCATTCACAGATTGTGATTTTTGTACCAAATTTCGTTCAAATCGGTCCATTCATTCGTCAGTTATCGTCTCCACGGACTCACTGACACACACACACAGATATCATCTCAAAAATGTTTGATTGGTGATCAGGGATGCATGAAACGTGCTCTTCCGTCGAAAACTCGAATTCGAATTTTCGACCCCGTCACAATACTTTCCTTATACAATATGTATATAAGGAAAATAAAAATGAAGACCATTTTTTTGTAATATTCCTTTGTATTTAACATATATCACAATAAACACGTGAAAAAAATAAATTATAGTTACATTACATGGGTGACTCCAGTTTCTAAAAGTGAAAAACGTATAAAGTAAATAAAGCTACAAACAAAAATTTACTAACAGGCGTCAAAATAACGTTTCCACAGCTACTGGCAGCAATAAAAGGGAATATTCAATATTTTCACCACGAGATATGTTCATAAAACTATATCTACAACATTTATTTTGATTTTTTTAAGCTCGTACCTACCGGTAAGGACGAATATTACAATTACTTTGTTACATTTTTTTCCGATTTCCCCTATCCTATACCTAAGAGGTCAAACAGCCCCTTCTGAAACAGGCTAGAAAATGTACCCTACGTTGCTCTGAATTTAAAATAGGTATTATTTAAATGTAGGTCTCACACAGCAATTCGCATACAACACGCAGACGAAAACTGCTCTGTCTAAGAAACAAAATGGGGGTGAATCATGATTTATTTCGTATGTCTAATGCTCGAAAAATCACCTGTTCAAATAAATTGAGTTAGAAGCTGAAAATAAAAATACATTTTGATTTGCTATGTTAAAATTTTTATGTCTGATTGAAGTCGACTTTTTACCAGATTGAAATAGTTTTATATTAAAATTGAAAATTTGCCTTTCAAATCCAATAAATAAGATAATTATGATTTATAGCTCTTAAAGTCCATACCAAAAACCGAAACATTGTTTGCAGAATTAATATCCGCGAAATAAAGTGTTCCTTTTCGAGCAAAAGCGTCTGTTCGGCGAATTTTACTAAAATGGCTAAATATCGGTCGATTTCCAATTTTTATGTTTATAACTTTTAAGGAAAGTTGAATTAAAAAAATTTCGTTGAGCAATATCGACCGGGAATTTGAAATACCCTGTATTGAATTTTACTGCAGACAGCACACACACAGAGAAAAAGAGATAGACATATTCCTTTATTTAGTGAGATGCATATACAAACATCGCAAAAAAATAATTTTCGACGATAAATATTTTATTGACTTTAAGTTTCAACCTAGTATTAGTGCGTTGAGTACATTTGGACCCTAAATATTTTTAATGTCTAGAGAATGGCAGGAAATTCAATAAATTGCTTTTTCAATAGGAACACGTATTCTCTCTGCTACTAAAAGAGGCATACCTTAAAAACCGGAGACGTGCTTAAAGGTATTATAAAAATTTTGCGTGTGGAATTAAAAATGCGAAGATTTATGCGATGACTTTCTTTTGGAATAGGACTCAAACCCATAATTTTAAATTCATGAAATGATAAAATATGCAGCAGAACAGACTTTATAAAAATCCTCGGTAAGGATTTCCCCCGAGAAATATTTTAAAAATGTTTTAACTCTCTAATACCAAAAGTGAGTAAATGTGTAAATAGAAAATTTCGACATATTTAAAAAAATCTGATGTGGGCAGCACATGACTTTTTTTATATAATGCAATGTATTTACTACTTTTACAGTAAAAACAAAATAGGTTATTCTTATAGTAGATACTTTTATTTTTTCTAAGATATTGAATTTTCGTCAAATAGTCGTTATTTTTATTAATTTAGTGTCATTTTTATCCATTTCGAGAGATTTTCTTTGATTTGGTAACATCTAAAAATGTCGCCAAGTTGGCGACATACCGCAAAATTTGTCGCCACAATCTCGCCAAGCGTTATGGATGGATATATAATTTATTCTTATAGCAAATAAATGACTATTGGCGTTCATATACAAAAGTGTTACTCAGAGTATCTTTTTTTAAGAATGGAACGAGCTACGATCCACTAGAATAATATCACCAAATTTATCGCATGATATTACATATAAAAGCGAACATGTTTCTCAATAAGAAATATATATATTTTTTATTTCATAAAATTTTTTGATAATTTTTTTAAAAATGTGCCATAGAACGGTTTAAGTTAGAGAACGGTTTATGCTAGTGTTCTAAAATTTATATTAATCGTTTTCTAATGAAAAATTATATAAGAAATGTCTATTTGCGTAACTTTATTAGCAGTTTTGATTTTTTGATGATGTTTTTCAAAATTTCACTCGAAAATTTAGGGGGCTTCTGAACATTCGATTGTGTTTAAAAACAATATGCTTCCAACATTCACGGATTGCGATTTTTGTACCAAATTTCGTTCGAATTGGTCCTTTCGTTCGTGAGATATCGTCTCCACAGACTCACTGACACACACACACAGACATCACCTCAAAAATGTTTGATCAGTGATCAGGGATGCTAGAAACGTGCTCTCCCGTCGAAAACTCGAATTCGAATTTTCGACCCCGTCACAATACTTTCTTTATATATTATGTATATAAAGAAAGTAATAAAAATCGGTCGTGGCTCCAATCTGATGGAGCTAAAAGGGTTTTGAGTGAATAACGCTCTCTAAAGAATACCAATAAAGCATAAGACGTTATTTCTCTAAGCGACGTTAATTCGTCATTTTTTTAATGTCCTATTTACAATAGATTATAATAACCTATGGTCAATCTTTATTTCAGGACTTTTTGACCGAGGAGAGAGAATGGAACAAATAATGAAATTTCTATGTGCCCTATATAAATATATCTAAATACTGTCACATATGTATATAAACTAAGTGAACATAAAATGTCTCAGGGGGAGGGTGGCAAAGAATCCCCGGATGTATGCCTGATATATACACTACCTATGGTAACTAAAATAAGATGTATTAGTAAGATAGACGTAATATTTTAGATTGTAGTGTAGTAAGATTGAAGTAAATTGTAGTGTAGTAAGATTGAAGTAAATTGTAGTGTAGTAAGATTGAAGGAAATGTTAGTGTAGCAAGATTGAAATAAATTGTAGTGTTGTTGTTACTGATGACCTCCTGTTTCGGTGCAGCCGATTCAGTACCAGTGACGCAGGAAGCAGGAAAGAACGAAGAAAGATACAAGACGAGAGAAGAAAGTTTATTACAAGGATGTATCACTGACGAAGGTCGGAGAGGGTGCAGCTTTACATTTTGACGAGGACCCAGAAGGCAGAAGACTGACTTTATCCTCAAAAAACATCCATACCTTATTCGGGATTCGAACCCGAGCCCTCAAGACAGCAGCAGAAGACGCTATTCATTTCACCGTCCGGGCGGCAATTGTAGTAAGCTTGAAGTAAATTGTAGTGTAGTAAGATTGAAGTAAAATCTGATGTGGACAGTACACGCTTTCCGTATCTAATGAAATAAATTTAATCCTTTCAGAGTGAAACATGATGTGTAAGGTCCACGGCAGAATGCCATTAATATTGAATTATACATTTGGCGATTTTCTGAATGACAACATGTTATTGTTGTTGTTACCCAGACCGTCCGACCTACCAGAAAGGTGTAAGGTAACTGTTTGGACGGCCGGGAAGTGCCACCCAGTTTAGACCGGAACCCAGCGGGGGAGGCATCCACAGGGACCGTACCCTCCTTCCCCTACCACCAACGTCTCGGAAGGACTTACGGACTTACATAATGACAACATGTGAAACAATTTCGAAGTATCCTATTAACTTATATCTCGTGCGATCTAAATTTGCACTTATTAATATTGATAGCAACTGCAATAAGCAGTATAGTTCATATATTAAAATATTTTAAAAATTTATTTATTGATTTGGCGTCATTTCCGTTAATTTAGCTTTATCTTTGCAATTTTAACCGTATTTTCGTCAATCTCGGGGACATATTACCAAGTTGCCGATACTTCGTTAAATGAGTGGCCACGTTTTTACGAATTTATCGCCAAGTGTTACACATAGATGGAAAGCCGCCGTGTTCATGCGGAGTACGATCACGTTAAACATGTGGGTCTGAAAGTCCTTCCGAGAGGTTGGTGGTAGGGGAAGGAGGGTACGGTCTCTGTGGATGCCTCCCCCACTGGGTTCCGGTCTAAATTGGGTGGCACTTCCCAACCGTCCAAACAGTTACCTTACACCTTTCTGGTAGGTCGGACGGTCTGGGTTTCAACAACAACATAGATGGAAAGCCAACAGTTACCTTACACCTTTCTAGTAGGTCGAACGGTCTGGGTCTCAACAACAACAACATAGACGGAAAGCCGAGCACTCAAACTGCTGCTCATGCCTCATTGTGAGTTGAGTGGTCTGGGTTTTCGACATAGACGGACAGAAGAGCTTTACTATATATAAAAGATTATTAGCGGATAGTTGAAGTAAAAATACACAAGTATTATTATACAAGCATCTTCTTTCGTGAATTAAACGAACTAGATTCGTGAAAATGCTGTTAACAAGTTTATCGCAAAATATTGCATGAAATGTGAACATATTTCACGAAAGTTACTACACTTTTTAATTGTATCTAATATTTTTGATAATATTATTAGAAAAACATGTAATAATCTGGGAACGGATCATACTAGCGTTCTAAGGTGTGTGCCACTTGTTTTCTAATGAAAATTTACATAAGAAATGATCATTTACGTGACAATATTTTTCGTTTAAATTTAACATTTCGTTTGCGATTTCGTTTAAACGATTTCGTTTAAAATTAATAGGCTAAAATTAATATAGCAGATTAGATTTTAAAAAATTCTTCAGTAAGGATTGTTTCGGAGAAAATTTAAGTAAGTTTTGACACTCTAATACCAAAAGGGAGTTTAGGAACAATTTTTCAATATTAAAAAAAAAAGAATTGGCGGCTATTGTTTAATGGAAGCAAAACAGTTTTGCGAGAATAACTCGTTTATCTTTTCCTAACAAAATTATTGGAGATCTTAAGAACTTGTTACGTATACCTAGGAAAATACGATGGAATACATTTTATTTTATTTTAGAACTTCAACTACTTAAAAATCACTTGCAACATCAGTTCCATTCGTTAATACAACCATAACTATGGCATTCCTAAAGCTGGTCATGAAATGTTGCATACGAATTTCATCTGGTTAGACCCTAAAAAATTAGGTATACTAAATAAACAGAAGTTTGAAAAATCACCTTACTGTTTTATGTATAAGCTGAAAGTTTGTCTATATTCATATGCGGATACTGGAGTATTTTTCAATTATCGAAGTAATTTATTATTATTATTATTATTAGAGAATTATTTTAAGTATAGATTTTGTTAATTGATGTATTGCGTATGTTACCGATTTATACTTATTAAGTTTATATTAGCAACCTGAGTGGCTTTGTTAGTCCCTAGGCTGCACTGTTGTTGTTGTTGAGACCCAGACCGTCCGACCTAATAGAAAGGTGTAAGGTAACTGTTTGGACGGCCGGGAAGTGCCACCCAATTTAGACCGGAACCCAGTGGGGGAGGCATCCACAGGGACCGTACCCTCCTTCCCCTACCACCAACCTCTCGGAAGGACTTACGGACCCACATGTTTAACGTGATCGTACTCCGCATGAACACGGCGGCATTTGTGGTAGCGTGCAAATCTAGGGCGCAAACCACGGGGATACCGCACCCGAGATGGCCAACAGCACGCGGTGTTCCGAGGTGGTCACCCACCAAGTACTAACCGCGCCCGAAGCTGCTTGACTTCGGTGATCTAACGAGAACCGGTGTTTTCAGCACGGTACGGCCGTTGGCCCCTAGGCTGCACTGTAACAAAATTTTGCATTCTGTGTTTATTTTGTGTTTTTCCGTCTGTTGTTATGCTCGCCTTCTCACCTTGTTTGTTGCTTTAATAAATTTAAATTTAAATTTGAATTCCCATTGTAAAACGGTAAATAATACGCCTGATTATTTATGATATATATATGCTCTCAATGAAAATACTAATGGGTGCTGCATGCCAATTGGATTAACTTATATAACACAATGACAAATCAATAGATCACAAAAGTAATTTTATTAAAAACATCCTCCAGACGTACATACAATTTTTAAACAAGAAAGATCAATCATAGCATTGATTATGAAACACTTTCCAACTGAAATGCAATTTCATTTAAAAATTTCTAAAATGTGATACATTCAGTGGGGATATCTTTTACATTATCACAGTACTACAGTAATTTATTATACTTAAATATTTAAAACTGTATCGAAATATAAATCATGTGATTCTCTATGCAAAATCAATGAATATTTCATTCATATAACTTGTATTCTAGACTCCAGAGGAGCTAAATAATTTTGTATGAAAAAAATTCAGCAATTCTTTTGTAACTCACTTTACAATCGCTTGAGATATTTGCATTCTGCATAAGTTAAAATTAGGATTCGTTGAAGAAATAATAAAAGTTTTGGGATCATTTAAAATCACAACTATTGTAATTTGCATAGGTACGGAATTTAGATACACAGATATACAGATAATATGTGTGTGTGTGTGTGTGTGTGTGTGTGTTCAAAGTATTGGAATCGTGCCGAAGATCGGAAGTCGAATTTTCGAAGGATCTACACGTTTTGGGACTTCTAGAACACGAAAAACTATTTTTAGGAAGACGTCTGTGTGTGTAAGGGTGTATCTGTGTATGTTTCTGTGTGTCTGTGAGGATATTACATCCACTCTAATTAAAAAATTAATGGACCGAATTTCATAAAATTTGGTAGGTATGTTTTTAGTGGGAAATCCTGATGTTCTTTAGATTATAATACGATTCGTAATAAAAGAATCTGCCTTCTTTGCGAAATGGCCGGCAGAAATTGACTTTATCCACTCTAGCTAAAACTAATGGAACAAATTTAACAAAATTTGGTGTATAATGTTTCAATAACCTACAAGTGATTTATATACCAAATTTAACAAAATTTGGTATATAAATCATTTGTAGGTTATTCTAGTACGATTCGGGTAAAAGGAACGAACTATTTTTGCGAAATGGCCCGCAAAAATCATTAAATATAAAAATAAAAGACTACGTGTTCTCAATTATATCAATTAAATCCCTATTTTATACGCGATTTTTGACAACAAAAAGAAGAAGACTAACCCCATTACTCTAGGACTAGCGGTTCTTGAGATATTCTATTTTTTCGCGTTTACGCTACGCCACCTTTGACAATAACTCCAGCTATCAAATCAGAATCAAATTTAAGTTTAACGTGCAAATTCAATGTCATTCAAAATACTTATGGCTGTTATTTTGTGCAGATAAACTCAAATTATTATTGAAGAAATAAAGAGAACGTGAATATGCGTCTGCAGCGAAAGACATGTGCTGCCCACATCAGAATTTTTAATATTACAACAATGATTTATAGAAGTGAACGGGGATTATTTGCAGGCCATTTCGAAAAAAATGAAAAGTTATATAAAATTAAAAAAATTTTGAAAAATTGTTATCTACCAAATTTATTTTTAAATGTGAAGCCTCTCTCGTATACAAATGATTAAACGCTTGGAAAGATATTTATTATATAATATATCTCTTTTTTTTTCTGGAGGATTTCCCAAAAGTCAGAATTTAATTGAATTTGTTTTTTTTCCTATATTAAATAATTTTTAATTAAAAAACTACTCAAAACATTTTACTGAATTTTTTACATATATATATTGGGATAATGTGAATATTTCCTAAAAATTTCGAAGCAATTTGTGAATTTTAAATTTGCTTAAAAAATGTTTGAAAAATTAGGTCCCATAGGGTTCAATGTATTTCATTTTTTCAACCCGGGTTCAATAAAAAACTAATTGGGTGATATTATTTATTTATACTCCCATAGGTTCTACAGAACGTCTGAAAAACATACTAAAATTTCATTTCGATAAAGTCATTTTTACGGCAGTTATCGTGCTAACGGATAGACAGACAGATAGACAGACAGAATGAACAAAGTCATAAAAACTTTTCAACTATGTTGTAAAGTGTTAAAAAAGCCAGAGCGCTTTTGAGCATCATCATACCCTTCCTCAGGGGCGTTAAAATAAGAAAAATTGTCAACAAGCTTATACAATGTACTACCGGCAAGCTGAATTTGAATTTGATCATGAAAATGCAGGTAGTAGATTGTATTTAAGCATGTTGACAATTTTTCTTATTTTAACGCCACCGAGGAAGGGTATGATGATACCTGAAAGCGCTTTTGCATTTTTAAAAAAATGTATGTACGTCTTAAGTATATTTTTAATAAAATTACTTTTGCGATCTATTGATTTGTTATGATGTTATATAATTTGAACTCAATGAAAAGTTTAAATTAAAAGATGTATTTATGAAACAGTGATTAATATATAGCACTTAAACATCAGGCTTGATTAAAAATCACAAATATATATATTTTTTGAAATTTCATTTTATAATTTCATGTATTAAAATAGAACGTAAGTTACGCGTGTGGTTGCAGTTTATAATATACACCAAGATTTACGGTCTAACGC
Organism: Amaurobius ferox; assembly: GCA_951213105.1. Taxonomy (NCBI): domain Eukaryota; kingdom Metazoa; phylum Arthropoda; class Arachnida; order Araneae; family Amaurobiidae; genus Amaurobius; species Amaurobius ferox. The sequence goes on along the minus strand of OX578148.1, from coordinate 13,866,109 downwards.
CAAATTACTTGCAAATGACGCTTTTCTAGCGACCTTTTTAATTAACTAGCAGCAGACCCATTCTTCGTACAGAGTATATAATATAACGAAACTTAAAATTCACAATCATGTGCAAATTGATATAGTATACTAAATGATATTGTTAATCAAAATATTCTGTTAAAATATTAAATTTAATGCTCCCAAAAAGAAGTTTAAGAATCTCTGTTCTCGCTACACAAAATTATCTTCACTACCAGATCTGAAGAATGAAACATTATGGCCCCTTTTAAAGCAAATTTACAAAGAATATGAAATTGAATCATTAGATGCAAAATAAAAGCGTTAAAATTGTATGGGACACGTATATACGCGAATGCCAACGGCTGTACCGTGCTGAAAACACCAGTTCCCGTTAGAATACCGAAGTTAAGCAGCATCGGGCGCGGTTAGTACTTGGGTGGGTGACCACCTGGGAACACCGCGTACTGTTGCCTCATTTCAGTCGACGTGGTAGCCGAACGGTCAAGGCGAGCGTTTCCAGCGATTGATCGGCCGCCACGTTGTGGGTTCGAGTCCCATGTAAGACATGGATGTTTCTGTTGTTGGGCGCATTGTGTTCCCACCCCTACTGGTGCGCTGGGGCAACGTCTTTGACGGCTAAGAGGTTCACTGTTCTGGCCGATGTATAGGCGAAGATGAAAGAGTCAATGCCTGGCCATGGGGGGGGGGAACAAAAAAGCCGTATATACGCGAATGTTAGAAGATGTAACCTGTATTAGTAGATTGCACGCATAAATTGAAAATATCAATAAAGTCGTAATGTTTAAACCTGAAGGCCGTAATTGATTCCTATATATGGCGAAATGAAAGCGCTAAAATTATATGGGAATATATATCCCCGTACAACTTATATTGTCGCATATTGTTAAATATGCCAGTCTGTTAGTAAAATATTACCTGTATTACAATATGAGTCTCAAAAATATTTACCAAAATAAAACAGATGACGTAATAAATTGAAAATAGCAGTAATCCACGTAATCTTTATACCAGAAGACCCTACATGATTCCAATATATGTCAGTATATATCAAAATACATGCTAATATATATATATGAATATATATATCAATATGCCTGTACTACTTATATTCTCGTAAATTAAAAGATATACCCGTGCATTTGTAGAAGATTACTCTTACTACGTACAATATGAGTTTCAACAATTTTTGTAATAATAAAACAATGGTATATTATCTTAAATTTTCAATAGTCCCTCAATAATCCCCGAACATATCAATATTAACAATGTTTAAACCTGAAGACTGTAATCAATATTATCCAGTCAAAAATGCAATGTCAATGAAATTTATTTATATACACATCTTTATTATTCAAATCGAAAAAGCTTTAATGGAAATCTTATGCCGTATAAACACATTGGATTTAAATCCGTTGCAAAGCAACATGATATTATTTGCTTCAAATAAATTAGTGGAAAAAATATCATTTGAATAATGCCATCTCCGTGGAAGGTTTGGCGAAATTTTCGTCAATTTAGCGACATTTTAAAAAATCTCCAAATTTATCGTCAAGTGGGACTGTAGAACTAATAGTCCCACTTGGCGACAAATTGACGAAACATCATCACAATACTATCCCCTACGAAAACACAATTAATTTCATTTATTAATTTTATCAATTTCAGGATATTTTATGGATTTACAAATATTTTTATCAATTTGGTGACATTTTAAAGATTCGCTAAATGTGTTACAAAGTAGGACGGATGGACTGACAGACAAATGCTACCGAAACATCCTTTCAGTACTCTTCTAAAAAAATTAATTTAATTTCATTGATTTGCGTCGTTTTTATCAGTTTGGCGACACTTCCGTCATTTTGGCAACGTTTAAGAAAAGTTACCATGTTAGCTATATCCCACTAAATTCGTAGCTCTGAATTTGAAGATCTGAAAAAAAGAACATCCTGATCCCGTTTGTATATACTAAATGAAAACACTAAAATTGTATTAGAAGATATACCCGTTCTACTCTATTTCCGTTTCAACATTCGGCTAAATGAGTTTATTGGCTAAACACAACATATGAGTTTATTGGCTAAACACAATATATGAGTTTATTGGCTAAACACAATATATGAGTTTATTGGATAAACACAATTTATAAGTTTATTGGCTAAATAGTATATATGGGTGTATTGGCTAAACATAATATATACGTTTGGAAACTCTTTACCAAAATAAATGAAAGTGATGAACGCAGTCTGCAATTAATATAAATAAAAGAGAAATTAAGCCGTTTATTTATAATATATTTTTATATTTATTTATTTATTTATTTATTTATTTATTCAATTAACGTGGCAACTACAGATGGAATCCAGTTACAGTAGCCACACAAGAAATTAAAAAGTACAGAACATAGGATACAAGAATACTAATTAGTAAACATATCAAGCGCATTGAAACAGGCTTTTTTAAAACAGGCAGGAGTCAAGTTAAATATATCAATGTCAGCACAATAAGTATTATATAGATCAACAAATTTATAGATAGAATAGCATTTAATATAGTTGCGCTTAACAATAGTATTGTGAAAAAGAGTTTTTTTCCTGGTATGTGGAACAGGTATGTGGAATTCCAGGCAAGAAAGTAAAGTAGGGCAATCAATAGTATTATTTAAAACCTTATAATAAAACAAAAGGCAGGACCAGTTTCTTCTTTTTTTAAGAGACATTAAACTATATTTCCGTCTGAGTTCCCTTGTATGCATATCAGAAGGATAATAGCCAGTCAATCTGTAATCAATAGTACGTAAAAGTATATTTTGCACGATTTCTATCCGTTGAGAATGTAGATTGTAAACAGGGTCCCAAATCATTGCACAATATTCCAAGATTGGTTTAACAAGCGTATTATAAATACAAATAATCGTATCAGAACTGGCAAAAACACGAGATCGTCTTAAGGTGAAACCAAGTCTTTGGTGGGCTATTTTAATAATATTATCGATATGTCTCTGAAAGTTAAAAGTATCATCGAAAGTGACACCTAAATCAATAATATGAATACATCGAGATAGAGATGAATTATTTAAAATATAATTGTAATTAAGAATATTATGGATCCTAGCAATGCTCATAACATAGCATTTAGAAATATTTAAATGAAGTTTATTTAGTACAGACCAGTTATACAGTTCATCTAGATCTCTCTGCATCAGTTCACAATCAGTTAATGAGTTGATTTTCATATAAAGCTTCAAATCGTCTGCAAACATAAGACATTTAGCTGTTTTAAAAATCCGGGGAATTTCATTAATAAAAATTAAAAAAAGGAGTGGGCCCAGATTAGAACCCTGAGGAACACCAGAGGAATTACTGTATAGTCTAGAGTTTACACCACAGTACTTTACAGAATACAGTCTATCTGAAATATAAGAGTATAACCAAGTCGACAAATGAACACTAAAACCGCTAGTAATCAGTTTACGGGTTAATAACCCCAGATCGATGTGATCAAAAGCTTTACTAAAGTCAGTATAAATTACATCAAGTTGTCTCTTGGTTTTAATAGCATCAACAATGTCACTGGTAAGGCAAGCTAAATTAGTTACAGTTGATCGTCTTGGCATAAACCCATGCTGGTACGGAGAAATCCATTGCTTAATTTGGGAAAAGATCCTTTCATGCATAACACATTCAAAAACTTTTGAAAAAGGGGAAAGAATGGTAATAGGCCTGTAGTTCGAAATATCATGCTTGTTGTTCTTTTTATGTACAGGAATAACTTGACCATATTTCCAGACATTGGGAAAAGCCATAGTTTTAATCGAAATATTAAACAAAATAAGCAAAGGGTAAGTTAGAGAGTCAGCACAACCTTTGATAATGAAAGAAGGAACATCATCACAGCTTAAAGACTGGCTGGATTTTAACTTCTTTAAGGCTTTGACAACATCATTTTCAGTAATATATGTAACCTTAATTAAGTCAATGTTATTGAGTTCGCAATACTTGGTTAGCAGTTCAAAATCAACAGGTTGGCTACTTTGGATATAAACAGATTCAAAGAAATCAGCAAAGCAGTTTGCAATATCATTAACAGTAGAATAATCAGTATTATTATAACTCATTGTTGAGCTCCCATGACTACCAGGCGAATCACCTTTACAAAAATTCCAGAAAGCCTTAGGGTTCTTATTGAGTTCTTGTTCCATGATAGCAACATGATTGGTAAAATCAGTTTTGATTCCATCTTTCACAGATTTGCGTAGTCTATGAAATTCCTGAAGATCACTTATATCACCACCTCTAATAGATTTTTTACGATATTTTTTTTTTAATTTTATATTATGGATTGTGCTAGAAGAATACCACGATTTATATCTCCGCTTAGTAGGAATATATTTTGGTATACATAAGTCAAATATCCCATAGACACACTCATAAAAACTCGATATAGCATCATTAACATTTGTATATGTATTTAGAAAGTTCCAGTCTGTATTATAAAAGTAGTCATATAGCATAGGATAGTTGGCCTTTCTAAAGTTATATTTCATATTATTATTAATTCGATGATTTCTACTCACCTTCTTAATCAATATAGTTCCCTCCAGAGCAGGATGGTATGGATCCTCTTTAACGAAACTGAGGGTAGAATGTTCAATAATGATCTGTTTATAGTTAGTCAAGACAAGATCAAGAATTTTGCCATATTTATTACAAACAGTGTTTAATTGATCAAGATTTAGGAACTGCATAAAGTTAGAAATAGCATACTCAACTTGAGTGTGGCCAGATAGGGTACCAGTATTGGAATGGTTGAAATTTACAGAAGAAAGATTAAAGTCTCCAAATATAAATATATGATCCGGCGAAGTACAGAATTTTTTTTCAGCGCTTTTAAAGAAACTTTCATATTTATCAACAGTAGTATTAGGCACAAAGTATATGACACAAATATAGAATTTGGAGGTATGAGAAACGCAGACACGAATCCATAAGCACTCATTTTCAAATGACACATCAGTTAGTTCAATAGACTCAAAGGCTTTTTTTACGGCAATAAGTACACCTCCACCCCGATGTAGACCAGTAGCAACCGGATCTCTATCACACCTAAAAACATTATAGTACTTATCGAAGATTTCACCACTACCAATATCACCATTCAACCATGTTTCAGTTAGGCAAATGATATCAAAGTCATGTGTTAAGGTATTGACATAAAACTCGTTTGTTTTTGTTCTCAATCCACGTACATTTTGATAATAAAATTTGAACTCCTTTTTTATATCCCTCGTTACATTGGCATGCTTGTCAGGCACAGGAACTGAAGTGTAGTTATGTTCATTAGAGTAATTTGCTGTTGGATTATCTGATAGTCATTTACTTTCTGTTGAGCTATCACCAGTAACCTGGTCACATGCATCATTAGGATTATATTCAATAGGCTTATAGTTTACTGTTTCCCCAACAGTTTGTCGTGGACGACCTAAGAATTCAGATACTTTGAGACCAACTGGCCATATACTGGGATCCGAGAGTTCTTGGTAACGTTCCTCATTAGTTGATAGTACAAAGGAAGCATAATGGTCTATATTTCTAGTCTTCAATTTGACACAATCAAATCCAAAGTTTGAAAAGTTCAGACTCTCCGTGACATCCGTGGGCAGAGTTTCTGGATGGTAGAAGCTTACAAGTACTCGTCTCATCCTGGTTTTTTTTATAACCCTTATAGAAGCACCCTCACGTAAACCCTCAACAGGAGCCGGTCGCCTTTTCAGCATGGTATTACCATTTCCAACTAGATTGTTTCCCATAGGTGGCACATTTTGTTGACGGAAATTCTCATTTTGCATTCTGGTACCCTCAATATCCCTTTTATAATTATGTGATGCCAGATTATGATTACTAGTATTTCTTTTTACAACAGACGAATAGTTCATCGGATTATGACTTTTATCAGTTTCATACTTAAGATTACTGGAGATTCGTGGGAATTCTGACTCATAAGGATGAACGAGCTCCTCGACATCCACAGCACCACAGGTCATAGTTTCCGTAACACTTGAATCACCAGTAGTCACATTACTTCCTAATCTTTTTATCTTTCAGTTCCTGGATTCCTCAAACTGCGTCTCAATTACATCAAGTCTACTAAGTACACTCGATTCAAATAGCTCAAGTCTCTCCATGACTGTACTCACCACACTGTCAACACTTGTACTATCAGCCACCACCGCATCCGCAGAGACAGCCCCTTTACTACAGCCTGTTTGAGCTTGTTCATACAGACTCAGCAAGTCTTTGCCATAGTTTTCAAAATTAACTCTTTCTTGCTGTATAACAGATTTTTTATCAGCCACCTTAACAAACAATAGCTTCATATTGTGTAATGTTGACAGAAAAATCTTTGATTCGTTCTCCAACACATCAACTTTCCGATCCGGCGGGCTGTGGCCCTTACTTTCAAGAGCTGTCGTTGGCAGAGGGGGAACTTCCTTGGATTCCTCGGCGCCTTTCATCATGCACCGGCAAGAGGGAACAGGTTCGCTTAGAGGTCACGAGAGGTCACCTTGACACTGCGGGAGCACAAGAGAATACGTCCTCGAGAGGTCAACTTGACACTGCGGGAGCACAAGAGCCCACGTCCTCACTGCTCGGAGGCTAAGCTCCGAATATTGTTTCCCTAACATCCATCTATTTATTATTCAAATCTCAAAAATAATAATAAAAATTAACAAACAGATTTAATTTAATTGCGTTTCTGAGCAATATGATATAAAATAGAATCTTCCTCATTAAATGCTATTAAATAACCATTTTGATTTCTTAATACTTTTCATTGTTGAGTAAAAGCTTGTGAAAAATAAAACATAGTGATAGATTTTCCATTTAAATTCATGTTTAAAAAATTCATGTGTTCAAACAATTCATGTTTTCGAAAAGTGACTAATTAGCGCAAAAATCTCCCACCAAACTCAGTGATAAAGTTTTAATTCACTTTCACGTTTTAAACAAGCGATTTCCAACCTTTTCGCTCGGGGGAACCAGGGAGTTATAGAGTAGAACTATTAGGAAATTGTTTCATTTTTCATTAATATCTCAACAACCCCTGTTCTCAGGAACTTGAAACTTGGACTAAATTTAAGTGGGACTATTTCAAGGCTACTCACAAAATTGTATTAAATCCGGTTGAGCCGCTGTTATAGACACACAGTTCTAATTGCAAAAACGCTTGGAAGTTATGAAATAGTAATTTAAGTAATGGGCAATGTTTTTGAAAAAATTGTGAAGTAATTAATTTTCATGCAAGCTCTTTAGCAAAAAATGTATTGTTACAAAAGTGTTACCCAAACCGTATGCAGTTAAACTGATAAAATGTGGCTGTATTACAATCAAATTTGATACACTTATCATTGAGTTATATTATCAATGGGAATTAAGAAGCCATCTACAAATCGATTTTGGTTACACATCGTTAATAAAACTTACTCAAACTATGTAAAATGATTATAATTTACTACGAATGCAATCTATCTCTTAGTTCAGAATACCACCGATCTCCAACAGATTTCATAACTTAAAGGACATGTTTATTTTTTCATAGATATTGTTAAAAAGCATCTGATAGCAAAAAAAAAAACAATTATCAGTATTTTGCCTTAATTAACTTTTAAAATAAAAATAATTAGAATGATCTGTGTGTTCTTAATACTTTCAAAGACAAGCTGCTACAAATAATCGTATTAAAACCCCACAGCATCATTTGTGAGAATCAATTCAATCTGTGAACGGTTTATGAAGTGCGGTGTGGTGATTATAAGCATGTCCTGAAGTCCTGAAGCCACGAAGCCACAATAAAATGGTGCAAATCAGGGAGTTTGGTATTTAATTTAACATTTTTCACTAGAGGTGTTGTCCTAAACACATTGACCTCGGCTTTTATTCCTTAAATATTGATCTTAGACATATACAGGGTGTATCTGAACTCATCATCAATATTTGGTGGGAGGTAAGGAATAAGATAAGAAGACTATTTCACATAGGAAAGCATGGGGGCGCGGTAGCCCATTGGTTAGCGCGCTGGAGTTGCACTCGGTAGGCCCGGGTTCGATTCCAGCCACTGCCAAAACTGCCGCCGTGTTCATGCGGAGTACGATCACGTTAAACATGTGGGTCCGAAAGTCCTTCCGAGAGGTTGGTGGTAGGGGAAGGAGGGTACGGTCCCTGTGGATGCCTCCCCCACTGGGTTCCGGTCTAAATTGGGTGGCACTTCCCGACCGTCCAAACAGTTACCTTACACCTTTCTGGTAGGTCGGACGGTCTGGGTTTCAACAACAACAACATAGGAAAGCATAGGCGCAAAGTAACACATGACGATGTAGAGTGTTCTTTGTGTCCACAACTCCAGGGTCACATGCAAAGCTGTCTGACGTGTGGTTCCAGCATGACGGCGCTCCAGTACATTTCGCAAATGATATGAGTGGGCACCTGACCAGAAAATTTGGAGCTCATTGGATTGGTCGCGGTGGACCGATTTGTTGGCCACCACGGCCACCGGATTTATCTCCAATAGATTTCTTTTTATGGGGTGCGATGAAAAACATGGTGTGCGAGACCCCTGTTACCAGTGTGTAGACCTTATAGCACGCATATTGGTTGCCGCCGCAAACATCCCGGAAATGCCGGGCATATTCCAGAAAGTCCGGTTGTCCATGCAACGTCGTTGTGAGGAATGTACTCTAGCAAATGGTCAGCATTTCAAGCACCTCTTGTAAGTCTGTACAAACGATGCACAAATAATTTTATTCTTACAACTTGCTTGTTATGTTTTCCTTCCATCATTTAACCGGGCTCATGTTTCCCTACTACGTGAAGTCTGCACCCATGTTTTCCTATGTGATATAGTCTTCTTTACCTATTCAATACCTTCCCACCAAATTTTGATGATGAATTCAGATACACCTTGTATGATAAATAAAAAAGTTGTGTAAAGAAGGTATAGCATTTTATGACATCGATTAAAATTTTCATGGGAATTAATTTTTTAGAAATACAAAATTTAAATTTCTATTCGACCCCCGTACAAAAACATTTCCAATGAGTAAAATGTGTCCCACATACTAATAAGGCGATGTACAGCATTTTATTATAAAATGTCTCAGAGATATGAAAAGACAAAAATGCTGACTTAAATCACTTTTCGATACACCGACATGGGTTATCAGAGGAGAAAAATCATGTCGGCAGATCGCGTTTCAGTGGTCATACGCAAATTACGAAAGAAATCAATTTACATAAATAAATAATAATTTGGTTATTTATTGGTACAAAAGTATCTACACTCTGTGGAAATAATAACTTCACACAAAGATTACAAACTTGTTCATAATGTTTTTCATCCATGCCAAGGATTTATTAAAGATAAAAGGCAGATATTATTTGCTTATGATGCATTTCTGCGTTGCGTCATTTGCACTCTTGCTGTAAACATTCACATTTTAACTTGGGATTAATCCCTCACCAACTTTGTTTACACACATCTCTAGGACTTTTTGTGATAAAATGCTGAAATTTTGTACATCACCTTATTACCGGCCTCTCAACCAGTTGCTCATATCCTATGGCGAGTCGGGAGGCCTGGGTCTTTCACAACACCTTAATAGTGTATGGGGCATATTTTACTCATTGGAAATGTTTTTGTACGGGGGCAGTATAAAAATTTAAATTTTGTAATTTAATCCCCGGAAAATTTTTATAGATTTCACAAAATTGTGTACCTTTCTTTGCGCAACATTGTAATTTATTATATATGTCTAAGATCAATATTTAAGGAATAAAAAAGTATTTTTTTGGACACCCTGCATATATATATACATATATACAGGGTGTTGCCTTGAAGTAGCGACAAACTCAGAGGGGTGATATTAGATATCAAGAGGAACAAACATTGCCATAGAACATGGTATTGCAAACCACGTTCAGTCGGTAAAAATCTCAAGAATAGACATCGTCCCCACACCACTGCCCCCTCGAGAGTTCAACACAAGTTCAGTTTTATCATCTGGGCAGGGATCCTCGGAGATAATCTGTTGGGACCATACTTTCTGCCCGAACGCCTCAATGACGCAAGGTACCTTGTTTTCCTGCAGCACGTCCTCCCGGATTTGCTACAGGGTGTATCGTCCACAGTGCGGCAGAACATGTGGTTCATGCATGATGGTGCACCATCACATTTTTCCATTGTGGTACGTAACCACTTCCATGCTACATATCACGTTAGGTGGATTGGACCAGCTAGACATGTTGCTTGGCCTCCACGCTCCCCGGACCTCAATCCCTTGGACTTCTTTTGGGGACACGTAAAATCACTCGTGTATCAGACGCCTGTGGAGACACTGGAGGATCTCATAGCACGGATCGTCGTGGCTGCAGCAGACATCGCCAGCATACCCGGTATCTTTGAGTGCGTCTAACAATCGTTACTCCGTTGTTGTCGGCTGTACAATGACCTTCACGGCCCCAACTTCGAACAACTCCAGTAATCATTTCTCTTCGCCTCCTTTCAGACATTGAACTGTGCTGCAAAGATTGTATTGTAATCATGATGACAATTAAATGGTTTTTGTACTTATTTATTTTACTTTGCACTTATATTGTACTTTATTTTGTACAGCACAGGCTGTGTTGTAATCATGCAGTCAAGTAAATGGTTTTTCTACTTATTATTGGCCTTCTTGTCCCACTCGACGTCACACCCTTCATAAGTATTTTCGTAAGTTTCGCCGACTAAACGTGGTTTGCGATACCATGTTCTATGACAATTTTGGTATCTCTTGATGTCTAATATCACCCCTCTGAGTTTGTATATATATATATATATATATATATATATATATGTTTATATATAAATTGAAAACTATGCATAAACTACTGTACGTACAAAAAAAAAGACAGCTCTAGCATATCTGTTACAAATAAGTAACTATAGACTAAGATTAAGGATAAAAATAGAAGGTAACATATCACTACAATGGAAAGGGGGATAAGAAGAATATTAGGATACAAAAATCACAATAAAAAAGTATATATAAATATAAATAAAAACAATGAAAAAGAAAACATGGCAAAAGTGAGAAAAGACAATAATAATTAGCTCAAGATAAAAGATGAAGACATTGAGAACAATCAATTGAAACTACACAAAAAATGGCGGTTAGTTCGAAATTGCATTCTCATCAGGACAGCCATACAATTCGAATTAAAACTGATAGAATAGCCAGTTTCTGACAATGACGATAGTATTTAACTACAGACACCATTGGAACTGTCTACTGGCTAGTGGAAGGAGAAAAAATATAAACCAATTATTATAAATCAGAAATATAAAAAAACAGAAATATTAACTCACAGGGACTGCTACCACGTGTAGGTTGAACATGCGACTGAACATTTCACTTCACTTCGTCAATGCGAGTGGGCACCGGAATGAATATATTTGAACGAAACATAATTTGTATGGAGACTTTCAAAAATAGTAATCAGTATAGGACTCAAGACAAGTGGAAATTAGTCTTTCGAAAATAGTAAACAGTATTATATATATATATATTTGAAACATTCGGTATACGATCCATTATACTGAATTTATCACAAAATAAAAATTTATTTAAACAAAACATATTAAAATATTTTCAAATATTGATCTTTGCTTCCATCCTTGGTGAATGCAGAAAGTTCCATAAATTAAATTTTTCACCAGAAACATTTTTCCTTGCTACTAAAATAAATATCCTTAGAAAACAACATCAAGTCGAGTTTTCGAATTTTACATAAAAATAATAAGTGCGGATTTAGAATAATGAAGATTTATTATCTGTTCTAAGATGGCCATACCCGAGATTTTAAATTCATGAAATGATAAAATATGCAGAGGATTAGTCGGAATTATTTGGTAAAAAGAGACTTGCATACAATTTAAATAGTTTTAAAATCTCAATGCAACAATAATATTACGAAAGTTGCTCCTTTTTTAAAAAAATAATGTTGAATTTATAGAATGATAATTTATGCGATAATTAGTAGTGTACAATAAAATTACTTACATAGCAGTTTAAACACTTATGTTCCTTAATTTTGTTTGTACTATTCATATACACTACTCGGCACTGTAAAAGCAAAACCATGAAAAACTGATTTGAGTGGGATGATAAAGGACAAAAACAGAGGTGGCATATATAAATAAATGGTGTTAATTCGAGAAGGTTAATATAATACGGTAATGGCATAGACGGGGTGATCAGTAGGATGTAGGCCCACCTCTTGTGGCGATACAAGCATAAACGCTTCGAGAAACAGATGCAATGAGCGTGCAAATAGTTTCCTGATCACGTCCTATACATGATGGATGAGTGAAATATATGGAGACAGCGAAGGTGAAGGAAGCACCTGAATATCTTGCAGGATTTGTCTGCTGGTGGTTGTCGTGTGCGGTCGAGCGTTATCTTGCCAGAAAATAAGAGTTTGCAACATTTGAAGGTAGGGCAATTCAACCGGCCGTAGCATCTAATCCACATATCATCGTCCCGTCATTGTGCAACTGACACGAACCAGAGGTGACCGGCTATCGAAGCCGATGGTACTCTAAACCATGATGCCGCGTTATTGGGCAGTATGGCGTTAAACAGTTGCAGCAGGATTGGATCTGTTTCCACGTCACCTAAATACTCAGACACGGCGACTGTCAGTAGACAAACAGACCGAGACTCGTCGCTGAACACTACCTTGTCCCATTCAGTCGTCCAAGTGGCTAGAGTCCGACACCACTGCAATCTTTCTCGTCGGTGTACTGTCGTTAATGGCAATTTTTGTAAAGGACGGTTTGAGTGCAAGAGACTTTCTGCCAGTCGTCGATAAACTGTTCTGGCTGATATTGGAACATCCAACGTACCTCGCAAATTCTGCAGAATATCGACTGTCATCGTTTGTGGGGCCTCAACCGCATGCCTCCGAATGCGCCGATCAACGCGTGCTGACGTACGTTTGGATTAATCTGTACCAATGCAACGATCCACATGATCTTCTTCAATGCACCTTCTCCAAATCCTTTGCACAGTGAACGATAATCCAACTATACGCCGGTACGTACATTGGCTGAAAATGAATCTCATCGCGCGATCATCCAAATGCTAAAACGAACTTTAGCGTCGTCGGCCAGGCATCTCTTCAACAACACGTGTCTTCTGAAATGAAAAACAGCTCGAAAAACGGGTTCTCGTAGGCGACAGGCGGTAACAACTGTTGACTCATCTGCCTTTCCCATCCTTTTCATCCCGCGCTCTAATCATGTAACCTACCTGCATTTCAGTTCATTTGCATAAATCAGCCAGCTGAGTTTGTCTCGCAATTTGCATAATTATACGACCAAAACTTCATGGTGAGGCGTTTTCTATGTCACGCAATGTATATACTACCTTGTGTGACTGAATATTTTGTCTTGTGTGTTAGTGCTAAGATTTTATTATGTTATGTCACGATATAATGTCACTGGCATTTTGAAAATCCTAATCATTTTCTGAAATATGCTTTTAAATAGTATGAAATTTTTGTAGAAGCTTTAAGAGATATATAAATAATTTAGGCATGAAATAAAATTAACAAAATAACTTAAACGATTCGCAATTTTAACAACTAGCACAGTTTCCAATACCTAATACGACCTTAAATATTAAACGTCAATAAACTTGATACTATACGTCATTATTCGGATATAATAAGGTTAGAAATTATTTCTTAATACGTTGATGCCCGTAGACGAAATATTCCTTTTTTTATTCTTTTCATTAATACGCAAACTAAAGAACTAAAACATATAAACTAAAAGTTGTGTGCTAGACTGCGATATTTTAAAGGTTCGATTTACTATATCATTCAGTGTGTAATTATTACATCTGGCTTGTGTTGATAGCTTTTTTCATAGATGCTTGTTCGTGACATTGAAATGTTGTCTTGGAAGATCTCCATACTTAACAAGGACCAAACCTCCACTCTTGGAATTACCATAAAGACCCCGCGAATAAAGAATTTAATCGCGCATATTGTACATTACAGTCTGCAAAGCGTTCACAGTAAAATAAGACTTTTTTTTTGTCATGTGACATTTCACTAAGGTGTTCCAGATCTGGCACGGAACAACATCTTACACACTGTGCTGATATCTAGATAAAGAGGAAGTGATTTGTAGATATTCCACAGATCAAAACAAAAACGAAACGTTTGCTGAACAGCCACATAGGAGTTATCATGAGGAGTTATCATTTAGGAGTTATCTTGAGGGATTCTCGTGGCAATGGAAATTTTTTCACATAAAGTCCGCTATCCCTCAAGCAAATTGAACATAATTTGGTAAACAATGAACCTTAGAGGCTTGTTAATATTCCACAAATTTTTTAACTATCTTTTCTCTAGTTGAAAAGATAAATTAAAATCGTGTGATGGAATGTTACATTGAAAAGAACCTTGCTGCTCCAACCGGGAATCGAACTCTAAATCTTCGAATTAGATAGCCGACGCTCTGTCATTGAGCTACTGGGACGACATAGCAAGCTCTTATTGTTGAAGTGAACTCTGTATTCTTCACTCTCTAATGTCAGATTGACGGGCGACTGGCATTCTGACTGAACACTTCCTGCTATTTTTACCTCAGGTTAGCATCATGATACTATTTTTACCTCAAGTCAGCATACTGATGCTATTTTAGTCTCAGGTTAGCATTCTGATGCTATTTTTACCTCAGGGTAGCATCCTGATGCTATTTTTACCTCAGGTTAGCATCTTGATGTTATTTTTATCCTCCTGCTTAACTTCCTGCGTGGTGTTATACTCTAGATTTAAAATTCGCGTTCAATACCCCAGAGTCCATTGAATCCTTGCTAGTCGTACTAGGGTCACTTTCAGATCTCCGACATTTTGTACTAACATGCAGGGTTGATTTGTTCGGGCACCATTGTAAAGAACCTGCTTCCCCAACCGAGAATTGAACCCTGGATCTTCGATCTGGCCGGCCGAAGTTTTACCGTTGAGCTACTTGATGAAACTGATGTACTGATATTGTCCAAAACCGTATAAATTTTATCACAATCTTATAAGACAGAACCTACTTTTGCTGTATTTTTTTTGTTTTTCAACAATCTCATGAACATTAGGCATCTGCTTTAGGTTCATGCAAATGCAATTTTAATGCAATTTACCCTATATAAGACATAAATATTATTCATTTATTTCCGTCTCAACGGTACTTTGCAAAACTTAACTGAATTGTTCTATTCTATTGTATAACGCATAAACTTTGAAAAAAAATAATAAATGCACCTCAAAAACTTTAAAGAAAATAAAACAGCAGAAAAATACCACTTCCGTCGCATTCTGCATTTTAATAACCATAAATCAAAGAGAACATTAATCCTTTTCAGCGCATTAACTAATCCAGAACACAAATGAGGTAATAAATTTCCAGCTAAAATTATTTTCATTCCTCTACTTGTTTTATTTTCCGCTCTAAAGGTCATTATTCTTTTACGTGACAGAATTGTACATATGTATTAATAATCATACAGTCACATGACTTCCAAGGATAATATTATAGCATCTGGAGTGTGAGGCTCCAGTCGAAATTCTTATACATAAATATTCCATACATAATCTGGATTCATTTGTATCACAATAAATATTAAAATTATTAGAAATGTATTTTGCTATAGTATGTTGTTATGATATGTTGTTATGTATTTTGTATGATTTTTGTGCGTATAGTATTCCTTTAAAATTATTCTTAAGCATTCATTAAAAGTTTAGCAATTTATTAAAAAATTTAGCAACTCTTATACAACTCATCTTATAATCACTTGTTTACATTCTGCATCCATAAAAATTAGGCTTTGTTGTAGAAAGTTGATGATCATTTATACTCAAAAATCCATTTAGTTTGATGATCATTTATACTCAAAAATATTGTAATTGCGTTGGCGCAGAATATAGATGCAAAAAATATAGATGCACTAAAATTCAAGCGGTTTTAAGACAGATGCTGCACTAAATATGAATTTAAAAGAACATATTTATTATTTTAACTTTTATTTTAAAAAATACTTAACATATTTTACTGAAAGTTTTTTATACATTTAATGGGTTAATTTGAATATTTTCTAAAAGTTTCGATGTAATTCAGAAATTTTAACTTCGCTGAAAAATGTTTGAAAAATTTGGTCCTACGGGGTTCAATGTATTCCAGTTCTACAACCCGAGTTCAATCCAAAACTAATTGGGTGATATTATTACTTTACATTCCCATATGTTGTTATATGTTTAACTTTTATGTTTTAGACATAAAAGTAAAACTAATTGGGTGATATTATTACTTTACATTCCCATATGTTCCACAGACTGTCTCAACAACATACATTATTATTTTAACTTTTATTTAAAAAATACCTAACATATTTTACTGAATTTTTTTTTATACATTTTATGGGTAAATGTGAATATTTTCTAAAATTTTCGCAGTAATTTAGAAATTTTAACTTCGCTGAAAAAGGTTTGTAAAATTAGGTCCCATAGGGTTCAATGCATTTCAGTTCTGCAACCCGAGTTCAATCCAAAACTAATTGGGTGATATTATTAATTTACATTCCCATATGTTCCAAAGACCGTCTCAACAACATACTAAAATTTCATTTTGATAAAATCTATTTTACGGCAGTTATAGTGCGAACGAACAAACAGGCAGACAGACAGACAGACAAAATGACCAAAGTCATAAACACTTTTCAACAATGTTGTAAAGTGTTAAAAAATGAAGTCAGTCCTACCCGGGATGATCTCCACCCTAGGATTTCTCTTCCTTCTAAAACAGATCATAAAGCTTTTATCCTGTCTTACATACGCTAAATGAAATAAAATTTATCAAAAATATGGAATATAAGTATTCCCCCTATATCCATGTTATAATGTTTAGGGAGAGTATTGTGACAGGATCGAAAATTCGATTACGGGGTTTCGAAGAAAGAGCACGTTCCGAGCATCCCTGAACTGGAACTGAACGTTTTTGACATGGTGTCTCTTTGTATGTGAGTTTATGTGTCAGTGTACGTTTTTGAGACTGTCCAAGCGATATCTCAGGAACGAATGCATCGTCTGTGCGATATTTGGTGCAAGTATTACAATAGGTGAATCCTAGAAGTCTACTGATTTTCAACGCAAACGAATGTTGCGAAACAACGCATTGTGTGCGAAACAACGTAAACGAGATTTTCGAATGCAATCTATATAAATAAAAATGAAAATCTGTCTGTATGTATGTCTGTCTGTCTGTCTGTCTGTCTGTCTGTCTGTCTGTCTGTTTGTCCCATCATCACGGGAGAACGGCTGAACCAAATTGGATGAAATTTTGTGGGTAGCCCAGAAATAGCCCCACTTAAAATTATATCCGTGTTTTGAGTTTCTACGACCAGTGGTTCTCGAGATATTAGTAAAAAACGAAATTTTCGTTTGTCTCATCATCACGGAAAAACGGCTGAACCAAATTTAATGAAATTTGGTGAATAGCCTTGAAATATCCCCCCATAAATTTTGTCCAAGTTTCGAGTTTCTAAGACCTGGGGTTGTCGAGATATTAATGAAAAACGGAACTTTTTCCTAGGAGTTCTACTCCCTAACTCCGTGGTTTATCCAAACGAAAAGCTTGAAAATCGTTTGAAAGTGAATTAAAATTTAATCTATGAGTTTGATGGGAGATTTTTTGCGTTAATTAGTCACTTTCTGAAAAAATGAATTGTTTGAAACATGATTTAAAGGTTAAATCTATCTCCATGGTTCATGGTTTATTTAAAACAAGCTTTTACGGAACAATGAGAAGTATAGAGAAATCAAAATCGTTATTTAATTTCGCAGTTTATGTTATAAGACATGACATATTTAACATGTTATAAGATTCTATCTTATATCATGTTACTCAGAAACGCAATTAAATTAAATCTGTCTGTTAATTTTAATAATTATTTTTTCGATTTGAATAATAAATAAATGGATATAAAAATATATTTTAGAAAAGAACGATTTGATTTTTCTTATAGCATTTTTGACTGGATAATATCAATTACGGTCTTCAGGTTTAAAAAATATTATTATTTATATTTTCGGGGATTATTGATTCAAGGATTATTGATATTTTCAAGTTATTATGCAATTATTTTATTATGACAAAAATTGTTTAAACTCATATATTGTATGTTGTACGAATCTTCTACAAATACACGTGTATATCTTTTAATCTACGAGAATATAAGTAGTACAGGTATATTGACATATGTTTTGATATATATTGGCATATATTGGAATCAATTACGACCTTCTGGTATAAAGAGTACGGATATTATTGATGTTTTCAATTTATTACGTCATCTCTTTTATTTTGGCAAATATTTTTGAGACGCATATTGTAATACGGGTAATCTTCTACTAACACATTGGCATATTTTCTGATCTGCGACAATATAATTAGTACGGAGTTGCATATATTCATTCAATTCCTATTTTTTCTTCTGTAAATTTGCTTACAAAAGGGGGCAGGATGTTTTATTCTTCAGATCTGATCGTGAAGATAATTTTGCATAGTGAGAACATATATTCTTAAACTTCTCTTTAGGAGCAATAAATTTAATATTTTAACAGAATTTGCACATGATTGCGAACTATAAGTTTCTTTAAATTATACACTCCGTACGAATAACGGGTGTGCTGTTAGTGGTTAATAAATTTTAACATTTTAGGAGGATATATTATGTTGCTCGGCATCGCAATTAAATTAAATGTGTTTGTTAATGTTTTTATTATTTTTTTTTCGATTTAAATAATAAATAAATGGATAAATGGATATAAAAGTATATCTTATGAATGGACGGCTTGATTTTTCTTTTAATTATATTAATTGCTGACTGCGTACATCAATTTCATTTATTTTGGCAAAGAGTTTTCAAGCTTATATCGTATTTAGCTACTAAACTCATATATTGTGTTTAGCCAATAAATTCATATAGCCGATTGTTGAAACAGAAAAAGAGTAGAGCGGGTATATCTTCTAATACAATTGTAGTGTTTTCATTTAGTATATTGAAACGGGATAAGAATGTTTCATTCAGATCTGCAAATTCAAAGCTACGAATTTGGAGGGATATCGCTAATTTGACAACTTTTCTTAAACTTTGCCAAATTGACGGAAATGTCGCCAAATTGATATAAACGACACACAAACAGCTGCGTTGCACTCGGTAGGCCCGGGTTCGATTCCAGCCACTGCCAAAACTGCCGCCGTGTTCATGCGGAGTACGATCACGTTAAACATGTGGGTCCGAAAGTCCTTCCGAGAGGTTGGTGGTAGGGGAAGGAGGGTACGGTCCCTGTGGATGCCTCCCCCACTGGGTTCCGGTCTAAATTGGGTGGCACTTCCCGACCGTCCAAACAGTTACCTTACACCTTTCTGGTAGGTCGGACGGTCTGGGTTTCAACAACAACAACAACACAAACAGCTGCCATAAACCTTCGGGTTGGTCGTGTGGCTTGGGTCTTCTACATATCAATGCAATTTTTTTTTGTTTTGTTAGAAGAGAGGAGAGTACTGAAATGATGTTTGGTTAGCATTTATCTGTCAGACCAACCATCCTACTTAGTAATACATTTAGCGAATTTTTAAAATGTCACCAAATTGATAAAAATGTTTTCAAATCTATAAAAATATCTTGAAATTGATAAAATTGCGCTACATAAATGATATTAATTGTTTTTTGTTAGGGGATAGTATTGTGATGATATTTCGTCAATTTGTCGCAAAGTGGAACTGTCAGTTCTACAGTCCCACTTGGCGATAAATTTGGCGATTTTTTAAAATGTCGCTAATTTGACGAAACTGTCGCCAAATGTTCCATAGAAATATAACTATTTAGACGATATTTTTTCTACCAATTTATTTGAAGCAAATGATATCATGTCGCTTAGCAACGGATTTAAATCCAATGTGTTTATGCGGCTGACGATTTTTATTAAATCCTTTCCGATTTGAATAATGAAGATATGTATATAAAATAAATTTCATTGCCATTTCATTTTGGACTGGATAATATCAATTATACTCTTCAGGTTTAAACATTATTATTATTGATATTTTCCGGAATTATTGATTCAGGGATTATTGATATTTTTAAGCTATTACGCCATTGTTTTATTGCGGCAAATATTGCTGACACACGCATA
Organism: Amaurobius ferox; assembly: GCA_951213105.1. Lineage (NCBI taxonomy): Eukaryota > Metazoa > Arthropoda > Arachnida > Araneae > Amaurobiidae > Amaurobius > Amaurobius ferox. Next base: position 13,845,794 of record OX578148.1, on the reverse strand, counting down.
TTGTACGTTGTACGAGTAATCTTCTAGGAATGCACGGGTATATCTTCTAACCTACGAGAATATAAGTAGTACAGGTATATTGGCATATATTTTGACATATATTGGCATATATATTGGAATCAAGTACAGTCTTCTGGTATGAAGATTAAGGGGATTAATTATATATTCAATTTATTACGTCGTCTGTTGTATTTTACCAAAAGACATTTGTGACTCATATTGCAAAACGGGTAATCTTCTACTAATAATCGGACATTACAAGTAGTACGTGTATATCTTCCCATATAATTTTAGCACTTTAATTTTGACATATATTGGAATAAATGCCTGTCTTCAGATTTAAAGATTACGGGTTTATTGGTATTTTCAATTTATACATGTAATCTACTAATACAGGTTATATTTTCTAATATTCGCGTATATAATTAGTACGGATCCCATACAATTTTAACGCTTTTATTTTGCATATATTGATTCAATTCCATATTTTTTTTTTATATTTGCTTACATAAGGGGTCCAAGATGTTTTATTCTTCAGATATGTCCATGAAGATAATTTTATATAGCGAGAACAGAGATTCTTAAACTTCTTTTTAGGAGCATTATATTAAATATTTTAACAGAATATTTTGATTAAACATGTCATTTAGTATACTATAAGAATTTGGGCATGATTATGAATTTCAAGTTTCTTTATATTATATACTCCGTACGAAGAACGGGTATGCTGCTAGTTTTGAATAAAATCATTGCAGAATTTAAACCTTTAATAACGGTAAGTAAATTAACATTTCTTACGTAAAATTTCATTAGAAAACGAATGACACAGACTTTAGAAAACTAGCAAGTATAAAGTTCTTGAGATATTGCCCGTTTTTCTAATAAATTAAGATAAATACTATAAAATTAAAAAAGTAATGGAAATAACTATTGGGAAATGTAATTGGGAAAAACTATTAAAATAACTATTGGGAAATGTGTTCACTTTTCATGCAATAGTATGCCAAAAATCGTTTAACATTAGTGTTGTGGATCTAGTCCATTCCTTTCACGAGAGAAGATACTTATGTAATAACTTTGTATTTTTGCGATTAACAGCTCGTGAATAGGTATTTATATATGAGAAAAGCTCTTCTCCACGTCTGTTTGCAACGAGTAGTTATAAATTAGGCGAATTTGCTGACTAATTTAGCGATATATCGCCTACTTGGCGATATGTTGACAACCTGACGATATGTCGGATTGGCGAAAATATCGTCAAAGTTGCGAAAATGACGCTAAATTAACGAAAATGGCTCCAGGTTGATGAGGTAATTATTAAAATATTTTAATATATAGACAATATTGTTTATTGCGGATCCTATCTATATCAAAAATCGTCAATTTAGAGTTGGGGGAAATACAAGTTAATTGGGTGCTTCGAAATAGTTTTACATGTTGTCATTCAGAAAATGTGCCAAATGTACAGTTCAACGTTAAAAATATTGTGCCGTGTATATTATATCCCATTTTTTTACACAGTGAAAGAAGTAAATTAGTATATAAGGAAAGTCATGTGTAGTCCATATCAGTTTTTGTTTCTTAAGAGTGTTACTTTCACTGTCTGTGGCGAGTTGAAATACTACATCAGATCCATCATCCGTGAATCACTGTTACACGGTTCCTACGAGATGGATGGTAGCATTATCGTCCATGAAAGTCCCGCCATACGTGATGTAAAAATGCAACATTGAAGGGTGGGTGTGATCGGAAAGAATGTTCAAGTAATCCATGGATAATACCCAACCTTCTGGAAACACCAGGGCACGATTACTGAACCAGCTAAACGTACCCCATACCATGATACCCCGATCACAACTTTCCAATCATCTGATGTTCAATGACTCTGGTCCCAGCACAACTGTAAACGAATTTTCAGGTTCTTTGCTGACATAAGAGGTTTCCGCACAGACATGTATCTGGCTACACCAATTCGATGCAATTTCTTGCACATTGTTCGGGTCGAGATCGGTTATGGCGAGCTTTCAATGAAGTCTTCTATCAGTTACTACTACACAGTAGATCCCCTTGCCAGTCGTACAAGCCTTCTAAGATGCTGAGCCGCCGATCACGGGCTTGATTAATGGGTTTCGGTCTACAGTTCTGCCTTTTAGACAGCAACTGGGGGGTTCTATTTACAATTGTTGCACACAATGGATATTTCTTCCTGGTCACTCAAACAGCTACTACAAACCCTTTGGGTCAGTCGAGTGGCCTGGGTTTGCTGCACATTGGATATCAAACATTTTTAAAAACAGTCAGTTGTTCTGTTTTAGATATCGTGGTTCCTTTGCTGCTAAACGGACCCCTACAATAAGATATTTTGCAAACAGAGAGAAATTTGTTGTTTGCCTCATTTTGATCCACTTTTCTCGGAACACATACCAACAGCATTCTTATAGAGGTGTTGCCATCACGTGTACCTCTCATGACCAACGTAATTTGCATACATCCACCTGTGAGGCGGATGCATACAATTTAATTTAATTACGCAAATTTCATTAATTGCATATTCCCAGGTTTCTAATTCACTGGCCGGTGTGTGTGGTATACACATAAATGCCATACTGATACGTGCATTGTTATCGTTCCCAGACTTTACTTACATCCACACTTAGACACATATACTGACAACAGACACCTTTCTTTCCGAAACTATTTACAACATATTCCGTAGTTCGTATAACGTGCTTTTGTGTAAAAATAACGAAGTGTTTAGGACAAACACTGCGTCATCTATATGAGAGAGTGAAAAGCAGATTACCTGTATAATAAGAAGATTTCGTATTCAGAAGTTTTAGATAAAATTTTTGAGATATTTATAAACAAATAACAAAAAGTGTGTTGTCGTGCAAAATTTATTGACATACAATACAAAGGATAGTTTCTTTGTTTGGAAAATACATTTATTAGTGTGTTGGTAAAAGTAACGTGTTAGTATTATTTCGTTGTAGCGGTGGCAACGGCTACGCCCATATATAGATCGCACTGTCTCAGTCAACACTAATATTTCCGAAGAGGCGTGATACATGTAAAAATAAATAGGTGAGGAAACAAACACAGTAGTTTTAGAACTATTGCATTATACATAAATTTAAAGGCAGTCTGCGTTAAAATATTACTGTTTCGTGATTTTTTCGCATTTCTCACACGAGATATTCATTCGTTTTAGGACGTATGTTTGCATTTAAATAGATACTTTGGCGTTTATATGTCTTAACAGTTTATTGCAAAAACTGAAAACTCTGTTCACGATTGGCCGATACCATGTCATTCTTCTAGACTCAGTCTCATAAATACAGCAATAAATCCAATTGATTTCTATTATCTCCTCCGCTGCTATGTCTATGGTCATAGACAAGTGTTTATACAGGGTGTCCCAAAAAGATGGAAAAGTGCTTTAATTCTTTACCTGGAGATAAGTGGGCAATGTAAAATGCAAAATTGTTGAAGGTAAGGTAAGGAAAAAGACTAAGTTCATGAAATACTCTTTCGATTAATTTTCAAAAAGTGTAACTTTTTAACTTTTTATACGAGCCCCTTAAACAAATTTGGTCCAATCAGAAAATTTATATTTTTAATGTAACAAGATCATTAAAAAAACGCATATGTGTATCTTTTAAATTGAACGAGTTCTATTTAATTGAAAATTGAACATTGTGAATGGGGGGGCATATATCAAATTAGAAATGTAAATTTGTGACATATCGCAAAAAAGATAAATTTGGATGATAATACATAGGATACCCGACCGCGTAATGAGTACCACTGTTTTATATGATCTCTGTCTGTGTAATGCTTTATTTAGATGCATTTGTGATAAAAATTTTTGACACATATTAACGCATTTTTGGTCTAAACAATTTCCACCGTCAATTTGCTTATGATCCCTATTATCACTGATGAAACAGCTTTTCACATGGCATGGAAAAGTGGCATTAGTGAGGTTTTTTTCTTTATCATAATTCAGGTGATTTTAAAGATGCAGATATGATATTTTTTTAGTTTTATTTAACAAATGCCAAGCCATTGACCACTAGGTCATTAGGCCACGAGCTCTCTAATACTTTTCAACAATACAGTTCAAACTATTTAGTGCAGAACACTCGTCCAGATAAGCAGCAGTCATGGGTTGTCCAGAGATATACAGAATGCAGTTAGGCGAAGTAGTTACATTGAAAGAATACAAATATTCACCAAGACAGTCATGTCCGGGCTAAAGTCTGAGCAGTGCCACTGCTGCAGCACGATGTGAATCCGGAACATAATAAGATCCGCAAAGCGCACTCCAATGTTTGTCTCTAGAAGAGTGAGAAGACACATTACGAAACGATTGTTTGAATATTCTTTCAATCTCTAATTTAGCAGGATGGGGTGGCAAGTCTCTGCAAGTCCTTTGAAGGACACCAGTTCCTTTTTTGCTAGAAAATTTGCCTTCGCAATTCCTTGAAGGCCACAATGAGATGGTACCCATTGAAAAGCAACTCTTCTTTCAATCTCCCCCAAAAGTTTTCTACAGTTCTGTACACAGGAGCTCTTATTCTCCTGGATGTCCGTCAAAGCCTGCAGAGAAGAAGTAAAATATGAAAATATCACTATCTTCTCAAATGGAATATGACGAACAGCAAGCTGTTGGAGAACTACATGGATAGCCTCGAGTTCTCCTTCGAAGCGAGTTGTAAATAATCCAACATGCAGATAAAGAGAAAAAGTTCACTACAAACATCGGCACCAGCACCCCCAGAAAAATCCAATAGAGACCCATCAGTGTAAACATGAAGCCATTTATCAGGAGGGAAACGAGAGCCAATAGTTTCTAAGGCAATATCTCGGAGTGCTGTATGGCAAAGATCACTTTTTCTCACTTTCAGAACCAGGTCCAATCTGACATCAAGCTCCACATCCTCCAATGGACTCACAAAAGATAAAAGTTCATTGGGAGCATCATTAATCACATTATATTGCTGACGCGGTGGTCGAACTGTCAAGGCGAGCGTTTCCAAGCGATCGTTCGACCGCCGCGTTGTTGGTTCGAGTCCCATGTAAGACATGAATATAGAGTTGTTGGGCGCCGTCTGTTCCGCCCCCTCTGGTGCGCCTGGGGCTACGTCCTAGGACGAGTAAATGGTTCACGTTTCTGGCCGATATATAGGCGAATGATGGGCATCAAGTGCCTGGCCATTTGATAAATATATATATATATATATATATATATATATATATATATATATTGAGCGTTCTCACAAACGAATTGAATGAAGCCCCTCTGAGTCTTTAAATTACGCGCTTTGTCACAGTCGTAATCTCTTCAGAAGGAATTATTTGGGAGTCTAATTAGTCTATTATAAAAAATAGCCACATTCCTCTGAATTAAATTAGTTAAGGGCTGTTGGTTGCACAGGATCTGAATAGCCAGTACAGGAGTTGTCTTGACCCCCTAGTGATGAAACGCAGTGTGTGATTTTGAGAAGTATCAAGAGGCCTCAAGTCTCTATCCGATGCAGAAATCAATACCTCGTTGCAGTAATTCCGAACCGGCTGAATATATAACTTATAGGTTGTATTCAAGGTTTTTCGAATGCAACCCCATTTCACTCCCTCCAATCTTTTAAGAACTGAGAGTCTCTTCCTTGCTTTCGATACAACATGTTTAACATGTCTGTTCCATGTTAGTTCATTATCAAATATGCAACCCAAATAGCTAGAAACATCGTTGTGTTGTTAAACGGTACCTCTGTAGACGAGGTGAGGAGCAAAGGGTTGTCTATTTAAGGTAAAGAATCGGCTAGTAGTCTCCCTTAAGTTTATTGTTATATTATTTTCTGCAGTCCAGTAATCCAGTCTCACAAGAGTCGAGTTCACGGTGGTATTTAACTTGGTTTGTTCTTTTTTTAAGCACAGCACCAAATGGTCAGGTCATCCGCAAAAAGGGCAGTATTAGTAAGTTCTTCGGAAGTTAAGATGTCGGGAAGATCATTAATAAAGATATTGAATAAGGTGGGACTGATCACAGTACCCTGTGTAAGCCAGTTTCATTCTACTTAAAGCTGAACATAGCATCACCAAAAGGAGTGGCACAAAACCGTTGTGAAAGAAAGTTCTTAATCCATAAAAGCATATTCTTACATACACCCAGGACCTGCAATTTTTGAATACACTTTAGTCGCCAAACGCTATCAAAAGCGGCCTCAAAGTCCACGAACACAGCCAGAACAGAGTGTCTCTGGTCAAGAGCATCCTTTATGGACTGGCTTAAATAAGTAACCTTTTACCTTTTGACCAGTACACTGGCATTTTCTAAAACCAGCCTGTGTTGGAGTTAGAAGGTTATTAGACTCAAGATACCTGTTTCCGTGGAACGAAATCAGTCTCTCCATGACGTTAGACAAAATACTAGTCAATGAAACGGGGCGATAACTGTTCAAATCATCCAAGGTATTGTCCTTTTTATGAATAGGGGTAATAATTGCCTTCTTCCAGGCTACAAGGACCCCAGAATTAAAGCTGTAATTATAAAGTTCCAATAGCACAGAGGCCCAAATAGGTAGAAACATCGTTGTGTTGTAAAACGGTACCTCTGTAGACGAGGTGAGGAGCAAAGGGTTGTCTATTTAAGGTAAAGAATCGGCTAGTAGTCTCCCTTAAGTTTATTGTTATATTATTTTCTGCAGCCCAGTAATCCAGTCTCACAAGAGTCGAGTTCACGGTGGTATTTAACTTGGTTTGTTCTTTTTTTAAGCACAGCACCAAATGGTCAGGTCATTCGCAAAAAGGGCAGTATTAGTAAGTTCTTCGGAAGTTAAGGGGGCATAGGACCTTTAAACAGTCGAAATTCATTGAAAATAGAGCTATCTTTACAATTTTTTAATTTTAACCAGGTGTATCCCAGATGTTCAAATTTTTTTCTCTAAACATATAGAAAACCTTTCTTACTACACAAATTTTACTGAAGTCATATAATTATATGTACATTTTATATTGTTTTTTAAAATTTATACAATTTTGACAGACATAATGGTGTATGTAGCAGCCGCGCGCAGGATATTTCAAATAATATTATACTTATGAACTTCAATTTGATAATAATATATTTATAACTATTACATCTTTAATTTGTACACACTTTTTAAAATTTTGAAATAAATTTAATATTTTTAAAATCTAAACAAAATGAAATTTTCATTTTCAGTGTTAAAAAACATGAAATAAACCTCTTCACAATTCTTTTTTTACTATTTATGGTGAATTTTTGAAGTACAAATTATATATATGGATGAAACAAGTAAGCCTAAAAAATTTGAAAGTGATTGGTTAAATATATTTTAAGATATGTTGCGCGCAAGGGCTAAAATCACATATCTGAGAAAAACAGCTTTAAAGTTTAAAAATACATTCAGTGTTACTTATTATCTTATTTTACACCTTAAAATGCCTTTAGTTCATAAATAGCACCTTCCTATGTCTGTTATGTAAGAAGAATCAAAAATTTTCTGCCTTTTAGGGGCTACTTGAGCTCTATATGTTGCTTCGGAAACTCGAACAGACGTTTCGCGCAGTAGTTTCTTGTTAGTCAGATGAAGCACGTTTACTAAATTTTTACTTATTTATGAGGAATTTTTATCTATAAATTATGTATATAGATGAAACAAGTAAGAGCAAAAAATTTGAAAGTGATTGGTTACATATATTTTAAAATATATTACGCGCAAGTGTTAAAATCACATATCTGAGAAAAACAGCTTTAAAATTTAAAAATGCTTCAATGTTACTTATAATCTTATTTTGTACCTTAAAATACCTTTAGTTCATAATTAGCTCCTTCCTATGTCTGTTATGTAAGAAAAATAAAAAATTTTCTGCCTTTTAGGGGCTACTTGAGCTCTATATGTTGCTTCGGAAACTCAAACAGACGTTTCACACAGTCGTTTCTTGTTAGTCAGATGAAGAACGTTTACTAAATTTTTACTTATTTATGAGGAATTTTTATCTATAAATTATGTATATAGATGAAACAAGTAAGAGCAAGAAATTTGAAAGTGATTGGTTACATATATTTTAAAATATATTGCGCGCAAGTGTTAAAATCACATATCTGAGAAAAACAGCTTTATAATTTAAAAATGCTTCAATGTTACTTATTATCTTATTTTGTACCTTAAAATGCCTTTAGTTCATAATTAGCACCTTCCTATGTCTGTTATGTAAGAAAAATCAAAACTTTTCTTCCTTTTAGGAGCTATTTGAGCTCTATATGTTGCTTCGGAAACTCGAACAGACGTTTCGCGCAGTCGTTTCTTGTTAGTCAGATGAAGAACGTTTACTAAATTTTTACTTATTTATGAGGAATTTTTATCTATAAATTATGTATATAGATGAAACAAGTAAGAGCAAAAAATTTGAAAGTGATTGGCTACATATATTTTAAAATATATTGCGCACAAGGGCTAAAATCACATATCTGAGATACCCGCTTTTAAGTTTAAAAATATATTCAGTGTTACTTATTATAGTATTTTGACCTTAGAATGCTTCCAGTGCATAAATAGCACCTTCCTAATTCTGTTATGTTTGAAAAATCAAAATTTTTCTGCGTTTAAGGGGTATTTGAGCTCTATATGTTGCTTCGGAAACTCGAACAGACGTTTCGCACAGTCGTTTCTTGTTAGTCAGATGAAGAACGTTTACTAAATTTTTACGTATTTATGAGGAATTTTTATCTATAGATTATGTATATAAATGAAACAAGTAAGAGCAAAAAATTTGAAAGTGATTGGCTACATATATTTTAAAATATATTGCGCACAAGGGCTAAAATCACATATCTGAGATACCCGCTTTTAAGTTTAAAAATATATTCAGTGTTACTTATTATAGTATTTTGACCTTAAAATGCTTCCAGTGCATAAATAGCACCTTCCTAATTCTGTTATGTTTGAAAAATCAAAATTTTTCTGCCTTTTAAGAAGTATTTGAGCTCTATGTGTTGCTTCGGAAGCTCGAACATCAGCTTCGTGAAGAAGTTTCTTGTCAGTCAGATGAAAAACATTTACTAAATTTTTACTTATTTAGGAGGAATCTCTTTTGTATAAATTGTATATATAGATGAAACAAGTAAGAGCAAAAACTTGAAAGTGATTGGTACAATATATTTTAAAATATGCTGTGCGCAAGTCGTAAAATCACCTACCTGAGAAAAACAGCTGCAGTGGTACTTTGATAAACTGAAACTCTAGTGACAAGAAAAGAATGAGTTACAGAAAATTTGACGTACTGAAATTGCTTAAAATTACAAAAATATATGACAAATATGACTTTCGCACATGGAAAATTTTGAGTTATCGCAGTTCGACTAATTAATGTTTGGCTGTAGTTTATTATACATCCTGTGTTATTTTATATCTAATTTAGCATCAAAATGCACCTGATGCATAAGTAATTCCTTCCTCTTCCTCTTGTCTTTGAAAATCAAATGTTTTCTGCCTTTTACGAGCTTTTCAAACTTCATATGTAGTGCTAGAGACTCGAAATTCCATCACATTCCATTTTTCCCGCACTACCCGAATGGTTTTTCGAACACACTATTTTATGATTATTTTTCCACTTTTCATACCGAGGGCCACTTTTCTTACTTCTGTAGCTGTTGCAGCCTTTACAAGAAGAAGACATTACTTCGGTTTCAATAACCTTCCCGCTTTCTGCTCCGATTAGTGTACACACACCTACACGTGGCGAATACCCCCTATTTTTCCAACTACCATCTCCACTTACAGTAATATCTTTCGATCCATTTGATAATTCTCTTTCGTCCTGGACAGCAGTTTTCATTAAAGATTTAGCTACAACAGATGTGGCATTTAAAGTCCTGCGATTAATTTTATTATATGATTTCTGAGAAACAGGCGCTGGAAGACCCATCGTACAACAAAAAGGAGATAAAGCCGATAAGCCCTGCCTTATACATCGCATAGAAAATATAGCTCTTCTGTTTATTTCTGGAATATTTTTCTTAACACCAAGCAGTTTTGAATTTTTCACAGACTTTAGTTCATCACAGCTATCACAATATACAAGAAATGTTGATGCTAAACCCATTGAAGATTTTTCACGTATATTTATTGTTCCATGACATATTTTGCAGCACAAAACATCTGCAAGCTCCTTGAAAAGTACTGATATATGAACTATTCTATATTAATGTTCTTCAGATGAAATATGTGACTTATCAAGTGAAAGTTCATCTTTTGAGCTGAACAGTTTTTTTACTTGAAGCACTTAGCTTAGGCGTAGAATCAACATTTTTCATTCGAACACTTTCGGATTGTTTATGTTTTTAATTACATACATATTTCATTGAAAACGTCTTCTTTTCCCAGAACGAGATTTAGTTGCCGGTGTATCCATTATTAGAAAGCAAAAAGCAAAAAGTTTATATTAAAAAATTGCACCAAACAGTCTTGTACGTTGAAGTTTACACAAATAAATATGCAAACGTGAAGAAGTTTGTAATGCATAATTATAAAATAGATTAACTGTATTTTAGTTCAAAGTTTTTATGCTTAAACAACATAAATGCCGCAAATCAATCGTAAAAAGTAAGAAAATATAATGAAAAGAAATTGCAAAACTCAGAAGAAATTCTCCACGTTATAAACAAGTTAACGGCTCTAGAATATAAACAAACTGGGCTGAGCAGTTTAGTTGAGGTGAGTAGTTGCCTTCCTGCTGCTGCAGAAATAATTAAATAAATAATTAAGACATGGTGGTGGAAAAAGTATTAGATTGACATGACAAAACAGCAAACTGCAAACGTAAACAAATAGTGACGTCCCTTTAAAAATGGCGGCGATGGCTGACATGAGAAAATTTTCAAAAGTGTATGTTGCATAAAAGCTCATAACTTTAGAAATAATGCTAATTTTAGAATGCGGTTTTTTGCACAGTGTTCAGAAATGTTCAAACATTCAGAATAAAATAAAATTGAAAAATTGATTTTTTGAAGGTTTAAAGGTCCTATGCCCCCTTAAGATGTCGGGAAGATCATTAATAAAGATATTGAATAAGGTGGGACTGATCACAGTACCCTGTGTAAGCCAGTTTCATTCTACTTAAAGCTGAACATAGCATCACCAAAAGGAGTGGCACAAAACCGTTGTGAAAGAAAGTTCTTAATCCATAAAAGCATATTCTTACATACACCCAGGACCTGCAATTTTTGAATACACTTTAGTCGCCAAACGCTATCAAAAGCGGCCTCAAAGTCCACGAACACAGCCAGAACAGAGTGTCTCTGGTCAAGAGCATCCTTTATGGACTGGCTTAAATAAGTAACCTTTTGACCAGTACACTGGCATTTTCTAAAACCAGCCTGTGTTGGAGTTAGAAGGTTATTAGATTCAAGATACCTGTTTCCGTGGAACGAAATCAGTCTCTCCATGACGTTAGACAAAATACTAGTCAATGAAACGGGGCGATAACTGTTCAAATCATCCAAGGTATTGTCCTTTTTATGAATGGGGGTAATAATTGCCTTCTTCCAGGCTACAAGGACCCCAGAATTAAAGCTGTAATTATAAAGTTCCAATAGCACAGAGGCCCAAATAGGTAGAAACATCGTTGTGTTGTAAAACGGTACCTCTGTAGACGAGGTGAGGAGCAAAGGGTTGTCTATTTAAGGTAGAGAATTGGCTAGTAGTCTCCCTTAAGTTTATTGTTATATTATTTTCTGCAGCCTAGTAATCCAGTCTCACAAGAGTCGAGTTCACGGTGGTATTTAACTTGGTTTGTTCTTTTTTTAAGCACAGCACCAAATGGTCAGGTCATCCGCAAAAAGGGCAGTATTAGTAAGTTCTTCGGAAGTTAAGATGTCGGGAAGATCATTAATAAAGATATTGAATAATGTGGGACTGATCACAGTACCCTGTGTAAGCCAGTTTCATTCTGCTTAAAGCTGAACATAGCATCACCAAAAGGAGTGGCACAAAACCGTTGTGAAAGAAAGTTCTTAATCCATAAAAGCATATTCTTACATACACCCAGGAGCTGCAATTTTTGAATACACTTTAGTCGCCAAACGCTATCAAAAGCGGCCTCAAAGTCCACGAACACAGCCAGAACAGAGTGTCTCTGGTCAAGAGCATCCTTTATGGACTGGCTTAAATAAGTAACCTTTTGACCAGTACACTGGCATTTTCTAAAACCAGCCTGTGTTGGAGTTAGAAGGTTATTAAATTCAAGATACCTGTTTCCGTGGAACGAAATCAGTCCCTCCATGACGTTAGACAAAATACTAGTCAATGAAACGGGGCGATAACTGTTCAAATCATCCAAGGTGTTGTCCTTTTTATGAATAGGGGTAATAATTGCCTTCTTCCAGGCTACAAGGACCCCAGAATTAAAGCTGTAATTATAAAGTTCCAATAGCACAGAAAGCACATTATTGGCAGTTTCAGGAATTCAGGGTGAAAATTATTTGGCCCCGGGCTCGTTTCATACTTTATGTGTCTAATAGCTTCCCTTTTTTAGACGGTGTTTTTAATGATCTTGTTGCATTAAAAATAAAAATAAATTGATTAACCAAATTTGTCTAAGGGGGTCTTATACAAAATTTAAAAAGTTTAACTCTTTGAAAACTAATGGGAGGACTATTTCATTACCGTAGTCTTATTTCCTACCTAACTTTCAATATTTTTGCAATTTACATTGCTCACTTCTCTCCGACAGGTAAAGAATTATAGCGCGTTTCAATTTTTTTGGGACACCCTGTATATAATATGCTATGTATAGGAAAAGTATTTTAACAGCCCCCCGTGTTCACGCGGAGTAAGTACACTTTAATTATGTAGGTCCTTATGTCTTTTCGAGAAATTGATATTAGGGGAAGAAGGTACGTTCCCGTTGGATTCCCACTCTGGGTTCTGGTCTAAATTGGGTGGTTCAAATGCATATCTTTTACCTTTGCGTAGGCCGGACTATATGGTTCGAAGAAGCAGAGTGTCTGAAGCCGAGTTTTTATTAGTTTTACACATTTGTTAGATATTAGAACAGGGTTCAAATATTTTTAGAGTTACGCCTGTTTTATATATGAGTGTGTGGTGTACCCATCCGTACAATTGAAATGTAATGCACGTATGTGTCAACTGAGCAATAATTTTCATGAAATTTAGAATCCGTGATTTACTCGTGAGTAGAAGAGAAATAAGAGTTGTACCCCCGCAGGGGCAGCTGGGCAGCGGCTGCCCCTGGAGGAGGAGGATCCCTCTTTGGGGAGGATGCCTCTTTGGGAGTGTCTTCCCTCTTTTGAGAGGAAGCTTCCCTCTTTGGAGTGAATCCTCTTAGAGGGTCTTTAGACCCCCTGGAGGATCCCTCTCTTGAGACCCCCCTCTTTGGGAGGATGCCTCTTTCGAAAGAGGGCAATTGCGAAAGAGGCATGATGACTCATACGGAGTGAGAGGGGATGATCTGAGGAAGTGGTTTCAATGGATGTCGCAATCGCTGACTGACCCTTGACCTGAGGAAGAAGTTTCAAGGGATGTCGCAATCGAACAATCTAGAAATGACGTGTCGCGATTGATAACCTTAGAAGTGACCTTTGACAAGAGCTCTGAACACACGTCCTCCCTCTCTGCTGTCTGGGAACAAACTGAAATATCTTATCAGCGTGACGTAGTTAAAGCGCCCTCTGGCGAATTTTGATGAAGTGGTGCCATCTATCGGCATTTTTTTCCCAAAAGAATTTAATGTCTCACTTGTCAGGAGCGGGATTCGAACTTGGAACCAACCGATTACGGTGCCTGCGTCTTACTGCCATGCCACAGCACCCGTGCTACATAGATTATTTTCTTCGAAGTGTACCTTATCAGAGGAAGCAGAAGATAGATTATTTTTCGAGGTTCCTTCGAATCGTTCGGTGAATAGCGATGCATTTTATAAAGGGTGCGTTTTAAAACAGAATGTTACGGACTGAATATAAAATTGGTGATTTTATATTGCGATATATAGCATATGATTTTTTAAAAACAAATTGAATACGGATGAACACAAAAATTGTGTTCAGTGGACACAAAAATTGTATTCAGTGGATTCTACGATTTTTTAAATGAATTGAATAAACTCAAGTATAGTTACGCATTTTCAAAATTGTGTTAAGTGAATAGCATTCAACCCTTTTAACACTTAAAAACATGAATGTAATACTTAGCTAAGTGATTTATAGCAATATGGATTTTTTTTCTTTTAAATAAATCTAACAGCATATATCAATATGATTTTTATAATAATAACGAAATGATTTCGAATGTTGTTGTTGAAACCCAAACCGTCCGACCTACCAGAAAGGTGTAAGGTAACTGTTTGGACGGTCGGGAAGTATGATTTCGAATGTTTAAAAACAAAAAGAATACGGATTTACAGTGAACACAAAATTGTGTTAAGTGAATAGGATTCAACCCTTTTAAGTGTTGTGTATTTAAAAAGAAATTTATGCACAATATATTTACTAAGTTTTAAAATAGTGCATTGTATTTAGTTAAAATGAAGTGAACAAGATTCGACCCTTTTGTGCACTTAAAATTTAATCACAGTATATTTGGCAAGCTTTAACATAGCGCATTATACTTAGCTAAAATGAAGTGAATAGGACTCAACCATTCTAAGTGATATATGGCAATGTGTTTAAAAATAAATCTAACAGCATATACGACTAGTAACGAAATGATTTTTTTTTTCTTTTTATAAAAATAATAATGAAAATTAGAACTCACGGAACGACGTCTTCACTAACCGCTGGCCAAACTCCAAATGAGACATATGTACTCATTACGCTATTAAAAATTAGATCTTATCTTTATGACGTCAGCATTATGAGGTGTTGCCACCTATTTTTTCTAATAATATATTTCTAGTAACTGGATACTTCAACGGTCTGATTTGCTACACGTAATCTGAAATACATCACTTTAATGATATTGTGCATTGAATATGATTTGACCATTTTTAAAGTGGTGGATGTAATTGAAATATCGAAGTTTAGAATTTAACAAGCAATCGAATTTTCACAGATACACCCAAAATTTTAGCATTTAGTTTAAATAAAATAAAAGCCAACGAATATAATAAGACCATTTTCACAGTGCACATCCTAATTTTAGTATCATTATAGAATTTCAGAAGTGTGTGTTTTTATAATGTGAATAGGATTGATTTGACCATTTTTAAAGTGGTGGGTGTAATTGAAATATCGAGGTTTAGAATTTAACAAACTAACAAATCGACCATTTGCACCCCCAAAAGTTTACCACTGAGTTTAAATAAAATAAAAGCCAACGAATATGATATAACCATTTTAACAGTGAAGGGTATAATTTTTACTACCATTATAGAACTTAGAAGTGAGTGTACAGTTTCGATTATTTTTACAGCACATCAACACTTTTAAAATCTATTGAATAGGAATAAACCATTTTGCACAAACATGTACCTTGATTTCAACACCCAGTATTAAAACCTGCTAAACATGAAACGAATAAGTATTGTGTGAGATTTTATCGCACTAACTTTTAATCTTTTTAAATTTTTAAAAATGTCCGAAATAGTTGTATTTCATCGGTAGACATAAATTGTATGGAGTACATTTTTATGAAAAAAATATCTGTTTCGACAGCTTTTAAAAATAGATTTCTACAGTTGTACACTACGGTTCTAGAATTTTCTAAATACGAATCGACTGTTTGAACTACGAATGGTGTTTTTACCGATGCAAAAATTTACAGGACAAATATTTCGATGAAACCGAACTTAGTTGAAGCTTCTAAGTTTGAATATTTAGAATCATTTCATATAATTTTTATATTCACATTGAAGATAGTTAACAAAGTTGGAACTCACGGAGCGACAGCTTACTGTCCACACTCCAAATGAGTGATACACTCTCATTACATTATTAAAAATTAGATCTTATCTATAATGATGTCATTATGTTG
This sequence comes from Amaurobius ferox, assembly GCA_951213105.1. Taxonomy (NCBI): domain Eukaryota; kingdom Metazoa; phylum Arthropoda; class Arachnida; order Araneae; family Amaurobiidae; genus Amaurobius; species Amaurobius ferox. The sequence goes on along the minus strand of OX578148.1, from coordinate 13,829,778 downwards.
ACGTGTTGCCACTACACAATTATTCTTTCCAAATTATGCATTTTTTCTTTTATTTAATAACTTGCTATTAACCGTCTTATGCTATCCATTTTTTTGTCATATAAGCAGATATTCCATATACCTTCTAAATGTTAAGTTATAATTTAAAAATAAAACATTAGAGTTGTATTTTACGTCTGAATTCGTCCAAGTGGAAATCCGACGATTGCAAATGCATGATTGGATCCTTACATTTCCATAGACACCTCTAAAATGTGTGGATCTTATTTTGAAAAAGCTGCTCTCAGAAAGAATATGTATATGAATACATATTTTCCATAAATATATCCCCTCCCACAATACACACAATATGCAAGACAAAGACTCACCCAGAATACATTCCAAATCGGCTCTATAGCTTATCGTGCTTATCAGTGTAACAGATAGTGACCCAAAGTTCATGTTCGCAAAGTGAGATAATTGCAATGTTATTGTTTTAAGCAGATCACATATTTAAATGAAAAATTTATCAAATTATACAATACATACAAGAGCTGGAAGATCTTAACATTTCAATATTATAGAATAGTCACGAATGTTTTTTTTTCCCCATTTAAAATTATCAAATTTTAATGCAATTTGACACAAATTGCACAATACTTAGTGTATGACTATCAAATAAGAGCTAGGTTTTATTGTTACAACAAAGTTTAAGATCATTAAACGGCTATATATATATATTTTTTTTTTAAAGAAGAATAGTATATAACTTACTGTTTTTAAGGATAGGCGATTGTTAACATTGAATTTAAATGAAAGAGTGACCCTCTGAGACAAGTACAGTACATTGCAATAACATTAAAAAATATGAAAGGTATACAATTAACACCCTAAAAGAAACATGTAATGAGTTTTGATATCTTAATACGAGACATTATTGACATGCACATAGAAATGTCACAATTTTGTGGCTGTAGATGCTCCATAAGACCCTTCTGCTCTTAATAAATGATCCCAGTTGAATGTACATATTTAACAACACACAGAAAATGACAAGACCACAACAAAATTTTACACCTATTACAGAATAAGTCCCAACTTCGTAGATTTTTAAGAAACTACAGTCGAATTTTCACCGATTCTTTGAGATTGAAACACAACATTGTTTATAAATCTTCATACTTTAGAGAATGGAACATAACTTAGCATTTATTTTGAATGAATTCAGAATTTTGACATTGATTATAAATTTAGGATTTAAACTCTGTAAAGTGTAAATATCTTTTGCTATGAAACTCACACTGTAGACATTTGATATGATTCGAATAAATCTATTTTTAATTTTTTTTTATATTTTATTTTAAAAAGTGAGATTAGTAAACCTGTTACACTTGTATGCATAGATACATAACTCATAACCATATAACATTTCTTAAATGGAACATGCTAAAAAAAAAAAAAAAATTAGCTAATGAGTATAAATAAGGAATTCAATTTGAAAGATAAAAACCATTTAATGAATCTATTATTCATGAAATACACATTAACCATTATCAGTTGTACATTTAAACAAATAAGTTAAAATAATTTCCTTATCGCACTTTCATAGTCCTCTGATTTGAATGACTCGAAAAAATTTCTATCATAGCAGTAAAAGACTTCTTCACCACGCAACAAAACTTTCTTAGCAATGTTATTAATGTCAAGATTTAGAAGTACTTGTTCAGACACTCTGTCATACATTTGTAATGGAGTGCTGTAAAGACATTCATGGTAACTTAAATCTTCAACTTGACCAACACAACCAACACATTTGAAAAGTTTTCTTACATGACACATAATGTTGTCATGAATACAAGAGATTAATTGTTATTTATGTCATGAATGCAAGAGATTAATTGTTTTAATATCTTTCATATTTTTTAATGTTATTGCAATGTACTGTACTTGTCTCAGAGGGTCACTCTTTCATTTAAATTCAATGTTAACAATCGCCTATCCTTAAAAACAGTAAGTTATATACTATTCTTCTTTAAAAAAAAAAATATATATATATATAGCCGTTTAATGATCTTAAACTTTGTTGTAACAATAAAACCTAGCTTTTATTTGATAGTCATACACTAAGTATTGTGCAATTTTTGTCAAATTGCATTAAAATTTGATAATTTTAAATGGGAAAAAAAAACAAAAACATTCGTGACTATTCTATAATATTGAAATGTTAAGATCTTCCAGCTCTTGTATGTATTGTATAATTTGATAAATTTTTCATTTAAATATGTGATCTGCTTAAAACAATAACATTGCAATTATCTCGCTTTGCGAACATGAACTTTGGGTCACTATCTGTTACACTGATAAGCACGATAAGCTATAGAGCCGATTTGGAATGTATTCTGGGTGAGTCTTTGGCTTGCATATTGTGTGTATTGTGGGGGGGGGGTATATTTATGGAAAATATGTATTCATATACATATTCTTTCTGAGAGCAGCTTTTTCAAAATAAGATCCACACATTTTAGAGGTGTCTATGGAAATGTAAGGATCCAATCATGCATTTGCAATCGTCGGATTTCCACTTGGACGAATTCAGACGTAAAATACACCTCTAATGTTTTATTTTTAAATTATAACTTAACATTTAGAAGGTATATGGAATATCTGCTTATATGAAAAAAAATGGATAGCATAAGACGGTTAATAGCAAGTTATTAAATAAAAGAAAAAATGCATAATTTGGAAAGAATAATTGTGTAGTGGCAACACGTCAACATAATGACGTCATTATAGATAAGATCTAATTTTTAATAATGTAATGAGAGTGTATCACTCATTTGGAGTGTGGACAGTAAGCTGTCGCTCCGTGAGTTCCAACTTTGTTCACTATCTTCAATGTGAATATAAAAATTATATGAAATGATTCTAAATATTCAAACTTAGAAGCTTCAACTAAGTTCGGTTTCACCGAAATATTTGTCCTGTAAATCTTTGCATCGGTAAAAACACCATTGGTAGTTCAAACAGTCGATTCGTATTTAGAAAATTCTAGAACCGTAGTGTACAACTGTTGAAATCTATTTTTAAAAGCTGTCGAAACAGATATTTTTTTCATAAAAATGTACTCCATACAATTTATGTCTACCGATGAAATACAACTATTTCGGACATTTTTAAAAATTTAAAAAGATTAAAAGTTAGTGCGATAAAATCTCACACAATACTTATTCGTTTCATGTTTAGCAGGTTTTAATACTGGGTGTTGAAATCTAGGTACATGTATGTGCAAAATGGTCTATTCCTATTCAATAGATTTTAAAAGTGTTGATGTGCTGTAAAAATAATCGAAACTGTACACTTACTTCTAAGTTCTATAATGGTAGTAAAAATTATACCCTTCACTGTTAAAATGGTTATATCATATTCGTTGGCTTTTATTTTATTTAAACTTAGTGGTAAACTTTTGGGGGTGAAAATTGTCGATTTGTTAGTTTGTTAAATTCTAAACCTCGATATTTCAATTACACCCACCACTTTAAAAATGGTCAAATCAATCCTATTCACATTATAAAAACACACACTTCTGAAATTCTATAATGATACTAAAATTAGGATGTGCACTGTGAAAATGGTCTTATTATATTCGTTGGCTTTTATTTTATTTAAACTAAATGCTAAAATTTTGGGTGTATCTGTGAAAATTCGATAGCTTGTTAAATTCTAAACTTCGATATTTCAATTACATCCACCACTTTAAAAATGGTCAAATCATATTCAATGCACAATATCATTAAAGTGATGTATTTCAGATTACGTGTAGCAAATCAGACCGTTGAAGTATCCAGTTACTAGAAATATATTATTAGAAAAAATAGGTGGCAACACCTCGTAATGCTGATGTCATAAAGATAAGATCTAATTTTTAATAGCGTAATGAGTACATATGTCTCATTTGGAGTTTGGCCAGCGGTTAGTGAAGACGTCGTTCCGTGAGTTCTAATTTTCATTATTATTTTTATAAAAAGAAAAAAAAATCATTTCGTTACAAGTCGTATATGCTGTTAGATTTATTTTTAAACACATTGCCATATATCACTTAGAATGGTTGAGTCCTATTCAGTTCATTTTAGCTAAGTATAATGCGCTATGTTAAAGCTTGCCAAATATACTGTGATTAAATTTTAAGTGCACAAAAGGGTCGAATCTTGTTCACTTCATTTTAACTAAATACAATGCACTATTTTAAAACTTAGTAAATATATTGTGCATAAATTTCTTTTTAAATACACAACACTTAAAAGGGTTGAATCCTATTCACTTAACACAATTTTGTGTCCACTGTAAATCCGTATTCTTTTTGTTTTTAAACATTCGAAATCATACTTCCCGACCGTCCAAACAGTTACCTTACACCTTTCTGGTAGGTCGGACGGTTTGGGTTTCAACAACAACATTCGAAATCATTTCGTTATTATTATAAAAGTCATATTGATATATGCTGTTAGATTTATTTAAAAGAAAAAAAAATCCATATTGCTATAAATCACTTAGCTAAGTATTACATTCATGTTTTTAAGTGTTAAAAGGGTTGAATGCTATTCACTTAACACAATTTTGAAAATGCGTAACTATACTTGAGTTTATTCAATTCATTTAAAAAATCGTAGAATCCACTGAATACAATTTTTGTGTCCACTGAACACAATTTTTGTGTTCATCCGTATTCAATTTGTTCTTAAAAAATCATATGCTATATATCGCAATATAAAATCACCAATTTTATATTCAGTCCGTAACATTCTGTTTTAAAACGCACCCTTTATAAAATGCATCGCTATTCACCGAACGATTCGAAGGAACCTCGAAAAATAATCTAACTTCTGCTTCCTCTGATAAGGTACACTTCGAAAAAAATAATCTATGTAGCACGGGTGCTGTGGTATGGTGGTAAGACGCAGGCACCGTAATCGGTTGGTTCCAAGTTCGAATCCCGCTCCTGACAAGTGAGACATTAAATTCTTTTGGGGAAAAAAATGCCGATAGATGGCACCACTTCATCAAAATTCGCCAGAGGGCGCTTTAACTACGTCACGCTGATAAGATCTTTCAGTTTGTTCCCAGACAGCAGAGAGGGAGGACGCGTGTTTAGAGCTCTTGTCAAAGGTCACTTCTAAGGTTATCAATCGCGACACGTCATTTCTAGATTGTTCGATTGCGACATCCCTTGAAATTTCTTCCTCAGGTCAAGAGTCAGTCAGCGATTGCGACATCCATTGAAACCACTTCCTCAGATCATCCCCTCTCACTCCGTATGAGTCATCATGCCTCTTTCGCAATTGCCCTCTTTCAAAAGAGGCATCCTCCCAAAGAGGGGGGTCTCAAGAGAGGGATCCTCCTGGGGGTCTAAAGACCCTCTAAGAGGATTCACTCCAAAGAGAGAAGCTTCCTCTCAAAAAAAGGAAGACACTCCCAAAGAGGCATCCTCCCAAAAGAGGATCCTCCTCCCCAAAGAGGGATCCTCCTCCTCCAGGGGCAGCCGCTGCCCAGCTGCCCCTGCGGGGGTACAACTCTTATTTCTCTTCTACTCTCGTGCGTCCATTGGGGTTTCCTAAAAATTAAAAATAAATTAAACTAGTTCATTTTTACACGATAAAATTAAAAAATATTTAAATAAAAATTCAAAATGTATTTCCACATCAAATCGAATGAATTAAATTCAAATTAAAAATCAAATTAAAAAGAAATTAAAATTAAAAATCAAATTAAAAAGAAATTAAAATTAATAAGATGTGCAATTGCTCATCCATATAGAGCAGATAATTATTTTCTGTAAAATATTTCTTGAGAATCCCGTCCACTCAATTTCGATATGCGAAAGTACATATTTTTGACAAAATTTTTCGTATTCGGGATTTTATGAGATTTGACGTTAATGAAAACGATAAACTCTGATGTAAAAATTAAATAATTAAAAAACTGAAAAATCGCAACACAATTTTACGTAAACTTCCATTATCTACGAAAATTTAAATATATCTTAATTCAATTAATATACACAACAAAACAGAAAGAGAAAATATTATATATGGGGAAATTCTTGTTCTGCTTACACAATTAAATGTTACCTATTTTTAACAAAGATCATTCAAAAACTTACAACACCGGGTCCCACGCCTTGATTCACCCACCACAGCCCCCCCCCCCCCCCAATCTCCGCTTGCCGTCGGTACGAAACATGGTGTAGCAATTTTTGTCTGACAATATAACCTTCCAATCATCACATGTCCAGGAAATTCGCTCCCGGCACCACTGTAAACGCATTTTCAGGTTCTTCACTGAAATGAGAAATTTCCGCACACTCATGGGTCTGGCTACACTGATTTTCTGCAATTACCTGCCCATTAGTCGAGTCGAAATCAGTTGAGAATAGTCATTATTGAAGTTTTTCGTCAGTTACAGCACAGTAGATTCCCTTGTCTGCCGTACAAACCGTCTGAAACGCACGCCCCCGATCACTAGGTTATTTTATTGTTTCGATCCACAGTTCCGCCTTTTAGCAACACCTTGTGGTTCTATTTTCAGCTGTTATACACTTAGAATATTTCAGATTTCGAGGAGCGAGTGAGTTGTTAAGTTCTGTAAATCTTAGTTCCTGCTCCCCTGACAACAATGCATTTTCCAACAGAGAGAAATTTGTCGTTTTCCCCATTTTGATCCACATTTTTCAGAACACACACAGACAGCATTCTTACAGCGGTGCAGCGAATCCGTGCATCTCCCATGGTCAACATAATTTGCTTACATTCGCCTGTCGCATACATATGCATACATGTTCCCAGGTTTCTAATTCACTGACCAGTGCTTGTGGTATACACGTAAATGTCATATTGATACTGCATTGTTGACGTTCCCAGACTTAACTTACGAAGTGTTAACTTAAGATGTGTTTTGGATAAACACTACGTCATCTATATGAGAGAGTGAAAAGCAGATTATCTGTATAGCAAGCAGATTTAGAATTCAGAAATATTGAATAAAATTTTTGAGATATTTATAAGCAAATAATAAAAAGTTTGTTGCCGTGCAAAATTTATTGACATACAATACAAAAAAGTGTTTCTTTGTTTGGAAAATACATTTATCACTGGGTTGGTAAAGGTAACGTATCACAATGATTTCCTTGTAGCGGTGGCAACGACTACGCCTAGGTATAGATCGCGCTGTCTCAGTCAATGTTAATATTTTCGAAGTGGCTTGATATATGTAAAAAAAAACAGGTGAGGAAACAAACTCATTATTTTTAGAACTACTACATTGTACATAAATTTAAAGGCATGCCGTTTTAAAATATTACTGTTCAGTGCTTTTTTTCCACGTTTCCACACTCGATATATTCATTCGTTTTAGGACGTATGTTAGCCTTTAAATGCATATTTTGGGTCATTCATTGCAAACGGCGTTTATCGGAGTTCATTGCAAAAACTGAAATCTCACGATTGTCCAATACCGTGGCAGTCTTCTTTTTTAAGTCTCATATAAATGCAGTCATAAATTCATTTGAATTCGATTATCCCTTTCGCTTCCTGTGTCTATGATCATAGATAATTGTTTATATAATCCTTATGAAATATCCTGAAAATATTTAACACTGCATTGCGAATAGGCGGCAAAACGTACAGTTATAAAATTCTCCATATGGACTAATCGTAACTGGTAGATGAACAGACTTTTGATTTAATCTAGTGTTAATTAAAAAAATATGATGTGGGCATCACATGACTTTCCTTATATAATGCAGTGAATACTTTTACAATAAAAAAATAGGTTTTTCTTATAGTAGATATTTATATTCTTTCCAAGATATTAAATTTTCGTCAATTAGTCGTCATTTTCATTGATTTAGTGTCATTTTTATCCATTTGGCGAGTTTTCCGTTAATTTGGCAACATTTAAAAAAGTCGGCAAGTTGGCGACATTCCGCTAAATTCATAGCCAAAGTCTCGCCAAGCGTTATGGACAGAGAAATAAGTTATTCTTATAGCAGATAAATTATTGGCGTTCAAATACAAAAGTATTAATCAAAGTATATTTTCTCATCAATGGAACGAGCTAGATCCACGAGAATGATGTCACCCAATTTATTGCATGATATTACAAATGAAAAGTGAACATGTTTCTCAATAGTTAATATATTTTTTTTAAGTTATGGGATTTTTTGATAAATTTATTTAACAAATTTGCAATATTGCTATCGTTCTAAAGTTTATGTTAATCGTTTTCTAAGGGAAAATTACATAAGAAATGTCTATTTGCGTAACTTTATTAATGGTTTTGATTTTTTGATGATTTTTTCAATATTTCACTCAAAAACTTCTGGGTTTTGAACATCCGATTACGTTTTAATACAATAGCCTTCCAGTATTTATGGATTGTAATTTTTGTACCAAATTTCATTCTAATCGCTCTATTTGTTCGTAAGATATCGTCTCCACAGACTCACTGACAAATACACACACAGACATCACCTCAAAAATGTTTGATTCGTGATCAGGGATGCTTGAAACGTGTTCTCCCGTCGAAAACTCGAATTCGAATTTTCGACACTTTCACAATACTTTCCTTATACATTATGTATATAAGTAAAGTAATAATTAATTAAAATGTGATCTGTACAGAGCTTGTCTTTTCCTACATAATGGAAGTACTTTTCTGCTTTCAATACGGAATAATGATGGACAAAATCCACGGCACAATGTTTTTAACATTGGAAAGCACACGGACATGCTACACTTTTCTGGATGACAACATGTAAAATAAAATTTGAAGTACCCAATTAACTAAAATTTTGTGCAAATCCTGTTGATTCAGGCCCATAAATATAGCTATAAATCCAATAGATTTCTAATATCTCTTTCGCTGCCTGTGTCTATGATCATAGACAATTGTTTATATAATTCCTATTAAAAAATCCTGCAAATATTTAACACTGCAGAGCGAATAGACGCAAAAAATTACAGTTGTAAAATTTTGCATATAGACTAATATTAACTTGTTGTACAGCATTTTCATTTAATCTACAGTTAATTTAAAATTAGTTAATTAAAATGTGATCTGGGTAGAACTTTATTTTTCCTGCATAATGCAAGTACTTTACTGCTTTCAGTACGAAATAATGATGTACAGGGTCCACGGTACATTCTTTTAACGTTGAAAAGTACACGGGCCTATGGCACTTTTCTGGATAACAACATGTAACATTATTTTGAAGTATCCAAAATTATATTTCACGTAAATATAACTTGACATTTGAAAATATTGTTAACATCTTCTAAGTAATATATTCACTCCATTATATTAAAATAACTTAATTATTAATTTATCAGTTTAGCTTTATTTTCATAACTTGACCATATCTGCCAACTTGGAATATTTTCCTCAATTTGACAACACATAGAAAAACTCATCAAGCTGAGGAAATTTGGCCAAATAAGTCTCAAAAATTTCCAAATTTTTCTCTAAGTGTCACATATTTGATAACACTACTGTTCATTTATATATAATTTTTAAACACATATATTTGTAAAATATGCAGTGTGTCGAGAACGGTTCAGACTAGCATATTAAAGTCTATGTCATTCGTTTTAGAATAAAAATTATTTAAAAAATGATTAATTATTTAGCATTATTGAATGTCCAGATTTGTTTATGATATTTTGAAACATTCATTCGAAGATTTATGGGTTTTGCGAACATTCTATCACGTTTAAATAAATATGGTTGTAATATATATATATATTCACGAAGCGTAATAAACGTGCCAAATTACGTTTGAAACATATCGCATCTAGAGACTCAAGGATACACACATAGACATCACCTCACAAACGCTCGATTCATTTTCAAAAATGCATGAAATATGTTCTTCCATCGAAAAACCGAATTCGAATTTTTTACTCAGTCAGAGTATTTTCACTATAAATTATACTATGTAAGGAAAGTATTACATACATGATTATATGCATATATACATATATGTATTCTTAAAATTTAGTTGATTGATTTAAATTTGCTTATCGATAAGCGTGAACTGGACAAAAATGTGTGTCACTAATCACTTAACAACAAATTAGAGAATATAAAATTAGCTAACTGAAATCAAGTTTTAGAATCTTAAACACAATGATGCAAACAGCCTTAGACGAACGAGGATTCTAATTTTAAAGACATTAAATTTTCGTTATCTATGGTAATATATAAATATATATTTTGCAAAATATCATCATTAGCGTGGACTGTTTGATGTGTACAATTAACAGTGTTAACACAGACTTTATTATCTAGCAAATTATTTCAGCGCTGCCAAAATGTATTCGATTCTGAGTAGCGCTGAAAAAATAAAATATTATAATATATATTATAATACTTTATAAGGAATTGATCCAAAATCTAATCAGTACCAAGTTAACCTACATTTACCAAATTTTGTGAAATTTGGTCTATCAGAATAATAAACCTATATCATAAACCTATCAGGCTAATAAAGAAACAAAATGTGGGACTAGGCATTGAACAGAAGACTTTGTAAATAAAATGCTCTCAATAAATAGCCAGTTTATAGATTTGTCAGTGTATTGTGCTACTTTTTACATTCCTTATATACAATAATGTGTAAGGAAAGTATTGTGACGGGGTTTAAAATTCGAATTGGAGTTTTCGACGGGAGAGCACGTTTCAAGCATCCCTGATTTCGAATCGAACATATTTGAAGTGACGTGCATGTGTGTGTGTGTGTGTGAAAGTATGTGTGTGTCAGTGAGCCTGTGGAGACGATAACAGACGAACGAATGGACCGATTAGACCGATATTTGGTACACAAATTGCAATCTGTGAATACTGGAAGCTTATTGTTTTTATAAGCAATCGAATGTTCATAATCCTCCTAAATTTTAGAGTGAAATTTTGAAAATATCGTCAAAAAATCAAAACCTCTAATAAAGTTACGCAAATAGACATTTCTTATGTAATTTTTAATTAGAAAACGATTGACATGAATTTTGGAACGCTAGCATGAACCGTTCTCGAGATATTGTACATTTAAAAAAAAATTATCAAAAAATCATATAAAATAAAAAAAAATATATCCTATTGAGAAACATGTTCACTTTTCATATGTAATACCATGCGATAAATTTGGTGACATCCTTCTCGTGAATCTAGCTCGTTCCATTGATGAAAAAAATACTTTGAGTAACACTTTCGTATTTGAACGCCAATAATCATTTATCTGCTGTAAGAATAACTTATTTCTCCATCCATAATGCTTGGCGAGATTTTGGCGACAAATTTGGTGGAATGTCGCCAATTTGGCGACTTTTTAAGTGTTTATAAATTAACGAAAAACTCACCAAATGGATATAAAGGACGCTAAATCAATGAGAATGACGACTAATTGACGAAAATTCAATCTTTTGGAAAGAATATAAATATCTACTCTAAAAATAATCAATTTTTTTACTGTAAAAGTAGTAAATTCATTACATTATATAAGAAAAGGCATGAGTTGCCCACATCAGATTTTTTTTTGTTCTATTTGCACCTGAAAACGGTTTATACAGATTCCGTTTCTAACAAATTTTGTCAATATTGCTGCTTTCTGCTTTATGTAATACATTTTGATAGAAGATGAAAGCTATTATAGGAGCGAAATTAAATATAATTTCCTATGGAGAAAATTACGTATTGATTTATTCATGGATTTAAAGTATTAAGATGACAAGTACGTAGTTGATTGCATCCAGTCATGCAACGTATAAGAAAGAGCAGAACCAACAATGTGAATCGAAATGAATTCAGAGAGTGAACAAATTAATTTTAGCATAATTATTCCTTTATGTAAACTTTTCTATGTATATTGGGGCGGAGATATACCTTTGTAAATAGTTAATAGGAATAGTTAAAAGTTATCCGGTTAAATATTCTGAATAGTTGTATCAGTTGGCTGAATTATAATTTATTATTTTAACCTCTTTCTTTGAAAAATGAGAACACGTTTTACAATTTAACAAAATGAGTAAATGAGAAATTAAATATAAAACACAATATTTGTACTGTACCATGATTTAACATCTTATATACAAATATCGCCAAATATCGTCACGGATATTATTGTTTTAGACATTTATTAAATCATTCGGAAAAAATGCGTCCTTGGCGCGAGTTACATATTCAGATAATTTAGTCGTATAAAATCAATAATATGAATATTCTACATTAAATAGTTACTTTCAAACTGAAATTTAATTAAGGTCCCGGCGCAGCGAAAATGTGAAAAACATAAAATATATCAATAACGGATAGTCATAGAGTAATGGGGCTGGGCTTATTCTGTCCATTATAAAAAATTAAGTATGAAATAATTATTGAATTGATATATTAAAGCATACGTACTCTTTTATTTTCAAATTTAACAATATTTGCAGACCATTTCGAAAGAAAGATTGATTATAATTTTTAAGTCGTGCCAAAATCTAATCAGCACCAAGTTAACCTACAAGGGATTTATTCACTAAATTTTGTGAAATTTGGTCCATTAGTTTTTCAGCCAGAGTTGATATAGGGCATTTTTGCTGGCCATTTCGCTCAAAAAAAGGGAGTTTTCTATATCCCCAATCGTACCAAAATCTACTCAGCATCAGGGTCGCTTAGAAGGGACTTACATAGGGGAAGTTCGGGTAAATTGACGAACTGAAGCAATACTTACGTTTAAGTTGTTGTAGCTTGCAATTAGAGCTGCAGTTTTTTCTGCATTTAGTACACTATTAGTTAGCTTTAACCACGAATTATTGTATTATTTTTAAACAACAAGAAAAATGAACAAATAAACTTTATTGCATGAGGGGCAGTTTCGTCATTTTACCCTCACTGGCGGGTAAGATGACTTTTAAGGTGGGGTAAGATGGGGAACAATTAAATTGTACGAAAACGGAAGTTAATTTAGAGATTTTTCAGGTATATCAGACCATACAAAAATTGCATATATAACGCTTAATCTTAGCTTCTTTCGGATCTATATCGGAGCACTGGGCATGTGTCCATTCTCTGCAGAGAGAGCACTTCAACCATAGTTCATCTTTACCATACTCAGAACAAATAATGCATTCTCTCTCTTCTTTAGAGAGACTGTCGTCACTTTCTTGATAATCAATGTGCATTGATGAGTTGAATGATGTTTCATTTAGATATTTTTGAAAGCTTTTTAGATTTCTTGCTCATTGGGAATTTACGTTTAATACCTGATTTTCTTTGCTTATCAATATCTTCCTTACTTTTTACATTTTTCCTTCTTTGTTTCTCTATTCTTTCTCTTTCTCTTTTTCTATTTTCTAGAACTTTTTTAAAGGGTGAACTTGTAATTTGGAAAGAAGTCCATTTTTTTTCTTTATTTTCGCTGTTGTGGGGTTGCATGAGGCAGAGGAGGCAAACTTGATGTTCTCTGTGTTTCTTCAGCAGCAACAGGAGTGGACGATGTTCCAAATATGGGAGATGGTGGCATTGTTGTGGTGGAAATAACTTGTGAATTTGTAGTGGGCAGAGGAAGTAAACGTGATGTTGTCTGCATTTCTTCAGCAGCAGCAGGAGTGAATGATGTTCCAACTATTGGAGATGGTGGAATTAGTGTGGTGGAAATAATTTGTGAATTTGTATTGGCAGAGGAGGCAAAGTTGATGTTCTCTGTATTTCTTAAGCAGCAGCAGGAGTGGATTATGTTCCAGCTATGGAGGAAGGTGGCCTTGGTGTCGTGAAAATCACTTAAAGATATGCGTTGTCTGTGGTTTCCAGTGGTGTGAAGTCTGTGTCATCAAAGATCTGGGAGTTGAAGCGACTCATTGCCAGTTGCTCTGAACCCATTGATGACATTATTCAAAGTTGCTGCTTTCTTGAACGCCATATTTGGCCTACTTACATTTTCTTGATATTTTTTGACGTATCGTCTTAGAGTCGCCGCAGGTTTACCGAATTGTTTGACTGTAGAAATCGTGGAAAATCAACTTCGAACTTGCCTCATCACCTCTTTCATAGCATCTTCACACCAATTTTGTCGGTTAGTATTTCTGTTGTACGGTTTTACCATCTCTGAAATGAACAAAAGTATTCATAATTTGTCTATTAGCCTACTTATTTTGAAAATAAAAAGGTTTTCTAAATTTCGGGTAAAATGGCGAATTCGCCTACAGTATACCGCCGAATTCATGCAGTATACCACTAGCCATGTCGGCTGCGCGAAACGTGGCTAGAAATGGCTCATTATAATCAATAATTTAATCCACCAAATCCCTCTAGCCGGAATACTTGACGAAAAATTGGCAACCTTGATGACTAAACATGACTAAACATCTTGCTCAACATCACCAAACATCTTGCTCAACATCACCAAACATCATACACTACAAAATATTTTGCTTGAAAAAACAAAAGATCTTGCTTTATAACATTAAATATCCTGTTCTACAGTACTAATCGTCATGCTGTACAACAAAATACATACTGTTCTAGAACACTAAATATTTTGCTTTACAACAAAATACATATTGTGCTACAACACAATACATACTGTTCTACAACACTAAATATTTTGCTTTACAACAAAATACATATTGTGCTACAACACTAAATATCTTGCTATACAACAAACATCATGCTCTAAAACACTCAGCATTTTGCTCTAAAACACTAAAAATCTTGCTGCGCAATATTAAACATCTTCCTGTGCCACATTAAAAATCTTGCTCTACAACACCAGACATCGTGTTCTACACTACTAAATATGATGTTCAACAACGCATCTTACTCTATATATGATGTTCTACAACACATCTTGCTACGCCGCTGCCAGAACTGCCGCCGTGTTCATGCGGAGTACGATCACGTTAAACATGTGGGTCCGTAAGTCCTTCCGAGAGGTTGGTGGTAGGGGAAGGAGGGTACGGTCCCTGTGGATGCCTCCCCCACTGGGTTCCGGTCTAAATTGGGTGGCACTTCCCGGCCGTCCAAACAGTTACCTTACACCTTTCTGGTAGGTCGGACGGTCTGGGTCTCAACAACAACAACACATCTTGCTACAACACATCTTGCTCCCGGCCACACGTTTAATTGCCGTAAGCCCTAGGGTTGGCTGTGTGGTCTGGGCCTTCAACACATCTTGCTCTATAATCTTGCTCCACAACACTAAATATCTTGCTCTATAACACTAAACATCTTGCTCAATAAAACTAAACATTACTCTTACACTAATGAGTTTTCACTATATTTCCTTACAAAAACTTACAAATTGTTGTAAACGACTTTAACAAATATTGCTTTTATATTAGCTTTTAATTTTACATAGCTTCATGAGATCATATATGGATTAAACTGCATTAAGGTACCGACGGTCTTTGATTGTATCAATATGGTTCTATGTATTGAAATGGTTCTATGTATTGAAATGTATGTATGGAATTGGTTCTATGTATTGAAATGTATGTATGGTAGATATGTATTGAAATGTTTGAAATAGGTGATGACGAAGGAATGAAAGAAAATTAAAAGTGTAAGTTAGAAAGAATATTTATAATAACATATATACAGATATTTAAAAAATGTTGATATATTCTATTTTCTAGTGATGGCTGTGACATGAAAAGAAAAAATGTCATAAAGATGTCATTTGTAAAATATAATTTTATGTGTATAGTGTTAATTTAAGTGTCGCGATCCGATCTAGGTGACCGTCTAATTGTCGAAATGCTTGACCAACTGTAAGCTATGTAAAATGTTTCATGTGCAGTCCTTAAAACAGGTTTTGTTAAACCAAAATTTAAAATAGTGATCGCATGGGGTCTTAAAGCAACAACGTATATGTCGGTTGCTCAGACTGGCGATTTGGAAACTTATACTCATCGTAGGTTTGCCACTCTGCCCTTTAAACAGAGTTACTAATATTAGGTTCCGACAGTCAGGTCTCATTCCGTCAAGAATTAAGCGGGTCAGAGTCGGAGACGTTGGCTATTGACCGTCGAGAAATGGGGCAAGTTGGTAGGAGGTAGTTATAAGGCAATTTTGTGCGGTGGATCCCGTTTAGAGGGATATCACGTTCAAAATGTTGTTGATCTGGCCTATTGTGAGGTTTGTATAACCTTTGGTTATTATTTACCTCATTTTCGTTATTATTTAGGTTTGACTTTATATAAACAACTTCTGACTGATTTGGTAATGTAGACCAATTGCCTGGGAAAGTAACATCTGAAGTCCTGCATAGCGACAGAATAAATTTCGAATCGTGAGGTAGATAAATGTTGGGTAGTAGGAAGAGGCTGTGCACCGTTCTGTTAGTAGGCTGGTTGATAGATCTACTGAAGTTTGGATGGAAGTGGGAAATAGCTAGGAGTCGATTCGATGTGTGAGTGAGAAGAAAGGAATCGCATGTTTGTGGAGCAGACACTAGAATGGATACCACTATGACCATGAAGATCTAGTATCACTGGCTGGCTAAAATAAGGTTTAGATGACCTAAACAAAGTTTAGTAATCACCGACGATTTTCACAGATTACTTAAAGATAGAATATCGCCAGGTCCGTCAAAGTACAGTAATGATATGTTTTATTAAATAATGGGCACATGCAATACTGGCTGTTTGGTACTTGTCTGTATTTAGTTACTTAGCCGGCTGTTGTATTTTGAGTGATTACACAATACAGGTGTTTAATTGAGCCTGTTTGAGTGTGTTATTGCTCCTAGCTGTAAAGCCCTTTCGTATCCATTACTATCAAAGTTTAGAATTATGTTACTTTTACATAGCTAGCCACGCAACCAAAGTCAATAAGTCTTCTACAATAGATCCGAACAAGGCACATAACTGCACAACGGAGCCCGAACAGAGGTATGACCTTCACAAGCTGTACGGATAAAATATTATATTGTGCAAGTTGTATCATTCAGCCCTTGTGCCTACTACTAAAAAAGCTTATCTTTCAGTTTATTTAATTCAGTAGTTTTAGAAAATATGTTTTAAAATGTTTTTCATGAAAAATATATCTAGGTTAATATAATATTGAAAAAGAAAATGCTGGGATATCTATACATTCGATACATAAGTAGCAAGTAATAAATTACTTTATATGTATATGAATCATTACCAGTGTCTTCGCCAAGAGAGTATATTTGGGATTACACCTGCAAGGCTGTCCATGAAAAGAAAGTAGTATAATCCGTCTGTCTTTTAGACGTCAGCTCGGTAGATAATATTGGATTTCATATGGATGCATAGATCTAGATTAATACCAACGCAGCATGAGTGTATTTGTTATGTAGCTTCTGTATATTGTGAAATCGCATAAGTAGTAATATTGAGCTTGTTATTTAAGCAAGAATTCATGTAATTTGCTTCAATAATTTTTACCACTTCACAACAAAGTTGAAAAGTGTTTATGACTTTTTTTATTCTGTCTGTCTGTCTGTCTGTCTGTCCGTTAGCACGATAACTGCCGTAAAAATGACTTAAACAAAATGAAATTTTAGTATGTTGTTCAGACGGTCTGTAGAACCTATGGGAATATAAATGAATAATATCACCCAATTAGTTTTGGATTGAACCCGGGTCGAAAAAATGAAATACATTGAGCTATGGGACCTAATTTTTCAAACATTTTTTAAGCGGATTTAAAATTCACAAATTGCTTCGAAAATTTTAGGTAATATTCAAATTGTTCCATAAAATATATAAAAAAAAATTCAGCGAAATATATTTAGTAGTTTTTTAAATAAAAATTAAAATAATAATTACACCTCTTATATGAAACGATCACGTGACCATGATATGAAACGATCACATGACCCACTTCAAAATGACATATGGCATCCATCTTGTTTCAAAATCGTGATTTTTTTAAGTTCTTTTTAATTCATATTGAGTGTTGTATCCGTCCTAAAACTACTTTATTTTTGCTTAAATTCTGTGCATCTACATACTGAAACAACGCAATGACAATATATTTGAGTTTAAATGTTCATCTAAATTTGATTATTTCTACAACGAAGCCTATTTTTCACCTATGTAAAATGTAAACAGCAAAATATATAGAATGAGTTGTATTAGAATTCCTGTATTTTTTTAACACAAAATAATTTAGTCCATGGAGTCTGCATGGCTGATAGGAAAGAAATATTAATTGATTTCATAAAGAGAAGGACGATTTTTTTCGATGAAGTTTCAAGCATAGAGTTTAATTTTTTGTAGCTCCATGGTCTTAAACAAAATGTTTAAATAAAATAAATTATTATAGTATTGTGATGAATGAAATGAATGGGAGAAAGTTATGAATGAAATGCTGCTTTTATGGAGAGATCCAGGCGTGTTATTTTTTCCATGACGTCATTTGAATTAATTTCAGTTGTTTTCGATGAAGTTTTCAAATATAATACATTATCGTAGTATTATGATAATTCTAAAACTATTACCGAGGAATGTATAACATTTTAGAGATGTTTAAACCAGGCAATTTATATTTCAATGCCGTCATTTGAATGAAGTTCATTTTTTTCGATGAAGGTTTAAGTTTTCAAATATAATAAATTAATGCAGTATTGTGATAAGTTTCAAAATATTACCGAGGAATGTATTGCATTTTCGACTTGTTTAAATAAAATTGCATTGAAGGTGGAAAGTGTTTCATAATCAATGCTTTAAGCATGATTGATCTTTCTTGTTTATTTAAATGTTACTCTGGGCCTGTGCTTTCTCTGAGATTTAAATTACTTTAATGTTTTTGTGAGACCAGAAATCGATGTCACAATTTGATTGTGGCCAAAACGGCAAACAATACTGCCAGTCTAGATGGCGCCGGGCTTTACAACCCATGAACCTAATGGTCAGAAAATCATAAATTTAGAAGCGCCAAGACAAGGGGGCCGAGCTGGCCCATACGAGGATGTGGAATTGTTCCATTGGTTAAAGGATTAACCAATGGAGAAAGTACTTGTTACGTCACATTCAGTGCTTCAAATGAAAGCAAGGGGGATAATGACACCCCCGAGAAAGAGGAGAGCCACAGCCCGTGACTCAAGAATGAGATAGATATACAAACATGACTTGGAACAGATAACTTGTACAATATGACTTAAAAATATGCTGGTGAACAGTTGTGCAGAGTTGACTTGTGCTGATACGTAATAATGACTTGTGGAGAGAACAGTCTTAGAGCATGAAATAAGTGGAGTGTTTGAGTCAGCAGTAGTCACCGAAGTTACGAGTGAATGCATTACACTACGAGTTGATGCGAGTAACTATATACGTGATTAACCACGTGCTGCTAACAAGGCCCAAATTGAAGGTATGTGTTCCTCAATCATCCACAGGTTAATAAATACGTCAGGTATATGGTTAAGGGTCGCACATGATCTCCTCTCACATGCTATCTTAATAAATAATTAATATGTAGAGTAGTTAATGTATTTGAATTTAATAAGTATTTTATGTTTTTAATAAATATGGTATTGTTAATGTTTAAATGGTGCAGTCAATGAGTATTATAATAACTAAAATTACTTTACAGGACTCACGCAAAGTAAATAATTGGAGGGTTTATAGGGGCACAATAAAGCAATGTACGATTTAGTTAATAAATCCACTATGTATGAATTTAAGGCCATGTTAAGAGATAAAGATAGATATATATGTTAATGATAAATAATTAGAGGGTTATTGCAAACACAACGCACAACGTAATGATAAATAATGTTAATCATAATTTAAGTTCTTTTATTTTCTATTAGTTTCAACAGTTTTATTTCAGCAGGTCTGAATTATTAGTTAAGGCATTTTTGTTAACAGAAAATGCCAACAATAAGGGATTATTGCCAAAATGACATTTCTGCATATTCGTTTCCGTACAAGATGAATTTTCTAACATTTCTGTTCGTTTTCTCTCATTCCCTTAATACATCTTGTACCTCATTTATCACACGTTAACAGAAGATTAACGTAAAATTTAATCATGTTTAAAACATCCGCGGGGAAATATTAATTCTGTTCTAAACTTTTCCTCGAAATTCTGAAGTTTTCTAAAATATACGGTAAATGTGTAAATTTTGCAAATTTTGAAAATAAATTCCATTTCAAACACAGCCGACAGGCATTTATCGAAGAACAAAATGTGCTTAAGAAGTAAGTTTTGGCTTTTATAAAACCTTAACTAATTACATAAAGTTCTTTTGGAGTCCAGACGTTATTATAAAGCCATATTTTTTGTTTATTTATAGAGGATGTTCATCTTAAGAGAGTATGGATTGTATATTTTATTTATTTATAGTTATGATCTGTCTGTCCCATTGTTAACACTTTCCAACGTAGATGAAAAGTGTTTATGACTTTGTTCATTCTGTTTGTCCATTCGCACGATAGCTGCTGTTAAAAATGACTTTATCAAAATGAAAGTTTAGTATATTGTTGAGACGGTCTGTGGGACATATAGGAATGTAAATTAATAATATCACCCAAGTAGTCTCTTTGGATTGAATTCGGGTTGAAAGTGAAATACATTGAACCCTATAGAATCAAATTTTTCAAACATTTTTTAAGAGAAGTTAAAATTCACAAACTGCTTCGAAAAGTTTAAGAAATATTCAAATTATTGAATAAAATGTATAAAAAAATTCAACAAAATATGTTAGGTCGTTTTTTTAATAAAAATTAAAATATTAATTACACCCATATTATATGAAGAATTACATCCTTCCTAAAACCACTTTATTTCTGCGTATATTCTGTTCATGTATATTCTGTGCCAACGCAATTACAATACTTTTGAGTTTAAATGATCATCAAACTTTGATTATTTATACAGCGAAGCTGAATTTTAATGGTTGCAGAATGTAAACAAGTGATTGTAAGATAAGTTCTATAAGAATTGCTGATTTTTTTCACGCAAAATTATTTGTCTCTGGAGTCTGAAATAAAAGTGATATGAATAAAATATTAATTGCTTTTACATAGAGAGCCAGCCGATTTATATTTCGATGACGTTATTTGAATAAAGTTCATTTTTTTCGATAATTTTTTACTTTCAGATCTCCATCAGAGGGGAAGGTTTCATCTCTTCAAACCCTCCCCCTCTAATAAACCAATTTGGTTCTCCAAAGTTCGTTCAAGTCCCTCTTCAGAAGATAAAATTAAAAACTGTATTCTTCTTGCCATGGAAATTTCTAATAAAGTGACCTAAGTTTATGAGTAGATTCTGCTCTCAATTAATTTTGATCAATGAATCCATTTATTTCATTCTTATTAACTACTAGCAGCATACCCGTTCTTCGTACGGACTATATAATATAAAGAAACTTATAATTCGCAATCATGTGCAAATTCCGTTAAAATATTAAATTTATTGCTCCTAAAGAGAAGTTTAAGAATATGTGTTCTCACTATGCAAAATTATATTCACGGGCAGATCTGAAGAATAAAACATCCTGGAAGAATAAAACATTTGTAAGCAAATTTACAAAAAAAGGAATTGAATAAATATATGTAACCTCGTACTACTTATATTGTCGCAGATTAGAAAATATGCCAGTGCGTTGGTAGAAGATTACCCGTATTACAATATGAGTCTCAAAAATATTTGCCAAAATAAAAGAGATGACGTAATAAATTGAAAATATCACTAATCCCCGTAATCTTTATACCATAAGGTCGTAATTGATTCCAATATATGCCAATATATATCAAAATATATGCCAATATACCTGTACTACTTATATTATCGTAGATTAGAAGATATATCCGTGCATTTGTAGATTACTCGTACAACGTACTATATATGAGTTTCATCAATTTTCGTCATAAATAAACAATGGCATAATAACTTGACAATATCAATAATCCCTGAATCAACAGTCCCCGAAAATATCAATGATAATAATGTTTAAACCTAAAGACCGTAATTGATACTATCCAGTCAAAAATGCAATGTCAATGAAATGTATCTTATATACATATCTTTATTATTCAAATCGGAAAAGACTTAATAAAAATCGTATAGCACATAACGCATTGGATCCGTTGCTAAGCGACATGATATCATTTGCTTAAAAAAAATTGTTGGAAATCATATCGTCTGAATAATGCTATCTCCATGGAAGGTTTGGCGACATTTTTGTCAATTTAGCGATAACTTAAAAAATCGCCAAATTTATCGCCAAGTGGTACTGTAGAACTGATAGATCCATTTTGCGACAAATTGACGAAACATCATCACAATACTATCCCCTAACAAATCACAATTAATTCCATTTATTAAGCGCGATTTTATCAATTCCATGATATTTTTATGGATTTACGAATATTTTTATAAATTTGGTGATATTAAAAAAATTCGTTAAATGTGTTACTAAGTAGGATGGATGAACTGACCGACAAATGCTACCGAAACACCATTTCAATACTCTATTCTAAAAAAACAAATCATTGATTTGCGTCATTTTTATAAATTTGGAAACATTTCCGCTAATTTGGTAAAGTTTAAGAAAAGTTACCAAGTTATTTAGAGATATTCCGCTAAACTCGTATCTCTAAATTTGCAGATCTGAAGAATAAAATATCCTGATCCCGTTTGTATATACTAAATGAAAACACTAAAATTGTATTATAAGATACAGCCGTTCTACTCTTTTTCTGCTTCAACAATCGGCTAAATGAATTTATTGGGTAAACTCAATATATGAGTTTATTAGCTAAACACAATATATGAGCTGGAAACCTCTTTGCTAAAATAAATGAAAGTGATGTACGCAGTCCGCAATTTATATAATTAAAAGAACAACCAAACCTTTCATTTAAAAAATATATTTTTACATCCAATTATTTATTTATTATTCAAATAGAAAAAAAAATAATAAATATTAACAACACATTTAATTTCATTCCGTTGCCGAGCAACATGATATAAGATAGAATCTTCCTCATAAAATGCGAAATTAAATAACCATTTTGATTTCTTTATACTTTTCATCATTGAGTAATAGCTTGTGAAAGATAACCACGGAGGTAGAGTTTTCCATTTAAATTCATGTTTCAAACAAATTCGTATTTTCCGATAGTGACTATTTGATGCAAAAATCCTGCACCAAACTCGGAAATAAAGTTTTATTTCCTTTCGACGCTTTAAACAAACGATTTTGATCCTTTCCGTTTGAATAAACCACGGAGTTGGAGAGTATAAGTCATTGGAAAAAGTTCCGTTTTTCATTAATATCTCGACAACCCCTGGTCTTAGAAACTCGAAACTTGGACTAAATTGATGGGGGGCTATTTTAAGGCTATCCACAAAATTTCATTAAATTCGGTTCAGCCGTTTTTCTGTGATGATGAGACAAACGAAAATTTCGTTTTTTACTAATATCTCGAGAACCACTAGTCGTAGAAACTCCAAACATAGACTAAATTTTAAGTGGAGCTATTTCTAGGCTACCCACCAAATTTCATCAAATTCGGTTCAGCCGTTCTCCCGTGATGATGGGACAAACAGACAGACAGACAGACAGACAGACAGACAAACTGACAGACAGACAGATTTTCAATTTTATTTATATAGACAAGCAGCATACCCGTTCTTCGTACGGAATATATAATATAAAGAAACTTCTAATTCGGAATCATGTGCAAATTCTGTTAAGATATTATATTTATTGCTCCTAAAGAGAAGTTTAGGAATATCTGTTCTCACTATGCAAAATTATCTTCATGAGCAGATCTGAAGAATAAAACATCCTGGCCCCTTTTGTAAGCAAATTTACAAAAAAAAGGAATTGTATCAATATATGCAACCCCGTAATACTTATATTGTCGCAGATTAGAAAATATGCCAGTGTGCTAGTAGAAGATTCCCCGTATTACAATATGAGTCTCAAAAATATTTGCCAAAATAAAAGAGATGACGTAATAAATTGGAAATATCAATAATCCCCGTAATCTTTATACCAGAAGGCGTAATTGATTCCAATATATGCCACTATATAACAAAATATACGCCAATATACCTGTACTACGTATATTCTCATAGATTAGAAGATATAATGCATTTGTAGAAGATTACTCGTACAAAGTACTATATATGAGTTTCAACAATTTTCGGCATAATAAAACAATGGCATAATAACTTGAAAATATCAATAATCCCTGAATCAACAGTCCCCGAAAATATCAATAATAATAATGTTTAAACCTGGGGACCGTAATTGATATTATCCAGTCAAAAATGCAATGCCAATGAAATATATTTTATATACATATCTTTATTTTATTCAAATCGGAAAAGATTTAATATAAAATCGTATGCGGCATAACACATTGGATCCGTCGCTAAGCGACATGATATCATTTGCTTCAAATAAATTGATGGAAATCATATCGTGGGACTGTAGAACAGATAGACCCATTTTGCGACAAATTGACGAAACATCATCACAATATTATCCCCTAACAAAATACAATTATTTTCATTTATTAAGCGCGATTTTATCAATTCCAGGATATTTTTATCGACTCACAAATACTTTTATCAATTTCGTGATATTAAAAAAATTCTTTAAATGTGTTACTAAGTAGGATGGATGGATTGATCGACAAATGCTACCGAAACATCATTTCAGTACTCTATTCTAAAAAGCAAATCATTGATTAGCGCCAATTTTATAAATTTGGAAACATTTCCTCTAATTTGGTAAGTTTAAGAGAAGTTACCAAGTTATTTAGAGATATTCCACTAAATTCGTAGCTCTGAATTTGCAGATCTGAAGAATAAAATATCTTGATCCCGTTTGTATATACTAAATGAAAACACTAAAATTGTATTATAAGATACACCCGTTCTAATCTTTTTCTGCTTCAACAATCGGCTAAATGAATTTATTGGGTAAACACAATATATGACTGAGTTTATTAGCTAAACACAATATATGAGCTGGAAACCACTTTGCTAAAATAAATGAAAATCGTGTACGCGGTCGGCAATTTATATAATTAAAAGAACAATCAAACCGTTCATTTAAAAATATATTTTTACATCCATTTATTCATTATTCAAATATAAAAAAAAATAAATATTAACAACATATTTAATTTCATTCCGTTGCCGAGCAACATGATATAAGTTAGAATCTTCCTCATAAAATGCAAAATTTAATAGCCATTTTTATTTCTTTATACTTTTCATTTTTCAGTAAAAGCTTGTATAATATAAACCAAGGAGATAGATTTCCCATTTAAATCATGTTTCAAACAATTGATGTTTTCAGAAAGTGACTAATTAGTGCAAAAAATCTCCCCCCAAACTCTGAGATACAGTTTTAATTCACTTTCAAACGATTTTCAAGCTTTTCGTTGGGATAAACCACGGAGTTAGAGAGGAGAACTCCTAAGAAAAAGTTTCGTTTTTCATTAATATCTCGATAACCCCTGGTCTAAGATACTCGAAACTTGGGCTAAATTTATGGGGGGCTATTTAAAGGCTATCCACAAAATTTCATCAAATTCGATTCAGCCGTTCTCCCGTGATGATGAGACAAACGAAAATATAGTTTTTTACTAATATCTCGAGAACCACTGATTGTAGAAACTCCATATATGGACTAAATTTTAAGTGGGACTATTTCCAGGCTACCCACAAAATTTCATCAAATTCGGTTCAGCCGTTCTCCCATGATGATGGGACAAACAGACAGACAGACAGACAGACAGACAGATTTTCATTTTTATTTATATAGACTAGCAGCATACCCGTTCTTCGTACGGACTATATAATATAAAGAAACTTGAAATTCATAATCATGCCCAAATTCTTATAGTATACTAAATGACATGTTTAATCAAAATATTCTGTTAAAATATTTAATATAATGCTCCTAAAAAGAAGTTTAAGAATCTCTGTTCTCGCTATATAAAATTATCTTCATGGACATATCTGAAGAATGAAACATCTTGGACCCCTTATGTAAGCAAATATAAAAAAAATATATGGAATTGAATCAATATATGCAAAATAAAAGCGTTAAAATTGTATGGGACCCGTACTAATTATATACGCGAATATTAGAAAATATAACCTGTATTAGTAGATTACATGTATAAATTGAAAATACCAATAAACCCGTAATCTTTAAATCTGAAGACAGTCATTTATTCCAATATATGTCAAAATTAAAGTGCTAAAATTATATGGGGAGATATACACGTACTACTTATAATGTCCGATTATTAGTAGAAGATTACCCGTTTTGCAATATGAGTCACAAATGTTTTTTGGTAAAATACAACAGACGACGTAATAAATTGAATATATAATTAATCCCCGTAATCTTCATACCAGAAGACTGTACTTGATTCCAATATATATGTCAATATATGTCAAAATATATGCCAATATACCTGTACTACTTATATTCTCGTAGGTTAGAAGATATACCCGTGCATTCCTAGAAGATTACTCGTACAACGTACAATATGCGTGTGTCAGCAATTTTTGCCGCAATAAAACAATGGCGTAATAACTTAAAAATATCAATAATCACTGAATCAATAATTCCGGAAAATATCAATAATAATAATGTTTAAACCTGAAGAGTATAATTGATATTATCCAGTCCAAAATGAAATGGCAATGAAATTTATTTTATATACATATCTTCATTATTCAAATCGGAAAGGATTTAATAAAAATCGTCTGCCGCATAAACACATTGGATTTAAATCCGTTGCTAAGCGACATGATATCATTTGCTTCAAATAAATTGGTAGAAAAAATATCGTCTAAATAGTTATATTTCTATGGAACATTTGGCGACAGTTTCGTCAAATTAGCGACATTTTAAAAAATCGCCAAATTTATCGCCAAGTGGGACTGTAGAACTGACAGTTCCACTTTGCGACAAATTGACGAAATATCATCACAATACTATCCCCTAACAAAAAACAATTAATATCATTTATGTAGCGCAATTTTATCAATTTCAAGATATTTTTATAGATTTGAAAACATTTTTATCAATTTGGTGACATTTTAAAAATTCGCTAAATGTATTACTAAGTAGGATGGTTGGTCTGACAGATAAATGCTAACCAAACATCATTTCAGTACTCTCTTCTAACAAAACAAAACAAAATTTCATTGATATGTAGAAGACCCAAGCCACACGACCAACCCGAAGGTTTATGGCAGCTGTTTGTGTGTCGTTTATATCAATTTGGCGACATTTCCGTCAATTTGGCAAAGTTTAAGAAAAGTTGTCAAATTAGCGATATCCCTCCAAATTCGTAGCTTTGAATTTGCAGATCTGAATGAAACATTCTTATCCCGTTTCAATATACTAAATGAAAACACTACAATTGTATTAGAAGATATACCCGCTCTACTATTTTTCTGTTTCAACAATCGGCTATATGAATTTATTGGCTAAACACAATATATGAGTTTAGTAGCTAAATACGATATAAGCTTGAAAACTCTTTGCCAAAATAAATGAAATTGATGTACGCAGTCAGCAATTAATATAATTAAAAGAAAAATCAAACCGTCCATTCATAAGATATACTTTTATATCCATTTATCCATTTATTTATTATTTAAATCGAAAAAAAATAATAAAAACATTAACAAACACATTTAATTTAATTGCGATGCCGAGCAACATGATATATCCTCCTAAAATGTTAAAATTTATTAACCACTAACAGCACACCCGTTATTCGTACGGAGTGTATAATTTAAAGAAACTTAAAGTTCGCAATCATGTGCAAATTCTGTTAAAATATTAAATTTATTGCTCCTAAAGAGATGTTTAAGAATATATGTTCTCACTATGCAAAATTATCTTCACGATCAGATCTGAAGAATAAAACATCCTACCCCCTTTTGTAAGCAAATTTACAGAAGAAAAAATTGGAATTGAATGAATATATGCAACCCCGTACTAATTATATTGTCGCAGATCAGAAAATATGCCAATGTGTTAGTAGAAGATTACCCGTATTACAATATGCGTCTCAAAAATATTTGCCAAAATAAAAGAGATGACGTAATAAATTGAAAACATCAATAATATCCGTACTCTTTATACCAGAAGGTCGTAATTGATTCCAATACATGCCAATATATATCAAAACATATGTCAATATACCTGTACTACTTATATTCTCGTAGATTAAAAGATATACACGTGTATTTGTAGAAGATTCGTACAACATACAATATATGAGTTTAAACAATTTTTGTCATAATAAAATAATTGCATAATAACTTGAAAATATCAATAACCCTTGAATCAATAATCCCCGAAAATATAAATAATAATAATTTTTAAACCTGAAGACCGTAATTGATATTATCCAGTCAAAAATGCTATAAGAAAAATTAAATCGTTCTTTTCTAAAATATATTTTTATATCCATTTATTTATTACTCAAATCGAAAAAATAATTATTGAAATTAACAGACAGATTTAATTTAATTGCGTTTCTGAGTAACATGATATAAGATAGAATCTTATAACATGTTAAATATGTCATGTCTTATAACATAAACTGCGAAATTAAATAACGATTTTGATTTCTCTATACTTCTCATTGTTCCTTAAAAGCTTGTTTTAAATGAACCATGAACCATGGAGATAGATTTCCCCTTTAAATCAAGTTTCAAACAATTCATGTTTTCAGAAAGTGACTAATTGACGCAAAAAATCTCCCATCAAACTCAGAGATTAAATTTTAATTCACTTTCAAACGATTTTCAAGCTTTTCGTTTGGATAAACCACGGAGTTAGGGAGTAGAACTCCTAGGAAAAAGTTCCGTTTTTCATTAATATCTCGACAACCCCAGGTCTTAGAAACTCGAAACTTGGACAAAATTTATGGGGGGATATTTCAAGGCTATTCACTAAATTTCATTAAATTCGGTTCAGCCGTTTTTCCGTGATGATGAGACAAACGAAAATTTCGTTTTTTACTAATATCTCGAGAACCACTGGTCGTAGAAACTCAAAACACGGATATAATTTTAAGTGGGGCTATTTCTGGGCTACCCATAAAATTTCATCAAATTCGGTTCAGCCGTTCTCCCGTGATGGTGTGACAAACAGACAGACAGACAGACAGACAGACAGACAGACAGACATACAGACAGATTTTCATTTTTATTTATATAGATTACCTTATATTATATATGAACTTATTGTGTTCGCTCCATTTTTTCTTTAAAAAAAGCTATGTTAAGTGTTAATATTTTCTCGAATCTTTCTTTTCCTTTTGACCCTTTTTATTTATATTTTTTCTTATTTTTTTTTCTAAATTTTATTCTAAATTTTTGTTTTTGTTTTTCATATGCCTAACATTTTTCCTTTTCATACATTTTCTTTTTATATATTTTTGGAATTTTACTTTTAAAATTTTATTATTTTCTTTAATTTTAATCTATTTTTCATTATGTTATTATACCTCACTCCAAATTTTATTTTTCAATGATCTTTTTATCTATATTCGCAATAACCTTTTCCCCATTTTTGTAAAATGGACGTACTTGTCAAGTTCAAATATAATGCAAAACTGTCTGTTTAATCACAATATTTTTCATCAATTGCTATATTTTTAGACCTAAATAAAAGTTCGTTTGGCGGGATGGTAGACCTTGGGTGCCTCCTGAGTGCAGGAGGTATCCTTTCCCGGCCGTGCAGCTAACTACTCTAAACCCACTATGTGAGTCGCACGCTCTGGGGTCTTCAAACCTCCATTATTCTTACATTAATCTGCAGGGTTTTTACTTTCCTTATATACATAATGTATAAGGAAAATATTGTGACGGGATCGAAAATTCGAATTCGAGTTTTCGACGGGAGAGCACGTTTCAAGTATCCCTGATCACGAATCAAACATATTTGAAGTGATGTCTGTGTGTGTGTGTGTGTGTGTGTGTGTGTGTGTGTGTGTGTGTGTGTGTGAAAGTATGTGTGTGTGTGTGTGTGTGTCAGTGAGTCTGTGGAGACGATAACTGACGAACGAATGGACTGATTTGAACCAAATTTGGTACAAAAATATCAATCCATGAATACTGGAAGCTTATTGTTTTTAAACGTAATCGAATGTTCAGAACCCTCCTAAATTTTCGAGTGAAATTTTGGAAAAGATCATCAAAAAAATCAAAACCTTTAATGAAATTACGCAAATAGACATTTCTTATGTAATTTTTCCCTAGAAAACGATTGATATAAACTTTAGAACGCTAGCAAGAACCGTTCTCGAGATATTGCACATTTTTCAAACAAATTTATCAAAAAATCCCACAAATTAAAAAAAATATTAACTGCTGCGAAACATGTTCACTTTTCATATGTAATATCATGCGATAAATTTGGTGACATCATTCTCGTGGACATCATTCGCTTGACTCTTACCATTCAAGAGAAAAGATACTTTGAGTAATACTTTTGTATTTGAACGCCAATAGTCATTTATCTGCTATAAGAATAACTTATTTCTCCATCCATAACGCTTGGCTAGATTTTGGCGACGAATTTAGCGAAATGTCGCCAACTTGGCGACTTTTTTAAATGTTGCGAAATTAACGAAATTCTCGCCAAATGGATAAAAATGAAGCTAAATCAATGAAAATGACGACTAATCGTCGAAAATTCAATATCTTGGAAAGAATATAGGTATCTACTATAAGAAAAACCTATTGTTTTACTGTAAAAGTAGTAAATTCATTGCATTATATAAGGAAAGTCATGTGTTGCCCACATCAGATTTTTTCCTTTGAGCATCATTGCAATCATGTCCCAGCAGGGGCCAAACCGCAGATCTCCGTACTAGCTAGTCGATGCTCTCCTGTATGAGCAACTGAAACGAATTACAAGTTCTTATAATGGAAGTGGACTTTAAAAGTTAAATGTTAAAAAGTCAACTTTTACTTCAATCGTCATAAGCGCAAATGTGTAATAAATTCATATTTTTGACTATTTTGGGTATAAATCGTTTCAAAACAGTAAGGCCGAGATTCTGGGTCTGCGGTCCATGATAAGCTATTGTCGGATAAGCTATTATTGTGAATGGTCTGTGTCGTACGGCGTGCACGACATTTTGTAATTTCAATTACGGATGCCGAACCTAGCTAATGAGCTATTTAGATGCTGCAGAGGGAACCAATGGCAATGCTAACATAAATAAACAGCGTGCAGCCCCTCCATCACAACAGCGAATCAAAAGACGAGGTATGACACTACAAGGTAAAAAGAAAAGTGTTTTCAAGAATGTCCTAGAAGTTTCCACGAGATTCAATTTCGACAGCGTCCTAGATGCACCTAATGTTTTTTAGGAGTATTCAAAAAATATCTCCTGCGATCGAGCAAAGATACGCGGATCGGCAAAAATTGTGATGTGTGAACGAAATATGAGCACAGTGAAATAGTGGCGTATTAAAATATTATACGCAGGCTTCCAGCATAGTGTTAGGCTTCCAGCATCAGGCTTCCAGCATCAGGCTTCCGCAGGCTTCCAGCATCTACTATCGAGGTACAAACAAACATAAGGTATGGATATGTTTCATCTGTTACAATGATTATGGAAGGCACACAATTCATAGTAACTATCGTATAAGTAACAATAAGGTCGTACGAACCTATCGCAATAACGAGCTCGTGTAGTTAACTAAATGAACTACTAAGATTTTCGGTAGCTAATAGTCATTAATGTGTTTTAAATATATGTGTCTTTTGAATTATGTGTTGTAAATCTATGTGTTAATTAAATGTTGTTGAAGATATATGTGTCCAGAAGGATTTAGGAATAAATTTAATAATCAAGATCTCTCTACATGTATATATATGAAAGTAAATATTAAAGTAATTGATTAAATTTAGATAAGTGTATTTATTGATATTTTGTGTGTTGGTCTCTCCGGTTTGAGAACCAGGAGCTTACATGCTCCACCCTTAGTGTCGGCATCATAGGTAAGTCCTATAGTAATAATTTTAATAAGGACAATTTTACCTTATTACAGTCTGCATAAGAACACTAGTACTATCGAGCCAATGTAAACCGTGGAAATGTTCATATGCAAATTATTTATTGTTTTATCAAGTGGATATGTTCACATGCAAATTAATGATTATTGACATGACTGGCAGGCAGCGTTAAACCTGACAACATTGAATGAAATATAGCAAGGTTATTGAAATTAATATGGCAAATAATAGTATAGCAAGATTACAGGAAGTAAAAACCTTGCTCTTTGTTTCTCTTTAGACATCTATTTCTTAGGATTTGCTGAAGACTTAGGAAATTAGCTCATATATTGACTAATTTGGATTCAAAATCGAAATTCCGGAGAAGACTGAAAGTGTTCACTAAGGATGACGTATAGGGATCACTGATAGTGTTCACTAAGGATATAAATTTCTTGTTCTTGTTCTATTTCCAGTTTAAAAATTTTAATTTTACTTCAAAACATCTATTTCTTCGATTGGCAATAGATGGAACTCAAATGATGACTAGTGTAAAGGAACTCACTGCGAATTTTCAATTCCTGTCCTGGAGATGTCACTTCCCATTAAAAAAATTACATCTTCTTTGAAGCATTTATTTCTCAGGATCAGCTGTAGAAATAGCTTTGATGATGACTGATGTAGATTCAGCATCAACTTCAAGAAAAGTTATTGGGATTACTAAGAATTTCCACTTTCGGTTCTTTATCGAATTTTGGTTCAAATTATTTTGTTGGAACATCTATTTCTCAGTATTGACTATAGATATATCTTTGATGATGACCAATATGTATTTAGCATCAAATTCAGGATGGGTTTGGAGGTTAACCCACTAAAGATCTGCATTTCCGGTTTTACCGAAAGTTCATATGACGCATGTACGAAGCAACTGTTCAAGTAAGAATAAAACCGCTAGCTAATTTTGTCAAAGAAGAAGTATACGCATCTTTTAACACCACATGAAGGATGCTTCAATTTTTTTTTTCATTTATTGCCTGACTGATTTTAGATTTGTATGTTACATTCTGTTTATTTAAATTTGTATAAAATTATAAAATTTTAACATTGTTAAAAATATATAAAAAATTTCTATATTTTTAAATTTTTGACCGTGCACAATATGCCCACATACAGCGATTCACGATGTACGATGTACGATGTACAATGTACAATGTACGATGTACAATGTACAATGTACGATGTACAATGTACAATGTACGATGTACAATGTACAATGTACGATGTACAATGTACAATGTACGATGCATGGTGAAAGACGGCTTTCACCATGCATCTATATTAAAATCTCGAATTTTAAAATTTGCGCAGATTCTAATTTTTTAAATGATTTGATATTATAAATACTTTACCTTTTGTCTTTAATCTCCGTAAGTTGATCTCTTAAAATCCACCTCAAGAAATTTCGATAAAAAAGAATAGCTGTTATTCAATATTGTTCAATGTGAATTATTCAGTGTAATGTGAGCTTATCAAGCACGGAAGAATATAGTCTATTACCTTAAACGAATAAACGATCGAACAATAGCTACTTTTTCCATTTATATTATTATTTCAAGCGAAGGAAATGTTTTTTGGCATAAGAATAGAAACTTCTTTCAGAATATCTTGATGTATTTTTAACAAAGGTAAAGTCTAGAAACATTTTGCTATGCAGTATTCGTTGTGAACTGAAAAGGCTATGATCCTTGGACAATAGAATGTAATTTTATTTTATTTTATTTATCGATTCTGAACATAAATTGAATGTTTCTTCATTCTGTCTGTCTGCCCGTTTGCACGATAACTGCCGTAAAAATGGCTTTATCAAAATGAAATTTTAGTACGTTATTCAGACGGTCTGTGGGACCTACGGGAATTTAAATGAATAATATCACCCAATAAGTTTTGGATTGAACCCGGTTTGAAAAAATGAAATACATTGAATCGTATGGGACTTAATTTTTCACACATTTTTCAAGCGAATGTAAAATTCATAAATGCTTCGAAAGTTTCAGAAAATATTCAAATCATCTCAAAAATATATGAAAAAAATTTCATCAAAATATATTCAGTAGTTTTTTTAAATAAAAATTAAAATAATAATTACACTCTTTTCATGAAGAGATCACATGACCCACTTCAAAATAAAATATGGCATCCATCTTGTCTCAAAATTATGATTTTTAAAGTTCTTTTTAATTCATATTTAGTGTTGTATCCGTCCTAAAATCGTTTAATATTTGCTTAAATTCTGTGCATCTACATTCTGAAATCACGCAATAACAATAGATTTGAGTTTAAATGATTATCAATCTTTGATTATTTCTACAACGAAGCCTAATTTTCACTTTTGGAAAATGTAAACATCAAAAGGTGTAGAATGAGTTGTATAAGAATTACTGCATTTCTATAACGCAAAATTATTTAGCTCATGGAGGCTGCAATATAGATGATATGAATGAAACATTCTTTGATTTTACACAGAGAACTCAGATGATTTTTTGATGAAGTTTTAAGCATAGAGTTAAATTACTTGTACCTCCATGGTTTTACGTTTTTAAATAAAATAAATTATTATAGTATTGTGATGAATGAAAGGACTGGAAAAATGTTTATGAATGAAATGCTGCTTTTATATAGAGACGATTTATAATTCAACGACGTCATTTGAATAAAGTTCATTTGTTTTCGATGAAGTTTTCAAATATAATAAATTATTGTAGTATTATAATAATTTTAAAAATATTACCGAGAAATGTATCGCATTTTAGAGATGCAACCAGGCATTTTATATTTCAATGCCGTCATTTGAATGAAGTTCATGTTTTTCGATGAAGTTTTAAGTTTACATATATAATAAATTAATGTAATATTGTGATAATTTCAAAAATATACCGAGGAATATATCTCATTTTAGTGATGTTTATATAAAATTACATTGAAGTTGGAAAAGTGTCTCATAATCAATGCCATATGCATGATTGATCTTTCTTGTATTTACTATATTTTTGAGCTGAAAAATTGGAATTGATAAAGACAAGTATTTTTTTTTAAACCCGAGTACTTGATATTCAACATTCTTCCATCGAAGGTCGAGAACGGGAGATCATTTTTCTGTCAAAGACGTCAAATTATCTCTTCAAAGAAATCATTAAGTTTACTCAATTATTAGTTTTCCCATAATCAACCTATTTCAAATTTCTTTAGTTGTAGAATGAACTGGAATGAGTTAAAACAGCTATCTGTACCCGTACAGCAGTGTTAACTGCGGATCTAATCTTACTCCACCGAAGGCACTAAATTTCGTTCGACGTCATTGGATTCTGTTTTCGCAATACAATTTAAAATATTTGCCAAAGTTGTTTACGTCTAGATATTGCCACTTCAAAATTAAGAAATAAATTTTAACTGTAATAATGCGTACAATAATAATGTGAATTGTAATAATGCGATAACTCCTCTCAAAGTTTAATCTGGACTGTGACATCACGAATGGCGAAACTTAATTACCTTGACGTGAAGCTGACACCTTTTGATTAATTGCCGGGCCGAGTGCCCAACCTTAAATAAAAGAACCCTGCCATGCAAAATATCTGCGCTCTAGGCATCTTTGAAATTTTTAACGATAGGACTCTGAAAATAACAATTTCATTGGCTCTAAATTTTTCAGTTTCTCATTGGCTCAGACTTATTTCAATACTTCTTTGGCCCCCGTAGTCTATTAGCAAATTTACTCATTCAATAACTTCATCAACAGTTTCATTGGCACTCCATGCTTTTTACGTATATTACGTATATTATAACAAACTACGTTAGCACAATCATTTTAGCTTATATATATATACGTTTATTCCACGTTTTCATGTTCTGGTACCTCTTTTTACATCTTTTTAAATTTTGATACTTCGGTATTCATTTCTTGTGCAATATATTGGCTACCGGGACTGCTGTCTAGACGAAAAGCTTGCTTAACCGGGGAGTGGGGGTCACAACCCCTCCGGCCATTCTTTGGTATATTGCTTCCTTTTATTTGTCTATTTTTCTGGTATGATATATATATATATATATATATATATATA
The DNA here is from genome assembly GCA_951213105.1 of Amaurobius ferox. Taxonomy (NCBI): domain Eukaryota; kingdom Metazoa; phylum Arthropoda; class Arachnida; order Araneae; family Amaurobiidae; genus Amaurobius; species Amaurobius ferox. Next base: position 13,793,667 of record OX578148.1, on the reverse strand, counting down.
TATATATATATATATATGGTGTATATTTCATAAATGATAGTTGTGAAGTTATTGAGAAACTTAAAAATATTTCTGACGATTTACAGTACAGGAGTTGTGATTTTAATGACCTTTTTTGCAATATCGATATAAATGATCTGTTTTGCATATAAATGGAGATGTATGAAAAGTATGAGATTCAAAACTTTATTAAAAAACAGATTTACAAGTGTCTGATTGAAATGGTCTTGTTTGAAACTGTGCTTTATGATGGAACTGATTTTTATAAACGGCGTAATGGCATTCCAATGGGAGGGGCTTGCTCCTCTATCCTTGCTGATATATACTTGAACAAATACGAAGAGGAAACACATATATTAAATGAGATTGTATACATTCGTTATGTGGATGACATATTATATGCATGCCATGATGACCGGGATCACTTGGATTTTACTTTTTTTTCATCAAATTTGACATTGACAGAAACTATCCGTAACATTGACAATAGTATTAATTTTTTGGATTTAACTATATATAAACAATCTAATGGTAAAGTAGGTTTTAAATTATATGATAAAAGAAAATACTTTAATTTTAATATAAATTACATAATTAATTGGCATTCTTGTCTGCATCGTAATGTTTTCAGGAACATTATTATAAATTTTTAACAATAAGCAAACGATTAAATTGCAGTGCAGAAAATCGTTATGTAAGTGATCTGGGCTATCTAAATAAAGCAATTGCAAAGAGTTACCCTTTACGTTTTCTTAGTGACATTTTATGTAAATTTTTAGCATAACCGTAACTGAAAGTTACAACTTATATTTAAATAGGGGCACACTTTCATTCTGATCTAAAGATACGCAGCATTGCGGATGTCAATGTTTAACTGTCGGATGGCGTTCAATTTATACAAAGTAAGAATCTATTACTTTTTGCAGGATAGAGTGGTGAAGTGTATGCGGGACTTGTTTATCTTGATAAATTGGTGTTAGATATTCGATATTTAAAATGTATTTTGTGTTTCTGTTTGGATGTAGTAAATCTCGATGTTTCTGTTTAGGTGTAAAGTCAGTATAGGTCTTTCAACTTTTTTACATTTTTAGTTTAAGTATATGTACTTGGTTTGCGACATTGTATCCGCTTCCGGGAGTGCCGTCATGACATGAAGCTGGCTAAACCGGGAAGTGGGGGTCACAATCCCCCCCGGCGAAATTTTGATACATTGTCATTCTTCATTTTTCTATATCTTATGTAGTATATATATATATATATATATATATATATATATATATCAGTATAAACATTTTATTATCTTAAGATAAATAAAACATAAATCTCACTCAAAAAGCTTTAGGCAGCTTATTAAAGAAAATTAAGATATAGGAACCAAAATAGGACAGGAAAACTAAGTACCAAAAGATGACCGGGGGGGGGGTAAATCTCCGCTCCCCGGTTAAGCAAGCTTTATATCGCGACGACACTCCCAGTAGTCGGTACATATCCAAACAGAATACATAAGTATTTAAATCAGAATCCAAGAAAATTGCAAAGATAAATGTCCGTACAGAAAGGAATTATAATGGCTATTACTAATTAAAATATTTCTATAAATTGCTCAATACTAACATTAAAACTTTAAAATTCTATATAATTAAAAAGAAAAAAGGAAAAGTACAAGTCATTGACTATTACAAAAATTAACTTAGGTTAGAGCTTTTGCCCTCTTTACACCTTATAATCGAACCAACTGACTTATCATCACTATTACATTCCAAGTTGAATTACTCAACATTTCCTGTACAAATCATTTACCATACCAACCCCAATTATCAACCTAGACCAAGAAATCCCTGAAACAGTCTGTTACGGTTATGTTGTAGACCTTGCATACAATGTTGTATAAAAACATCTATGGGTATCCTTGCCTTATTGCCACTGACCAGAAATTACGGTCTTTGAACAATCGGTCCCGTGATATAGTATTCAAACGCTTACTCCATAAAAGCTGATTAAGTATAATATTCCGAAATACATTTCTGTGAAGTGTCGTACTCCATAGCGTAATGAAGTTGATATCAAATCCCAAATATCTTCTTTTGTCATACATTTTAAACCTCGTTTTACCTTCGTGTGTGTGTATACTAATTCCCCCGTGGTGAAAGGTGCCTACTCACCACGTCCACTAGACCCCCCTTGGGTGCCCCATGGCGAAGGGGAGGAGATTTGCAGCTTCACTTTTATAGAGGCCTCCCGAAGGGTGGAAGTCTGACTTGGCCTCGACATGACAACATCCATGCCAGCTGGCGGGATTCGAACCCACAACCCGGCAATCCAGCGATCAGACTGAAACTCATGCCCCTGACTGCTCGACCACCGGATCAGTTTTACCTTCGTTATTCCTTTTAATGATTAGATCTAAGAATTTTTTTTTAAATGGCCAGGCACTTGACTTTCGTCATTCGCCTTTCGTCAGTGGCCAGAACGTGAACCATTTAGCCGTCCTAAGACGTTGCCCCAGGCGCACCAGAGGGGGGCGGAACACACTACGCCCACAACACAAACATCCATGCCTTACGTGGGACTCGAACCCACAACGCGGCGGTCGAGCGATTGCTGTGGAAACGCTCGCCTTGACCACTCGACCACTGCGTCGGCAGATCTGAGAAATTCAAACTATCATCAAAGTTATGAGTAGTTTCAATTAATTTCAAGTGCAAAGGATAGAAACCGAAATCCATTATGTAATCCTTTTTGCTATAACCCAAAAGAACATCGTTGACGTATAGAATATATATAGTATTTCGTTTAAGAGATGTTATAAGTTCCTTTTTCAAACTTATTCAAATAAATGCAAGCTAGAACAGAGGAACCACCTCCCCCTATAGGAATACCGGGTTTCTTTTTGTAAAAATGTAAACCATCATGAAGTACCGTCTCGAACAAACCAATTCAAGAATAGTTTTACATCTAACTGTAATAATGCTTGATTTAATTTTATGTTTATCGTATAAATCTATAACAATACCAAATAGTATATTTACATCAATATTACTGAACAGATCGCCAAAATCGTAACTGCTGTAATAATAGGCTTTCTGGTATTGTGTTTATCATACTGATGACATCATAACTGTTGTTGATTGAAATGTGCTTCACTAAGTTTAATCTTAAAGACCACTTCCTTCAAGATGCTTAACAGCAATTTGTTAGCAATGGTGATATAGGTTTTATAGCCGTTCGTAATCGGTCTGAATTTTACCGGTGATTTATGTAATTTGGGAATCATAGTAACATAAGGGAACCGTAATGATTTTTTAATACAATTTTATACCGTATTGATTTCATATTTATTACCGTATTGATTTTATATCCATTTTTATTAACACTTTACAACAAAGTTGAAAAGTGTTTATGACTTTGTTCATTCTGTCTGTCTGTCTATCTGTCTGTCTGTCTGTTCGTTAGAACGATAACTGCCGTAAAAATGACTTTAACAAAATGAAATTTTAGTATGTTGTTCAGGCGGTCTGTGGGACCTATGGGAATATAAATAAATAATATCACCCAATTAGTTTTTTATTGAACCCGTGTTGAAAAAATGAAATACATTGAACCCTATGGGACCTAATTTTTCAAACATTTTTTAAGCAAATTTAAAATTCACAAATTGCTTCGAAATTTTTAGGAAATTATCACATTATCCCATAAAGTATATAAAAAAAATTTCAGTAAAATATATTAAGTAGTTTTTTAATTAAAAATTATTTAATACAGGGAAAAAAACAATTTCAATTAAATTCTGACTTTTGGAATATCCTCCAGAAAGAAAAAAGAAATATATTATATAATAAATATCTTTCCAAGAGTTTAATCATTTTGTATAAGAGAGAGGCTACACATTTTAAAATAAATTTGGTAGATAACAATTTTTCAAAATTTTTTTTAATTTTTTATAACTCTTCATGATATACTTATTTGATGGCATTTTTAATGCACTTTCCTACGTCCTAGAGAGTTAAAATTTGGTACACAGCTTAAATTTGTTGAACATTTTATTTTACAAAAATTTGGTGGATCTTTAAATATAGATCATACATTTTTTTCGAAATGGCCTGCAAATAATCCCCGTTCTTATAAATCATTATTGTAATATTGTTAAAAATTCTGATGTGGGCAGCACATGTCTTTCACTGCAGACTCCTATTCACGTTCTCTTTATTTTTTTCAATAATAATTTGAGTTTATCTGCACAAAATAACAGCCATAAGTATTTTAAATGACATTGAATTTGCACGTTAAACTTAAATTTGGTTCTCATTTGATAGCTGGACTTCTTGCCAAACGTGGCATAGTGAAAACGCGAAAAAACTAGAATATCTCAAGAACGGCTAGTCCTAGAGTAATGGGGTTAGTCTTATTCTTTTTGTTGTCAAAAATCACGTATAAAATAGGAATTTAATTGATATAATTGAGCACACGTAGTCTTTTATTTTTATACTAGCCGCCTTTGGCGACCAGCCTGTTCGCTACCCTTGAAAATTCTGACCGTGGCAAACTCGTTGGCGCGACCTACCAGAAAGGTGTAAGGTAACTGCTTGGAAGGCCAGGAAGTGCCACACAATTTAGACCGGAACCCAATGGGGGAGGCATCCAAAGAGACCGTACCCTCCTTCCCCTACCACAAACCTCTCGGAAGGACTTGCAGTCCCACACGTTTAACGTGATCGTACTCCGCGTGAACACGGCTGCAGTTTTGGCAATGGCGGGAATCGAACCCGGGCCTACCGAGTGAAATTCCCGCGCGCTAACCACTGGGCTACCGTGCCATCCGCGACAATCTCCATAACTTTATTTTTATTCGGCAATTTTGGGAATCGAACCCGGGCCTACCAAGTGCAAATCCCGCGCACTAACCACTGGGGTACTTCACCCTCCGCGATATTCTTCATAACTTTCTTTTTATTCACCCAATTTAGACCGGAACCAAGTGGGAGAAGCATCCACAGGGACCGTACCCTTCTTCCCCTACCACCAACCTCTCGGAAGGACTTACAGACCCACATGTTTAACGTGATCGTACTCCGCGTAAACACGGCGGCAATTTTGGGAATCGAACCCGGGCCTACCGAGTGCAATTTCCGCGCGCTAACCATTGGGCTACTTTGCCCTACGCGACAATCTCCATAACTTTCTTTTTATTCATCCAATTTAGACCGTACCCTCCTTCCCCTACCACCAACTTCTCGGAAGGACTCACGGACCCACATGTTTAACGTGATCGTACTCCGCGTAAACACGGCGGCAATTTTGGGAATCGAACCCGGGCCTACTGAGTGCAATTCCCGCGCGCTAACCACTGGGCTTCTTCGCCCCCAGCGACTATCTCCATAACATTCTTTTTATTTACCCAATTTAGAACGGAACCCAGTGGGAGAGGCATCCACAGGGACCGTACCCTCCTTCCCCTACCACCAACCTCTCGGAAGGACTTCCGGACCCACATGTTTATCGTGATCGTACTCCGTGTGAACACGGCGGCAGTTTTGGAAGTGGCGGGAATCGAACCCGGGCCTACCGAGTGCAATTCCTGAGCGCTAACCACTGGGCTGCCTCGCCCTCCGCAACTTTCTTTATATTCACCCAATTTAGACGGGAACCCTGTGAGGGAGGCATCCACAGGGACCGTACCCTCCTTCCCCTACCACCAACCTCTCGGAAGGACTTCCGGACCCACATGTTTATCGTGATCGTACTCCGCGTGAACACGGCGGCAGTTTTGGAAGTGGCGGGAATCGAACCCGGGCCTACCGAGTGCAATTCCTGAGCGCTAACCACTGGGCTGCCTCGCCCTCCGCAACTTTCTTTATATTCACCCAATTTAGACGGGAACCCTGTGAGGGAGGCATCCACAGGGACCGTACCCCCCTTCCCCTACCACCAACCTCTCGGAAGGACTTCCGGACCCACATGTTTATCGTGATCGTACTCCGCGTGAACACGGCGGCAGTTTTGGAAGTGGCGGGAATCGAACCCGGGCCTACCGAGTGCAATTCCTGAGCGCTAACCACTGGGCTGCCTCGCCCTCCGCAACTTTCTTTATATTCACCCAATTTAGACGGGAACCCTGTGAAGGAGGCATCCACAGGGACCGTACCCTCCTTCCCCTACCACCAACCTCTCGGAAGGACTTACGGGCCCACATGTTTAACGTGATCGTATTCCGCGTGAACACTTCGGCAGTTTTGGCAGTGGCGGGAATCGTACCCGGGCCTACCGCTAACTTCCCGCGCGCTAATTTACAATTTAAAATGACCATATGCTCTCTAAGCTCTTAATTCCATCATCCTCATTCCATTGTTCCATCATTTAAAATATCCATAAAATTTAAATATCCATCGTTCCATCATTTAAAATATCCATAAAATTAAAATATCCATCGTTCCATCATTTAAAATATCCATAAAATTAAAATATCCATTTAAAAAATCCATATCGTTCCATCATTTAAAATATAAATATAATAATTTCTACAGTGCATATGTTAAGCTCTTATTTCATTTAAAATCGGAAGCGCGGGAAACGGAAAGTAAAAACTAATTCGGTTTCTTATTGTCCCACCCATCGCTATCCATATACAGAACCGTGACGTCACCTCCACCTTGACGTCCCCACCCACCACCTTCCCTGCTTCAGCGGGGGAGATTACGAAGCGTCACGCCGAGCGGAACGGCGAGAAATTTAAAATCATGACATCTTTAAAATTGCGATCCTGAAGCCAATTTTCATTATTTCTGGACCAGATTAGACTTGTAAGAATGCCAGATGTTTGACCTTTCTGAAAATGTAAATTATTAGTCGAAATTATGAGTACTTTTCACGATGCGAGAATTTAAAAACCAAAAATCGTTTTCTTGAGCAAAAAGTGACTTTTGTTTTAAAATCTTTAAAAAATATTAGAAATCGAAATTCAGATTTGAAATTGATATATTTTTACTCCAAATTCTCTGCTCTTTCCGATGGTGTAATTTGTTTTTTTCTACGATGTCTGAATCGTGGAGAAAAAAGGGCAAAAAGGGCAAAAAACGGTCGAAATCGCATAAAACATTAAATAAATAAAAAAATAATTAAAATTTTAAAAATCGGTTTTCACGTGTCCCCTTCCCTCCCCCCCGGGTCTCCGATTGCCAAATTTCGTAGCTCTCCGACGCGCGGTCGCGAAACGTATAGTGTATAAGACAGACACACACACAGACAGACACACACACAGACATTGCCTTTTATTATTTAAGATTTAACGATTTTTGCGGGTCATTTCGCAAAAATAGCCCGTTCCTTTTTCCCGAATCGTACTAGATTAACTTACAAATGATTTTTATACCAAATTTAGGTAAATTTGGTATATAAATCACTTGTAGGTTTTTGAAATATTATACACCAAGTTTTGTTAAATCTGTTCCATTAGTTTTTAGCTAGAGGGAATAAAGGCAATTTCTGCCGGCCATTTCGCAAAGAAGGCCGATTCCTTTAATACGAATCGTACTATAATGTAATGAACATCAGGATTTCCCACAAAAAACATACCTACCACATTTTATGAAATTCGGTCTATTAGTTTTTCAATAGAGTGGATGTAATATCTTCACAGACACACAGAAACATACACAGATACACACTTACACACAGACGTCTTCCTAAAAATAGTTTTTTCGTTTTCTAGAAATCCCAAAACGTATAGATCCTTCGAAAATTCGAGTTCCGATCTTCGGCACGATTTCAATATTTTGAATACATACACACACACACACATATATATTTTCTGTGTATCTGTGTATCTAAATTTCGTGCCTATGCAATTACAATAGTTGTGATTTTAAATGATCCCTAAACTTTTATTGTTTCTTCAACGAAGCCTAATTTTAACTTATACAGAATGCAAATATCTCAAGCGATTATAAGGTGAGTTACATAAGAATTGCTGAATTTTTTTCGCACAAATTATTTAGCTCTGGAGTCTGGAATAAAAGTTATATGAATGAAATATTCATTGATTTTGCATAGAGAATCAGATGATTTATATTTCGATACAGTTTTAAATATTTAAGTATAATAAATTACTGTAGCAATGTGATAATGTAAAAGATATCACCACTGAATATATCACATTTTATAAATTTTTAAATGAAATTGCATTTCAGTTGGAAAGTGTTTCATAATCAATGCTTATGCATGATTGATCTTTCTTGTTTTATATTTAGCTATAATACGATATTCTATTTCTTTTATAGAATATTCGAGGTATGGAGGAATGGGTTTTATTACGGAATTCCTCTTAATATATCATGGAAATGGCTTTAAAAATCATACGAAAAAATATAAGAAGAAATAATTGGAAAAATTGACAAATAGTTTTGTAATCACATACGTCGACAAAGTTACGGCTAATTATGCGTTTACTTGTAAGAATTACTATTGCAAAGCGCTTACAGAATGTTATAATAAGCGTGATACATATATTATTTTGAAATATTCTAGAAAAAAAATAAAAAATCGTATTATAGCTAAATATAAAAAAATTGGATATATTATAAAATCAATACTGTTCCCTTATGTTACTATGATTCCCAAATTACATAAATCACCGGTAAAATTCAGACCGATTACGATCTCACCATATCGATCTCACCATAGCTAACAAGTTAAGAGTCTTGAAGGAGGTGGTCGTTAAGATTAAACTTAGTGGAGCACCACGGGCGTAGCCACGATTTTTTTTCGGGGGGGGGGGTCATTTTTTGGGTTGCCTGAAAATTACATTTTCTAATTTACAATTCAAACTGCACCAGCCCTGCCCTCCTACCAAATTTTGAGATTAATTGTAAAATTTTCCTCGTAAATTTGCGTTATTTGTAATTTTTTAAAGTAAAATATACATTGTATAAATTGAAAGTATGCATTGATTGAAAATTTTAAGGAAAACATTTAATTATTTAAAATATTATTACAGTTTGGGCCAATACAAGAAATTTTTACATTAAAAAAAAATCTGATGTGGGCAACACATGACTTTCCTTATATAATGTAATGAATTTACTACTTTTACAATAAAAAAATAGGTTTTTCTTATGGTAGATACTAATATTCTTTCCAAAATATTGAATTTTCGACAATTAGTCGTCATCTTCATTGATTTAGCGTCATTTTCATCCATTTGACGAGATTTTCGTTAATTTGGCAACATTTCCAAAAGTCGCCAAGTTGGCGACATTCCGCCAAATTCGTCGCCAAAATCTCGCCAAGCGTTATGCACTAAGAAATAAGTTATTCTTACAGCAGATAAATGACTACTGGCGTTCAAACACAAAACAGTTACTCAGAGTATCTTTTTTCATGAATGGAACGAGCTAGATCCACGAGAATGATGTCACCCAATTTATCGCATGGCATGACATGTGAAAAGTGAACAAACATGTTTATCAAAAGGAAATACTTTTTTTTCATTTTATATGACATTTTGATATTTTTTTTTAAAAATGTGCAATATCTCGAGAACGGCTCGTGTTAGCGTTCTAAAATTTATGTCAATCGTTTTCTAATGAAAAATTACATGAGAAATGTCTATTTGCGTAACTTTATTAGTGGTTTTGTTTTTTTGACGATTTTTTCAAAATTTCATTCGAAAATTTAGGGGGGTTTTGAACATTCGATTGCGTATAAAAACAATAGGCTTCCAGTGTTTATGGATTGTGTTTTTTTTACCAAATTTGGTTCAAATCGGTCCATTCGTTCGTCAGTTATCGTCTCCACAGACCCACTGACACACACACACACACACACACACACACACACACACACACACACGCACACACACAGACATCACTTCAAAAATGTTTAATTCGTGATCAGGGATGCTTGAAACGTGCTCTCCCGTCGAAAACTCGAATTCGAATTTTCGACCCCGTCACAATACTTTCCTTATACATTATGTATATAAGGAAAGTAAAAATGAGCTTACACTTTCACTCACCTTATTAAACACGTTTTCCATCGTCTAAGTGTTGAAAATGTCCTTTCTGGAGTAGCAGTGGAAATCGAAATTGTTGCAAGAATCTATAACAACGTGTATGAATTGGGGAAATCATTTGAGTTACATTGTAAAAGAGCCTCCATTGCATTACTAGATCTTGAATTAACATTCATTTTGATCCATTTGTTCTTACAAACGGAACATTCCGGATATGAGAGAATTGCTCTCTGGAAGCATGTTTTCATAAAAGTCTTTGCAAGTCATCAGCTATTTTTCACAGTTCAACGTTACACTGCGGGGTAGAAATATTTGAAGCGCTGTAAGCCTTGTGAGTCTCGAAACTGTCTGTTATTTGCGTTCGCACGTGGTCAACAAATGGTACAAAGCGGTTCTTTCGGAAATATTATTCTAGGGTTTTCGATGATATATTTCCTCTTTCTGTCATCCTTGATGCAATTCTCGTAATTGTAATAACCCCATCAAATTCTGCAATCAATGTTGGCGTTTCATTAAAAATAGTCAAATTCTGCAATCAATGTTGACGTTGCATTAAAAATAGTATTGGATTTGTCCATGGCGTTGCATCTTAGCTCGTTAAACGAAGTTACTATGAGATCAACATGTTCCAATGATATCGTCAAATCGTAATCAACGCTTTGAAGAGTTTTCGAGAGAGGTAATATCTACTAAAATACAAGATCAAGTGTGCAGAGCACGATTACAAACTGGCCCTGGGTAATAGCACATAACAGCTGGTGAGCTTTTTGGGCGCAATCGCGATTTATTACATCTTGCAAATTTTGTAGGGATAGAACTATTGCAACGTAAATTTCTCGGAAACGCAAACGGAAAGTGTTATAGCTGACTGAATTGTGCCTATGCAGTGTCGTATAGATGAAATTGTACACGAATCCCCTAGTGGTAAATTTAGAGATGGTGTTTCGCAATGGATGTATAAGGCCATCAGGTGTTTTTTGAGAATGTACGCCTGAAACCCATGTAAATAGCCCCTCATATCTGCTGCGCCATCGTATCCTTGACCTACGAGATAATCGCAGTTGATGTTGAGGAATTTCAAACTTTTAAGAGTCAGGGAAGATACACGATCACCCGTAACATCCGTTGCAGGCACAAAAAGTAGAAAATCTTCACGAAATCTTTGTTCTTCTCTGTCTACATAACGCACGCATAAGGTTAATTGTTCTACTCCAGAAATATATGCTGTTTCGTCACATAAAACAGAAAAATATCGAGATAAACTTACTTTAAGCACTATATGTTCTTGGATATATTTCCACAAAGATCGATTAATTGATTCTGTGTCATAGGGCTTGTGTATTGTGCATTCCTCGGTTCATGCTATAAATGCTTCAATAATATTGAATCTCCGACGTCCAATAGAAAACGTAGAAGTGATCGAAAATTTCCATCATTCATATCGCAGTCTTGAGAAACGACATTCGCAGAGTCGCGCTTTTCACGGAGGGCTATTTCTTGTCAACCGCACAAAATCATCGTTTCGACAATCGATTTGAGCGTAGTCCGTATTTCAGAATCCTGCCTATTCCTTTATTTATTTGGTTTGCAACATTTTGCTGCCTTCCTTTAGAAGCTGCATGTTTCCTGCATGTTTGTTGATACACTGTTTTAGCATGGTTCATGAAATCATCCTCCGAATTCTTACACCTTGAATATGGTTTTTTCACAAAGACACCAAGACGCTGATGCCCTCCTTTGCCGCACAATTCAGAAGGAAACACAGCACAAAATTTACAAAACGTTTCTTGAAAGAGTTTGGAATACGACAACCATTTAACTTGATTTAACTAGGACAGCTGGAATCGTAAATTCATTTTACGCACTTGTGCTGGACAGGGGAAGTTTTCAGGTGGAACCCAACAGTTGAGCAATAGTTTTTTTCGAATAAAATCGATCATCTAATTCGGTATGGATATGTCTTCCAATATCCCACTATATCAGAATCCACTATATCAGCAATCGAAGATACAGAAGAAGATGTAGTCATTCTTACAGTTGTATCATTTGCTGATGCCAATAGAGCTTCTCCATTCTGCGTGGAAGAGTTATCAAGTTCAAGCCGTTTTGTTTAGAAATAATTGCTGATATCCATTTTTTTCTCGAAATCTTATTGTAAAAAATACCAAAGATGATCAATATGTCAAATTCATACGGAAAGAAACGAGAAAGGAGAACTAAATTGACAGACAATGAAAGCATTCCACCTCACTGAGCGACCATTAAATAAATGATGCAACATTTAGACGTCTCTACTGGGCGAGTTGACGGCTGATGCAACATTTCTCAGTTTTGACAACAGTTGAATGTAATTGGTTATTCGCATGATCACATGTTGATAAGCAGAGCAGAGTCCATGACATCACTCACTTAGATGGATGGTCGAAACAGAAATTTCCGCCCCTTATTCTCCCTGAACACTTGCACGTAAACCTGAACCACGATGTATTGTCCGGGATGGTTTTCAAAAAAAGGCATTCTCCTGAGATAAATGATGTGTCTTAATTTATTATAGGCATTTTTGCTGGCCAGTAGCTGAAAAAAAAATTTATATTTATTACTTTTGGTATTTTAATTGGGAAAAATTGATTGGGATTGAGTTCAGGCGTAGAGCGGCCCCTAAGGTCCCCCACTGGCTACGCCCTTATGGAGCACACTTCATCAACAACAGTTATGATGTCATCAGTATGATAAACAAAATACCAGAAAGCCTGTATTACATCAGTTACGATTTTGGGGACCTGTTCAGTAATATTGATTTAAATGTACTATTTGATATTGGTATGGATTTATACGATAAACATGAAATTAAATTACGCATTAATAGAGTCAGATATAAAACTCTTGTTGAATTGGGTTTGTTAAAGAAGGTACTTCATGATGGTTTAAAGTTTTACAAACAGAAATACGATATTCCTATGAGGGAGGTTGTTCCTCTATTCTGGCTTGCATATATTTGAATAAGTTTGAAGAAGGAACACACCTCTTAAACGAAATACTATATATTCGATACGTCAACGATGTTCTTTTGGGTTATAGCGAAAGGGATTACATAATGGATTTCGATTTCTAACCTTCAAACTTAAAATTAATTGAAACTCCTCATAACCCTGATGATAGTTTGAATTTGTTAGATCTATGCATTACAAGGAATAAGGAATAACGAAGGAAAAACAACGTTTAAACTCTATGACCAATGAAGGTATTTTGGATTTGATACCAACTTCATTCGTCCAAATAGATGCTCAAGTCCTTGTTGACGAGTCGGACGGTCTGGGTCTCCAACACTATGGAGTACGACACTTCACAGAAATGTATTTCGGAATATTATACTTAATCGGATATCACGGAGTAAACGTTTGAATACTATATCACAGGACAGATTGTTGAGCGACCTTAATTTTGTTTCAGTAGCAATAAGGCAAGGATACCCACAGATGATTTCATGCAACATTGGATGCAGGGTCTATATCATAACCGAAACGGATTGTTTCAGGGATTTCTTGGTCTAAGTTGATAATAGGGGTTGGTGTGGTAAATGTGGTACATGGAATGTTGAGCATTTCAACTTAGGATATAATAGTGATGACATGTCAGTTGGTTCTATTTAAAGGTGTAAAGAGGTCATAGATTCTAACGTAAATTATTTTAATTGCAATTGTTTTCCTTTTTCTTTTCTTCTTTTTAATTATATTGAATTTTAAAGTTTTAATGTTTGTATTGAGTATTTTATAAAAAATATTTGAATTAGTAATAGCCATTATAATTCCTTTCTGTATGGATATTTATCTTTGAAAGTCTCTTGGATTCTGATTTAGATACTTATGTATTCTTTTCGGCAAAGTCCGGCTACCGGGAGTGTCGTCGCGACATAAACCTTGCTTAACCGGAGAGCGGGGGTCACAACTCCCAGGCCACATTTTGGTACTTAGTTTTCCAGCTCCATTTTGGTTTATCTCTCTCTCTCCCTCTGTGTGTGTGTATGTATATATATATATATATATATATATATATATATATATATATATATATATATATATATATATATATATATATATATATATATATATATATATATATATATATATATATATATAAAGAAAATATTCCGAAAAATAAGTCGCCCCATGATGTAATGGTTATGGCTCATAAAATTTGTGAACACGCAGAGAATGATCAGACATATGTATTTCACCGAGTTTCATTTGTCGATTGCATACGGAGGTGTCAGACACTTCAAAATACATACCTACTTTTATTTTGTTACGTGCTAAAATATATATAGAAGTGAGTCTGAATATTTTACTATTTTATGACGGCCTTACGACCTATTATAATACCTTCATTGTGCTTTGTCACGTATTAAAAATTTTCTGTTACACACACACACATATATATATATATATATATATATATATGTATATATATATATATATATATATATATATATATATATATATATATATATATATATATATAATATGCTTATTACCATTTGGCAGAAGATAATAACGAGTTTGAATTAATCACACTGGGCATTATGGTGGTTGTTAAGTTAAATTAGTATAAATGCTTGTAAAAAACGGGAAAACTAAAATTGTATAAAATGCCCGATGCAACATTCCGCACCCTACTCGTTCATCCCCGTAACTCACTTCACGCGTCGGGAGGCTTCGCCTGCTATACGCTAATGATCACCGAGATCGCTTCGCGTGTACTTTAATGTCTTGTCCTGAAGAGCCTCGATTGTCTACATATTTACGGTATTACACCCCCTGCTCGTCACTGCCAGTGTTGATTAATATGTCTACGTATCCGTTGTACGAAGTTCCATGTTATCCTTACTAGCTCTTTTGTTTTCACTTCCGCAGTTATTTCTGTAATGATGTTGAAACATCAACTATTGTGAAGTTATGAAAACTTTGTACCATGAAAACAAGGAAGAAGTCGATGATGTGGTAATAAATCTTCTGCTCGTAGAGCTAGCAAAATATCTTCCTCTTTTAGAGCCTATAACGGCAGAAGATGTTGAAGATTGGATAAATGCGGAAAGTAACAGGAGATGACCAATGACTTAATTATACATTTAACGAGTGAGAAAAAATAGGTAAGTGACGATAGGGATGATATGTGTCTAGCTCAAGTATTTTCCATGCAGAAGCCCTAAATCCAAATAAGATCTAACTACTATACATTAAAAAGTAAGAAGAGGGTAGGTACATCGAGCATGTTTAATGTGTACTAAACAAATAAACACATGATTACTTATTATTTATTGTATATACACTTTATTTTACAGTATATGTAATAACGAAACATTGAAATAATAATGCAAAGTATATATATATATATATATATATATATATATATATATATATATATATATATATATATATATATACTTCGAAAAATGAAAACGCGACAGACTTTATAAGGGGCCTAGCGCGGAAGTTGGTAACGCAGGTAGGGTTGTGTATAGAATCGTTCTCTATTGGGTATTAGGAAGAAACAACGCGCACGTCAAGCGTCTTGTCATTCGTCTGCTAGACGTGCTCGAAGTGAGGTCAGCGAGTCGTGTGTGCATCCGACATCACTATGGAGGCTGGGAAAGAGGAACAGCAATCTGTAGTGCATTTTTTGACTGCGGAAGGAGTGTCAGGAAGTGAAATTCATGCCCGAACGTCTGCTGTGTATGGCGAATACAGTATGTCACGTGCGCGTGTGTTTGAGTGGACTAAACGATATCGAGACGTCGGGTGTCATTGAAAGACAACAGTCGTCCATGACATGCTCATCCAGCTATTACCCCTTCTGTCACTGCTGCGGTGGATGCTGCCGTTAGAAATGGTCGACAGTGGACAGTAGAAGACATTCGGACCTGCAATTCCTGAAGAAAGACAGTCGTGGCCGTCGATTTGCCTCGGACGAAGAGGTGCATGCCTGGGTACAATCATGGTTCCGTACGCAACCAAAAACATTATTCCATAAAGAATTGACCGTCTTGTCTCAGAGTAGGACAAATGCTTTAACAGTTATGGCGATTACTATTTAAGGAATAAACAGTTTGCTCATCCTGTCATTACCCCTTCTGTCACTGCTGCGGTGGATGCTGCCATTAGAAATGACCGACGACGGACGGTAGAAGCCATTCGGCTCATGTTGGGCATTAGTCACGGTACAGTTCACGCCATCTTGACAGAGCATCTGAAGTTCTGGAAAATCTGTGCGCAGTGGGTTCCTCACAGCCTGACGGACGAACAGAATGTCGACATCACTGCAGCACCTGGAACGGTATCACGATGAAGAATATCGTTTCCGGTCCCATATTGTCGCGGAAGATGAAACATGGTGTCATCATTTTGAGCCTGAGAGCTGAAGAAAGACGTTGGTGGCCGTCGATTTGCTTCGGACGAAGAGGTGTATGTTTGGGTACAATCATGGTTCCGTAGGCAACCAAACACATTCTTCCATTGAGGCATTGACCGTCTTGTCTCACAGTGGGACAAATGCTTTAACAGTTATGGCGATTACTTTTGAAAGAATAAACAGGTTACGTACTTTTTTTCCATCTGTCTCATTTTCATTTGTCTGCCCCTTATATATATATATATATATATATATACAGATATATATATATGTATATATATATATATATATACAGATATACATATATATATATATATATATATATATATATATACAGATATATTTTATATATATATATGTATATATATATATATATATATATATATATATATATATATATATATATATATATACATATATACATATATATATATATATACAGATATATATTATATATATATATATATATATATATATATATATATATATATATATATATATGTATATATATATATATATATATATATATACAAATATACATATATATATATATATATATATATATATATATATATATATATATATATATATATATAATTTCTCAGTTAATCTTTCCAATAATTTTGCAAAGATTATTATGCAGACCAAAGAATAGATGTTTTTAAATCTCATTCAATGTGTATTATTCAATACATTATCCATTTATCATGCACGCGAGAAAATTGCCTATTACATTAAACGAAAAAACAATCGAACAACTTTTCTTCTTCACATTATTATTTCAAGAGAGTATTATTACTTTATCTCTTTTATGTATAGGCATTAAAATCTTCTGCGGGGACTTTTTATTTTTATCAAAAAAATCATACTATTTTTGTTATGCATTGTTACAAAGAATCCTACCAAATCGTGGGGGAAATTTCAGGATACAGAAATTGAGTCCAACTTCTGGATAACTCACGCTTTCATTTAATATCAAACAATATACAGGAACAATAGCTGTTTAGATATCTTGCAGTATCACTAAACAACTGTTAGGTACAATAAAACAGCAATTAAATACTCAACTAATTCCAAAAATTGCTGATGTTATTCTCAGGACATATCTCACAATTCAATTTATTTCGTATCACATCAACTCTGATCAACAGAGCGATAACTTTCTGATACACTCTTCAAAGAAATTTCTGGAAAGTGCTCGTATCTCCGAAACCGGTCACTATTTCTAAAAGTTTTAGTCAATTCAGAAACTCGCCAAAGCCGACAAATGGTGATATTTCTCCAAATCTGACAACCGTTCTCTGAAAAGTTGCCAAATGTTCATTAACCCAATTTCCACGCATTTGGAATGGTTACATGTAAAAGTGTTTTCTACTTGCAGTGAGGCAATGATCAGTGGTCGTTTTACAATCTGAATAGTATTATCTACTATGAACTGAACAGTTATATATTTTACAGATGTGAGACTAGAAATAGATCTCACACGAAGTGCTGTGTTTGTGGTGAGACACTTTTATGTACAAATTTATGATGTCTGAAATGGCAACAATACGTCCAGTCAAAAAGACGCCAGGGTTTTATCAATGAAACAAATGAGAGCAAAGGTGGGATTGACACCCCCCCGACAAATGGAGATAATCACACCCTGGGACCTGATCAACGACGAGAGCAGTGATGATTTAATACGATTTAAGATAACTTGGAGACGATGACTGGAATTGGTGAATACAGACTTGTAGAGTGTTGCCTAGAGGTTTCAAAATAATGGAGATCTATTTATATCTGTGAGTGCAATCAGAGTACGAGAAGGAGCCACACACCGAGAGTTATGGCGAGTACGAATGATTGATGCAAGCATTTTGATATATGATCATAGTCCAAGACAACCTTGAAGGTATGTGTTCATCAAATAACTTTAGGTCTAGAAACGTTTAGGTAAATTAAGTGGTCTCACGCGTTCCCCTGCTAAAACTAATAATTAATTGTGTAATGAGTGATGATGTTGTTAATAAATGTTTTATTGTTAAAGTTAAATGGTGCTGTCAATGAGTATTATAATAATTAATAATTCCTTTACAGGACTGACAGGAAAAGTAAATAATAGGAGGATTTATAGGGGCACAATAAAGCAATGTACGATTTAAATAATAAATTCACTATGTATGAATTTACGGCCATATTAATCTAAATGAATTTGATAGTAAAAACTTCAACTTTAAGTCCTTTGAATTCAATGTCTCAGGCAGAATTTTCGAGCCTTCATACAGTCATTATACGTGCCACCCTACAATCCTCTATTTTACAGTTATTACTATGTTTCACTCATGTCTTCCGGCTGTATGAAATGCATCTTTTCAACCCTGCTCCTTTGTTAACGGTCCTGATTGAATTACCGTTTATTTTGAGAAATTAAAAATTCAGTAAAAATTTTACAGACGTCCCAGTTTTATTAAATGTATGATCATTTGAATTTTTTCTTTTGTTATTGAAATGAAGCGAGTTCCGAGCTCAACTTCCTTAACCACTATCTCAAGCTTCCTTAACACCGATCACTGGTGTTTAGCTTCTTTAACACCGATATCAACCTTCCTTAACACCGATTTTAAGCTTCCTTAACACCGATCTCATGCTTACTTAACACCGATTGCAAACTTTCTTAACACCGATCTCAAGCTTCCTTAACACCAATCTCAAGCTTCCTTAATACCGATTGCAAACTTTCTTAACACCGATCTCAAGCTTCCTTAACACCAATCTCAAGCTTCCTTAATACCGATTGCAAACTTTCTTAACACCGATCTCAAGCTTCCTTAACACCAATCTCAAGCTTCCTTAACACCGATTGCAAACTTCCTAAATACCGATCTCAATCTTCCTTAATCCGGATCGCAAGCTTTCTTAACACCGATCTCATGCTTCCTTAACACCGATTGCAAACTTTCTTAACAACGATATCAAGCTTCCTTAACACCTATCTCAAGCTTCCTTAACACCGATCTCAAGCTTCCTTAACACCGATCTCAAGCTTTCTTAACACTGATCTCAAGCTTCCTTAACACCGATTGCAAACTTCCTTAATACCGATCTCACGCTTCCTTAACACCAATTTCAAGCTTTCTCAAGCACCGATCTCAAGTTTTCCTAACACCGATCTCAAGCTTCCTTAACACAGATCTCAAGCTTTTTTAACACCGATCTGATTGTGTGCAAAATGCCCGTTGCCGTAGTAAAACACAAACGATTCATTATATTTTGTAAATAGCTTAGTCATTTCTTAGGTCATGACGAAGCTGCAAATTTAAATGTCGATCTATGTGCTGAAATATCCGATACCAAAGTTCATATGAAGTTAAGTTTATGGAGAAAAATAAATTTACAAAATGTAAGTACAAAACATAATTTTCTGTTTGTTCGGTATAATTTGTACAAGTAACTAGGTTGTCATGTACATTAATTATTTAAATTAAAATATATCGGATTTAATATTTGGAATCTTTTACAACTTGAGTTTTTTACAAACACTTACGCAAAAAAATAAAATATTCTAGAAAAGTAAGAATATTTGCAATTCGGATGAATAAAATAAGTTTGATTTTGTAAACAGCCTAAATCTATAAATTGATAGAAACTCCGAAGAAAATATTCCAAGAAAAGTTTCAAAGTGGCACGTTCTTAAAATTAAATAAAAATAACATTAAAAATTAAAAAGTATTACCCCTCTTGTTTCAATATTGAATTATTAATTTAAACATATAGAGACATATTCCATTGATCAATAAGTAAAATCCACTTTATGCAGAAGATATGGAAAACAAGAGCAACGTAAATAGGCGCAAATAACAAAATAATGCAGCATACAACTGTTTCGAGGACATATTAGATCCTCTTCTTCAGTGGAAGAGAAGCAACAGAACCGAAATCCAAAAGAGGACTTACGTCCTTCAAGGATGCTGCCTTATTTTGTTATTTTTCCTTATTTACTTTACTCTTGTTTTCCATATACCATTGATTTGTCTGATATTACATTAAAACAGTTATATACATTTTTTCACTTTACCTGTGAAGTGGTACACTACTTCTTTCAAATTGAGATATTAACGTTCTCACCTGAAATAAAATAACTTTAATAATTTTTTTTTCGTGAGATATTCTCAGGTTTTAAAAATTAGTTTGAATTTTTGGATAACTAATGTTTCATTTAAAGCATAAAGAACTGTAACAGGAAAAATATACAGCTAATAACGCTATATCTATTTAAAGTCACAAAAACATTCATATAAAATAAAACAGCAATAAAATGCTCAACTATAGCCTTATGTATTTTACAATTTACTTTAGTCGTATCACTCCAACTCTCTCTAACAGCCAAGGTTTACGACGCGTGAACCCAGAGGTCAGAAAACCATAAATTTAGGGGTGTCAAGACAGAGGGGACCAAACGAACTCTTACGAAAATGCATAGTGATGACATTGGATGGAAAGGCAAGCCAATGGAGAAAGTGCTTGTTGTGTCACTCTGAATGCTGCAAATCAGATAAAAGGGGGAGTGACAGTCCCGAGGCAAAAGAGCCACAACCGGTGACTTAAGAACAACACTAAAATAATAAGAGTTCGACATTACAAAGAGATACGATGACTTGACTGTGTAAGAAACGGTTATACAGCACGATTCTTAAGGTATAGTGAGATAGCGAGAAGATGACTTGTCGAATACAGATATGACTATGAAAACTTTATAAGTAAGAGTGTTCGAGCCAGCAGTACAATATGGTCGGCGAAGGTATGGGTTCCTCAAATTGGATATCATGTCCTAATCCATTTGAAGTATTTTTATTAATGGTCTCACATTGTCTCCCGCCGCCGAAATAATATAATTAATTGTGTAATGAATTTAATAAGTATTTTAATAAGTATTATTAATTGTGTAATGAATTTAATAAGTATTTTTTATGTTGTTAATAATTGTTTTATTGTTAAAGTTAAAACGGTACAATCAATTTAGTATTATAATAATTAATATTCTTCTACAGAACTCACGCGAAAGATAAATAATTGGAGGGTTAATAGCGGCACATAATGCAATGTACGAATTTAATAATGGAGTCCACTAATACGAGCAATTTACGGCCATGTTAAGATATTAGATATGTTAATGATTATTAAGCTAAAAGTTTAACTTTAAGTATTCTTTGTTTCTCTTGGTTTCCCACACTATTTGTACGTATTCCCAGATCGACAATAGAGAATATATATCCATGATGCATATTTACAATAGATGTCGATTAACTTGGGCAGGTGCTGAGTGCTGATCAGCAAAAAGCAAAATGGTTCATTTTGTGTGGCTGACTGCTAGAAGAGATAATAAAGGGAGCAGGGCGAAGGGAAAGCTACGACTCAACTAGAATATACCATGAAATCAAGTTTAAGTTTTCAAATAAAGTTACAATAATTGAATTATGTTAGGTTAAAAGTTAGAAAGCAATGATCATAAGTTATTAGTAAAAAAATCGTGGAATGCAAGCGAGCTAACGTAAAAAAAACTAGCTAAAAGTAGCAATCATATCATGCCAGCGGTTGCAGATCGAATGAAGTGCGGGGACTTCTGCTTCACCAAATTGATTTAGCAGCGCCATTTATTGTTGTCATTCGGATTGAATTTTAATTTCTCCAGGTTGGGGAGTCGAGAATCTCGACTTTTTCCAGCTAACCGCTAATGGGCCAACTATAAGATGTCTGAGACGACGCTTCCTAAGATAAGAAAACGACGCATTATCGTAGCTTTGATTCACGTCTCTCAAACAAGGTCTAATTGCATTCTTTAAAAATTTCGTGTAAATTTACGAATCTGCTCTTCAACGTAAGAAATTTTGAGGTCAAGATGAATGACTTCGTTTTGAACATATTGAAGAGCATTTAATGTGGTACGTCTGGGATAAAGATAAAAATCTGGTTAGTCTGGGATAAAGGTAAAAATCTGGTAATTCTGTGATAAGGCTGAAAATATGATAAGAGGAAACATATGGGAAGCCTGTGATAAGGATACAAGTCTCGTAATTCTGTAATAAGGCTGAAAATCTAAAATTTTTCGGATAGGGGCTAAACTCGAGTAATTCCGCTGTAAGGGTATGGCTTTGTAAGGGTGATTTTGTAAATCTCATGAATTGAATCTCATATAATTCTGTGATAAGAAGAGCAATTCAGTGGTAAGTATAAAGTTCAGGAAATTCCATTGTAAGAAGAAAAATATAAGTCCACGGGGACTATAAAATCCCGAAAAATTCCGTAATAAGTGTAGAACACGGATAATTCTGTAATAGTTTATATAAAGTTGTTTCTTTATTATAATTTCTAATAAGAAAATATTTGTATAACATGTGTTTTATTACTCTTATATTACGAGTTCTAGTTTACAATTTAATTTTATGGGAGTAATTTACTTTTCCTTTAATGAAAGCGACCACATTATTACTCCCATTTCATCCTAGTCACGGTATTAACGATTTTCTGTATCTCTTAAAAGTACTTTGTAATGAAGTCACAACATGGCATTTTAGTTGATCCAGAGATAAAGACCAAAAACTATAAACAAACCTGGATCTAGTTTTAAGAGAGGTTATATGGAGAATTATTAACTTGCAACTGTAACTGAAGAACTAAGCACGCAGGTAGTCAGGGAGGAAAGGGGGCTTTTACTTTGAAGTTCTCTTTACGTCTGAAGAAGATAATTGAATAAACTTGAGACACGCAAGTTGCACAGCTCCCTCTGCAATCACGCAATTTCTGTAGATACCCGAAGGATAAACTCAATCATGTTATTCCAATGTCTGAATATATTGTAGAATTGGTGGGTATAGCAATTTTTCTGAAGTATCTAAGTAAATTAATGAAAATATAATAAAATACATTTATAACGAACCAATACTTAACAAGTTTCAGAATATAACGAGGAAATTAGGAATTTCTGCTCGTTCGCCTGTTTACCTTCAAAGGGGATTTCTTTTTAATATCTTAATAATTGCCTACTTATGTGCATTATATTACAGAATATAGCTAAAAACTGTGAATAACAGGTAAAAATATGTATATTTTTAAATATTTTGATTTTTAGGCTCAAAACATGCATAAAAATTGCTATAAAATGGCACTTTTGCAAAGCATCAAAACTCAAATTTAAATTAAGATACTTTTATTGTGCGAAATGGCCCGCAAAAGACTGTATCCACTCTAGATGAAAAACTAATGGACTGTATTTTACAAAATTAGGTAGATAAGTTTTTTGTGGATTACCCTGGTGTTGATTACATTTTGGTACGATTCGGAAAAAAATAACCTGCTTTTTTTTGCAAAATGCCCCTCAAATATCGTCAAAATCTAAAGTAAAAAACTACGTATGCTCAAATATATCCATTAAATGCTTGTTTTATACGCAATTTTTAACGATGAAAGGAATAAGACCAACCCAATTGCACTAGGTCTAGCCGTTCTCGAGATATTTTAGTTTTTCGTATTTTCTCCACACCACCTTTGAAAATAAGTTTAGTTACCAAATGAGAACGAAATTTGAATTAAAAGTAAATTAAATTTAGTTAAAATACAGATAACGTGGATTTAAGTCTGCAGGGAAAGTCATGTGCTGCCCACATCACATTTTTTTATTCTATCGACAGATTACGATCTTACTCTGATAGATATTCTTTCTAGTTCAGACGAAGAAGGTCAGTTAAGATAATTATTTTTGTATTTTGTTTTGCTGTTTTATAAACTTTCTAAGAATAAACTGAGCATAAACTGAGAACAAACTAAGAATAAACTTTCTAAGAATAAACTTTTAAGAGATCTAGTAATATAATAGCTTTAATTTGTTTTATAATTTTTCCTACAAAATCAAAATTTTTTTATCTGCATATAAATTTAATATGTTAGGCTCATCATGTTTATTTAATTTTGTACAAATTTATAACTGCATTATTGACGGTTTACCAGCAAAAGGTCCAGATGTCGGTATTTTTAAATTATTTTATTTAATTCGCCGTGATCACCGTTTGTTAGTATGATTAAACTTTTTGATGTCAGTTTAAAATACTTCCCTATATCCTAGAGGAGTGAAATTTGATAGAGCTCTGTCTAGTAGAACTTATTAATCTATTAATATTTGGCGGATTCTCTAAAATAGAGCGGGCATGATTTGGAGGAATAGTCTGCAAAAATCTCCCTTCGCTTCTATAGAAATATATGAATAAAATCCCATTGTTGCAAGATAGTTAAAAAGTGCATCCAATATTCAGCTTTGCTTCTATATCTATAAAGAATAGTATTCTGGAGTCCTATGTTACGTATGACATACGATACTGAAAACGAAGCTGGATATTGGACTAATTTTTAACTTACTGAACAGCAATGCAGAATTCTGCAGTTTTAAGTTGCATATGATATCAGATACTGAAACGAAGCTAGATATTGGATTTATTTGTTATTTATTTACAACAATGGATATTATAATACCTCATTTATGTTGTGGCTACGCAGTGATAGTGTTGTCTTTTATTATACTATATCCTGTAAATAAACAGGTTTTAATTTTTTTACAGGCAAAATGTCCGCTGGCCTCACAAGTATATATAAAAAAATAAAATTTTTAACACGTAATAATGACAAGTGAAACACTGCCAAATGTTTGATGTAACTATATAAATTAATCTCAATGATTTATGTCAATATAATTTGAATGAAAGCTTTTACCCCAGAAAAACGAAGTTTTTATATTTAGTTCCTCATACTATATTATTAGGTACATTGTAAGAATTAGGTATAGGTTAAGTATTGAGGATATATAAGTATTGAGGATATATAAATTAATCTCAATGGCTTATGTCAATATAATTTGAATGAAAGCTTTTACCCCAGAAAAACGAAGTTTTTATATTTAGTTCCTCATACTATATTATTAGGTACATTGTAAGAATTAGGTATAGGTTAAGTATTGAATTAGATATAGGTATATTGGAAAATAAATCTAAATATTTTTAAAGCCTTTAAAATGAAAGGCAACATGCTTTACTTGGAAATATTTGAACCAATGAAATAGATTTTTCAGATTTTCTAACTTGAAAAATTATAAAAAAATATCACAAGCTACATAGAAATGGATTCTCATATGAGAAAGTCCACACTACAGTTAATTACTTCTTACTTCCGAAATAACGTGGTATAAAACCATTGTCTCTTATAGACAACTGTACAGTGTTTTATAGGGGATTTAGGTAGTCGCGTGCTTCTAAAGTACGAGAAAGTTTTAATTATGCTCTGATTGTTGCCAATTTCCAAGAAATTAACATTTTCTATCAACCAGTGCTGAAGAAACACTGGTGTTTGAAAAAAACGAAAAACTGTGGTTTAAACCATGGTTTTAAGTAAAACTGATATTTTAAACAAAATATTCTGACATGGGCAGCAAAAGGCTTTCATCACAAACTCAAATTAATGTCCTATTTATTTTTCATAATTTATTAAAATGAGTTCAATTACACAAAATAACACGGGTTATTATTTGAAACTAGACGGTATGCCCTTTCATAAGACGGAATTCAAAATTTGAAAAACATTATCTCCCATTTGACGTCATTTTTATCAATTTGGCTACATTTTTATCTATTTATCAACATTATCGTTTATTTGAGGATATTTTAATCAATTTGGCGACATCTTAAGTTTGCCAAATTTGTCGCTAGTGAGAAGTTTGGACTTACAGGCAAACACTAGCGAAATATCAATAGAATACTATCCCCTTTCAAAACACAATTAATTTCATTAATTTTGAGTCATATTTATCAATTTGGTGAAATTGTTATCGACTTGTCGACATATTTATCGATTTGGTGATATTTTCGTCAATTTGGCGAACATTTGATAAATTTGGCGACATTTAAAAGTTCGCCACATTTGTCGCCGAGTGGGACGGCTGGACTCACAGATATGCTTCCGAAACATTATTACAATATTATCCCCCTTTAAAACAGAATTAATTTCATTGAAGTCATATTTATCAATTTGGCAACATTTTTATCGATTTGGTACCATTTGATAAATTTGACGACATCTTAAAAATAGCCAAATTTGTCGCCAAGTGGGATGGTTGGATTTGACAGACAAAAGCTAGTGAAACATGATTATAATACTATTTCCTTTCAAAACGCAATTAATGCCATTGATATGGCGTCATGTTTATCAATTTGGTGTCATTTTTATCAATTTGGCGATATTTCACAACATTAAAAAAGTCGCCAAGTTGACGATATATCGCCAAGTTCGTCTCCAAAATTTTCACCAAGCGTTTACCAGAGACAGACAGATAAATCAAGATGTTTATTTTATGAATTACACTGAATCTGCTGTTTTAATTCAATTTTCGTTTTCATTCATCAACTAGGCGTATTTTCAAAAGCGACATTGCAAACGTACGAAAAACTGAAGTATCTAGCTAACGAACGGTCAGTTGTAAAATAATATAGTTGGTCTTGTTCTTTTTGTCGTCAAAAATTACGAATAAAAAAAGCATTTAATGGATACATTTGAGCATGTGTAATACTTTATTATAGATTTTGACGATTTTCGCAGGCCGTTTCAAAAGAAAGATCTCTCTCTCTCTTATTATTTTGAAACCGTACCAAAATCTAATCAGCACCAGGGTAACTCGCAAGTGACTTATCCACCAAATTTTGTGAATCGTAGTAAATTAATTTTTTAGTTAGAGTGGATGCATGTATTGTACAGATTGCACAATCATACACACACGCACACAACACAAATGCACACACACATCGCTCGCGTGTCGCATTAAAAAGTGTTTTTTCAGGTTCTAGATTGCTCTAAACTTGTAGATCCGTATAAAACTCCGAGTTGCGATTCTCTCGAGACATTTTCAATGCTTACACTATACATTACTTTGTATTGTTGGGAAAGTAAAAACCATAGTTTAAACCAATGGGGTTTGAACCAACCAACCCAGCTATCATCCCAAGAACTTCCAAGCTATTTTTCTTTATTTTAATGTTTTAGCCTAATGAATAATTTGAAATTTGCAAAATCAGTAAAATTAAAGACACGATGTTTTGTTTTATAGAATCAGTCACAAAAGCTGTCCTTAACTGAAAATGTATTAAACTCAAGTTTGAAATTTCCGACAACTTGACCGTTTTATTGAAAGCCACGACATTAATTTGATTGATCACCTTTCACTTCGACCTCTATGCATTGCAACTGTTGAATCTGCTAAAAGATCCAAAGTATTTAAATTCAAAGCAACTACCTTGATATCGATTATTCATTTGAGCATTTCCCATATGCTGACCTCACGCACTTTAAGGTAGGGAAACAGCTGTCATGATAAATAGGGCACTAAATTTTATTTAAAGTGCTTCCTTTTAATAATTTTGGCGATTGCGTTCGGGAGGAAACGCATTCGCCAGGGAAAGCACACGCTGCTTCTGTTATGAAATGAATAATATGAATTTGTAAGCAAATGCAGCTCTAAATTACCACTAGTGTATTGTGTTAGATTTAGGATAGTATAGTGATGCCCGTATATATCAATATGTATGGACATATCGATATAGACTTTACCATATCTCAATATTTCGTATCGATACTCTTATATACGATACGTGTTATGAATTATTCTTTAATTTTTTATAATAATTTACGTGCATTTTTACTTTCCTTATATATATAATGTATAAGTATTGTGATGGGGTTGAAAATTCGAATTCGAGTTTTCGACGGGAGAGCACGTTTCAAGCATCCCTGATCACGAATCAAACATTTTTGAGGTGATGTCTGTGTGTGTGTATGCGTGTGTATGTGTGTATGGAGATGATATCTCAGGAACGAATGGAGCGATTCGTACGAAATTTAGCACAAAAATCACAATCCATGAATACTGGAAGCCTAATTTTTTTAAACGTAGTCGAATGTTCGGAACACCCCTAAATTTTCGAGTGAAATTTTGAAAAAATCATCAAAAAATCAAAGCCTTTAATAAAGTTACGCACATAGACATTTCTTATGCAATTTTTCCTTAGAAAACGATTAACATAAATTTTAGAACGCTATCAAGAACCGTTCTCGAGATATTGTACATTTTTCAAATAAATTTATCAAAAAATCCCATAAATTAAAAAAAAAATACTGACTGTTGAGAAACATGTTCACTTTTCATATGTAATATCATGCGATAAATTTGGTGACATCATTTTAGTGGAACTCGCTCGTTCCATTCATGAGAAAAGATACTTTGAGTAATACGTTTGTATTACTCAAACTGGGGTCAATCAGAGCTGGGGTGCCGCAAGGTGGAAACCTGAGCCCTCTGCTGTTCAACATATTCATCAACGATATTCCAAGCATACCACAAGTCAAGCTCGCCATCTTTGCAGATGACACTGCACTGATTGCGCGAAGCCGCTCACCACAAAACTCCATCAACACGCTGCAAAGCTACATAAAACACAGCCTTGAGCACTGGCTCGTCACTTGGAGAATCAAAATTAACGCGTCCAAGAGTGCAGTTTGTATCTTCAAGCCAAACTACCGAGAAATGAATCCAAATTTAACAAAGAAATTCCTTTCCAGCGCTCCGTGAGTTACTTGGGAGTCAAACTCGACGAACATTTAACTTACGGAGAGCACATAACAAGCAAAGTTCAAAAAGCCAAGAAAACTTACGTCGCCCTCCTCCCCCTTCTCGGTAGAAAATCCCGCCTCTCCACCTTTAATAAACTGCTGATCTACAAGCAAGTCATAGCACCGGCATTTCTGTATGCCAGCCCTGTCTGGGGATCGGCAGCTCATTGCCACACTAAGAAATTGCAAACTTTCCAAAACAAAGTCCTACGTTGTATTGTTAAAGCTCCTAGGTACGTCCAAAACGAGGTTATTCACCACGATCTCAGAGTCTCTGGCATTGCAGAGCAGGTTCGGAAGCTCAGTCAAAATTTCTACAAGAAAAACTCTAGCAGACCCTGCATGAGAAACACAGACCAGACTTACGACTTGTCCACGCGCTCCTATTATGGGAAACGCAGGGCAAGACACCTTCTACTCGACTCCCAGCGAACCGAGTGGAAGAAAGCGAGGTATGTTGTTCCCCAATCGGGGGTCTCCTAGAGTCTTTCACCTCAAAATTTTTACTTTAGTTAGTTGGAAAACTTAAACTCCAACGCTTACTCCCATCTGGTCCCCCTCGTTCTCGACAGATGGCGCCACAGCTGAACACTTCGGTGAGCTGAGGTGGTCCCGGCTGCGGATCCTGAGCCGGCCAATGGGAATCCAAGAGGCTAGCATTTGCCCACACGCCAACGCCAGCACAGAACTTCACTCAGTTACTGACTGATTATTAAACTTTAGTGTTCTTTTTTTGTAATTTACTGGACAAATCTAACTTAAACTTCAATCCAGTTAACTTAACTTAATTTAATGCAACTTAAAGCAGTATAACTTGTAATAGTAATAAATCATTGTGACTTGAACTTAAATTTAAACACTTTAAATATTTAAATACTTTACTTTCAATTTATTTATTATACTATAGACTTAAATTCATAGACTCTAACTATAGCCATAGAAATTATTTATTAAATTTCAAACCTTATGTGACTCGCTCTTGCGCATTTCTCCACCCTTGCCCGCCTTTTTTGCAGCCGAGCAGGCAGAAACCATATCCAAGACACATCAAATAAGCAGACCACCTCTTCTGCCCACCTCCATTGGTGGAGCCCATGCTGATCGCATTGCTATTAAACACACTCCATTTGGACCGGACAAGCTTATTTTCGATGTGGGGATGAGTCTCCTAGAGACAGGCACCCCGTAACCCAAAGTCTTGGATCTTGGATGACGTTTGTATTTGAAAGCTAATAGTCATTTATCTGTTATAAGAACAACTTATTTCTCCGTCCATAACGCTTGGCGATATTTTGGCGACGAATTTGACGGATAGTCGCCAACTTGGCGCCTTTTTTTAATGTCGTCAAATTAACGAAAACTTCGCTAAATGGATAACAATGACTCTAAATCAATGAAACTGACGACTAATCGTCGAAAATACAGTATCTTGAAAAGAATATAAGTAACTACCATACGAAAAACCTATTTTTTTTACTGTAAAAGTAGTAAATTCTTTGCATTATATAAGGAAAGTCATGTGTTGCCCACATCAGATTTTTACTTTCCTCATATACATAATGAAAGTATTGTGACGGGGTCGAAAATTCGAATTCGAGTTTTCGACGGGAGAGCACGTTTCAAGCATCCCTGATCACGAATCAAACATTTTTGAAGTGATGTCTGTGTGTGTGTGTGTGTGTGCGTCAGTGAGTCTGTGGAGACGATAACTGACGAATGAATAGACCGATTCGAACCAAATTTGGTACAAAAATCACAATCCGTAAACACTGGAAGTCTATTGTTTTTATACGCAATCGAATGTTCAGAAGCCCCCTAAATTTTTGAATAAAATTTTGAAAAAATCGGCAAAAAATGAAAACCACTCATAAAGTTACGCAAATAGACATTTCTTATGTAATTTTTCATTAGAAAGCGATTGGCATAAATTTCAGAACGCTAACACAAACCGTTCTCGAGATATTTCACATTTTTCAAAAAATTATCAAAAAGTCATATAAAATAAAAAAAAATTATTTCCTATTGAGAAACATGTTCACTTTTCATATGTAATACCATACGATAAATTGGGTGACATCCTTCTCGTGGATCTAGCTCGTTCCATTCATGGAAAAAGATACTTTGAGTAATACTTTTGTATTTGAACGCCAATAGTCATCTGTCTGCTGTAAGAATAACTTACTTCTTCATCCATAACACTTGGCGAGATTTTGGCGACGAATTTGGCGAAATGTCGCCAACTTGGCGCCTTTTTGAAATGTTGCCAAATTAACGAAAATCTCTACAAATGTATAAAAATGACGTTAAATCAATGAAAATGACGACAAATTGTCGAAAATTCAATGTCTTGGAAAGAATATTAGTATCTACTATAAGAAAAACCTATTTATTTTACTGTAAAAGTAGTAAATTTATTACATTGTATAAGGAAAGTCATGTGTTGCCCACATCAGATTTTTTAATTATTAGTTTTTCAGCCTCTTCATGCTACACTAACACTAGTCAACCCGAGGACGTCATAAATAGCTAAGGCTTAAATCAAAATTCTAAGCCTGTATTGCACATATAAGCGTTCATATATTATATTATACAGGAAGATGTCTGTCTGTGTGTCTGTACGGTCAGTAGCGAAATATCTGGCAACAAAAGCATTTGTTGTCACGTGGTTGCTTTTTTTAATGTATTTTATTGTATTTTAATCTGTATATGTTTAATGTATTTTTATTCTTGCACGCTGTTACTGGGGCTATGTCCTGTAGATTGCAGTCTTTTCAAAGAAATAAATAAATGAATAAAAATAAAAATCTGAGCGGCGTACATGTATTAAATTGGATATAGATACACTTCAGGACCAGGAAAGGTGCACTTCAGTATTATTATTTTTTAATTCGAAATAAATTCTATAGTTATTTTATATTTTAGCCCAATTTTCACATAAATCGTTTCCTTAGAGATCGAAAATATTATCACAGAGTTTTCATCTGGATACCATCGGCAAGATAAAAAAATATCCTTTCAAACAAACTTTGAACGGAAATCACAGTATAAAGAAACGAATGTTAGTGAATTTAAAAATTATATATACTTTTCGAGTGTTTAAAATGTTCTTGATTTTTATATTGCTGTCTAAAAATTGGATGGCAATCCAACGTTTACAATTTAGCGGCAGCTTCTTGAAATATTACGCATTATTCCAAAAAGCTGGCCACACAAACTGCTGCTCCAAATCCCTGGGTCATCCGAGTGATCTGGGATTTCAACACTGCTCCAAAACAAAAAGAATTTTGAAACCATCCGTTCTTTAATTATAATTTTCTAAGGTATAAATATATTGGTAATTTTTGACATCCGAAATAATCTGGTCAAAAAAGGTCCGATCTCCTCGACTGACAGGTACCGCAATTTAATGGTAAGCATATTTAAAAAAATATAATCTCCTGTAATTTATTTTTATGACAATGTCTGTTTGAGGACAACGTCCATGGAATGAGGTTAAGTAAATTTTGGGCATTTGGATTCATTCTGAGGGGGATTGAAACTGATTTGAAAAGTGAACCTTCTCTACGTTTCGTGCTTTAAATTAGTAAATTAATTTCTGGCTTAATATCCAGTCAAAGCGATTTTTTAACACTTTACAGCATAGTTACAAAGTGTTTATGACTTTGTTCATTCTGTATGTCTGTCTGTCTGTCCGTTAGCACTATAACTGCCGTAAAAATGACTTTATGAAAGGCAATTTCAGTATGTTGTTCAGACGGTCCATGGGACCTATGGGAATATAAATAAAAAATATCACCCAATTAGTTTTGGATTGAAACCGGGTTGAAAAAATGAAATACATTGAACCGTATGGGACCTAATTTTTCAAACACTTTTTAAGCGACTTTAAACTTCACAAATTGCTTTGAAAGTTTTAGGTAAAATTCAAATTATCCCATAAAATATATAAAAAAAAATTTCAGCAATATATGTTAGGTAGTTTTTTAAATAAAAATTGTTTAATATAGGGAGAAAAACAAATTCAATTAAATTCTGACTCTTGCCATATTCTCCAGAAAGAAAAAAGAGATATATTTTATAATAAATATATTTCTAAGAGTTTAATTATTTTCTTTATCATGAACACAGATAAATTATGTTCAAAAATCATAACCAAGTAGGTCACATAGTACGAAAGATGGAATCGAAACCGTTATAAATGGAAATGGGTGACTAACACTCTTTTCGAATTCGAAGACTCTAATCAGGCTATGTAAAGTTAGTGAGTTTGCCGCCAATGTTAATTTGACGCAAATGAGCGCTATTTTGTAAAAATGTCAAGATATTACATAAAATAGTTCTTCACTTCTGCTGGACTGTCAAATTCTGGGCTGCAATCAGAAATAATTTTGCCATCCGCAAACCCAGCAAGCTTTTAATAAAACGAGAAATTTATATATTTTATTTTTTTTTAATTTCTGAACGAAATTTTAGCACAAATTAAAAATGTTTATGTTTAAGTGTGATTTTTGAAAAGGTGAGGCGTGTTGACATGCATTTAATTAGTTTTCCTATTTTTCAAATGTTTGTAAAATGTATAAATGTAATTAAATGTTATTAAATTTATTTTTACTTAAATTCTGTGCATTTACATACTGAAAGAAAGCAACTACAATATATTTGAGTTTAAATGGTCATCAAACTCTGATTATTTGTACAACGAAGCCTAGTTTTCATTTATCGAGAATGTAAATAGCAAAAGATGTAGAATGATTTATATAAGAATTGCAGTATTTCTTTAACGCAAAATTATTTAGCTCATGGAGACTGCAATATAGCTGATATGAATGAAACATTCAATGATTTAACACAGAGAACTAGACAATTTTTCGATGAAGTTTTAAGCATAGA
Organism: Amaurobius ferox; assembly: GCA_951213105.1. Classification (NCBI taxonomy): domain Eukaryota; kingdom Metazoa; phylum Arthropoda; class Arachnida; order Araneae; family Amaurobiidae; genus Amaurobius; species Amaurobius ferox. The sequence continues at coordinate 13,759,688 of OX578148.1, read as the reverse complement.
GTTTAATTAGTTGTACAAGGTCTCAAATTTTTAAATAAAATAAATTGTTATACTATTATGATGAATGAAATGAATGGAAAAATGTGTATGAATGAAATGCTGCTTTTATAGAGAGAGTCAGGCGTGTTATATTTCGATGACGTCATTTGAATACATTTCATTTGTTTTCGATGAAGTTTTCAAATATAATAAATTATTGCAGTATAATGATAATTTTAAATATATTACCGAGGAATGTATCGCATTTTAGAAATGTTTCAACAAGGCAATTTATATTTCAATGCCCTCATTTGAATGAAGTTCATTTTTTTCGATGATGTTTTAAGTTTTCAAATATAATAAATTAATGTAGTATTGTGATAATATTTAAAATATTACCGAGGAATGTATCTCATTTTAGAGATTTTTAAATAAAATTGCATTGAAGTTGGAAAGTGTTTCATAATCATTGCTTTATGCGTGATTGATCTTTCTTGTTTAAAAAGTGACAATATATTTTGCTGAAATTTTTTAAACATTTTATGGGATAATTGGAATATTTTCTAAAATTTTCGAATCAATTTGTGAATTTTAACTTCGCTTAAAAAATGTTTGAAAAATTCGGACCCGTGGGGTTCAATGTATTTCATTTTTTCAACCAAGGTTAAATCCGAAACTATTTGGCTGATCGTATTTATTTTCATTCCCATATGTCCCACCGACCGTCTCAACAAAATATCATTTTAATAAAGTCATTTTTACAGCAGTTATCATGCAAACGGACAGACATACAGACAGACAGGTAGCTATTGAGACGGGCTGTGGGACATATGGGAATGTAGTTTAATAATATCACCCAATTAGTTTTGGGTTGAAGACGGGGTGAAAAAATGAAATACATTGAACCCTATGGGAACTAATTTTTCAAACATTTTTTTAAACGAAGTTAAAATTCACAAATTGCTTCGAAAATTTTAGAAAATATTCATATTATGCCATAAAATATACAAGAAAAAATTCAGCAAAATATGTTTGGTAATTTTTAAAAAGATAATTACACCCATATAACATGAAGAAATCACGTGACCCACTTCAAAATAAAATATGACATCAAATTTTTCTCCCAGTGTCAAAATCGTGATTTTAAAAGTTGTTTTAAATTTATAATAAATACAGCATCCGTACTAAAACCGATTTGTTTTTGCGTACTTTCTGTTCATCTATATTCTGCGCAAACGCAACTTCTTAGTTTAAATGATCATCAAACTTTGATTATTTCTGCAATGACACCTAATTTTAATGGATGCAAAATGTAAAAAAGGTATTGTAAGATGAGTTGTATAAGAATTGCTGATTTTTTTTCACGCAAAATTATTTAACTCTGAAGTCTGGAATAAAAGTGTATGAATGAAATATTCATTGCTTATACATAGAGAGCCAGACGATACTTATAGCATTGCTTTTTTGATGAAGATTTCAAGTAAAATAAATTATTGTACTGTAATAATTGTGATAATTTTAAAAATATCACCGCTGAATGTATCGCATTTTAAAGATGGTTAATTTAAATTGAATTTTATTTGGAAATTATTTCATAATCCATGCTTTATGCATGATTGATATCTCATGTTTTTTAACACTTTTCGACATAGTTGAAAAATGTTTATGACTTTGTTCATTTTGTCTGTCCGTTCGGACGATAACTGACATAAAATAAATTTATCAAAATGAAATTTTAGTATGTTGTTGAGACGGTTGCAGATTTTCCCTTCAACGATAAGAGTTTGCAATTTCATCCCAGTATATCAACGGTAGAGCGTTAGCTGGCCGGTTCGGAGATCCAGGGTTCGATTCCCAGTTGAAGCAGCAAGGCTCTTTACAATGGCGCCCGAAAAAAATCAACCCTGTAGGTTAATGCAAAAATATCGGAGGTCGGAAAGTGACCCTATTACGACTAGTACGAATTTAGCGGACTCTGGAAGATTTAGAGCCGATTTCGTACTTAAGAGAATAACAACCACGCGGGTTAGGAACCTAGGTAAAAATATTAGTGGCAGGAGGCTAACCTGAGGTAAAAATAACAGGAGGTGGTCGGTCATATTGTCAGTTGCCACCAATCTGACATTAGAGGGTGGATAATTCAGTGTCCACTTCGATGATAAGAACTAGCAATTTCGTCTCAGTAGCTCAACAGCAGAACATCGAATAGCCAGTTCGGAGATCCAGGGTTTGATTCCCGGTTGGAGCAGCAAGGCTCTTTACGCAGTCAACATATGCCGCCAACGGCCCTACCGTGCAGAAAACACCGGTTCTCGTTAGATCACCGAAGTCAAGCAGCATCGGGCGCGGTTAGTACTTGGTTGGGTGATCACCTGGGACCACCGCGTGCTTTTGGCACATTTCGGGGGCGGTAGTCCGGTGGTTTGCGTTCTGGATTTGCACGCTGCCACAACTGACGCCGTGTTCATGCGGAGAACGATCACGTTAAACATATGAGTCCGTAAGTCCATCCGAGAGGTTGGTGGTAGGAGAAGGAGGGTACGGTTCCTGTAGATGCCTCCCCCACTGAGTTCCGGTCTAAATTGGTTGGCACTTCCCGGCCGTCCAAACGGTTACCTTACACCTTTCTGGTAGGTCGGACAGTCTGGGTCTCAACAACAACAACGTAGTCAACATATGGGACATATGGGAATGTCAATGAATAATGCCACCCAATTAATTTTAGATTGAACCCGGGTTGAAAAAGTTAAATATATTGAACACTACGGGACCTAGTCTTTCAAACATTTTTAAGCAATATTAAAATTCACAAATTGCTTCGACAGTTTTAGGTAATACTAAAATATAAAAAAAAAATCAGCAAAATATGTTCGGTAGTTTTTTAAATAAAAATTAAAATATTAATTACACCTAATTTATATGAAGAGATCACGTGACTCACTTCAAAATAACATATGGCATCCATCTTTTCTTCCCAATGTAAAATTCGTGATTTTTAAAGTTTTTTTACATATATATTTAGTGTTGCATCCCTCCTAAAACCGCTTTATTTGTGCGTATTTTCGGTGCACCTATATTCTGCAACACAATTACATAATTTTTTAGATTAAATCATCAAACTTTGATTATTTCTACAACGATGAAAAATTTTAATGGATGCAGAATGTATACAAGTGATTGCAAGATGAGTTATATAAGAATAGCTGAATTTTTCCCACTCAAAATTATTTAGCTCTGGAGTCTGGAATATAAGTGATAAGAATGAAATATTCATTGATTTTAAATAGAGAACGGACGATTTGTTAAGCATTGCCTTTTTAATGATATTTTAAGTTTCCAAGTAAAATAAATTATTTCACTGTAATAATTTTTAAAATATCACCACTGAATGTATTGAAGTTTAGAGATGTTTAAATAAAATTGCATTTCAGTTGGAAAGTGTTTCATAATAAATGCTTTATGTATAAATGATCTGTCTTGTTTTTATTTGGCGCTGTATTTTTTTAATTTATTATTACATCATCATTATGAGTATTGTCTTGACATTTTTTTATACTTCCAATATTTCCATTTATTCATGCAGCGAGAATGATTTTTGTTCAATACAAGCGATCTGGAAATTGAGTGGTATTATCAGTAATACACCCGTGAAACGGCGGGTTATTCGTTCTAGTTAGTCAATTTTAGTCGTAAAATTTCAGAAATCTACTTCTTGATGTCTATTTGCAATGAAGGGGTCGAAACCTGGAGAATATATTAATTTCCTTATATACATAATATATAAGGAAAGTATTGTGACGGAGTCGAAAATTCGAATTCGAATTTCGACGGGAGAGCACGTTTCAAGCATGCCTGATCACGAATCAAACATTTTTGAAGTAATGTCTGTGCGTATGTGTGTGTGTGTGTGTGTGTGTGTGTGTGTGTGTGTGTGTGTGTGTGTGTGTCAGCGAGACTGTGGAGATGATAACTGACGAACAAAGGAACCGATTCGACCGAAATTTGGTACAAAAATCACAATCCGTAAACACTGGAAGCCTATTGCTTTTATACGCAATCGAATGTCCAGATCCCCCCTAAATTTTCGAGTGAAATTTTGAAAAAATCGTCAAAAATCAAAACAGCTAATAAAGTTACGCAAATACACATTTCTTATGTAATTTTTTATTAGAAAACGATTGACATAAATTTAGAACGCTAACATGAACCGTTCGCGAGATATTGCACATTTTAAAAAAAATTATCAAAAAGTCATATAAAAAAAATATATTTCCTATTGAGAAACATGTTCATTTTCATATGTAATACTATGTGATAAATTTGGTGACATCATTCTCGTGTATCCAGCTAGTTCCATTCATGAAAAAAGATACGCTGAGTAATACTTTTGTATTTGAACGCCAATAGTTATTTTTCTGCTGTAAGAATAACTTATTTCTTCGTCCATAACGCTTGGAGAGATTTTGGCGACGAATTTAGTGGAATGTCGCCAACTTGGCGACATTTTATATGTTGCTAAATTAGCGAAAAACTCGTCAAATAGATAAAATTGACTCTAAATCAATGAGGACTCATTGATGATGACGACATGGAAAATGACGACTCATTGACGAAAATTCAATATCTCGGAAGAAATATGAATTACTACTATAAAAATAATCTATTTGTTTCAGTGTGAAAGTAGGAAATTCATTGCATTTTATAAAGAAAGTCATGTGCTGCCCACATCAGATTTTTTTTAATATAGAGAGAAACACATATCATGCAGTATCTTGTAATGCTAAACATAAGGGTTGATTTATTGTAGCTGTTTGTTCAATTGGAATATTAAGCTCTGGATTTTGCATTTTGTGGCGAATCTCAGCTGTTTCTTCAACAATGTCCTGTATGTATATCTGTCCATTTCTCTGAGCGATTCTACTAACATTGGTTGGAGATGACTTAGCTTGAGAGTAAACTTTACTTCAAACCTCTACTAAGGTATCCACCGCCGACTGGATCTATAATATGAGCACTAAACTTAGCAAATGCAAAAATTAGTTGTAGACCTTGGTGTGATTTCTGAATTGTCAAATCTTCTCATTGTCCGCGGCAACTATTTTAAAAACCGTTTTAGATATGCATGTAACGGAGGAATTCAGACATTACCTTTGTAACAATATAACTGGTTTGACTCTATGCAACTACTTTAAACTCTACAGATCCACAATGTTGACATTGTGGATTACAGGGAGAGAGATTCTGGGAAAAAGTGGAACTCCCTGTTAAATAAGTCGGCAAGAATACTCAGTTCCCTGCATAGAGCAGTTGGCGTGGCTTGCTTTTGACTTGCCACGGGTCATGATTACTTACAGAGTCACCTCTATCGAATGGGAGTGACAGATACAGATGTCTGCCCTCTATGCGACCATGGCGTTTCCATGACTGAAGAGTACCTCAACATATGCCCCGCTGTTCCTGACTGTTTTCCTTTATGCGTTACTGACAGGGCTTTTAGTGACTATTTCAATCGTTCTTCTTTGTATTGGGCTGCTCGTCGACTTATGACCGAGAGGTCGGAGACGGGCATAGGATAAAGAAAAATGTTGACATTTGACTTCCATTTTCCAATATTAAACGTCATACATACATTTATAATGCTTCACAAATACATTTATATAAAATCCAGATGTTAGGAATGCATCAAATATTTGTGACGGCCTAACAGCAAGCAGATCTAGAGCGTTTGAATATTT